>CM038674.1:260078691-261278691 GCA_021605145.1 Aegilops bicornis | reverse complement strand
TGATACAATCAGAAAGTTTTTGTCGATCCTAAGGATGCTAAAAGTTATGCTGGCTCTTCTAAGGACTGGAGTAAGCATCTCGGAGTTGGAATGTGCGCTTTGATGAGATGATCAAAGATTTTGGGTTTATACAAATTTTATGAGAAACTTGTATTTCCAAAGAAGTGAGTGGGAGCACTATAGAATTTCGATGAGTATATGTTGTTGATCAGAAATGATGTAGAATTTCTGGAAAGCATAAAGGGTTATTTGAAAGGTGTTTTTCAATGGAAAACCTGGATTAAGCTACTTGAGCATTGAGCATCAAGATCTATGAGGATAGATCAAAAACGCTAAATGGTATTTTCAAATGAGCACATGCCTTGACATGATCTTGAAGGTGTTCAAGATGGATCAGTCAAAGAAGGAGTTCTTGCCTGAGATGTAAGGTATGAAGTTAAGAGTTAAAGCTCGACCACGGCAGAAAAAGAGAGAAAGGACGAAGGTCGTCCCCTATGCTTCGTATATAGGCTCTATAGTATGCTATCTTTGTACCGCTTAGGAAGTGTGCCTTTGCCATGAGTCAGTCAAAGGGTACAAGAATGATCCAGGAATGGATCATTGGACAATGATCAAAATTGTCCTTGGAATAAATAAGGACATGTTTCTCGATTATGGAGGTGATAAAGAGTTGGCGTAAAGGGTTACGTCAATGCAAGCTTTGACACCTATCCGAATGACTCTGAATAGCAAACCGGATACGTATAGTGGAGCAACCATTTGGAATAGTTTCAAATGGAGCGTGGAAGCGACATTTATAATATGACCTAGAAATTTGCAAAGCACACACGGATCTGAAAGGTTCAGATCCGTTGACTAAAAACCTCTCTCACAAGCAAAACATGATCAAACCTCAGAACTTATTGAGTCTTAATCACATGATGATGTGAACTAGTTTACAGACACTAGTAAACTCTTTGGATGTTGGTCACATGGCGATGTGACCTATCGTTGTTGATCACATGGCGATGTGAACTAGATTATTGACTCTAGTGCAAGTGGGAGACTGTTGGAAATATGCCCTAGAGGCAATAATAAATTAGTTATTATTATATTTCCTTGCTCATGATAATCGTTTATTATCCATGCTATAATTGTATTGATAGGAAACTCGAGATACATGTGTGGGTACATAGACAACACCATGTCCCTAGTAAGCCTCTAGTTGACTAGCTCGTTGATCAGCAGATGGTTACGGTTTCACGACCATGGACATTGGATGTCGTTGATAACGGGATCACATCATTAGAAGAATGATGTGATGGACAAGACCCAATCCTAAGCCTAGCACAAAGATGCGTAGTTCAGTATGCTAAAGCTTTTCTAATGTCAAGTATCTTTTCCTTAGACCATGAGATTGTGCAACTCCCGGATACCGTAGGGAATGCTTTGGGTGTACCAAACGTCACAACGTAATCGGGTGGCTATAAAGGTGCACTACGGTATCTCCGAAAGTGTCACATTGGGCTGGCACGAATCGAGATTGGGATTTGTCACTCCGTGTAAATGGAGAGGTATCTCTGGGCCCACTCGGTAGGACATCACCATAATGTGCACAATGTGACCAAGGGGTTGATCACGGGATGATGTGTTACGGAACGAGTAAAGAGACTTGCCGGTAACGAGATTGAACAAGGTATCGGGATACCGACGATCGAATCTCGGGCAAGTGCAATACCGCTAGACAAAGGGAATTGTATACGGGATCGATTGAGTCCTTGACATCGAGGTTCATCCGATGAGATCATCGTGGAACAAGTGGGAACCAACATGGGTATCTAGATCCCGCTGTTGGTTATTGACCGGAGAACGCCTCGGTCATGTTCCAGATGGTTCCCGAACCCGTAGGGTCTACACACTTAAGGTTCGATGACGCTTAGGGTTATAAAGGAAGTTTATATGTGGTTCTTGAATGATGTTCGAGTCCGGATGAGATCCCGGACGTCACGAGGAGTTCCGGAATGGTCCGGAGGTAAAGATTTATATATGGGAAGTCATGTTTTGGTCACCGGAAAAGTTTGGGTTTTATCGGTAGACATCGGGACCACGGGAGGGTCCCGGGGTCCACTAAGTGGGGCCACCGGCCCCGGAGGGCTGCATGGGCCAAGTGTGGGAGGGACCAGCCCGGGTGGGCTGGTGCGCCTCACAAGGGCCCAAAGGCGCCTAGGGTTTGGGGAGGCGCCCACCTAGCTTGGGGGCAAGTTTCCCTCTTCCCCTTGGCCGCCCCACGGATGGGATCTGGCTGGCGCCGCCCCTAGGAGGGAACCCTAGAGGCGCAGCCTTCCCTCCTTCTATATATACTTGAGGTCTAGGGGCTTCCCAACACATGAGTTTTCACCTCTCCATGGCGCAGCCCTGCCTCCTCCTCCTCCTCTCCCAGTGCTTGGCGAAGCCCTGCAGATTGCCACGCTCCTCCACCACCACCACGCCCGTTGCGCTTTGCTTTGGACGGAGTCTTCCTCAACCTCTCCCTCTCTCCTTGCTGGATCAAGGCGTGGGAGACGCCACGGGCTGTCTGCGTGTGTTGAACGCGGAGGTGCCGTCCGTTCGTCACTAGAATCTCCGGTGATTTGGATCACGAGTACGACTCCTTCAACCCCATTCTCTTGAACGCTTCCGCTTAGCGATCTACAAGGGTATGTAGATGCACTCTCCTTCCCCTCGTTGCTGGTTTCTCCATAGATAGATCTTGGTGACACGTAGGAAAATTTTGAATTTTTGCTACGTTCCCCAACACTTTCGACTCCCATGCACAGTGATGGTGCCCTTGTAACCCGGCATCTTGAGCTGCAGATAAACATAACACGGCCGTGCCATAAACTTGGCATAAGCCGGACGTCCAAACAGAGCGTGATATGGGCTCCTGATTTTGACTACCTCAAACGTCAACTTCTCAGCCACGGAATCATATTCGTCTCCAAAAGCCACTTCCAGCTCAATCTTTCCAACCGGATATGCCGACTTACAGGTACCACTCCATGGAAAAGCAGTGTTAGACGTCCTCAAGTCCTTATCGGTCAGACCCATGCAAGTAAAGGTTTCATAATAGAGAATATTGATGTCGCTTCCCCGTCCATGAGCACCTTAGTGAATTTATATCCACCAACCCGAGGGCCACCACCAAGGCCAATCGACCCGGATTATCAACGTGGCGGGTGATCCTCTCTCGCTCCAAATGATGGGTTGCTTTCGACCATCTCAAATAACAAGGAACTGCCGGCTCAACTGAATTTACAGCCCTCTTACGAACCTTCTGGTCACATTTGCATAAGCTAGTGGTAAACACATGGTATTGCCCACCGCTCAACTGTTTTGGCTGGCTCTAGTAACCCAACTACTGCTGCTGCTGTCCTCCCTGACTAGATTGCTGCTTGTTATTTCCACCCGGGTGTCCCATAAAACCGGAATTTGAACCGCCGCTCGGGCCATGAAAACCGCCAGCCCCTGAACCACCGCCTGATCCGTGATTGCCATCAAACATGTTTGAATTCTTGAAAGCCTTCATGATCGCCCAATCCTTCCATAAGTGGGTGGCAGGATTTTCCCGAGTGCCGTGTCTTGGACAGGGCTCATTCATGAGCTGCTCAAGGGAGGGACCTGAGCCACCAGATCGAGGGGGTGCTCTTCCCTTACGCTTCTTGTTATTACCTTGGGCATTAGCATTAGCCACAAACGCCGGGTTACCTTCCGGCTTACGCTTGTTGCCGCCTTGATTTCCCGGGTGATGCTGCTGACCCTTTCCATTGTCGTTCTTCTTTCCTTTCCCTGTCTTTTCCTCCTCAGACACGGGATCATCGATAGTATCAGAATCGGCATATTTAACCAAAGCCGCCATTTAGCGTACCCATGTCATTGCAATCACGCTTAAGGCGCCCCAGCTTTTGCTATAGCGGCTCAAAACGACAATTCTGATGGAGCATAAGTACCGCATGAAGCGGCGTCCATCTTATCGAGATGAGTGTATTATTTCCTTGACCCGGCGCACCCAATGAGTTGTGGACTCACCTCCTCCTGCCATAATTGGTCAAGTCCACAATGGACATAGATTGCTTGCAAGTATCCTTAAAGTTCTGGATAACCGGGCCTTTAGCTACGCCCATGAACTGATGGAATTGGGAGGCAAACTTTTCAACCAAGATCGGGCAGTTCCATCTAACATCATGGTAAAGTATTTAGCCATTGCCGCGTCGCTGACTTCCAATAACTCCATGGCCATCTCGTAACTTTCAATCCAAGCCCCGGTATCAGAATCGCCGTGTAATTCGGCACCTTTCAAGGTCCCTTGAAATCCTTGGGCAGACGCGACATCTCGCTTGGCCGGCACTGCATACAAGGGACACCACCGGTTCTAGTGGCCACTCCTGCTCCAACGAAGTCATTGGATACCACAGGGAGACCATCATATGCCGTCTGTTGAGCCGCTAATTGAGCCGCCCGTTCATCCTCCTGACGAATCGATCCCGCGGGTTATAGCCACCGGATTGGTTCTGACGCTGGGCATTGCTTGATAAAGCTTCTGACTCCATGTGCCTGCTGTAACTCGGACTCCGGTTCGGACGAGGCGCTATCCAAGGCTGAGGAGTGGAATGAATCATGTCCCTGCTGTAAGAATAAGTCTCTTGTTGTGCCAGGGCCGTCTGGACAAGTTCCCTGATCCTCCGGGTCTCCACCGATGTTGGATCATCACCGTCCATTGGTAGAGCCGCCAGACGTGCTGACGCTGCGATTAAATTCTCCATGGGGTTGGAAAAAGTGACCCTCCGGTATCGGCACATAACGTGGCGGCGCCATGCTCATATGAGGAGGCGGCATCTCCCGACGCTGAGCTGGCCCTCCAACTCCGGGTGTCATAAATTGATTGGCTTCGGGCGGATTGCTAGGACCAGCTCCGGGTGTCGTGAAAAGATTCCGAGGATCGTAAACCGGAGGCAAACGGGACTGGGTCTTTTGATGTCTCCTTCTCATCACCTCATTGGACGCATTCAGACTCATGTTAAGCAGGAAAGCCTCAGACTGGAGTCGCTGTGCCCGTGCATCCAAAGCCGCCCGCTCTGCAGCTCACCTGGTGTCCTCAGCCGCCAGGGCCTCCTTGGCGAGAGCTATCTCTTCACGCACCTTTGCCACCTCCACGTTATGTTCATCCAGATTTGCAGGAATAACCGTGGTGGCTAACAGGCCGTCAACTTGTCCATAAGATCTATCAAGACTGAGCCGGCTGGGCCTCTGCCCGCCGCCTCCTAACCCGGCAGTGATTGTAGCCGCTGTAGAGAGTTTGTCCGGGTTGAGTCCCACCCATAAAGACTCCTGCCCAATTTGGCGACTCACAGGGTCCGAATCTGAAGCCATCTAACAGCCCCTAGTACCCCATCTTGAACTTGGTACAGAGAATCTGTTGAACCGGTGGACAAATCACCATCAGAGTGGACGGCCGTCTCACCACCATCTTCGGGTCCTCCAGAAAGCTCTTCTCCGTGGATGCAGCCCACAAAAACATGCTTCATGCCGGGTTGAGCTCGGGCGGGTTTCGCACGCTGAGCCGTCTCGACGAGGTCGGTGCAGATGTCCGGCTCAAGCCCCGGCTCACCAATCCGGCCGATGAAGACATGGATTCCGCCAAAGGGAACCCGGTACCCGTACTCAATTGAGTCGGCCTCGGGGCCCCGGCCTTCGTTGTCGATGTAGATCTTGCCGCTGACGACTCTTGGTCATCCGCCCATGCACAGTATCCCTTTGAGCCCTTGAAGCTGCCCTTCAAGAACTCAAATCCACCGCGCGCTGGCCCCACGGTGGGCGCCAACTGTCGTGGAATTGTCACGGCAGATGTCCTCTAGCAAGGACTTAGTCGCGGAGCCATCGCCACTAGGAAGCTTAAAGGGGTTAATCGGGACAAAGGACACGAGAGGTTTTATACTAGTTCGGCCCCTTACAGTGAAGGTAAGGCCTACGTCTAGTTTGGTTGGTATTGCTTGAGGTTTCGATGACCAGGGAGTGAGATACGCTATGCCCGGTTCTCGATTGGTTGTTTCTTCCCCTAAGCCGCCAACAGGTCGTCCCCTTATATACATGGGTTGACGCCCTGCGGCTTACAGAGTCCCGGCCGGCTTATAAACAATGTCCAGCTCGGTGACTAGTCAAGTCTACCTTATGATACAAGTCTTGCCATTATGGCGGTTCACTACAATGGGCCTTAAGTCGCCTGTGGGCCTTAAGTCCCTTGGTTGAGACGCCATCTTCATGCTTGGACTTGGGCTTCCGTCTGGTAATCACTTTACGTAACTCGGCCCCTCCTGGGCGGTTTACAAATAGTTATATCCCCGACACTTTCCTTTGCAACTTGCGAGTACATTCCACGCCTGCACCTGTCATGTGCAGATCTTGACAGATTAAGAGATGATAGGGTTATGGTCTACACTCAACGAGCCCAGTGGCGTTGATGGAGCCTAACTTAGCGACTACGTATAATTCCGCTGTATTATCTGCCAGCTTGAGTTGTGCCTAAGGTATGATTTGTATATATATATCTGGATCTACCGTTATAGTAGAATGATGTATGTCTTACTGATATTCCTTTTCGTTACTGTGTGTGCTAGCTATGATCTAGGGATAGCACAGTTAGCACAGAGACTTGGATTTTACCAAAGTCGGGTCGTGACAAAATGGTATCAGAGCATACGTTGACTGTAGGATGTGACCCTAGAAAATGGTTTAGAAATAGGAAAACCTTGATAGGAACAACTTATATTTTCAATAGTACTCATAAACATTCTTGTATCCTCTTCTTTTCTTTACTAAGATCTCATCCGCTTTAAAAAACTTAGATGTCCCAATGACCTTGACACTGATATGGACTTTCAAGAGCCTAAAGGTTACTTCATGGAAATGATGCTAAGACAAAGACGTTTCCAATACTGAAGATTACATCCAAGGAGTTGAAGCAGAATTGAGGACACTCAAGACCAAGGTGGTTGTGAAGAAGGTGAAGATTAAGTACCACTACAAGGAATATCCCACATAGTTCAATAGCGTCCAAGCCCACCATGAGAGTTGTGATATAAACGAAAGAGTGCGAGTAGTGTGCCCGACCATGCGAACCCATGTGGATGAAGGCACCATAAGAATTGTTTGAATGAAATTTGTGAGTGAATTTGGAGTTTTATTGGAGTTCCTCGCCATTGATTTGATGTTGTTGTCATTTGAGTTGTATGATTTAAAATCTTGCGTTATTAGGATACGAATTCCGTAGGTATGTACTATTTAATTCAACCTTGAGAGGTGCAAGTTACGGATGATTAGTAGGATACCTTCAAATGGGTGAAGCATCACACACTGAAGACTTCCAAGAACTGAAGGATTGAAGACTTCAGGATGAAACCGTAGTAAACGAGCTTGTTATAAACGCTAAGAACATTGAGATATGAGTTGTTGTTGATTGTGGCGTGTGTGTGTCCATCTCTTTTCCTTCCTAAGCTCTATCTCACCTGGACCAAAACCTTAAACCATAGACGAACCAACCACTAAACGTCTCCACGTGGAAACAACCACATTTCTTCGAAGGAGATACATACATTGTTGTTTTGAACTCTACCTTTCCTTTCACCTGTAGATGGCAACCCTTTACGAGTCATTCCACAAGGGCCCAGAAATGATCATGACTTTGACTAGTGACCATGATTTTCCAAAGATCTTGAAGGATATGATGGGACATATTCACCTTGAAGGAGATGCTGTCTACAAGGGTTATCCTTTCATTGAAAATGGAGTTGAACTTTGGTACGTGGAAGTACATCTCTTCCGTGAAAAAGGAGTTTGTCCAAAGACTACTGGGCAATACTTTTCATTTCCGAGTACCTCGAACCACCTTCTTCGACTGCTCGTGAAGTCGCCATGGAAGCCATACGCCGATTGGGGAAATCCTTGAAGCCAGACTCCGTCATGCCCAAGAGTATTTGCGGGAAGCATATGCTGAGCTGATGGACATGAAGTTCATGGTTGCCGTGAAGGAGCATTGGATTAAAGAGTTCAAGGACTACATCGCACGTTTTCACCTGGACTAAACTTCTTACGAAGGAATAAGGAATAATGTTGGGTTTACACGCTTGACCATACCAATCCATGTGGATGGTAGCACTTGTAATATTCTATTTTGAACTCGAAGTTGTACGAGAGGTTAAAGGATGTAAAAAGGAATCTATTATAAGGAGAATGCAACTTTGGCACACAAAAGTTCTGCTATTTCTCGAATGCAAGTTTTAGCACAAACTGTGTAGTCAACATCACCCATAAGCGTTTTACTAGGTTTGCAGGTGAAGACCTCTTTAAGAGGAGTGAGGAAGACCGAGTGTTAGAACACGTGATTCGCCAATCTACATATGGGGTAATGATTTGAGTACGGGATGGATTGGCCCCCATACCGGAGACTCTTATTATATACTTTTCTATGTCTGATCGGTAAATCTAAGAGATTTGAAACCCTAGAGAGTGTCGATACGACAAGCCCAAAACCATAGAATGGTAAGACGTATTACCCTTATAGTAAGGCAGTCGTACCTAACGTAAAATGAACGGTTGTTGGAAATATGCCCTAGAGGCAATAATAAAAGCATTATTATTATATTTCCTTGTTCATGATAATTGTCTTTTATTCATGCTATAATTGTATTATCCGGAAATCGTAATACACGTGTGAATACATAGACCACAATATGTCCCTAGTGAGCCTCTAGTGGACTAGCTCGTTGATCAACTGATAGTCATGGTTTCTTGACTATGGACATTGGATGTCATTGATAACGGGATCACATCATTAGGAGAATGATGTGATGGACAAGACCCAATCCTAAGCATAGCACAAGATCGTGTAGTTCGTTTTGCTAGAGCTTTTCCAATGTCAAGTATCTCTTCCTTAGACCATGAGATCGTGTAACTCCCGGATACCGTAGGGAGTGCTTTGGGTGTACCAAACGTCACAACGAATCGGGTGACTATAAAGGTGCACTACATGTATCTCCGAAAGTGTCTGTTGGGTTGACACGGATCGAGATCGATTTGTCACTCCGCATGACGGAGAGGTATCACCGGCCCACTCGGTAGTGCATCATCACAATGAGCTCAAAGTGACCAAGTGTTTGGTCACGGGATCATGCATTACTGCAGATGCGAGTAAAGTGATTTGCCCGGTAACGAGATTGAACGAGGTATTGGGATACCGACGATCGAATCTCGGGCAAGTAAAATACCGATTGACAAAGGGAATTGTATACGGGTTGTTTGAATCCTCGACATCGTGGTTCATCCGATGAAATCATCGAGGAGCATGTGGGAGCCAACATGGGTATCCAGATCCGCTGTTGGTTATTGCCCGAGAGCCGTCTCGGTCATGTTCCAGATGTCTCCCGAACCCGTAGGGTCTACACACTTAAGGTTCTTGGACGCTTAGGGTTGTATGAATATGAGTATGCAGCAAACCGAATGTTGTTTGGAGTCCGGATGAGATCCCGGACGTCACGAGGAGTTCCGGAATGGTCCGGAGGTAAAGATTTATATATAGGAAGTCTTATTTTGGTCACCGGAAAAGTTTGGGCATTATCGGTATTGTACCGGAGTGCCTAAGGGGTCCGGGGTCCACCGGGGGTCCACCTGCCCCGGGGCCACATGGGCTGTAGGGGTGCGCCTTGGCCCATATGGGCCAAGGGCACCAGCCCCAAGAGGCCCATGCGCCTAGGGATAAGAAAAGGGAGAGTTCAAGGGGAAGGCACCTGAGGGTGCCTTCTGGAGGATGGACTCCTCCCCTCTTGGCCGCACCCCTTCCTTGGAGGAAGGGGCAAGGCTGCGCCCTCCCCTCTTTTGCACCTATATAAAGGGAGGAGGGAGGAGGTGGCCGCACCCATGAGCCTGGAGCCTCCCTCCTCCCCGAAACACCTCCTCCTCCTCAGAAGTTGCTTTAGCGGCCCCGCTGAGTTCTGCTGCATCCACCACCATGCCGTCGTGCTGCTGGATCATCATCAACCTCTCCTTCCCCTTGCTGGATCAAGAAGGAGGAGACGTCATCCGCCTCCGTCACGTGTGTTGAACGCGGAGGTGCTGTCCGTTCGGCACTAGGTCATCGGTGATCCGAATCACGGCATGAAGTACGACTCCATCAACCCTGTTCCATTGAACGCTTCAAGACGCGATCTACAAGTGGTATGTAGATGAAATCACTCTCCCATGACTCGTCGCTAGATGAACTCATAGATGGATCTTGGTGAAACCGTAGGAAAAATTTTAATTTTCTCGCAACGCTCCCCAACAGTGGCATCATGAGCTAGGTCTATGCGTAGTTCTCTTTGCACGAGTAGAACACAATTTTGTTGTGGGCGTGGATCTTGTCAACTTGCTTACCGTTACTAGTCGTATCTTGCTTCCATGGTATTGTGGGATGAAGCGGCCCGGACCAACCTTACACGTACGCTTACGTGAGACCGGTTCCACCGACTAACATGCACTAGTTGCATAAGGTGGTCGGGTGTCTGTCTCTCCCACTTTAGTTGGAGCGGATTCGATGAACAGGGTCCTTATGAAGGGTAAATAGAAGTTGACAAGATCACGTTGTGGTTATTCGTAGGTAAGAAAACGTTCTTGCTAGAACCCAATTGCAGCCACGTAAAAGATGCAACAACAATTAGAGGACGTCTAACTTGTTTTTGCAGCAATTGTCATGTGATGTGATATGGCCAAAGTTGTGATGAATGATGAATGATATATGTGATGTATGAGATCATGTTCTTGTAATAGGAATCACGACTTGCATGTCGATGAGTATGACAACCGGCGAGAGCCATAGGAGTTGTCTTTATTTTTGTATGACCTGCGTGTCATTGAAGAACGCCATGTAACTTACTTTTACTTTATTGCTAAACGCGTTAGCCATAGAAGTAGAAGTAGTCGTTGGCATGACAACTCCATGAAGACACGATGATGGAGATCATGATGATGGAGATCATGGTGTCATGCGGTGACAGGATGATCATGGAGCCTCAAGATGAAGATCAAGGAGATATATGATATTGGCAATATCATGTCACTACTATATAATTGCTTGTGATGTTTATTATATTTATGAATCTTGTTTACTTAGAACGACGGTAGTAAATAAGATGATCCCTTAAAACAATTTCAAGAAGTTTTCTCCCTAGCGTGCACCGTTGCTACAGTTCGTCAGCTTCTAAGCACCACGTGTTGATCGGGTGTGATGGATTCTTACGTTCACATACAACGGGTGTAAGACAGATTTACACGAAACACTTAGGGTTAAACTTGACGAGCCTAGCATGTCTGCACATGGCCTCGAACACGGAGACCGAAAGGTCGAACACGAGTCGTATGGAAGATACGATCAACATGAGAATGTTCACCGACGATGACTAGTCCGTCTCACGTGATGATCGGACACGGCCTAGTCGACTCGGATCGTGTAACACTTAGATGACCCGGAGGGATGTCTAATCTAAGTGGGAGTTCATTAATAATTTGATTAGATGAACTTTATTATCATGAACAATAGTCTAAAATCTTTTACATAATATGTCTTGTAGATCAAATGGCCAACGCTCATGTCACCATGAACTTCAACGTTCCTAGAGAAAACCAAGTTGAAAGATGATGGTAGCAACTATACGGACTGGGTCCTAACCCGAGGATCATCCTCATAGCTGCCAAGAAACAATATGTCCTAGAAGGACCGCTAGGTGAAGCACCCATCCCAGAGAACCAAGACGTTATGAACGTTTGGCGATCTCGTCGATGATTACTCCCTCGTTCGATGCGGCATGCTTCTGACCTAGAACGGGGCTCCAAAAGCGCTTTTGAGCAACACGGAGCATATGAGATGTTCGAGGAGCTGAAACTGGTTTTTCAAGCTCATGCCCGGTCAGAGATATGAAGTCTCCGACAAGTTCTATAGTTGTAAGATGGAGGAAAACAGTTACGTTAGTGAGCACATACTCAAAATGTCCGGGTTGCATCACCGCTTTGTCCCAGTGGACATAAACCTCCTGACGAGGCGGTCATTGACAGAATCCTTGATCGCTCCCACCAAGCTACAAGAGCTTTGTGATGAACTACAATATGCAGGGGATGGAGAAGACCATTCCCGAAGTATTCTCAATGTTGTAGTCAGCAGAGGTTGAAATCAAGAAAGAACATCAAGTGTTGATGGTCAATAAGACCACTAAGTTCAAGAAGGGCAAGGGCGTAAGAACTTCAAGAAGGACGGCAAAGAAGGTTCTTAGCAGTAAAGCAAGTTGCCGGAAGAAGAAGTCAAAGAATGGACCCAAGCACGAGGCTGAGTGCTTTTATTGCAAGGGAAGGGTCCTTTGGAAGCGGAACTGTCCCAAATACTTAGCAGATAAGAAGGCCGGCAACACTAAAGGTATATTTGATATACATGTAATTGATGTGTACCTTACCGATTGTAGTAACTCACGGGTATTTGATACCGTGCCGTTGCTCATATTTGTAACTCACAACAGAGCTGCGGAATAAACGGAGACCGGGCGAAGGACGAGGTGACGATGCGCGTCGGGAATGGTTCCAAGGTCAATGTGATCGCCGTCGACGCTACCTCTACATTTACCTACGGGATTAGTTATAAACCTTAATAATTGTTATTTGGTGCCAAGTTTGAGCATGAACATTGTATCCGGATCTCGTTTAATACGAGATGGCTACTCATTTAAATCCGAGAATAATGGTTGTTCTATTTATATGAGAGAAATGTTTTATGGTCATGCTCGATAGTCAATGGTTTATTCTTAATGAATCTCGAACGTAATGTTACACATGTTCATAGTGTGAATACCAAAAGATGTAAAGTTGATAACGATAGTCCCACATACTTGTGGGTAATCGCCGCCTTTGGTCACATTGGTGTCAAGCGCATGAAGAAGCTCCATGCTGATGGACTTTTAGAGTCTCTTGATTATGAATCATTTGACACATGCGAACCATGCCTCATGGGCAAGATGACCAAGACTGCTTCTCCGAACAATGGAGCGAGCAACCAACTTGTTGGAAATCATACATACCGATGTGTGCGGTCCAATGAGTGTTGAGGCTCATGGAGGATATCGTTATGTTCTCACTCTCACGGATGACTTGAGTAGATATGGGTATGTCTACTTGATGAAACATAAGTCCGAGACCTTTGAAAAGTTCAAGGAATTTCAGAATGAGGTAGAGAATCAACGTGACCGAAAGATAAAATTCTTACGATCGGATCGTGGAGGAGAATATTTAAGTCACGAATTTGGTACACACTTAAGAAAATGTGGAATAATTTCACAACTCACGCCGCTGGAACACCTCAACAGAACGGTGTGTCCGAACGTCAGAATCGCACTCTATTGGATATGGTGCGATCTATGATGTCTCTTACCGATTTACCGCTATCTTTTGGGGATACGCTCTAGAGACAGCTACATTCACTTTAAATAGGGCACCGCCTAAATCCGTTGAGACGACACCGTATGAATTATGGTTTGGGAAGAAACCTAAGTCGTCGTTTCTAAAAGTTTGGGGATGCGATGCTTATGTCAAGAAACTTCAACCCGAAAAGCTCGAACCCAAGTCGGAAAAAATGCGTCTTCATAGGATACCCTAAGGAAACCCTTGGGTATACTCTTCTACCTTAGATCCAAGAAGGCAAGATCTTTGTTGCCAAGAACGGAACCTTCTACGGAAAAGGAGTTTCTCTCGAAGGAGTAAGTGGGAGGAAAGTAGAACTCGATGAAGTACTACCTCTTGAACCGGAAAGTAGTGCAGCTCGGGAAAATGTTCTGTGGTGCCTACACCGAATCGAGAGGAAATTAATGATGATGATCAAGGTACTTCGGATCAAGTTGCTACCGAACTTCAGAGGTCCACAAGGACACGTTCCGCACTGCAGTGGTACGGCAACCCTGTCCCGGAAATCATGTTGTTAGACAACGGTGAACCTTGAACTATGAAGAAGCGATGGCGGGCCCGGATTCCAACAAATGGCTCAAGCCATGAAATCCGAGATAGGATCCATGTATGAAAACAAAGTATGGACTTTGACAGACTTGCCGATGATCGGCGAGCGATAGAAAATAAATGGATCTTTAAGAGGAAGACGGACGCGGATGGTAATATCACCATCTATAAAGCTCGACTTGTCGCTAAGGGTTATCGGCAAGTTCAAGGGATTGACTACGATGAGACTTTCTCACCCGTAGCGAAGCTTAAGTCCGTCCGAATCATGTTAGCAATTGCCGCATACTATGATTATGAGATATGGCGATGGACGTCAAAATAGCGTTCCTTAACGGATATCTTAAGGAAGAGCTGTATATGATGCAGCCTGAAGGTTTTGTCGATCCTAAGAATGTCGACAAAGTATGCAAGCTCCAGCTGTTCAATTTATGGGCTGGTGCAAGCATCTCGGAGTTAGAACATTCGCTTTGATGAGATGATCAAAGCGTTTGGGTTTATGAGACTTATGGAGAAGCCTGCGTTTACATAAGAAAGTGAGTGGGAGCTCTGTAGCATTTCTCATATTATATGTAGATGACATACTTTTGATGGGAAATGATATAGAACTCTTGGACAGCATTAAGGCCTACTTGAATAAAAGTTTTTCAATGAAGGACCTTGGAGAAGCTGCTTATATATTAGGCATCAAGATCTATAGAGATAGATCGAGACGCCTCATAGGTCTTTCACAAAGCACATACCTTGATAAGATTTTGAAGAAGTTCAAAATGGATCAGTCCAAGAAAGGGTTCTTGCCTGTATTGCAAGGTGTGAGATTGAGCTCAGCTCAATGCCCCACCATGACAAAAGATAAAGAAGAGATGAGCGTCATCCCTATGCCTCAACCATAGGATCTATTATGTATGCCATGTCAGTGTACCAGACCTGATGTAAACCTTGCCGTAAGTTTGGTAGGAAGGTACCAAAGTAATCCCGGCAAGGAACATCGGACAGCGGTCAAGAATATCCTAAAGTACACGAAAAGGACAAAGGACATGTTTCTCGTTTATGGAGGTGACGAAGAGCTCGTCAGAAGGGCTACGTCGACGCTTAGCTTCGACACAGATCTGGATGACTCAAAGTCACAAACCGGATACGTGTTTATGTTAAATGGTGGAGCAGATGGTGGTGCAAGCAAGCGAGCGTCGTGGCGGGATCTTCATGTGAAGCGGAGTACATGGCAGCCTCGGAGGCTGACACATGAAGCAATTTGGGTGAAGGAGTTCATCACCGACCTAGGAGTCATACCCAATGCGTCGGGGCCGATCAAACTCTTCCAGTGACAACACTGGGGCTATTGCACTTGCCAAGGAGCCCAGGTTTCACAAGAAGACCGAGCACATCAAGTTGCCGCTTCAACTCCATCCGTGAAAATGTTCAAGATGGAGACATAGAAATTTGTAAAGTGCACACGGATCTAAATGTCGCAGATCCATTGACTAAACCTCTTCCACGGCAAAACATGATCAACACCGTAACTCGATGGGTGTTCGATTCATCACAATGTAACTAGATTATTGACTCTAGTGCAAGTGGGAGACTGTTGGAAATATGCCCTAGAGGCAATAATAAAAGCATTATTATTATATTTCCTTGTTCATGATAATTGTCTTTATTCATGCTATAATTGTATTATCCGGAAATCGTAATACACGTGTGAATACATAGACCACAATATGTCCCTAGTGAGCCTCTAGTGGACTAGCTCGTTGATCAACAGATAGTCATGGTTTTCGACTATGGACATTGGATGTCATTGATAACGGGATCACATCATTAGGAGAATGATGTGATGGACAAGACCCAATCCTAAGCATAGCACAAGATCGTGTAGTTCGTTTTTGCTAGAGCTTTTCCAATGTCAAGTATCTCTTCCTTAGACCATGAGATCGTGTAACTCCCGGATACCGTAGGGAGTGCTTTGGGTGTACCAAAGCGTCACAACGTGAATCGGGTGACTATAAAGGTGCACTACAGGTATCTCCGAAAGTGTA
The DNA here is from genome assembly GCA_021605145.1 of Aegilops bicornis. Classification (NCBI taxonomy): domain Eukaryota; kingdom Viridiplantae; phylum Streptophyta; class Magnoliopsida; order Poales; family Poaceae; genus Aegilops; species Aegilops bicornis. The sequence goes on along the minus strand of CM038674.1, from coordinate 261,262,627 downwards.
CATTGGGTTGACACGGATCGAGATCGGATTTGTCACTCCGTATGACGGAGAGGTATCATCGGGCCCACTCGGTAGTGCATCATCACAATGAGCTCAAAGTGACCAAGTGTTTGGTCACGGGATCATGCATTACAGTACGAGTAAGGTGACTTGCCGATGAACGAGATTGAACGAGGTATTGGGATACCGACGATCGAATCTCGGGCAAGTAAAATACCGATTGACAAAGGGAATTGTATACGGGGTTGTTTGAATCCTCGACATCGTGGTTCATCCGATGAAATCATCGAGGAGCATGTGGGAGCCAACATGGGTATCCAGATCCCGCTGTTGGTTATTGCCCGAGAGCCGCCTCGGTCATGTACGCATGTCTCCCGAACCCGTAGGGTCTACACACTTAAGGTTGGTGACGCTTAGGGTTGTATGAATATGAGTATGCAGCAAACCGAATGTTGTTTGGAGTCCGGATGAGATCCCGGACGTCACGAGGAGTTCCGGAATGGTCCGGAGGTAAAGATTTATATATAGGAAGTCTTATTTTGGTCACCGGAAAAGTTTCGGCATTATCGGTATTATGCAACGGGAGTGCGGAAGGGGTCCGAGGGTCCACCGGGGTCCACCTGCCCGGGGCCACATGGGCTGTAGGTGCGCCTTGGCCCATATGGGCCAAGGGCACCAGCCCCAAGAGGCCCATGCGCCTAGGGATAAGAAAAAGGGAGAGTTCAAAGGGGAAGGCACCTGAGGGTGCCTTCGGAGGATGGACTCCTCCCCTCTTGGCCGCACTCCTTCCTTGGAGGAAGGGCAAGGCTGCGCCTCCCCTCTTTTGCACCTATATAAAGGGAGGGAGGGAGGTGGCTGCACCCATGAGCCTGGAGCCTCCCTCCTCCTGAAACACCTCCTCCTCCTCCGTAGTTGCTTTGGCGAAGCCCTGCTGGAGTTCTCTGCATCCACCACCACGCCGTCGCGGTTGCTGGATCATCATCAACCTCTCCTTCCCCTTGCTGGATCAAGAAGGAGGAGACGTCATCCGCTCCGTGCACGTGTGTTGAACGCGGAGGTGCTGTCAGATTCGACACTAGGTCATCGGTGATCTGAATCACGGCGAGTACGACTCCATCAACCCCGCTCCATTGAACGCTTCAAGACGCGATCTACAAGTGGTATGTAGATGAAATCACTCTCCCATGACTCGTTGCTAGATGAACTCATAGATGGATCTTGGTGAAACCGTAGGAAAAATTTTAATTTTCTGCAACGTTCCCCAACAACGGTGAGGAAGAATGATAAGATCTTCAAGGAGTTCCACCATAAGATATTTCGACCATCATGAGAGTCTCGATAGGTAGTTGGTGATGATTTTGAGCAAGACTTGTTATTTTGAGGAGAAGCTCAGTTTTTACTCACATGAGCTTGGTGAATAACCATCAGGGAATGAAGAAACGGTCAAATTCCCCGCAAGTTTGTTCTTAAGGATGGTAGCTTCCGAACAACTATAAGGATAATTGGGTCATACGACAAATCAACAGAGACTCCAGAATTGTGCAAAAAAGCCTCGGACAAAGGCACGCTGAAGAACTGGAATGCAAGGCATATTAATACAAGACATTCCCTCAAGACAGGAAGCAAAATGATAAGCGCAATCAGTAGATGCTAAGAATTAACCCGGTGGAAGTAACCCAAGGAACCCAAACCCTAACATATTTCTTGTTAGCCCTCGCAAATCTCGAGGATGAGATTTCTTTTAAGGTGGTAGGTTTGTAACATCCCAAAATTTTCCAAATTTTGGAATGTTAATAATAAGATATTATTGAGTGAATTGCTATAATTTTCATGGGAAATTAAAACCTTTTGATTCTTGTTTCAAATATTTCATCCAATTGCTTTTCTTTTGGACACCTACGAAATATTTTGAAACCGCAAATAAAAATGGAGTGAGAATAAAATGACTTTCTCAAATGTGGTGGATAAAAAATCATTTGAAGTTCCTTGAATTTTGGAGTTCCATTAGAAATTGGATCTCATTTTAAATTTTAATGCCATTTAAATATTTCCAAAAATTTAATTAGAGGAGATAATGTGCTTCTCCAAAATATATTTGGAAATATTTAGTACTGCATAGTTATCATTTCGTGAATTTGCGTAACTCTAAACTGAATTTTTTATTATTTCAATTATGTCCATAAAGTGTGAAGGGTAGTTTGTGAACAAACTTAATTTTATTAAATTCGAGACTAATTTTCTTGGACTCTAAATAATATTGGCACTAATGTAAACATTTTTATTATTTGTTTTAAGTAACTTTTTGTGCACGCATTTATGTACGTAATTATATTCCAATCCTAATTCCTAAACTATCTAGCTTGACCCAGTATATTTCTCTCTCAAAATCTCGGACGGTAGACAATGAGACAAGACAGCCCACCTTGTTTTTGTATTTTTTTTCTTTTCATGCCTTTTTCCTTTGGGCCAATTTCTTTCACTAAGGCCCATATTTTTCAGCCCAACAGAGTCGGATACGCACTGGGTCGAGGAGCTCGACTCCGTACTCTGGGGGCTACGGACCACGCCGAATCGGACACTGGATATACACCATTCTTTATGGTGTACGGCTCGAAGCGGTATTACCTGCGACATAATACATGATTCGCCACGCAGACGCATGTACGTAATGAAGGGAAGGAAGCCGAGTTAGATCGGCTGGATAACTTGACGCCTCGGAGGAGGAGCGGCGACGTCAAAAAGCCCGCTCCGCATTCTATCGCCAGCAGTTCGGCGATATCAAAGCGAGAGAAGTGCGGGCCATAACTTACAACATTGGCGAGCTCGTTCTACGCCCACCGGAGAAGAAGAAGGACAAGATCAAACCCATGTGGGAGGGTCGCCTTCACATTGACAAAGTTCTCACCGGAGGAGCGCATCGCTTACGTAATGCATCCGATAACAGACTCGAGCCGAACCCATGGAACGACCAGACTCAGGAGATTCTACGCCTAACGCCGAACTCAATGTTCGCCTCCTAACCCCTCCTTTTTAATTATGCTCCATCCCTTTTCCTTTGTCGACCTTTTTCGCTCTCCACACAAAGTATTCAATACAGTGCGGATTTCCGGATCACTCCGGCCGCACTATGTGTGTAACTAATACCTGGGGGCTTCCTATACGGAAGCTAAAAATAATTACTCACATGGCTTTCTGCCCATCACATATGCATTCTTTTTCCATATGTGCCTTTTCTTCACCATTATGTGCATCGATATGACTTAAGATGTTGCCAAGCTGGGTTGTTCGGCTCTTGTGTTTATGCCCCACGTTCCCGTTAATTCGGCTAGGGCATAAGGGGATCACCTCTGCGATTATTCTTGCCGGTTCAATGGATGTGTACCTCGGTCAGGTGAAGCCAAAGCTAGTTTCCTTAAGAGAATATTCGATCGGTGAGCAGAAGATGTGTTCGTTTATTATAACGCAAATCCCGGAAGTTTTGTATCTGCGCAATCGTTCGCGGTCCGGACATGTGCATTGTCGCATGCTTACCTGTGGAAAGGAACCCCTAACGGAATTATTCTCCCCGGAAGATGTTTCTTGCTATCCATGTAATATAACATAACTAGTTGGGTACTTGTCTGCATTCAAGCACTTATGACCCCTACTGGTGTCCACGCATACCCGGTTTTGTATAGTCGAGTGGGTGATTGGACACACCCCGGAATATAGGATCCGGGGGCTGAAGCGAAAAGGTCCGCCATGACAAATGATTTTAATCCGGCTACGGACTACTTATGTTCATTGAATTACACAGTCACTTGGACTGACTACATTCCTCCTCTATACCGTCCAACAGGCTATCTAGCTTACAATCTTGTTGAGAATACCTAGCGGCTAACGCTCCCTGGTTGACCAGACTCACGGGAATTTCTTGCCCATCGGGCCCCGCCGGTCCTACTTCGGCCATATGGTTCGGGTCCGACTTGGTGTAGCGTCTTCACCATAGCCTGTGCTTCTCTTGCGCCTTGCCGGCAAGCGGACACCTTCCACAGTCGGAAGCGCCGCCGTGCTCCTTGAAGCATGTTCACAAGCTCCTCCATGCCATTCGGCAGCAAGCTTGATGGCCACAAAGCCTGAGCAACACCCTGCATCACTTGCCGAGCTCGCTCGTGCAGTTGCGAAAGGTATTGCAGTAAATCACTTGCAGATGAGGGCATCTCCTCCTCAGGGCGACCCGTTAACATTCCTGGAAGCAAATTCTTTCAATTTACTTCCTCGCCGACCTATGCTACAGTTCGTCTAGGCACTTACCGTAAATGTCGCGTCGAAGCCTTTTGTTCTCCTTCACGGAGTTCGCCAGCTGAGCGCGGAGATATTTTAACTCCATGTCCAGCTGGACTTTGGCATCTTGAAGATCGTTCTTCTCCTGCCTAACTCGCATAAGAATGTGCTCGTCAGCCTCCAGCTGTCTTTTGAGATGCGATGCGTCCTCTCTTACGCCCTCCAGATTCACCCCGGGATTGTCTGCAGAATTTTCTACATTAGACTTGCCGTATCAGCCATTTACTAATCGGGTGCATCTTCGCATAATTGTGACAATTGTTACGAGAGAGGGCTTTGGGGTTCCTCTAACTTGGCAACTGCAGCCTCGGTTCGCCTTGCATTCCTCCAGCCTTCGAGATAGTTGCTCATTCTTATCTACAAGGACCTGTGCATAAATTGATCCTTAAAATAGTTGTTCCAACTGCTTTCAAGTCTCACGACTATCGCTACACATGCTTATCAAATTTTCTTACCGTATATCTTTGGTATATCGGTCCGTCGCCAGCAAGCCCGCCTTGAGCAGCTCGGATGTATGCGTCTCCCGAATTGAAGGCGTTAAATGCCTCTTGAAAAAGATGTTGTTCAAATGCGGCTCGTCGGCGCCGGTGATTCATGGCGCTCTACTTGAATTCCTAGCTGAGAGCATATCCGCATTCTCTGTTGGAGAACTATGCGGCATCGGCCCCGCCTCCTGCCTCCGCTCTCAAGCTGGTTCTCGAATCCGGCCGGTGGAGGCGTGGTTGTGTGATCCCGGATATAGTCCGGCTGCTCCTCTTCCTGCCAGAACACAAAGGGTGCAGTCATAGTTCAAAATACCATAATCACAGCACAAGTTTTTGTCTTACCTCTATAGCGGCGAGTCGACCCTTACCGCCTTCCTCTTGAGCCTGCCCGATCCGGACGCCCTCGGCCGACGAGTCCCTAGGGGCTCGGCCCCACGCTCCGATCGTCGTCTCTGCAAAAACAAGACACTTCAAGGGTAAGGCATGACATCTGAAGGGAGTCCTCTTCGGAGGATAGGGTTTTTTGACTTGGCTTACGCGCGACGTAGGAAGCGGTCCGGGATAGTCGGCAGTAATGGCCACTGAGGTGCCATCGCAGCTCGCTTGATAAAATATCCCGTTGACGAGCTCCACAGTAATATCCGGATCTTCTTCGAGACCCAGATCTAGGGCCCTCCCGGGGTCCTCTGGCTGCGGGGAGGGGCTGGAGATTCCTTCTACGGCCCTCCTCAGTTCCTGCTCGCCGGAATATCGAGGCGATGATCTTAGCAAAGAACGCCACAATAAGTGACGTAGGGAAAAGAATGACGACTTACCCAGTTTGGGGGACTGTACGTGGAGAATCCATCTCACGGTTTGACGTGGAGGAATTCCTCCTCTTCCCCTTTGTATAAGTCGGACAATATCCTTGCCAGAGCGGCGGCGGAGTCCGGACCCTTACGGTCACAGCGGGTGGCATCATCTTCCCCGTTGAAGTGCCACATGGGCTTCCCCCGACATTGAAGTGGTTGCACTCCCCGTGTTATGCATATTGCCATAAACTCGACTATCGTCGATCCGAGTTGGCCAAGAACTTTATCCTGCTCATCAGGTAATATATTTCCCTAGTATCCTCCTCTTGGGGCCTCGGGGTGCCGCTTAGACGCGTGCCCTCGGCGGGCGTTATCGAATCGGGAGGCCTGTCCGGACTGGATCCGGAAGGTGAACATCGTCAATATAGAACCACTCTGAAGGCCAGTTCTCCGGTGCCTTCTTGGGAGTGCGGATAGGTATCCGGTCTTGGCAATGCGCCATACTTGGCTCCGCCACGACATAGGGATTCTCCACGTTGCGGGGACAAGGCGTACGCTTTCTTCCATAACTCAAGTGAGGCTCGTAGCCTAAAAATAGCTCAAGAAGGGCAACGCATTCTGCTATATGTAGTATAGAGGCAGGGGTGAAGTTGTGTAACTGGAGGCCGTAGAACTCCAGGAGCCCGCGAAGGAACGGGTGGATAGGGAACCCGACGCCCCTTAGCAGATGCGGGATGAGGCATATTCGCTCCTCTGGAGATGGATTGGGAGATCTCTCCGCTTGCTCCCCGCCATTATAGGTGGCTATTCCGGCTCGGACAGGGACCATGAATGCTGGTGGAAGAAACCCTTGGATTTGTAACTCAATCAAACGGCTATGGGGAACTAAACACTCTTCCCAGTCCCCCGGCTTGGAGCGAAGAGAGCGAGCAGAAAAGCTGTGACGATCGGCCATGTTGGAATGGTTTTTCCGGAGCGCTCTGTTGGATGCTTGCTCGAGGGGGAGGAGTGAGGTTTGGATCTGAGAATCCCCGTCTCTTCAAATAGGCGGTCAGCCCAAAAGATTAAGGGTGGTAAATGAAAAACACCTCGGCTCCTCGCATTCGCTCGACACATGTAGATGGTCATTATTGAGGCACTGAGGCCAAGGAATACAACATTGATGGAGTTTCGGACACTATTCATCGTAATGTACTTTGGAGTATTCGAGGAGGAACCCGCCTGCAATGTCAAGACTAGATCTGCCACGGACTCATCGTCATTGAAGCCTGGTTCGGGGCTATTGAGGGAGTCTGGATTAGGGGTATCCGAACACCGGACTGTATACATCGTCCTGGACTATTGAAGCGTGAAGATACAAGACTCAAGACTTGACCCGTGTCCTGGATGGGACTTTCCTTGCTTGGCGTGGAAGGCAAGCTTGGCGATCCGGATATTGTGTTTCCTTCCTTGTAACCGACTCCATGTAAACCCTAGCCCTCTCCGGTGTCTATATAAACCGGAGAGGTTGGTCCTTAGAAGGCCGATCACAATTACAATCATACCATCATAGGCTAGCTTCTAGGGTTTAGCCTCTACGATCTCGTGGTAGATCTACTCTTGTACTACCCATATCTTCAATATTAATCAAGCAGGAAGTAGGGTTTTACCTCCATCGAGAGGGCCCGAACCTGGGTAAACATCTGTGTCCCTTGCTTCCTGTTACCATCAGTGTAGCGACCCGACCCGTATGGATCAAGTCTCTGTGCTCGGGTGTCATCCCTGGATCAGTAATGCTGACACCACACCGTACTTCGAAGGATTTATAGCAGAGTAGCAATCACACACTTATTACATCGATTGTCCAGAAGAGGACTATTACAATAAATATGGCTTAAGGCCATATTATAACGATAACAAATGGAAGACTTGGAAGATAAGTGAGTCCATCAACTCCATCGGCATCACCGAGTATAGAACCACGACCTAAAACACCTTACTCGTTGTTGCAAAAGTGCGCAACATGAAAGTTGCAGCTAAAACAGTCAAAGACATGGAATATGCTGGCAATGTAACACATAGAGAGTAATGGAAGAATAGGCTACACTACATGCATATATGGCTGGTGGAAAGCTCTATGGTTACAGTTTTGCATAAAGCTAATTTTTCCCTACTACAAAAGAATAAATTTATTGAACTATCATGGTGGTTGTTAAACATTGAGAATGGTTGACAGCATCCTCAATCCCAATTAAAAAGTACTCATTAAAAACCCAATAACATTAATTAGAGGTAACATGTTGAGATTCACACGATATTCAAGTACTAGATACTCAAGATTGTCCATAACCGGGGACACGGCTAATCATGATTAGTTTATACACTCTGCAGAGGTTTGCGCACTTTTCCCCACAAGACTCGATCGCCTCCGTTTGGTTTCTCGCACTACATGGTGTTTGAGAGACGGATGACCGAGACACAGTCTTTCAGAAGCGCTAGCACCTTACGATGGGTGGACCGGTACACCTACATCCCCTACATCTGCTAGTCCACCGCTATAAGAGTTCGCACGACTTAGTCAACTATGCCAGAGCCCATAGTGGCTTGTGGCTGCACACGTAAGTTACCAGCATGAATTATCTTATGATCCCTTTGAGCCTGGGTGGCGGTCCCAAAAACAGGCAAGTCCTGCTTGAAAACAGGTGCCTCAATCCACCCAGATGTGTGTTTAAGTTGCCACCTTAGATAAACCATTAATTATCAATCTCACATCTGTCATGGATATTCACTCACCCAATCCACGTCTACTAGCATAGCATAGCATAATAAGCAAACGTAGAAGTAACTCCCAAAGGTTTCATAAGTAATACAGGTAATAGGTACTACCTCAATCTACTTCCCATCCCACAATTTAATTAGATCCTATTCATGCAAGTGTTTGAGGAATAGATCTAATGCATAAAACTAGGTAGTAGAAAAGTATGATCAAAGTGTTACTTGCCTTCTCGACGATCCGCAAAAAACCTAGAGACTCAAGTAACAAGCGGCGCACGGGTGATCTAACGAGACAAACAACAAGCATACAATAAGTACTCATCTAATGCACAGGTAAATCTCGAATAAAAGATCTAACCGTAAAGTTCAACTTAAGAACCCTGGTTGCAAAAGAATCGAATCAAATAAAGCAACGAAAAATCAAAAGTCGAAAGAAAACGACTAGGTTATAGCAATTTGAAACTAGGTCAAATTTTACAAGAGCAAAACTCTGTTTAAGTTGATTAATCGGAACGGCGGTTTCGAAAGCGAAACTCAGCGCTTGAATCACCTGATTCCGATAAACGAGTGCGAAGATAAACTGATTCAAAGATTGGATCAGAAATCGAAATCGGAAAATAACGGATTAAATCCGATTTAAAAGAAAAACGATGAACGGTTAAACGAACGGATGTTCGTTAACAGAAACTAACCGGCGAACGCGTTCGTTAGAACGAACGGATCGGTGAACGTTCATTAATTAACTAAACCAAAAAAAATAAACCAATCTAGGGTTTTTTTAAAAAAACCGAACAATAAAATAAAAACCGGACGGTTCTTTTTTTTTTAAACAAAACCGGACCGGGTGGTGGTGGTGGTGGCTACCTCGGCGAGGCCGTGAGACTCCGGCGGGGGTCGGGGTGGCTCGGCGCGGCGAGGTCGGCCGTGGCCACGGCAAGACGGCGACGGCAAGGCTGACGGCGGCGGCTGACAGGCGGCTCGGGTTGGGGCGGCGGTGGTGGTGGGTGGGGAGGAGAGAGGCGGCGGCTTATAAGAGGGAGGCGGGGTGGCTTGGGGAGGGGGCGGCGGGTGGCGTGGCCGAGCCGGGACTCGGCTGCCATGGCCGGTGAGACTCTCCCGAGCGGGGGAGCGCGAGGGGAGGGTCAGGCGGTTGGGCTGGCTGGCCCTCACCAAAGGGGCGCAAGGCCCTTTTTTTAAACGAAAACGAATTAAAATAAAACTAAACGAACTCCAAATTAAGAAAAATAAATTTTCCCCGACTCCTAAAAATGAGTCGAACAAAATGAACTTTAAAACGGGACCAAAATGCATATTTTTAAAATACTCATTTTTTCCCTAAAGCAAATAAACCTCGAAAAATCCAAATTTGATTTATTTATTAAATCTTCATTCTTCCTAAATTTTGGGAAAGTCATATTATTCCCTCTCTTATTTTTGATATTGGAAAAATATTTGAAGATAAAATAAATAAATCCAAATGATCCTATTTTCAAAATTTGAGAAAACCCAAATATGAAAATAATGAAATCTCCAACTCTCTCCGAGGGTCCTTGAGTTGCGTGAAATTTTCTAGGATCGGAAAATGCAAGAAAATATGATATGCATGATGACTTAATGTATAACATTCCAAATTGAAAATTTGGGATGTTACAATCAGCCTAGACGCATAGATCAGGATCCCCTACCCGAGATCCGCCGGTTTTGACACCGACACCTGCCCCTGGGCGCGCCCCCCACCCTCATGGACCATAAAAACACCGGGGAACAGAATAGATCGGGAGTTCCGCTGCCGCAAGCCTCTGTAGCCACGAAAAACCAATCAGGACCCTGTTCCGGCACCCTGCCGGAGGGCGGGATCCATCACCGGTGGCCATCTTCATCATCCCGGTGATCTCCGTGACGAGGAGGGAGTAGTTCACCCTCGGGGCTGAGGGTATGTACCAGTAGCTATGTGTTTGATCTCTCTCTCTCTCTCTCATGTTCTTGAGGTGGTACGATCTTGATGTATCGCGAGGTTTGCTATTATAGTGGATCTTATGATGTTTCTCCCCCTCTACTCTCTTGTAATGGATTGAGTTTTCCCTTTGAAGTTATCTTATCGGATTGAGTCTTTAAGGATTTGAGAACACTTGATGTATGTCTTGCCATGCTTATCTGTGGTGACAATGGGATATCACGTGATCCACTTGATGTATGTTTTGGTGATCAACTCATGGGTTCCGCCCATGAACCTATGCATAGGGGTTGGCACATCGCTTTTCATCTTGACTCTCGGTAGAAACTTTGGGGCACTCTTTGAAGTAATTTGTGTTAATTGAATAGATGAATCTGAGATTGTGTGATGCATACCGTATAATCATACCCACGGATACTTGAGGTGACATTGGAGTATCTAGGTGACATTAGGGTTTTGGTTGATTTGTGTCTTAAGGTGTTATTCTAGTACGAACTCTATGATAGTGCGAACGGAAAGAAAAGCTTCGCGTTATTTTACTACGGACTCTTGAATAGATAGATCAGAAAGGATAACTTTGAGGTGGTTTCGTACCCTACCATAATCTCTTCGTTTGTTCTCCGCTATTAGTGACTTTGGAGTGACTCTTTGTTGCATGTTGAGGGATAGTTATATGATCCAATTATGTTATTATTGTCGAGAGAACTTGCACTAGTGAAAGTATGAACCTTAGGCCTTGTTTCAACGCATTGCAATAATGTTTGTGTTCACTTTTATCATTAGTTACCTTGTTGTTTTTATATTTTCAGATTACAAAAACCTATATCTACCATCCATATTGCACTTATATCACCATCTCTTCGACGAACTAGTGCACCTATACAATTTACCATTGTATTGGGTGTGTTGGGGACACAAGAGACTCTTTGTTATTTGGTTGCGAGGGTTGTTTGAGAGAGACCATCTTCATCCCACGCCTCCACGGATTGATAAACCTTAGGTCATCCACTTGAGGGAAATTTGCTACTGTCCTACAAACCTCTGCACTTGGAGGCCCAACAACGTTTACAAGAAGAAGGTTACATAGTAGACATCAAGCGTCTTGTGCTTTTTATTTTTTTTTAATAATGCACAATGATGGTATGAGATAGTCCTTGGTTGATTTATAGAATGCTCTTTGCACTTCACTTATATCTTTCGAGTATGGCTTTATAGAATGCTTCATGTGCTTCACTTATATCATTTGAAGTTTGGATTGCCTGTTTCTCTACACATAGAAACCGCCATTTGTAGAATGCTCTTTTGCTTCACTTATATTTGTTAGATCATGGGCATATCTTTTGGATAAATAATTAAACTCTCTTGCTTCGCTTATATCTATTTAGAAAGTTGACAGGAATTTGTCATTCACATGGTTAGTCATAAAATCCTACATAAAATTTGTAGATCACTGAATATGGTATATTTGAATCCTTGCAATAGTTTTGCGATATAAAGTTGGTGATATTAGATTCATGCTAGTGAGTAATTGTGGATTGATAGAAATACTTTTGTTAAAGTTTGTGATTCCCGTAGCATGCACGTATGGTGAACCGTTATGTGACGAAGTTGGAGCATGATTTATTTTTGATTGTCTTCCTTATGACAGGCGGTCGGGGACAAGCGATGGTTGTTTCCTACCAATCTATCCCCCTAGGAGCATACGTGTAGTATTTGTTTCGATAGCTAATAAATTTTTGCAATAAGTATGTGAGTTCTTTATGACTAACGTCGAGTCCATGGATTATACGCACTCTCACCCTTCCACCTTTGCTATCCTCTTTGGTACCGTGCATTGCCCTTTCTCACCTCGAGATTTGGTGCAAACTTCGCCGGTGCATCCAAACCCCGTGATATTATACGCTCTATCACACATAAGCCTCCTTATATCTTCCTCAAAACAGCCACCATACCTACCTATCATGACATTTCCATAGCCATTCCGATATATATTGCCATGCAACTTATCATCATCATATACATGACTTCAGCGTTCATTGTCATATTGCTTTGCATGATCGTAAAATAGCTAGCATGATATTTCCATGGCTTGTCCGTTTTTTGATATCTTTTCTAGGCTAGATCATTGCACATCCTGGTACACCACCAGAGGCATTTATATAGATTCATATTTTGTTCTAGTATCGAGTTGTAAGTAAATAAAAGTGTGATGATCATCATTATTAGAGCATTGTCCCAGTGAGGAAAAAATGATGGAGACTATGATTCCCACACAAGTCGGGATGAGACTCCGGACGAAAAAAATAAAAAAAGGCCAAAAAATGAGAGCCAAAAAAAGAGAAAAAAATGAGAGAAAAAGAGAGAAGGGACAATGCTACTATCCTTTTACCACACTCGTGCTTTAGAGTAGCACCATATTCTTCATATAGAGAGTCTCTTGAGTTATCGCTTTCATATACTAGTGGGAATTTTCATTATAGAACTTGGCTTGTATATTCGGATGATGGGCTTCCTCAAATGCCCGAGGTCTTCATGGGCAAGCAAGTTGGATGCACATCCACTTAGTTTTCAGTTTGAGCTTTCATACACTTATAGCTGCATCCATTGCATGGCAATCCCTACTCCTCACATTGACATCAACTAATGGGCATCTCCATAGCCCGTTGATTAGCCGCGTCGATGTGAGACTTTCTTCCTTTTTGTCTTCTCAACACAACCTCCACCAACATATTCTATTCCACCTATAGTGCTATATCCACGGCTCACACTCATGTATTGCGTGAAAGTTGAAAAGGCTTGAGAACATTAAAAGTATGAAACAATTGCTTGGCTTGTCATCGGGGTTGTGCATGATAAAATACTTTGTGTGATGAATATGGAGCATAGCCAGACTATATGATTTTGTAGGGATAACTTTCTTTGGCCATGTTATTTTGAAAAGACATGATTGCTTTATTAGTATGCTTAAATTATTATTGTCTTAATGTCAAATGATAGACTATTGCTTTCAATCGCTCGTTTCTTAATATTCATGCCATGATTAGATTATATGATCAAGATTATGCCAGGTAGCATTCCACATAAAAAATTATCTATTTTATCATTTACCTACTCGAGGACGAGCATGAATTAAGCTTGGGGATCTTGATACGTCTCAAATCGTATCTATAATTTTTTATTGTTCCATGCCAATATTCTACAACTTTTACATACTTTTGGCAATAATTTGTATGATTTTCTTGGACTAACATATTGATCTAGTGCCCAGTGTCAGTTCCTGTTTGTTGCATGTTTTTTGTTTTGCAGAAAATCCATAACAAACTGAGTCCAAACGGGATAAAAACTTACGGAGATTTTTTTGGAATATATGTGAATTTTGGGAAGTGGAATCATCACGACACGATGCCCGAGGGGCCCACAAGGATGAGGGGCACGCCCCAGGGGGTAAGGCGCGCCCTGGGCCCTTGTCGCCACTCCCTAAGGCGGTTGGTGCCCTTCTCTCACCGCAAGAAAGCTAATATTCGGATAAAAATCGTATTAAAATTTCAGCCCAATCGGAGTTACGGATCTCCGGGAATTTAAGAAAGGGAGAAAGGCCGTAACTGCAGCGCAGTAAAGAAGGAAACAGAGAGAGAGATCCAATCTCGGAGGGGCTCCCGCCCCTCCACCGCCATGGAAGCCATGGACCAGAGGGGAAACCCTTCTCTCATCTAGGTGGAAGATCAAGGAAGAAGAAGGAGGAGGGGGCCTCTCTCCCGGTGGCGCCGAAACGCCGCTGGGGCCATCATCGTGATGACGATCTACACCAACAACTTCATCGTTGTCATCACCAACTCTCTCCCCCTCTATGCAGCGGTGTAACACCTCTTCTCCTTGATGTGATCTCTTCTAAAACATGGTGCTCAACGCTATATATTATTTCCCAATGATGTATGTCTATCCTATGATGTTTGAGTAGATCCGTTTGTCCTATGGGTTCATTGCTGATCGTGATTGGTTTGAGTTGCATGTTTTATTATTGGTGCTGTCCTCTGTTTCTCCGTGTCGGCATAGCGTGAGGAATCCCCGCTGTAGGGTTTGCAATATGTTCATGGTTTGCTTATTGTCTACGTTGCGTGAGTGATAGAAACACAAACACGGATAAGTGGGTTATGGCGTATGGGAATAAAGAGGACTTGATACTTTAATGCTATGGTTGGGTTTTAATTTAATGAACTTTAGTTTTGCGGATGCTTGCTAGAGTTCCAATCATAAGTGCATATGATCCAAGAAGAGAAAGTATGTTAGCTTATGCCTCTCCCTCATGTAAAATTACAATAATGATTACCGGTCTAGTTATCGATTGCCTAGGGACAAATAACATTCTTGTGACAAAAAGCTCTGTACTAAAACTAACTTAGTTGTGTCTTTATCTAAACAGCCCCAAGATTTTATTTACGTGCTCTTTATTATCTTGCAAACCTAGCCTACAACACCTACAAAGTACTTCTAGTTTCATACTTGTTCTAGGTAAAGCGAACGTTAAGCGTGCATAGAGTTGTATCGGTGGTCGATAGAACTTGAGGGAATATTTGTTCTACCTTTAGCTCCTCATTGGGTTTGACAATCTTACTTATCGAAAGAGGCTACAACTGATCCCCTATACTTGTGGGTTATCAGTGGCCTCCCACACCGCCTATTTACTCTATACATACCCCAATATTCCAGAAACCTAGGGGAGTGGACGAAAATCAATTCCAGCCGCCGCAAGTTCCAGAACCAGCAGATCCAATCTAGACACCATCACGGAGGGGTTCATCATGTCCATTGGTGCCTCTCAGATGATGCGTGAGTAGTTCTTTGTAGACCTACAGGTTCGTACTTAGTATCTAGATGGCTTCCCCTCTCTCTTTTGATTCTCAATACAATGGTATTTTGGAGATCCATATGATGTAACTCTTTTTGCAGTGTGTTTGTTGGGATCCGATGAACTTTGAGTTTATGATCAGATCTATCTTTTTATCCATGAAAGTTATTTGAGTCTTCTTTGATCTCTTATATGCATGATTGCTTATAGCCTCGTATTTATTCTCTAATATTTGGGTTTTGTTTGGCCAACTTGGTCTATTTATCTTGCAATGGGAAGAGGTGCTTAGTGATGGGTTCGATCATATGGTGCTTGATCCCGGATGTGAGGGGAACCGACACGTATGTATTGTTGCTATTAAGGATAACAAGATGGGGTCTATTTCTACATAAATAGATCTTGTCCGCATCATGTCATCGTTCTTATTGCATTACTCCGCTTTCTCCATGAACTTAATACACTAGATGCATCTTTGGATAGCGGTCGATGTGGAGTAATAGTAGTAGATGCAAAGGAGTCGGTCTACTAATCTTGGACGTGATGCCTATATAATGATCATTGCCTGGATATCGTCATGATTATTTGAAGTTTTATCAATTGCCCAACAGTAATTCGTTTACCCACCGTTTGCTATTTTTCTCGAGAGAAGCCACTAGTGAAATCTACGGCCCCCGGGTCTCTTCCTAATTATATTTGCCTTTGTGATCTATTTCATTTGCTTTTATTTGCAGATCTATTAAACCAAAAATACAAAAATATCTTGCTACACTTTATTTTATTTGGCGATCCATCTATCATATTATTACAACTTTCTCACATCTGTTTGCCAATATCGAGCGCCGTTGCCCGAAAGGGATTGACAACACCTTTAAGACGTGGGTTGCGAGTGTTTGTTATTTGTGTGGAGGTGTCGTTCACGTAGTGTTGCGTGATTCTCCTACTAGTTAGACAACCTTGGTCTCATCACTGAGGGAAATACCTACCGTCGTTGTGCTGCATCATCCCTTCCTCTTTGGGGAAATACCGACGTAGTCTAGCAGACATCAACAACCTATATTTATTAGTTAAAATCATGGTCAAAATATGACCCAAAAGATGAGGGGGGAAACTAAACTAGGACAGAGGTAGTAGATATCCAAGGACATCTATGAAAAACTAGAGAATTCCTATTATAACACAATCGTCACGGGACTGCACAGGAGGCTACATTTAAATGTAGATTCTTCTCGTTACACAACCATAACCTAGCCAAAGAATTAAAATCAGAAATGTTACACTCGAAACACTATTGAATTCTTTCCACACTACTACAACTACAATACATTCAAAAAGATGATACACAACAAGGAGTAGTTTGGACTTAAAATGGGGAAGGGGCACGATGGTGGAGGTAGACCAAATCGGACGGGGCAAAGAAAGAATAAATCTTTGGGGGGTAGGGGGGAATGGTGTTACGCAACAAAATTTATGCTACACAGTTGCACCTAGGAACACTATAAAGATGACGGGTGATGATGATCTCACAGACGAGCAACAGAAAGCGTATACTCTAGTCCATCGGTGAAGCGCGAAGATTCCCGCAGCTAGGTTATACCTCCCAGATGCCAGACTTTCTCCGAGATGATCCGCCAATCAAGGGTTGAAGTAGACGACCCCTTCAAGGTATCCACATGTTCCTAAGTAGTAGGCAGCACTCCAATGTCCAAGAAGAAGGGCTCCAAGAAAACTAGAGAGAGAGACATCCTAGCCGTGTTCCTGTCTAATTAGGAGTTTGATTTATCATAATTATTAGTTGTTAAGAATGTGACCCTACAGGTTTGGAAATAAGCGAACCCTAACCCGAACATGTTCCACTCAATAGTTAACATTAGGATCTGGACACCTCATGAGGTTATCTCCCACCGGGTGGGCCCACGGTAACCTAAACCCCAACAGAGGCTCATGGAGTCCCAAGCCCACATGCAATATGTACCAAGGTAACATCAACAACATAAGGGTTTCCGTCACTCGACATGGGTTACCCGGGAGGAGAATTTTTCACTCACTGGATTGAAAAGGACATATCCTCACTGGGTGGACTTCACTGCCTCACAACATTCCAATGGTAGAAGCATTAAGTGAGGTGTTTCCAAGTCTTGAAGTATGGCATTACTACTAGCTTTCAAAGTGTTCGTTATCTCTAGCAGTGTACGCATATTGACTATATCTTTAATTTACCTGTAACATAGTGATACATCTCCATCGTATCTATAATTTTTTATTGTTCCACGCCAATATTATTCAACTTTCATACGTTTTTGGCAACTTTTTATACTATTTTTGGGACTAACATATTGATCCGATGCCCGGTCTTGACTCCTGTTTGTTGCATGTTTTATGTTTCACAGAAACCCCATATCAAATGGAATCCAAACGGGATAAAAATGGATGGAGAATATTTTTGGAATATTTGGGGAATATGGGAAGAAGAATCGACGTGAGACGGTGCCCGAGGGGGGCACGAGGCAGGGGGGCGCGCCTGCCGCCCTCGTGCCCCCGTGAAGGCGGTTGCTACTCTTCTTTGGCCGCAAGAAAGCTAATTCTCGGAGAGAAAAATCTGGTAGAAGAGTTTCAATCCAATCGAGATTACGGATCTCCATATATACTCTGAAAACAGTGAAAGGACAGAAAACCAGAACGCAGAAACAGAGAGAGACAGAGAGACAGATCCAATCTCGGAGGGGCTCTCGCCCCTCCCATGCCCTGGAGACCAAGGACCAGAGGGGAAACCCTTCTCCCACCTAGGGAGTAGGTCAAGGAAGAAGAGGAGAAGGGGGCCCCTCTCCCTCTCCTCCATGGGCTGGAACACTGCCGTAGCCACCATCATCATCACATGATCTTCACCAACACCTCCGCCATCTTCACCAACATCTCCATCACCTTCCCCTCTATCTACAGCGGTCCACTCTCCTGCAACCCGCTGTACCCTCTACTTGAACATGGTGCTTTATGCTTCATATTATTATCCAATGATGTGTTGCTATCCTATGATGTCTCGAGTAGATTTTCGTTGTCCTATCGGTGGTTGATGAATTGCTATGATTGATTTAATTTGCTTGTGGTTATGTTGTTGTCCTTTGGTGCCCGCCATATGAGCGCCGCATGGATCACACCATAGGGTTAGTTGTATGTTGATAGGACTATGTATTGGAGGGCAAGAGTGATGTAAGCTTCTACCTAGCATAGAAATTGATGCATACTGGATTGAGCGGGGACCAATATATCTTAATGCTATGGTTGGGTTTTACCTTAATGAGCGTTAGTAGTTGCGGATGCTTGCTAATAGTTCCAATCATAAGTGCATAGAATTCCAAGTCAGGGATGACATGCTAGCGATGGCCTCTCCCACATAAAACTTGCTATCGGTCTAGTAAAGTAGTCAATTGCTTAGGGACAATTTCGCAACTCCTACCACCACTTTTCCACGCTCGCTATATTTACTTTATTGTGTCCTTATCTAAACAGCCCCTACTTTTTATTTATGTACTCTTTTTTTATCTTACAAACCTATCCAAGAACACCTACAAAGCACTTCTAGTTTCATACTTGTTCTAGGTAAAGCTTAACGTTAAGCGCATGTGAGAGTTGTATCGGTGGTCGATAGAACTGAGGGAATATTTGTTCTACCTTTAGCTCCTCGTTGGGTTCGACACTCTTACTTATCGAAAGAGGCTACGATTGATCCCCTATACTTGTGGGTTATCAAGACCTTTTGGCGCTGTCGGTGAGTCATAGCGATAAGTGAATATTCTCGTGTGTGCTTGTTTGCTTTATCACTAAGTAATTTTTATTTGCTGTTCTTAGTTGTTCTTTATCTTTAGTTATGGATATGGAACACGAAATACCAAAAAAATAGGTGTACTTGCTACTCATGGAGATGGGGAACCTCCTAAACCCCTCGATGCTCGTTATGTGAAAGATATTATGTACTACTTTAATAATCCTGAGAAAACTCCATTCAACTATGTTATGGGAAACACGTTGGATCAACGTGAATACTTTAGGGATTATCGCTTGACTCAAAAAGGGAAACTATTATGGGATCAAATTCATATGTTGCATTGGTATGCTAGGCAACTATGCTTGAGATATGATTATACTTGTTGCTCTAGGATGAGGCTCCACACCTTCCCTTTTCATGCAAATTTAATGATAATGAAACCCTGGCTTCTTATGCTAGAGGTATATATGATTACTATGATGTGGAACAAATAGAAGAATTTTTTGCTTTTATGGGTGCTTATGAAATTGAATCTATGTTCGAAGAGTTTGAAAATCTTTATGATGTTGTTTATAGACCAGAAAATTTAGCTATCCTTAAATATTTCTATGCCAATTATGAATTCAATTCAGATATTCATGCATTTATTGAGAAAGTCTCCGCTGTCCAAGAAGAGACTAATATTTTGCAGGAGTTTATGGAAGAAGAAATTGATGAAACTGTGAGCTCATTGGATGAGAAAGATGAGGAGGAGAGCGAAGAACAAAAGGAGGAAGAGCGGATTGATCACACGTGCCCACCTTCTAATGAGAGTAACTCTTCAACTCATACATTGTTTAAATTCCCTTCGTGCTTACCGAAGGATGATTGCTATGATGACTGTTATGATCCCGTTGATTCTCTTGAAATATCCCTTTTTGATGATGCTTGCTATGCTTGTGGCCAAGATGCCAATATGAATTATGCTTATGGAGATGAACTTGCTATAGTTCCTTATGTTAAACATGAAATTGTTGCTATTGCACCCACGCATGATAGTCCTATTATCTTTTGAATTCTCCCGATTATACTATATCGGAGAAGTTTGCCCTTATTAAGGATTATATTGATGGGTTGCCTTTTACCGTTGCACATGATGATTTTTATGAATATAATATGCATGTGCTTGCTGCTCCTACTTGCAATTATTACGAGAGGAACTACATCTCCGCCTCTATGTTTCCAACATGATAAAATTGCAAGAAACTGTTTATACTATGCATTGGCCTTTACTTTGTGTGCATGAATTGTTATTTTATGACATGCCGATGCATAGGAAAAGAGTTAGACTTCGTTGTTGCTTGATATATGTTACTTTGTGCTAACTACTAAATTACAAATCATTGTTAATTAAAATTGGCTTTGATATACCTTGGGATCCATGTGGATCCATTACTTGAGCACTATATGCCTAGCTTAATGGCTTTAAAGAAAGCGCTGCCAGGGAGACAACCTGGAAGTTTTAGAGAGTCAGTTATTTCTGTTGAGTGCTTTTATATAGTTTAAAAACAAAAAAATAAAGAGGGGAACCCAAAACTTTTCAAAAAGAAAAGTGAAAGTGAGATAGACGAGCATTGTGAAAGTGGGGGACGTCCTTGAACTTTGTTCATGCCCATGGAAACTTTGTGAATCTTAATTACAGAAAATTTTCAACAAAAATAATTATCCCCTTGTACAATTCCATTGTATTATAAAAATAATGTGCCAAGGTTTGCCTTTAGGATGTTTACAATGCTTGTTGGTTTGTGCGGCGCAGGACAGAAACTTTGGCTGTAGAAAAGCGATTTTTAATTGTTTACTGGAATGTCAAACGGTTCTGATTAATTTTGCACTGTCTTTCTATACAAAGTTTTTATTTTTCCTAATTTTGGCAGAATTTTTCAAGTACCAGAATTATGGTTAATATTCAGATTATTACAGACTGTTCTGTTTTAGACAGATTCTGTTTTTGATGCATAGTTTGCTTGTTTTGATGAAACTATCAATTCCTATCAGTGGATTAAGCCATGGAAAAGTTATATTACAGTAGCTATAATGCAAAAACAAAATATGAATTGGTTTGCAACAGTACTTAGAGTAGTGATTTGCTTTATTATACTAACGGATCTTACCGAGTTTTCTGTTGAAGTTTTGTGTGGATGAAGTGTTCGATGATCGAGAAGGTCTCGATATGAGGAAAAGGAGGAGAGGCAAGAGCTCAAGCTTGGGGATGCCCAAGTCACCCAATTAAATATTCAAGGAGACTCAAGCGTCTAAGCTTGGGGATGCCCCGTAAGGCATCCCCTCTTTCTTCAACAAGTATCGGTATGTTTTCGGATTCGTTTCGTTCATGCGATATGTGCAAATCTTGGAGCGTCTTTTGCATTTACTTTTCACTTTTATTTTATGCACCATGATGGTATGAGATAGTCCTTGGTTGATTTATAGAATGCTCATTGCACTTCACTTATATCTTTTGAGTATGGCTTTATAGAATGCTTCATGTGCTTCACTTATATCATTTGAAGTTTGGATTGCCTGTTTCTCTTCACATAGAAAACCGCCATTTGTAGAATGTTCTTTTGCTTCACTTATATTTGTTAGAGCGTGGGCATATCTTTTGTAGAAATAATTAAACTCTCTTGCTTCACTTATATCTATTTAGAGAGATGACAGGAACCGGTCATTCACATGGTTAGTCATAAAATCCTACATAAAACTTGTAGATCGTTGAATATGATATGTTTGATTCCTTGCAATAGTTTTGCGATATAAAGATGGTGATATTAGAGTCATGCTAGTGGGTAGTTGTGGATTAGTAGAAATACTTGTGTTGAGGTTTGTGATTCCCGTGAGCATGCACGTATGGTGAACCGTTATGTATATATGAAGTCGGAGCATGAGGTATTTATTGATTGTCTTCCTTATGAGTGGCGGTTGGGGACGAGCGATGGTATTTTCCTACCAATCTATCCCCCTAGGGGCATGCGTAGTAGTACTTTGCTTCGAGGGTTAATAAACTTTTGCAATAAGTATGAGTTCTTTATGACTAATGTGAGTCGATGGATTATACGCACTCTCACCCTTCCATCATTGCTAGCCTCTTCGGTACCGTGTATTGCCCTTTCTCACCTTGAGAGTTGGTGCAAACTTCGCCGGTGCATCCAAACCCCATGATACGATACACTCTATCACACATAAGCCTCATTATATCTTCCTCAAAACAGCCACCATACCTACCTATTATGGCATTTCCATAGCCATTCCAAGATATATTGCCTTGCAACTTCCATCATCATCATATACATGACTTGAGCACTTATTGTCATATTGCTTTGCATGATCGTAAGATAGCTAGCATGATGTTTTCACGGCTTGTCCGTTTTTTGATGTCATTGCTATGCTAGATCATTGCACATCCCGGTACACCGCCGGAGGCATTCATATAGAGTCATATCTTTGTTCTAGTATCGAGTTGTAATATCGAGTTGTAATATCGAGTTGTAAGTAAGTAGAAGTGTGATGATCATCATTATTAGAGGATTGCCCCAGTGAGGAAAGGATGATGGAGACTATGATTCCCCCACAAGTCGGGATGAGACTCCGGACGAAAAAAAATAAAAAATAAATAAAAAAGAGAGGAGAAAGGCAAAAAAAAAGAGAAGGCCAAAAAAAAGAAAAAAAGAAAAAAATGAGAGAAAAAGAGAGAAGGGGCAATGTTACTATCCTTTTACCACACTTGTGCTTCAAAGTAGCACCATGTTCTTCATATAGAGAGTCTCTTGAGTTATCACTTTTATATACTAGTGGGAATTTTCATTATAGAACTTCGGTTATATATTATCTGATGGGCTTCCTCAAATGCCCGAGATCTTCATGAGCAATCAAGTTGGATGCACACCCACTTAGTTTCAGTTTGAGCTTTCATACACTTATAGCTCTAGCGCATCCGTTGCATGGCAATCCCTACTCCTTGCATTGACATCAATTGATGGGCATCTCCATAGCCCGTTGATTAGCCGCGTCGATGTGAGACTTTCTTCTTTTTGTCTTCTCCACATAACCCCCATCATCATATTCTATTCCACCTATAGTGTTGTATCCATGGCTTGCGCTCATGTATTGCGTGAGGGTTGAAAAAGCTAAAGCGCGTTAAAAATTATGAACCAATTGCTCGGCTTGTCATCGGGTTGTGCATGATTTGAATATTTTGTGTGGTGAACATGGAGCATAGCAGGATCTATATGATTTTGTAGGGATAACTTTCTTTGGCCTTGTTATTTTGAAAATACATGATTGCTTTATTAGTAGGCTTGAAGTATTATTGTTTTTATGTCAAATGATAGACTATTGCTTTGAATCACTCGTGTCTTAATATTCATGCCATGATTAGATACATGATCAAGATTATGCTAGGTAGCATTCCACATCAAAAATTATCATTTTTATCATTTACCTACTCGAGGACGAGCAGGAATTAAGCTTGGGGATGCTGATACGTCTCCATCGTATCTATAATTTTTTATTGTTCCATGCCAATATTATTCAACTTTCATACGTTTTTGGCAACTTTTTACACTATTTTTGGGACTAACATATTGATCCAGTGCCCAGCGCCTGTTCCTGTTTGTTGCATGTTTTATGTTTCGCAAAAACCCCATATCAAATAGAATCCAAACGGAATAAAAACGGACGGAGAATATTTTTGGAATATTTTGAGAATATGGGAAGAAGAATCGATGCGAGACGGTTGCGAGGGGGCACGAGGCGAGGCGCGCTGCCCCCTCGTGCCCCCCTTGTAAGGTGGTTGCTGCTGCTCTTCTTTGGCCGCAAGAAAGCTAATTTTCGGAGAAAAATCTGGGCGAAGGTTTCAATCCAATCGGAGTTACGGATCTCCATATATATACGAAAGCGGTGAAAGGGCGTAAAACCGTAACGCAGTAAAGCAGAGAGAGACAAGAGACAGATTCAATCTCGGAGGGGCTCTCGCCTCCCATGCCATGGAGGCCAAGGACCAGAGGGGGAAACCCTTCTCCCATCTAGGGAGGAGGTCAAGGAATAAGAGGAAGAAGGGGGCCACTCTCCCCCTCTCCTCCGTCGGCGCCGTAACGCTGCCGTGGACACCATGATCATCACCGCGATCTTCACCAACACCTCCTCCATCTTCACCAACATCTCCATCACCTTCCCCCCTCTATCTACATCGGTCCACTCTCCCGCAACCCGCTACACCCTCTACTTGAATATGGTGCTTTATGCTTCATATTATTATCCAATGATGTGTTGCTATCCTATGATGTCTGAGTAGATTTTCCTTGTCGTATCGGTGGTTGATGAATTGCTATGATTGATTTAATTTGCTTGTGGTTATGTTGCTGTCCTTTGGTGCCAATCATATGAGCGCGCGCGTGGATCACACCATAGTGTTAGTTGTATGTTGATAGGACTATGTATTGGAGGTCAAGAGTGATGAGCTTCTACCTAGCATAGAAATTGATGCATACGTGGATTGAAGGGGACCAATATATCTTAATGCTATGGTTGGGTTTTACCTTAATGAACGTTAGTAGTTGCGGATGCTTGCTAATAGTTCCAATCGTAAGTGCATAGAATTCCAAGTCGGGGATGACATGCTAGCAAAGTGGCCTCTCCCACATAAAACTTGCTATCGGTCTAGTAAAGTAGTCAATTGCTTAGGGACAATTTCGCAACTCCTACCACCACTTTTCCACACTTGCTATATTTACTTTATTGTGTCCTTATCTAAAAAGCCCCTAGTTTTTATTTACGTACTCTTTTTTTATCTTGCAAACCTATCCAAAAACACCTACAAAGCACTTCTAGTTTCGTACTTGTTCTAGGTAAAGCGAACGTTAAGCGCATGTGAGAGTTGTATCGGTGGTCGATAGAACTTGAGGGAATATTTGTTCTACCTTTAGCTCCTCGTTGGGTTTGACACTCTTACTTATCGAAAGAGGCTACAATTGATCCCCTATACTTGTGGGTTATTACATAACAGCAACACATGGGGTAACAAACTCTATATTAGCATACCCTTAGGTCCGGGTTGCCGATTTGGAACCTTTGTAACAGCAATACTATGAGAAAGAAACACTCTGGAAAACATGACTAGGTTTTGTACCTCCACTAGAAAGGGGCCTGAACCTGTATAGTTGTTGTGTCACTGCTACTCCAACATGAGTTGTTGGGATTCCCCAAATAGGAAGGATGGTGTAGAATAGAAGCAAAGTATTTCCCTTAGTTAAGAATGAAGGTTTTATTGAACTAGTAGAAGTCAACTAGCTAACAAGTTAAGCAACACAAGCACACAAACAAACTAAAATACTTGCACCCAGCATGGCAAGTGGCATGGTAAAAAATTACAGTTGGGTAATTGAAAAGAGTTCATTATTTATGACGATGATCATTCATGGTATAGTATCACATAGGCATTACGTCAGTGATAATTAGAGCATTAAACTTACAGAAGTCTACTACTAATACTCAACCCCAAAACCGCTATCCAACATGCATCTCAAGGTATCAAGTTTTCAACGAACAGAGTACTGCGATAAGCAAGATGACATAATGTAGACAAGAAGAAGTTAATCAACATGACTAAACACCGTCATTTTATCCTTAGCGGCTACAACACTATACGTGTCTCAGGCCTTATTGTCACTGGGTTAGAGCACCACAAGATTGAACCCACTACAAGGCACCTCTCCCACTAAAGATAAATCAATCAAACTTGGCCAAACAAGATTGATAGATGGGAGAGAAATACAAAACTATTTAATTATGCTTCAAGAAAACCCAAATAGATTCAATTGATTTTAATGAACAATCTGATCATAAAGTGATAATTCATCATGTCCCAGCAAACAACCATCGATTACATCGAATTGATCTCGATCAAGAACAATAACACGGTATTGAAGATCCAAAAGAGAGACAGAGAGAACCATCTAGCTACTAATATGGACCTGTAGGTCCTAACGGAACTACTCACAAATGGTGATGGAGGTAGCAAGGTTGATGAATAAGCCTCCGACAATGGCTCCCCCCTCAGCAGGGCTCCGGACAGGGCTTTGATACATCTCCAACGTATCTATAATTTTTGATTGCTCCATGCTATATTATCTTCTGTTTTGGACATTATTGGGCTTTATTATTCACTTTTATATTATTTTTGGGACTAACCTATTAACCGGAGGCCCAACCTGTAATTGATGTTTTTTGCCTATTTGAGTTTCATGAGAAAAAATAATATCAAACGGAGTCCAAACGGAATGAAACCTTTGGGAACTTGATTTTGAATCTAACATGATCCAGAGACTTGGACCCTACGTCCAAGAAAGCCACCAGGAAGCCACGAGGTAGGGGGGCGCCGCCAACCCCTCGGGCGCGCCTCCACCCTCATGGGCCCCACGTTGCTCCAGCGACGCATTCCTTCCTCCTATATATACCACGCACTTCAAACGATCGACACGGAGCCAAAAACCTAATTCCACCGCCGCAACCTTCTACATCTACGAGATCCCATCTTGGGGCTTGTTCCGAGTTCACGAGGGGGCATCAATCACGGAGGGCTTCTACATCAACACCATAGCCTCTCCGATGAATTGTGAGTAGTTTACTTCAGACCTTCGGGTCCATAGTTATTAGCTAGATGGCTTCTTCTCTCTTTTTGGATCTCAATACAATGTTCTCCCCTCTCTTGTGGAGATCTATTCGATGTAATCTTCTTTTGCGGTGTGTTTGTTGAGACCGATGAATTGTGGGTTTATGATCAAGTTTATCTATGAACAATATTTGAATCTTCTGAATTCTTTTATGTATGATTGATTATCTTTGCAAGTCTCTTCGAATTATTAGTTTGGTTTGGCCTACTAGATTGATCTTTCTTGCAATGGGAGAAGTGCTTAGCTTTGGGTTCAATCTTGTGGTGTCCTTTCCCCAAGGATGTAGGGGCAGCAAGGCACGATTGTATTTTTGCCATCGAGGATAACAAGATGGGTTTTTATCATATTGCATGAATTTATCCCTCTACATCATGTCATCTTGCTTAAAGCTGTTACTTTGTTCTTATGAACTTAATACTCTAGATGCATCTGGATAGCGGTCGATGTGTGGAGTAATAGTAGTAGATGCGGCAGGAGTCGGTCTACTTGTCTCTGGACGTGATGCCTATATACATGATCATACCTAGATATTCTCATAACTATGCTCAATTCGGTCAATTGCTCAACAGTAATTTGTTCACCCACCGTAAAATACTTATGCTCCTGAGAGAAGCCACTAGTGAAACCTATGGCCCCGGGGTCTATCTTCATCATATTAATATTCCAACACTTAGTTATTTCCGTTGCTTTTTTACTTTGCTTTTATTTTACTTTGCATCTTTATCATAAAAATACCAAAAATATTATCCTATCATATCTATCAGATCTCACTATCGTAAGTGACCGTGTAGGGATTGACAACCCTTATCGCGTTGGTTGCGAGGATTTATTTGTTTGTGTAGGTGTGAGGGACTCATGGCGTAGCCTCCTACGGATTGATACCTTGGTTCTCAAAAACTGAGGGAAATACTTACGCTACTGTGCTGCATCACCCTTTCCTCTTCAAGGGAAAACCAACGCGGTGCTCAAGTGGTAGCAGGCTTCAGATAGGATCTCTTCAAAACAGAGGCTTGCGATGGTGAGAAAATTCTTCTGGAGGTACGAAGGATGGTTTTGGTATTTATAGGGATTTATGGTGGTGGAATCAGGTCAAGGCGGTTCCTATGGGCCCCACATAGAAAAGTGAAATGACCACCCCCTGGTCGCGCCACGTGTCCCTCTAAAACATTTAAATATTAATAAAAACTATTTCAAACAGAGAGTAAAGTAAAGTTATAGAAAGTTGTGCTTATGGAATTCATCGATCATATGCTTTTAAAAATAATAATCCATTAATAAGGTTGATCAAGTCTTATTAACGAACTATTTCCGAGCAACATAAAACCGAAGATTTTTGCAAAACACTAAGTTACCTCAACTTGAATAGGCATGGTTCCAATCATAATAGTTTGATATTTCTTCTCTCGAACCTAAATAGGAAATTCAAAGTCTCCAATAGCGATAGTCATATTTTTTCAATAGAATCGACACTATTTCCTTTATTTGGATTTCTCAGGAAATAAACTGTATGCTCATTGGCATTAACATGAAAAGTAACCATGCTTTTATTGCAATCAATAATAGCACATGTAGTGTTAAGAAAAAGACTATCGAAGATAATAGACATATTATCATCCTTGGGCATATCAAGTATAACAAAGTCTATCAACATCATAACATTAGCAACCACAAAGGGAGATCCTCACAAACACCGACAAGAATAGCAGTAGACTTATCAGCCATTTGCAAAGATATTTTGGTGGGTAACAACTTATTCAAGTCAAGCCTTTTATAAAGAGGGAAGGGCATAACACTAACACCAGCCCCCAAATCACATCAAGCGCTTTTAACATAATTGTTTTAATGGAGCATGGTATACTTAGTATCACTGGATCTACTAGTTTTTTAGATTTTTTTTCTTTGAAATAAGGGTTTTTACATCTATGCCCCTGGTTCCTTAGCCATACTCATCCATCCCCACGCTCTTAACGTTTGCTCACTTTTCCCCACTCTCTTGTTCAAAACCCTCAGAAATAGTCACAAACAGTGGATGCCGTCGGGTCAGTGCTTTGACTGTTAACTCTGAAGAGTGGGGCCTGATGTCTACTACACAAACTGTACTTGTAGACTCGTGTTGGCCCTCCAAGGCGCAAATTTTGTAGGACAGTAGCAAATTTCCATCAAGTGGATGACCTAAGGTTTATCAATCACGTGGAAGGCGAGGGATGAAGATGGTCTCTCTCAAACAACCCTGCAACCAAATAATAAAAAGTCTCTTGTGTCCCCAACACACCAAATACAATGGTAATTTGTATAGGTGCACTATTTCGGCGAAGAGATGGTGATAAAAGTGTAATATGGATGGTAGAAATTGATTTTTGTAATAGGAACAATAAAAAGCAGCAAGGTAGCAGTTGTTAAAACAGAGCACAAACGGTATTTCAATGCATGAAAATGAGGCCTAGGGTTTGTACTTTCGCTAGTGCAATCTATCAAAAATGCTAATCTAATTGGATCATATAACCATCCCTCAAAGTGCGATGAAGAATCACTCCAAAGTTCTTATCTAGCGGAGAACATAAGAAGAAATTGTTTGTAGCTATTCTTTCCGATCGATCTATCTACGAGTTCGTACTAAAATAACACCAAGTTATTCTTTACGATTAATCTATCAAGAGTTCTTACTAAAATAACACTAAGTTATTCTTTCCGATCAATCTATGAAGAGTTCATACTAAAATAACACCAAAGCAAATTCAGATTCATAATACTCAATCCAACACAAAGAACGTCAAAGAGTGCCCTAAGATTTCTACCGGAGAAACAAAAGACAAGAACGTGCATCAACCCCTATGCATAGATTACCCCAATGTCACCTCGAGAATCCGCGACTTGAATGCCAAAACATATCTCAAGTGATCAATATAATACCCCATTGTCACCACGGGTATTCATATGCAAGACATATATCAAGTGCTCTCAAATCCATAAAAGTATTCAATCCGATGAGTACAAAATCTCAAAGGGAAAACTCAATTCATCACAACAAGATAGAGAGGGAGAAACACCATATGATCCAACTATATTAACACAGCCTGCGATACATCAAGATCGTGCCATGTCAAGAACACGAGAGAGAGAGATTAAACACATAGCTACTGGTACAAACCCTCAGCCCCGAGGGTGCGTCTTCATAGAATACCCAAAAGCGACTTTTGGGTACACCTTCTATCACAGATCCGAAGGCAAGATCTTTGTTGCTTAATATGGATCCTTTCTAGAGAAGGAGTTTCTCTCGAAAGAAGTGAGTGGGAGGAAAGTAGAGCTTGATAAGATAATTGTACCTTCTCCTGAATTGGAAAGTAGTTCATCACAGAAATTAATTCCAGTGATTCCTACACCAATTAGTGAGGAAGCTAATGATGATGATCATGAAACTTTAGATCAAGTTACTACAGAACCTCGTAGGTCTTCCAGAGAATGGTCCGCACCAGAGTGGTACGGTAATCCTGATCTGGAAGTCATGTTACTAGACCATGGTAAACCTACGAACTATGAGGAAGCGATGATGAGCCCAGATTCCGCGAAATGGCTTAAGGCCATGAAATCTGAGATGGGATCCATATATGAGAACAAAGTATGGACTTTGGTGGAGTTGCCCAATGATCGGCAAGCCATATTGTATAAATGGATCTTCAAGAGGAAGTCAGACATTGATAGTAATGTTACTATCTACAAAGCTCGACTTGTCGCAAAAAGGTTTTTTGACAAGTTCAAGGTGTTGACTACAATGAGATTTTCTCAATCAGAAGCGATGCTTAAGTCTGTCCGAATCATGTTAGCAATTGCCACATTTTATGAAATCTGGCAAATGGATGTAAAAACAACATTCTTTAAGGGATTTATTAAAGAAAAGTTGTATATGATGCAACCAGAAGGTTTTGTCAATCCTAAAGGAGCTAACAAAATGTACAAGCTCCAGCGATCCATATATGGACTGGTGCAAACATCTCAGAGTTGGAATATGTGCTTGATGATTTGATCAAAGCATATGGTTTTATACAGACTTTTGGAGAAGCCTCAGATTTACAAGAAAGTGAGTGGGAGCACTACAAGATTTACGATAAGTATATGTGAATGACATATTGTTGATCGGAAATAATGTAGAATTATTACGCAAAGCATAAAGGAGTATTTGAAAGGAATTTTTTTAAAAGAAAGACCTCAGTAAAGCTACTTATATATTGAGCATCAAGATCTATTGAGATAGATCAAGACGCTTGATAAGTTTTTTCAATAAGTACATACCTTGTCAAGATTTTGAAGTAGTTCAAAATGGAACAGTCAAAGAAAAGTTCTTGCCTGTGTTGCAAAGGTGTGAAATTGAGTAAGACTCAAATCCCGACCACGGCAGAAAATAGAAAAGAGAATGAAAGTCATTCCCTATGCCTCACCATAGGTTCTATAAAGTATGCTATGCTATGTACCAGACCTATTGTATACCTTGCTCGAATTTGGCAAGGAGTACAATAGTGATCTAGGAGTAGATCATCGGACATTGGTCAAGAACATCCTTAGTGAGGACTAAGGAAATATTTCTCGATTATGGAGGTGATAAAAGAGCCCGTCAGTAAAGAGTTACATCGATGCAAGCTTTTTACACCGATCCAGATGACTCTAAGTCTCAATCTGGATACATATTGAAAGTGGGAGCAATTAGCTAGAGTAGCTCCGCAAGAGCATTGTAGACATAGAATATTTGCAAAATACATACGGCTCACGAATGTGACAGGACCCGTTGACTAAGCTTCTCTCACGAGCAAAACATGATCATACCTTAGTACTCTTTGGGTGTTAATCACATAGCGATGTGAACTAGATTATTGACTCTAGTAAACCCTTTGGGTGTTGGTCACATGACGATGTGAACTATGGGTGTTAATCACATACGAGATGTGAATATTAGTGTTAAATCACATGGTGATGTGAACTAGATTATTGACTCTAGTGCAAGTGGGAGACTGAAGGAAATATGCCCTAGAGGCAATAATAAAGTTATTATTTATTTCCTTATATCATGATAAATGTTTATTATTCATGCTAGAATTGTATTAACCGGAAACATAATACATGTGTGAATACATAGACCAACATAACGTCACTAGTATGCCTCTACTTGACTAGCTCATTAATCAAAGATGGTTATGTTTCCTAACCATAGACATGTGTTGTCATTTGATTAACGGGATCACATCATTAGGAGAATGATGTGATTGACATGACCCATTCCGTTAGCCTAGCACTTGATCGATTAGTATAGTGCTATTGCTTTCTTCATGACTTATACATGTTCCTGTAACTATGAGATTATGCAACTCCTGCCATCGGAGGAACACTTTGGGTGCTACCAAACGTCACAACATAACTGGGTGATTATAAAGGAGTACTACAGGTGTCTCCAAAGGTACATGTTGGGTTGGCATATTTCGAGATTAGGTTTTGTCACTCCGATTGCTCTGGAGAGGTATCTCTGGCCCTCTCTCGGTAATGCACATCACTATAAGCCTTGCAAGCAATGTAGCTAATGAGTTAGTTACGGAATGATGCATTACGTATGAGTAAAGAGACTTGCCGTAACGAGATTGAACTAGGTATTGGATACCGACGATCAAATCTCGGCAAGTAACATACCGATGACGAAGGGAACAACGATGTTGTTATGCGGTTTGACCGATAAAGATCTTCAGAGAATATGTAGGAGCCAATATGAGCATCCAGGTTCTGCTATTGGTTATTGACCAAGAATAGTTCTAGGTCATGTCTACATAGTTCTCGAACCCGTAGGGTCCGCACGCTAAGGTTTCGATGATGCTTATATTATGAGTTTATGAGTTTTGATGTACCGAAGGAGTTCGAGTCCCGGATGAGATCCGGGACATGACGAGGAGTCTCGAAATGGTCGAGACGTAAAGATCGATATATTGGACGACTATATTCGGAGTTCGGAAAGGTTCCGAGTGATTCGGGTATTTTTCGGAGTACCGCAGAGTTACGGGAATTCGTATTGGGCCTCTTTGGGCCATACGGGAAAGGAGAGAAAGGGCCAAAGAGTGGCCGCACTCCTCCCTTGGACTAGTCCGAATTGGACTAGGAGGGGGCGCACCCTTCCTTCCTTCTCCTTCTCTTCCCTTTCCTTCTCTCCTACTCCTACTACATGGAAGGGTTCCTAGTTGGACTAGGAAAGGGAATCCTACTCCCGATGGGAGTAGGACTCCCCTAGGGCGCGCCATAGAGAGGGCCGGCCCTCCCCTCCTCCACTCCTTTATATACGGGGGCAGGGGACATCCCATGAATACACAAGTTGATCTACGTGATCATTCCTTAGCCGTGTGCGGTGCCCCCCTCCACCATATTCCACCTCGGTCATATCGTCGCGGAGTTTAGGCGAAGCCCTGCGCCGGTAGAACATCATCATCGTCCACCACGCCCATCGTCGACGGAACTCATCCGACACTTTGCTGGATCGGAGTCCGGGATGCGTCATCGAGCTGAACGTGTGCTGAACTCCGGAGGTGCCGTGACGTTCGGTACTTGGATCGGTCGGATCGTGAAGACGACGACTACATCAACCGCGTTATGCTAACGCTTCGCTACGGTCTCACGAGGGTACGTGGACAACACTCTCCTCTCTCGTTGCTATACCATCACCATGATCTTGCGTGTGCGAGGGAAATTTTTGAAATTACTACGTTCCTCAACAAAGGGCATCCGAGCCTAGGTTTTATGCGTTGATGTTATATGCACGAGTAGAACACAAGTGAGTTGTGGGCGATATAAGTCATACTGCTTACCAAAGCATGTCATACTTTGGTTCGGGCGGTATTGTGAGATGAAGCGGCTCGGACCGATATTACGCCAGACGCTTACTGAGACTGGTTTCACCCAGCTGCGAGCACTCGTTGCTTAAAGGTGACCGGCAGGTGTCTGCATCTCTCACTTTAGTTGAACCGAGTGTGGCTACGTCCGGTCCTTGCGAAGGTTAAAACAGCACCAACTTGACAAACTATCGCTAGGTTTTGATGCGTAGGTAAGAACGGTTCTTGCTCAGCCCGTAGCAGCCACGTAAAACTTGCAACAACAAAGTAGAGGACGTCTAACTTGTTTTTGCAGGGCATGTTGTGATGTGATATGGTCAAGACGTGATGCTATATTTTATTGTATGAGATGATCATGTTTTGTAACCGAAGTTATCGACTTGGCATGGCGCAGGAGCCATATGGTTGTCGCTTATTGTATGAAATGCAAAAGCCATGTAATTGCTTTACTTTATCACTAAGCGGTAGCGATAGTCGAGAAGCAATAGTTGGCGAGACGACAACGATGCTACGATGGAGATCAAGGTGTCGCGCCCGGTGACGATGGTGATCATGGCCGGTGCTCACGGAGATGGAGATCACAAGCACAAGATGATGATGGCCATATCATATCACTTATATTGATTGCATGTTATGTTTATCCTTTATGCATCTTATCTTGCTTTGATTGACGGTAGCATTTTAAGATGATCTCTCACTAATTATCAAGAAGTGTTCTCCCTGAGTATGCACCGGTTCCAAAGTTCGTCGTGCCCAGACACCACGTGATGATCGGGTGTGATAAGCTCTACGTCCATCTACAACGGGTGCAAGCCAGTTTTGCACACGCAGAATACTCAGGTTAAACTTGATTGAGCCTAGCATATGCAGATATGGCCTCTAACACGGGAGACCGAAAGGTCGAAAGCGTGAATCATATAGTAGATATGATCAACATAAGATGTTCACCATTGAAAACTACTCCATCTCACGTGATGATCGGTTATGGTTTAGTTGATTTGGATCACGTGATCACTTAGATGACTAGAGAGATGTCTGTCTAAGTGGGAGTTCTTAAGTAATATGATTAATTGAACTTAAATTTATCATGAACTTAGTCCTGGTAGTATTTTGCAAAATATGTTGTAGATCAATAGCTCGCGTTGTTGCTTCCCTACGTTTGTTGCTTTCAAATGTTTATTTTAATATGTTCCTAGAGAAAACTGTGTTGAAAGATGTTAGTAGCAATGATGCGGATTGGATCCGTGATCTGAGGTTTATCCTCATTGCTGCACAGAAGAATTATGTCCTTGATGCACCGCTAGGTGACAGACCTATTGCAGTAGCAGAATCTGCGCACGTTATGAACGTTGGCTAGCTTAATATGAGCAGATGCGCACGTTATGAACGTTTGGCTAGCTCAATATGATGACTACTTGATAGTTTAGTGCACCATGCTTAACGGCTTAGAACTCGGACTTCAAAGATGTTTTGAACGTCATGGACCATATAAGATGTTCCAGGAATTGAAGTTAATATTTCAAGCAAATACCCGAGTTGAGAGATATGAAGTCTCCAACAAGTTCTATAGCTAAAAGATGGAGGAGAATCGCTCAACTAGTGAGCATGTGCTCGATTGTCTCGAGTACTTCAATCGCTTGAATCAAGTGGGAGTTAATCGTCCAGATAAGATAGTGATTGACAGAATTCTCTAGTCACCATCACTAAGTTAGTAGAACTTCGTGATGAACTATAGTATGCAAGGGATGACGAGAACGATTCCCGAGCTCTTCGTGATGTTGAAATCGACGAAGGTAGAAATCAAGAAAGAGCATCAAGTGTTGATGGTTGACAAGATCACTAGTTTCAAAAAAAAAAGGCAAAGGGAAAGAAAGGGAACTTCAAGTAGAATGACAAGCAAGTTGTCACTCCCACGAAGAAGCCCAAAGCTGGACCAAAGCCTGAAACTGAGTACTTACACTGCAAAAGAAATGGTCACTGGAAGCGGAAATGCCTTGAATATTTGGTGGATAAGAAGGATGGCAAAGTGAACAAGGGTATATTTGATATACAAGTTATTGATGTGTGCCTTACTAGTGTTTATAGTAACCCTTGAGTATTTGATACTTGTTCGGTTGCTAAGATTAGTAATTCGAAAAAGGAGTTACAGAATAAACCGAGACTTGTTAAGGGTGAAATAACGATGTGTGTTGGAAGTGGTTCCAAGATTGATATGATCATCATCGCACACTCCCTATACTTTCGGGTTAGTGTTAAACCTAAATAAATGTTATTTGGCGCTTATGCTGAGCATGAATATGATTTGATCATGTTTATTGCAATACGGTTATTCATTTAAAGTTAAAGAATAATTGTTATTCTGTTTACATGAATAAGACCTTCGATGGTTATACACCCAATGAAAATAGTTTGTTGGATCTCGATCGTAGTGATACACATATTCATAATATTGATGCCAAAAGATGCAAAGTTAATAATGATAGTGCAACTTATTTGTGGTAATCGCCGTTTGGGTCATATCGATGTAAAGCGATGAAGAAACTCCATAAAGATGGATTTTCGAATCACTTGGTTATGAATCATTTGATGCTTGCGTAACCGTGCTTTTTGGGCAAGATGACTAAAACTCCGCTTCTCGGAACAATGGAACGAGCTAATGACTTATTGGAAATAATACATACCGATGTATGCGATCCGATGAGTGTCAAGGCTTCTTGGCGTGTATCGTTATTTTCCGACCTTCACAGATGATTTGAGCAGATATGGGTATATCTACTTGATGAAACATAAATGCGAAACATTTGAAAAGTTCAAACAGTTTGAGTGAAGTGGAAAATCATCGTAACAAGAAAATAAAGTTTCTATGATCTGATCGTGGAGAAGAAAATTTGAGTTACGAGTTTGGTCTTCAATTAAAACAATGTGGAATAGTTTCACAAACTCATGCCACCTGGAACACCACAGCTTAATGGTGTGTCCGAACGTCATAACCGTACTTTATTGGATATAGTGCGATCTATGATGTCTCTTATCGATTTACCACTATCGTTTTGGGGTTATGCATTAGAGACACTTCATTCACGTTAAATAGGGCACCATCTAAATCCGTTGAGACGACAATCGTATGAACTACGGTTTAGTGATGAACCTAAGTCGTTTCTTAAAGTTTGGGGTTGCAATGCTTATGTGAAAAGTTTCAGCTTGATAAGCTCAAACCCAAATCGAGAAGTGCGTCTTCATAGAATACCCAAAAGAGACTTTTGGGTACACCTTCTATCACAGATCCGAAGGCAAGATCTTTGTTGCTTAATATGGATCCTTTCTAGAGAAGGAGTTTCTCTCGAAAGAAGTGAGTGGGAGGAAAGTAGAGCTTGATAAGGTAATTGTACCTTCTCCTGAATTGGAAATAAGTTCATCATAGAAATTAGTTCCAGTGATTCCTACACCAATTAGTGAGGAAGCTAATGATGATGATCATGAAACTTTAGATCAAGTTACTACAGAACCTCGTAGGTCTTCCAGAGTACGGTCCGCACCAGAGTGGTACGGTAATCCTGATCTGGAAGTCATGTTACTAGACCATGGTAAACCTACGAACTATGAGGAAGCGATGATGAGCCCAGATTCCGCGAAATGGCTTAAGGCCATGAAATCTGAGATGGGATCCATATATGAGAACAAAGTATGGACTTTGGTGGAGTTGCCCAATGATCGGCAAGCCATATTGTATAAATGGATCTTCAAGAGGAAGTCGGGGCGTTGATAGTAATGTTACTGTCTACAAAGATCGACTTGTCGCAAAAGGTTTTTGACAAGTT
The DNA here is from genome assembly GCA_021605145.1 of Aegilops bicornis. Taxonomy (NCBI): domain Eukaryota; kingdom Viridiplantae; phylum Streptophyta; class Magnoliopsida; order Poales; family Poaceae; genus Aegilops; species Aegilops bicornis. The sequence continues at coordinate 261,225,339 of CM038674.1, read as the reverse complement.
CAAGGTGTTGACTACAATGAGATTTTCTCACTCGTAGCGATGCTTAAGTCTGTATGAATCATGTTAGCAATTGCCGCATTTTATGAAATCTGGCCAATGGATGTAAAAACAACATTCTTTAATGGATTTATTAAAGAAAAGTTGTATATGATGCAACGGAAGGTTTTGTCAATCCTAAAGGAGCTAACAAAATGTACAAGCTCCAAATGATCCATATATGGATTTGGTGCAAACATCTCAGAGTTGGAATATATGCTTGATGATTTGATCAAAGCATATGGTTTTATCTGACTTTTGGAGAAGCACGTATTTACAAGAAAGTGAGTGGGAGCACTACGGCATTTTTTGATAAGTATATGTGAATGACATATTGTTGATCGGAAATAATGTAGAATTATTCTCCAAAGCATAAAGGAGTATTTGAAAGGAATTTTTAAAAGAAAGACCTCAGTAAAGCTACTTATATATTGAGCATCAAGATCTATTGAGATAGATCAAGACGCTTGATAAGTTTTTTCAATAAGTACATACCTTGTCAAGATTTTGAAGTAGTTCAAAATGGAACAAATAAAGAAAAAGTTCTTGCCTGTGTTGCAAAGGTGTGAAATTGAGTAAGACTCAAATCCCGACCACGGCGAGAAAATAGAAAAGAGAATGAAAGTCATTCCTATGCCTCACCATAGGTTCTATAAAGTATGCTATGCTATGTACAGGACCTATTGTATACCTTGCTCTGAATTTGGCAAGGAGTACAATAGTGATCTAGGAGTAGATCATGGACATTGGTCAAGAACATCCTTAGTGAGGACTAAGGAAATATTTCTCGATTATGGAGGTGATAAAGAGCCCGTCGTAAAGAGTTACATCGATGCAAGCTTTTTACACTGATCCAGATGACTCTAAGTCTCAATCTGGATACATATTGAAAGTGGGAGCAATTAGCTAGAGTAGCTCCGCAAGAGCATTGTAGACATAGAATATTTGCAAAATACATACTGCCTCACGAATGTGATGTAATCTGTTGACTAAGCTTCTCTCACGAGCAAAACATGATCATACCTTAGTACTCTTTGGGTGTTAATCACATAGCGATGTGAACTAGATTATTGACTCTAGTAAACCCTTTGGGTGTTGGTCACATGACGATGTGAACTATGGGTGTTAATCACATACAGATGTGAATATTAGTGTTAAATCACATGGTGATGTGAACTAGATTATTGACTCTAGTGCAAGTGGGAGACTGAAGGAAATATGCCCTAGAGGCAATAATAAAGTTATTATTTATTTCCTTATATCATGATAAATGTTTATTATTCATGCTAGAATTGTATTAACCGAAACATAATACATGTGTGAATACATAGACCAACATAACGCCACTAGTATGCCTCTACTTGACTAGCTCATTAATCAAAGATGGTTATGTTTCCTAACCATAGACATGTGTTGTCATTTGATTAACGGGATCACATCATTAGGAGAATGATGTGATTGACATGACCCATTCCGTTAGCCTAGCACTTGATCGCTTAGTATAGTGCTATTGCTTTCTTCATGACTTATACATGTTCCTCGTAACTATGAGATTATGCAACTCCTGCCATCGGAGGAACACTTTGGGTGCTACCAAACGTCACAACATAACTGGGTGATTATAAAGGAGTACTACAGGTGTCTCCAAAGGTACATGTTGGGTTGGAATATTTCGAGATTAGGTTTTGTCACTCAGATTGTCTGAGAGGTATCTCGGGCCCTCTCGGTAATGCACATCACTATAAGCCTTGCAAGCAATGTAGCTAATGAGTTAGTTACTGAATGATGCATTACGTATCTAGTAAAGAGACTTGCTTGGTAACGCAGATTGAACTAGGTATTGGATACCGACGCATCAAATCTCGGCAAGTAACATACCGATGACGAAGGGAACAACGTATGTTGTTATGCGGTTTGACCGATAAAGATCTTCGTAGAATATGTAGGAGCCAATATGAGCATCCAGGTTCCGCTATTGGTTATTGACCAAGAATAGTTCTAGGTCATGTCTACATAGTTCTCGAACCCGTAGGGTCCGCACGCTTAAGGTTTCGGCGATGCGGTTATACTATGAGTTTATGAGTTTTGATGTACCAAGGAGTTCGAGTCCGGATGAGATCCGGGACATGACGAGGAGTCTCGAAATGGTCGAGATGTAAAGATCGATATATTGGACGACTATATTCGGAGTTCGGAAAGGTTCCGAGTGATTCGGTATTTTCGGAGTACCGCAGAAAGTTACGGAATTCGTATTGGGCCTCTTTGGGCCATACGGGAAAGGAGAGAAAGGGCCAAAAGAGTGGCCGCACTCCTCCCCTTGGACTAGTCCGAATTGACTAGGGAGGGGGCGACCTTCCTTCCTTCTCCTTCTCTCTTCCCTTTCCTTCTCTCCTACTCCTACTACATGGAAGGGTTCCTAGTTGGACTAGGAAAGGGAATCCTACTCCCGGGAGTAGGACTCCCTAGGGCGCTGCTTACAGAGAGGGCCGCCTCCCTCCTCCACTCCTTTATATACGGGGCAGGGGACACCCCATGAACACACAAGTTGATTCCACGTGATCGTTCCTTAGCTGTGTGCGGTGCCCCTCCACCATATTCCACCTCGGTCATATCGTCATGGAGTTTAGTGAAGCCCTCGCCGGTAGAACATCATCATCGCCACCACGCCATCGCGGTCGACGTGAACTCATCCCCGACACTTTGCTCGGATTGGAGTCCGGGATCGCCATCGAGCTGAACGCAGTGCTGAACTCGGAGGTGCCAGACGCTCGGGTACTTGGATCGATCGGATCGTGAAGACGTGACGACTACATCAACCGCGTTATGCTAACGCTTCCGCTTACGGTCTACGAGGGTACGTGGACAACACTCTCCCCTCTCGTTGCTATACCATCACCATGATCTTGCGTGTGCGTAGGAATTTTTTTGAAATTACTACGTTCCCCAACAATGCCATGGAAGCCAAGGACCAGAGGGGAAACCCTTCTCCCATCTAGGGAGAAGGTCAAGGAAGAACAAGAAGAAGGGGGGCCCTCTCCCCCTCTCTTCTGGTGGCGCCGGAACGCCGCCAGGTCCATCATCATCACCGCAATCTACACCAACACCTCCGTCATCTTCACCAACATCTCCATCACCTTCCCCCATCTATCTATAGCGGTCCACTCTCCCGCAACCCGCTGTACCCTCTACTTGAACATGGTGCTTTATGCTTCATATTATTATCCAATGATGTGTTGCCATCCTATGATGTCTGAGTAGATTTTCGTTGTCCTATCGGTAATTGGTGAATTTATATGATTGGTTTAATTTGCTTGTGGTTATGTTTCTGTCCTTTGTGCCCATCATATGAGCGCGCGCGTGGATCACACCATAGGGTTAGTTGTATGTTGATAGGACTATGTATTGGAGGGCAAGAGTGAAAGATTCTTCAACCTAGCTTAGAATTTGTTGTATTATGGATTGAAGGGGGACCATTTTATAATAATGCTATGGTTGTGTTTTACCTTAATGAACGTTAGTAGTTGCGGATGCTTGCAATAGTTCCAATCATAAGTGCATAGAATTCCAAGTCAGGGATGACATGCTAGCAGTGGTCTCTCCCACATAAAACTTGCTATCGGTCTAGTAAGGTAGTAAATTGCTTAGGGACACTCCTACCACCACTTTTCCACACTCACTATACTAACTTTATTGTATCTTTATCTAAACAGCCCCTAGATTTTATTTATGTGCTCTTTATATTCTTTCAAACCTATCCAACAACACCTACAAAGTACTTCTAGTTTCATACTTGTTTTAGGTAAAGCGAATGTTAAGCGTATGAGAGTTGTATCGGTGGTCGATAGAACTTGAGGGAATATTTGTTCTACCTTTAGCTCCTCGTTGGGTTCGACACTCTTACTTATCGAAAGAGGCTACAATTGATCCCCTATACTTGTGGGTTATCATCAGTCACCAAGCAATTGCAATTCAACTTATTCAACAAAGTCTAAGTAAGAGCTCCACATACTCAATCATCATATAGTCTTCCATGATTGCTAGTACTCAAAGCATATTCTTAGCACAAATGGCATCCATCGAACATAGAGAAAGATAGGGGCTTAATATTTCGCCTCCCAACTCATTTATCATAGTGGTAATTGTCAACAATAATAAATCATGATCAAATATATCTGACTGGTCATATGTGCCTAGATCTTTCCCCACCACATGATGCTTTCCAACTAGAGAATAATTGAGATTGAAATGAGAATGCATACTATTGACTCTTTGCATAAAAGTAAATACTGAAAAGTTAAAGATAGGCCCTTCGCAGAGGGAAACGGAGGTTGTCATGCGCTTTTTATTTGGATGCCCAAGCTCTTAATGCAAAGGAATGTCACGTTATATTGCCCCTTATGATAGCAACCGTTATTATGCAGTCCCTCGCTTTTATTACTTTTCCATCACAAGTTAGTACAACGCTCAATTTTCCCTTACAATAAAAGATCAAACATATTTAGGAGCAATTTTTATTGCTTTATGCACCGATGACAACTTGCTTGAAGGATCTTATTCATTCCATAGGTAGGTATGTTGGACACTCATGGCAAGAAACTGGGTTTAAGGGTTTTTGGATGCACAAGTAGTATCTCTACTTAGTACGAATGTTTGGCTAGCAAAAGATCCTAGGCAAACACCACATGTTGGAGGATCCATATCAATATAACTTCTATGCAAATATACCCAAACATAACTCATTACGTTGTCTTCCTTGTCCAACTTCAACTAATTTTCTCAAGTTTGAAAATAATTAATGGGTATTCACAATCATAGAAGACGTCCAAGATAATATATTTGCATGTGAAAGTTCTCTTCCTTATACTAATTATTCATGAATTGCTTGTATGACCAATATTGTGATTGTCAAGCTTCAAAAGATTTCACTTTCTAAACCCAATGTGAAGCTACCACCAGGTATGATATAATTTGAAATTCATGATATTCAATTCATTCAACAATTTACTCATAGGATTAAACACATAGCTACTGGTACAAACCCTCAGCCCCGAGGGTGGACTACTCCCTCCTCATCATGGAGACGACGATGAATATGGCCACCGGTGATGATTTCCCCCTCCGGCGGAGTGCCGGGACGGAGTCTAGATTGGTTTTTCGTGGCCACAGAGCCTTGGCGGTATGGAACTTGATCTAGTGTAACCCGAGGATTTTTGGAATATTTGGGAAATCTACTTTGATTTAGCAAAATAATGAGGCTATTGATGTGAATTTTGTCCCTAGAAATAATTTCAACAACAATGCTCATAGAGGTAATTTCAATCCTAGACCATATCCCGGTAATTCTTCCAATAACTATGGTAATTCATATGGAAATTCCTATAATAATAATAATATGATACATGCTCATCTTGAGAACCACATTAAAGAATTTATTAGTTATCAAAATATTTTCAATGTTATGGTAGAAGAAAAACTACATAAAGTTGACGATATGGCTAGAAACATGGATAGAATTGTTCATGATGTGGATACTCTTAATATTTAAAAAATCCACCTAAGCATGATATTAATGAGTCAATAAAATCTATCCAAGTCTCAATTAATGAATGTAAAGAGAGAACCGCTAGGTTGAGAGCTAAGCGAGAATTTCTAGAAGAGGCCCTTCCACCCAGTTTTTACCGTAATCATGACGAAGATATTAAAATGATTGGTGTGACACCTATTGAAACCTTGTTTAGTAATATAAAACTTGATGCAAAAGGGACTGGAGATGAGTCAACTTTATCTAGAAGGCCTCCCATTTGTTCAAAGGGTGATGATCTTAATGTTAAAAAATAAAAAATGTGGGTTTGGAGAGGTCAAGACTTTAAATAGTGATGTTCCCACTACTTTGGATTACAATGACTTTAATTATGATAATTTGTCTTCGATTGAATGTATTTCCTTGTTACAATCAATGATAAATTCACCAAATGCTTATGAACAAAATAAAGCTTTCCCTAAACATATTATAGAAGCTATGATAAAAGCTCATGAAGAAAAGCTATAATTGGAGGTTTCCATACCTAGAAAATTGCATGATGAATGGGAACCTGCTATTAAAGTAAAAATTAAAGATTATTAATGTAATGATTTGTGTCATCTAGGTGCTAGCGTCTCTACTACACCAAAATCTTTATGTGACGTGCTAGATCTCACCGATATGGATGCATGTTCCCTTAATTTGCACCTAGCAGATTCAACTATTAAGAAACCATTGGGTAGAATAAATGATTTGCTTATACTTGCTAATAGAAATTATCTACCCGTGGATTTCATTGTGCTTAATATTGAATTCAGTCCGTCTTGTCCTATAATACTTGGTAGGCCTTTCCTATGCACCATATGAGCTATTACTGATATGAACGAAGGAATATAAGGTTCCAATTTCCATTAAAGAAAGGAATGGAACACTTCCCAAGAAAAGAATTAAACCACCATATGAATCTTTTATGAGGGCTATGTATGGAATTAATTTGAAGGATGACAATACTTGAAACAATGCCTTACGCCTAGCTAGGGGCGTAAAACAATAGTGCTTGTTGGGCGGCAACCCAATAGTTATCTTAAATTTTAGCTTTTACTTCCTGTTTTGGTGTGTTGACACAATTGTAGCTACTGTTATGATTGTGTTTTTATGTTTCAATTAGTGTCTGTGCCAAGTAAAGCCTTTCGGATGATTTTGTTGATAGTTGACTTGATTATGTGAAAATGTAAACTTTTAAGGCCCAAAGATTTGACTTTTGATAATTCACTGGAACATGATAACTTATGAAAATTTTACACATTATTAATATACAAATTTCCCATGTTTTCCTAATTTTTCAGAATTTCTAGAGTTATAGAAGTATAGTTTTTGTCAAGATCATTATAGACTGTTCTGTTTTCTATTGCGTACTGCGCTTATTTTAATGATGCTATGGATTATATCAGGGAGTATAAGTCATGGAGAAGTTAAATCATAGTAGTTATTATGCATGAATATATTTGAATGGGTTTATAACAGTACCTAAATTTTATGATTTATCTATTATACTAAGAGACCTCATGAGGTTTACATTGAGTTTTGTGTCTGAAGTTTTCACATTTTGGGTGAGAACACGATGGACGAAAGACTATGGAGCGGAAAGACCCTAAGCTTGGAGATGCCCAAGACACCCCAAGGTAATATTCATGAAAGACCCAAGCGTCTAAGCTTGGGGATGCCCCGGATGGCATCCCCTCTTTCATCTACAATCTATCGGTATGTTACTTTGAGCTACATTTTTATTCATCACATGATATGAGTTTTGCCTGAAGCGTCTTGTACCATAGTTTTGCTTTGTTTGCTTTTCAGTTTGCCACAATCATTGTTTGCTCAACACACCTTTTTGAGAGGGACACACATTTATCATGATTTATTAGAATACTCTATGTGCTTCACTTATATATTTTGAGCTAGGCAGTTGCTTGATGTCTACTACGCAACCTTCTTCTTGTAGACTCGTGTTGGGCCTCCAAGCGCGGAGTTTTGTAGGACAGTAGCAAATTTCCCTCAAGTGGACGACCTAATGTTTACCAATCCGTGGGAGGCGAGGGATGAAGATGGTCTCTCTCAAACAACCCCGCAAACCAAATAACAAAGAGTATCTTGTGTCCCCAACACACCCAATACGATGGTATATTTTATAGGTGCATTAGTTCGGCGAAGAGATGGTGATACAAGTGTAATATGGATGGTAGATATAGGTTTTTGTAATCTGAAAATATACAAACATCAAGGTAACTAGTAACAAAAGTGAGCGAAAATGGTATTGCAATGCTTGAAAACAAGGCCTAGGGTTCATACTTTCACTAGTACAAGTTCTCTCAACAATGATAACATAATTAGATCATATGGAAATCCCTCAACGTATGCATAAAAAGTCACTCCATAGTTCCTATCATGGAGAACATAAGATGAAATTGCTTGTAGGGTACGTAAACCACCTCAAAGTTATTCTTTCTGATCAATCCATTGAGCTATTCCTATAAGTGTCACGAACAACCCTAGAGTTTGTAGTAAAATAACACCATATGACACACATCAATCAACCCTAATGTCACCTAGATACTCCAATGTCACCACAAGTATCCGTGGGTCAATTATATGATATGCATCAAACAACTTCAGATTCATAATATTCAATCCAACATAAAGAACCTCAAAGAGTGCCCGAAGATTTCTACCAGAGAAACAAGGACGAAAACGCAGCATCAACCCCTATGCATAGATTACCCCATGTCACCTCTGAATCCATGAGTTGAGTGCCGTAACATACATCAAGTGAATCAATAGAATACCCCATTGTCACCATGGGTATCCCACGCGAGACATACATCAAGTGTTCTCAAATCCATAATAGTATTCAATCCGATAATAGTGAAACCTCAAAGGTAAAACTCAATTCATCACAAGATGGTAGAGGGAGAGAAACACCATATGATTCAACTATAGTAACAAAGCTCGTGGTACATCAAGATCGTGCCAAATTAAGAACACGAGAGAGAGAGAGAGAGAGAGAGAGAGAGAGAGAGAGATCAAACACATAGCTACTGGTACAAACCCTCAGACCCCAGGGTGAACTACTCCCTCCTCATCATGGAGACCGACGGGATGATGAAGATGGCCACCGGTGATGGTTTCCCCCTCTGGCAGGGTGTCAGAACAGGCTCTCGGTTGGTTTTCATGGCTACAGAGGCTTATGGCGGCGGAACTTCCGATCTAGCTTTCTTTCTGGGGGTTTCTGGATTTATAGGAATTTTTGGCATCAGTTTCACATCAAGGGGGTCCACGAGGCAGTGGCAAGATAGGGGGCATGCCCTAGGGGGTGGGCGCGCCCTCCACTCTTGTCGTTGCCTTGGTACTCTTCTGGCCCAACTCTTGTGCTTCGAGGGCTTCTTACGGTCTATAAAAAATCATCGTAAATTTTCAACTCGTTTGTACTCTGTTTGATATTCCTTTTCTGCAAAACCCAAAACACAAGGAAAAATATAAACTGGCACTGGCACTAGGCTCTAAGTGAATATGTTAGTCCCAAAAATAATATAAAATGGCATATAAATGCATATAAAAAATCCAAGATGGATAATATAATAGCATGAACAGTCAAAAATTATAGATACGTTAGAGACGTATCATTGCTCTAGTGCTTAACTTATACTTGTTAGAGCATAATGGTGGTTATATTTTATAGAAATGATTAACACTCTCATTATTCACTTATATCTTTTTCGGAGTAGCAATTGGCAATATGTACAGTTTATAAGACTAGTCTGAGAAGGATAGGTATTCAAGGGGGATATAATAAAAACTTTCATGTAGATCGCTAAAAAACAAATGTATGATTTAATTGTATAGATGTCGTAATATGAAAGGATAATGGTTCATGATCATTGGTTAGTAGAAATACCGGTATTAAAGCTTGTTATTAACTTCTCATCTAAGTGTTGGTCATGTCATGATGGGGAGATTTAGCATTTTTATGTCTACAATGAAATCCTTTGTGTTGTTATAATCGGGGGCACGTGATGGTTAAATTCTACCAGCCTCCTCCCTAGGGGAATGCGATTAGTACTTTGATTCGAGGGCTAATAAGCTTTCACAATAAGTATGTGAGTTCTTAAAGACTAATGTGAGTCCATGGATTATACGCACTCCGACCTTTCCGCAATTTGCTAGCCTCGTCAGTACCTGCATTCCCTTTCTCACCTCGAGTGTTGGTGCAAACTTTGCCGGTGCATCCAAACCCCGTGGTATGATACTCTATATCACACATAAACCTCATTATATATTCATCAAAACAGCCACCATACCTACCTATTATGGCATTTCCATAGCCAGTCCAAGATATATTGCCATGCAACTTCCACCGTTCCATTTTCATGACATGTGTTTTCATTGTCATATTGCTTTGCATGATCATTAGAGCTGACATGATATTTGTGGCTCAGTCACCGCTCATCATTATTATACATGTTATGCTAGATCATTGCACATCCTAGTACACTGCCAGAGGCATTCATATAGAGTCATATTGTTCTAGTTATCGAGTTGTAAATAGATAAAAGTGTGATGATCATCATTATCAGAGCATTGTCCTAGTGAGGAAAGGATGATGGAGACTATGATTTCCCCACAAGTCGGGATGAAACTCCAGACGAAAAAAGAGAGGCCAAAAGAGCCCAACAAAAAAATTGAGAGAAAAGAGAGAGGTGGCAATGTTACTATCCTTTTCCACACTTGTGCTTCAGAGTAGGACCATGTTCTTCATATAGAGAGTCTCCTGAGTTATCACTTCCATATACTAGTGGGAATTTTTCATTATATAACTTGGCTTGTATATTCCGATGATGGGCTTCTGCTACTTGTGAACTGCGTCGGGATTTCCCCGAAGAGGAGAGGATGATGAAGTACAGTAGAGATAAGTATTTCCCTAAGTTAAGAACCAAGGTTATCAATCCAGTAGGAGAACCAAGGAACACCTCGTTAGCAGCACCTGGACACAAACAACAAATCGTTGCAACCCAACGCGAACAAGGGGTTGTCAATCCTCGGCGGTTACGAGCAAGATTAAATTGTATGGTATTTGATAGATAGATCGGACAAAAATACAAAATAATAAAGTAAAAATGCAGCAAGGTATTTTTGGTTTTAATATATGATAAAATATAGACCCTGGGGCCATAGTTTTCACTAGAGGCTTCTCTCTAGAAAATAGCATACGGTGGGTAAACAAATTACTATTGGGAAATTGATAAAAAAAAGCAAATAATTATGACGATATCCAAGGCAATGGTCATATATAGGCATCACGTTCGAGACAACTAGACCAACTCCTGCTTGCATCTACTACTACTTCTCCACACATCGACCGCTATCCAGCATGCATCTAGAGTATTAAGTTCATAAAGAACGGAGTAACGCCTTAAGCAAGATGACATGATGTAGACAAGATAAACTCACATATGAATAAACCCCGTCTTTTTACCCTTAATAGCAAGGATACAATACGTTTCGGGTCCCCTTATATCACTGGGATTGAGCACTGCAAGATCGAACCCATTACAAAGCACCTCTCCCATTGCAACAAAAATCATTCTAGTTGGCCAAACCAAATCAATAGACCGGAGAGAAATACGAAGCTATAGTAATCATGCATAAAAGAGGTCAGTGAAAACTCAAATAATATTCATGGATAGATCTGATCATAAACTCACAATTCATCAGATCCCAACAAAAACACCGTAAAAAGTGATTACATTGGATAGAACTCTAAGAACATTGAGGAGAACATTGTATTGAAGATAAAATAGAGAGAAAAGCCATCTAGCTATATGGACACGTAGGTATGTGGTAAACTACTCACGCAACATCGGAAGCAGCAAGGATGATGTAGAGCCCCTCCGTGATCATTTCCCCCTCCGGTAGAGTGCCAGAAAAGGCTTCCAGATGGGATCTCGTGGTTCTGGAACTTGCGGCGGCGAAAAAAGTATTTTTTGGACTCCTCTATTTGTTTCCCGATTTTAGAGAATTTATAGAGGCGGAGTTAGTTCAAATGGAGCTAGGTGTGCCCCACAAGCCACCAGGGCGCGCCCTGCCCCCCTAGGCATGCCCTGGTGCCTCGTGGGCCACTGCTCCATCTTCTTGTCCCCTCCCGAAGCTTCCAGGGTCTCTTATGTCCAGAAAACAAATCTCCAAAAATTGCCGTGGAATTTGGACTTCGTTGAGTATCGATATTACGAAAAACCAAAAATAGGCAAAAAAATAGAATCGGCACTAGGCACTAAGTTAATAGGTTAGTCCCAAAAATTGATATATAATTGCTTGAAAGTGTATATAAAACATCCAAGTTGATACTATAATAGCATGGAACAATAAAAAATTATAGATACGTTAGAGACGTATTAGCTTCCTCAAATGCACGAGATCTTCATGAGCAAGCGAGTTCGATGCACACCACTTAGGTTCAGTTGAGCTTTCATACACTTATAGCTCTCAGTGCATCCATTGCATGGCAATCCCTACTCCTCACGATATCGATTGATGGACATCTCCATAGCCCGTTGATTCTCCTAGTTGATGCGAGCCTTTCTTCCTATTTGACTTCTCCTGATTTCTATCACCGCATTCTATTCCACTATAGTGTTATATCCATTGCTCACGCTCATGTATTGCGTGGGGCTGAAAATGCTGAAGCACGTTAGAAGTACGACCCAATTGCCTGGTTTGACACCTAGGTGCTCGTGATTTATATTTATGCGGTGAAGGCGGAGTCATGCCATGCTAACATGAAAAAAATGAGTGGGCATAACATTCGTTAAGGATCATATATTTTGAAGAAGTAATGATTATGTTTCTTATATTGATGGATATTATTATGTTGATATTGTTACTTCATCGCGTGTCTTCAATTATACCGTAAAGAGATTACATGATACACATGTTAGCTAGCATTCAACATCAAAAATTATGTTTTTATCATTTACCTACTCAAGGACGAGCGGGAATTAAGTTTGGGGGTGCTAATATGTCTCCAACGTATCTATAGTTTTTTTAATTATTTCATGGTATTATATTATCAAGCTTGGATATTTTATACGCATTTTATGCTATTTTATATCATTTTCGGGAACTAACCTGTTAATCCAGGGCCTAGTGTCACTTGTTGTTTTTTGTTTGTTTTTGGTTTTCAAGAAAATCAGTACCAAATGGAGTCCAAACGCTACGGAACTTTTTGATGAATTTTTTGGACAAAAGAGACCCTAGAAGCTTCAGGAGGAGACCAGACGCGAAGCGGGGAGAGGCAAGGCAACAGGGCACGCCCAGGGGGTAGGGCGCACCCTATTACCTTGTGGGCCCCACGTGTCTCCGTCTTACCTAATTCCACTTCGATAAATCTCAAATATTGGGAAACCAATAGAGAGCCATCCGAAATAAATTTTCCGCTGCCGCAAGCTTCTTTTCTTCTGTGATCCCGTCTGGAGGCCTTATTTGATACTCTATACAAGGGGGAATCGATCACAGACGGCTTCTACATCATTCTTGCTGCCTTCCGATGATGCGTGAGTAGTTCATCACATACCTACGGGTCCATATCTAGTATCTAGATGGCTTATTCTCTCTCTCTCTCTCTCTCTCTCTCTCTCTCTCTCTCTCTCTCTTTGATCTTCAATACAATGTTCTCCTTGATCTTCTTGGAGTTCTATCCGATGTAATCTTCTTTTGCGATGTGTTTGTTTGGATCCGATGAATTGTATGTTTATGATTAGATTATTCATTGAAAGCAATTGAGTCTTTTCTGAACTTTATTATGCATGATTACGATAGCTTTGTTGTTCTCACCAATCTATCTATTTGGTTTGGCCAACTAGATTGATTTATCTTCACTGGGAGAGGTGCTTTGTAATGGCTTCAATCTTGCGGTGTCCTGACCTCGTGACAGAAGGGGCAGCGGGGCACGTATCTGTATTGTTTCCATTAAGGGTAAAATGAAGGGGTTGATTCATATTGCTTGAGTTTACTTTGTCTACATCATGTCATCTTGCTTAAGGCGTTACTCTGTTTGTCATGAAGTTAATACCATAAATGCATGCTAGATACTGGTCGATTGGTGGAGTAATAGTAGTAGATGCAGGCATGACTCGGTCTAATTATCACGAACATGATGCCTATATGTGTGATCATTGCCATGAATATCGTCATAACTATGCACTTTTCTATCAGTTGTCCAACAGTAATTTGTTCACCCACTGTATGTTATGTGTTCGAGAGAAGCATCTAGTGAAAGCAATGGCCCCCGGGTCTACTTTTATCATATTATTAAAACCAAAAATACCTTGTTGCAATTTTATACTTTTTATTTTACTTTTATTTTTATTTATCTATCACTATTAGAATTAATCCTTGCAAGTAACGAGTTCAAGGGGGTGACAACCCTCTTGCTCGCGGTGGGTGCAAGTATTTGCTTTTGTGTGTGTAGGTGCTGAAGACGAGAGTTTGCGTGGTTCTTCTATTGGTTCGATAACCTTGGTTCTCGCTGATGGTAATTGTCGGTGTCAAAACCGGCGGATCTCGGGTAGGGGGTACCGAACTGTGCGTCTAGGCGGATGGTAACAGGAGACAAGGGACACGATGTTTTTACCCAGGTTCGGGCCCTCTCGATGGAGGTAAAACCCTACTCCCGCTTCATTAATATTGATGATATGGGTAGTACAAGAGTAGATCTACCACGAGATCAGAGAGGCTAAACCCTAGAAGCTAGCCTATGGTATGATTGTTGTTCGTCCTACGGACTAAAACCCACCGGTTTATATAGACACCAGAGAGGGTTAGGGTTACACAGAGTCGGTTACAATGGTAGGAGATCTACATATCCGTATCGCCAAGCTTGCCTTCCACGCCAAGGAAAGTCCCATCCGGACACGGGACAAAGTCTGCAATCTTGTATCTTCATAGTCGAGGAGTCCGGCCAAAGGCTATAGTCCGGCCATCCGGACACCCCCTAATCCAGGACTCCCTCAAGAGCCTGAACCAGGCTTCAATGACGACGAGTCCGGTGCGCATATTGTCTTCGGCATTGCAAGGCGGGTTCCTCCTCCGAATACTTCATAGAAGATTTTGAACACAAGGATAGTGTCCGGCTCTGCAAAACAAGTTCCACATACTACCGTAGAGAGAATAATATTTACACAAATTCAATCTGCTGACGTATTCCGCAGCGTGACATCACACCACGGCCAAGCCTTCATTCGAATCGTTTTTACTGTCCCACCTCAGCACGTTTAGCGAGGCGGTTTCCTTGGCACGTCTTGTTAAAGCAGAGATCGTGTCCCCTTATTCCGGGATTCTCATCAATACGGGCGTGGGTAACCCAACCGCGCCATTGATTACGACGCTTGGGAGATAAGCGAGTTTTACCACGCTGGTGGGGACGCATAGCTTCGTCCGCCCATATAAGGGGATATGGATCCACCTTTTCACCCACGCCTTCTTCCTCCTTTGCTCATCCATTTCCGCGCACTTGAGCTCCAGCGCCCAAGTCCGCACATCCCACCTCAACCTTCTCCAGCCATGTCCGGAGCGGGAGGCAAGTGGATGGCCTCCTCCGTCACGGAGGGGCACATCAAAAAGCTGAGGAAGGCCGGATACTTGTCCAACGACATCGTGCACCGGCTCCCCGACAAGGGGAATCTCATCCCCACCCCAGGCCCCATGAGAGGGTGGTGTTCCTCACCCACTTCCTCCGCGGACTAGGTTTTCCACTTCACCCATTTGTCCGGGGGCTCATGTTCTACTACGACCTGGATTTCCACGATCTGGCCCCAAATTTCATCCTCAACATCTCGGCGTTCATCGTGGGTATGCGAGGCCTTCCTTCCGCATCCAGCCCCACTTCGGCTTATGGCTGAAGACCTTCAATGTCAAGCCGAAGGTAGTGGGCGGCCGCCAAGCGGAGTGCGGAGGTGCCATGGTGGGCAAGATGGCCAACGTCCTATGGCTCGAGGGATCCTTTGTGGAGACCATGAAGGGTGGCAATCGGGGTGGTTCTACATCACCGAGCCGCGCGACCCTAAATAGGCAGCGACCCCCGAATTCCGATCTGGCTTCCCTACACGGCTCACCTCCTGGAAAGAGATGGGCCTGACGTGGGATAATTCGGAAGAGCTGACCGGACTCCAAACCTGCGTCCAAAACCTGGTGAATAAGAAGCTCAAGTTTGTCAACGTAGTCCAGGTCATGCTCATCCACCGGATCCTCCCATGCCAACAACGGGCCTTCAACTTGTGGGAGTTTGATCCGGCACAACACCAAACCTTGAGCAGGCTCTTCGACACGACGTACGAAGAGGCCTGGAAGGTGTTGTTCAAGGGCGCCGTGGCTCCCGCATCCGCTACCGAAGATCGCGGATTCAGCTCGCAGTGTCAGGCCAGCGAGGTAAGCTATTTTACCCGTTACGGGACTCTTGTTTTTCATAGTTTGACTCTATGAGGGATCTAAACTCCCTTACCTTTGATAGGACTGGCAGAAGACGTCCGGGTAGGTTGCCTGTCCGGCTCCCTTGCCAGAAGACCCAGTGGACGCCCGATTGACGGGGCTGCTGGTTCCGGCACCTCACGTGGTGCCGGACAAGAAGGCCAAGAAGAAGGCCACGGGCACTCGAAAGAGTGCCCGGCGCCAGGTGGTGTCGGACTCATAGTCCGATGACTCCGAGGCGGACTCCTCCCGTGAAGATGAGGAGGAGGAAAAAGAGGCCTCTCCCCCAGCGGGGGGAGAGAAGAAAAGGAAGGCCGCCTAATCGGGAGGCCGGAGGGTCCAAGAAGGGAAGGACCCTTCCTCCGGACTACTCCACCGACGCCGACGACGGCGAAGAGGAGTGGCCACCGAGGGCCAAGCCCCTGGCGAAATCGTAAGTTTCCGGATACCAGAATAACTCATGGCGTTTCATTTGTCGCACAGTATCTTCTAACGCCGAACATAACCATGTAGCCCGCCCAAGGACGGGCTCGACGCTTCGACGAGCGGCTCCCTGGATTCGTCGGATGTGAACAGTACCTCACTTCCGGCCGCCTCCTCTCCCCGTGCCGCGGATGACGCCGAGGTGGAGTCCCAAAAGGGGCCCAGCCAGGAGGAGGTGGTCCAGGAGGCGCCGCAAGGCAACCTCTCGGACTCCAGGCGCAAAGGGGATAAAACCCCAAAGGGCTCTAAGTCCGGCCCTGGGCCGGACTCTGCACCGGAACCTTCAGTGGTTCCGAAGTCCGACAGGCGGCCCCTACGTAAGAAGGGCAAGACTGCGACGCCGGTGACCTCCGTCCAACCGGAGGCACCGGATAATTTGCTGGAGGCGCTTAACGGCGCTTCCATCGACGAGGAGCACCGCACTGTTATGAGTGTGGTGATCCAGAAAGTTCAGTCCGTCAAGAGCGGGCTGATCAAGCTCGTGCTGCCTTCTAACAGGCTTTGAGGTATGTATTTAAGATATGTAAAATGTTACCGCATAGACGGTAGAGCTCCCCGATGCTCGGTTTGGTGTTCGGAAAGAAAAACCGAATCGAGGATCTAAAAGATGTACGCAGGAGTCTAACATAAGTATGTCAATATGGGAATGCAGGCTGCGCCGCTGACCTCTGCCAAGACCGATCATGGAGGTCAATGCATTGAAGCAGAGCCTCGAGCGGTCCGAGAACTAGCTCGGCCTTGCCAAAAAGCAGTTCGAGGACAAGGAAGGTAAGTAATACCTTATGGAAGTATATAAAAGATGTGGTTGCAAAAAATGACAGGAAGAACGTGAGTATTGCAGGGGCCACGAACGAGGTGGCGACTCGAAGGAAGCGGTGTCCAAGGCCGAAAGCAATGCGGCATGGAGCGCACCGACCGAGAGAAGCAGGAGGCGCGGGTGGCGGAGGTGCGGCAAGAGCTCTGTGCTCGTGGAAAAACACGAGAGTTTGGAGCGTGACTCAAAGACTTCGAGAGTCCGAGCTCGCCTCGACCCTTGAGAGCGCCTAAATCTGCTAAGGCGAAGCCCAAAAAGCCCTCCAGAAATTGAGGCGATGAAGAAGATAGCGGCGGGTAAGGCATTCTTTATGCAAAGCAAGCACGTGAAAGTGAATTACCTGTCACTTACCCGAATCCGGAGCTCTCAGAGCATTCGCAGATCTGCCCCTCAAGAAGGTGTCCGATGCCGCCGCTGCTCTACCGAGCCGAGGAGGGGAGCTCGACGGAGAAGGTGTTCTGGTCTCAAGATAGCCGAGGCGGACACCGGGTGTTTTGAGTGACCAGTGAAGCAGCTGGTCGAGCTCCATAAGGTGGCCGAACAGGCCATGAAGGGCCTCATAGTTCGGCTGTGGCCTAAGGAGGCCATGCCTGGGAGCTACTACGTGCTGGTGAGGCGGCTGGTGGACGCCTGTCCATGGATTGACATCGTCAAGCGCTCTGTCTGCATCGAAGGTGCCCGTAGGGGCCTTGCCCGTGCTAAGGTGCACTGGGGCAAGATGGACGCTGAGAATCTTGTGACGGACGGACCACCACCGGGCAAGGAGCATCGCAAGCCTGAGATGTATTATGAGGGCGTCCTGAAGGGTGCCCACCTTATAGCGGATGAATGCTCCAAAGATGTAATTTTTTAGTAAACTCGTATTTGTTATCCTGTATGCTGAAAACTTGTTCATGTGCGCTAAGCAACGCTTTTTGGATTTAAAATATTACCTTCTGTGCGGCCGTTTATTAAATTTGAGAGATGGTGAGTCGTCGGCTTCTGCCCCCATGCCACGAGTGCTGGGGTGTTCGGGATAAACTTGAGCGCTCTTTTTCCCATTCTTGGGTCCTTCGAGGGAGGCGCTCAACGCAACGAACAAGGCAACCGGACTATAATGCTTGAATACTCTCACTTAGCCATAGAATTCTATAATTTTAAATTTCGGCGAAGCCCCTAGTATTCGGAAGACCGAGTTCGGGGCGCTATCCACGCCTAGGCCGGACAAGGCCGACTCCTCGCTCTAGGAGGCATAAGTCTTTAGGGACTCGAATACCTCTCGAACAGCGACCAGCTCTCGCCCTATCATGACAGTCAGTTTTAGCTTTCTCCACTGAGGTGCTTAGCCCAGCTCAACCGGGGCACAATCGCAGTGGTTCTCCCAGCGCTACCTTAGCCGATATAACGGAACGTAAGGTACCAAAACATGGGAGCCGGGCAAACCCAACTATTGACCCAAGACATGATTCGGAGCCGATGCATATAATGCTATAAGTTCGGGGTGCCGCACTTGTGAAAGTGTTCGGACTTATCACACCGTATTTTGGGGTACGCAAGCCCCTGGTGTATTTGGCCGTACCAAAGTGTACGGGTGCCACATGTCATTAGTGAACATGTATAAATAAAAGGAATGCAAGAATAGACAAAAGCAATGAATTGTTTATTCGAAAAGGCTGCGATAAAAGCATAACGATACAAATAGTGCGGTAAGCAAGGGACGGGACTATTTGACATGTCCCCCTCCAGGGGCGAGCTGCGGGATGATATGTGAAACAAGTATACTGCTTGTTATAGAGACCACCTGGACACTCGACGTAGCCGCTTCCTCGGCTGTTGCATCGTGTGTTCGGTGATTCTAATGCCGCAGGGCTTACGGAGAACGGAGTCCTGAGAAAAAAGAATGACACAATCAGGAGCCCCTAGTGCGGTTGAGCCGCATTCTGGGCATGCCGTGGTCGTGCCCCTCCCCCTATGCCCATGGTATTTCCAGAGCGTAATTATGTACGCATAGTACTGGTTTCGTGATTTCGCGAGGGCTGGGCTTGGGGACGCGTTGCTACGCGTGCTCAGAACGTGCCAGACGGTCTTGTTGTAGGTTACTCCGGGCGCGCTTGACGGTGTCCGGATGTTTCATAGCCGGACTCGAGAATTGCCTTGAAAGGATGTTTTGTACTTCCGCCGCGAGGGCCGCCGTATGCTCCTCCGTTCGGAGAGAGCGTTCGATGTTTCTGTTGACCGTAATGACTCCTCGAGGGCCTGGCATCTTGAGCTTGAGGTATGCGTAGTGCGGCACCGCACTGAACTTTGCAAATGCGGTTCGTCCGAGCAGTGCGTGATAGCTGTTGCAGAACGGGACTATGTCGAAGATTAATTCCTCGCTTCGGAAGTTGTTCGGGGATCCGAAGACCACTTCAAGTGTAATTGAGCCTGTACAGTTGGCCTCTACACCTGGTATGACACCTTTAAAGGTCATCTTTGTGGGTTTAATCCTTGAGGGGTCTATGCCCATTTTGCACACTGTATCCTGATAAAGCAGGTTCACGCTGCTGCCGCCCATCCATCGACTCGGTGAGGTGAAATCCGCCAATGATTGGGTCTAGAACCAATGCGGCGAATCCGCCATGGCGGATGCTAGTGGGTGGTCCTTCGATCAAAAGTGATCGGGCAGGAGGACCACGGGTTGAACTTTGGGGCGACTGGCTCCATCGCATATACGTCCCTAAGTGCACGCTTCCGCTCCCTTTTGGATATGTGGGTTGCGTATATCATGTTCACCGTCCGCACTTGTGGGGGAAGCCCTTCTGTCCTCTATTGTTCGGCGGTCGGGGCTCCTCCTCGTCATCGCTATGCAGCCCCTTGTCATTGTTTTCGGCATTTAACTTGCCTGCCTGCTTGAACACCCAACAATCCATGTTGGTGTGGTTGGCTGGTTTTTCGGGGGTACCGTGTATCTCGCCCGAGCGATCGAGTATTCGATCCAAATTGGACGGGCCCGGAGTATTTCTTTTGAATGAATTTTTCCGCTGACCGGGTTTAGAGCCTCTGAATGCGGCATTGGCCGTCGTATCCTCAGCATTATCGCCATTAATGCGGCGCTTGTGCTTGTTGCGGCGTGACCTGCCATTGCTGTCCTTGGTATCCGAATTACCAGGGCTCTTGGTCATGTTGTTACTATGAGCTAGCCAGCTGTCCTCTCCCGCGCAAAAGCGGGTCATGAGTGTTGTGAGGGCTGCCATGGATTTTGGCTTTTCCTGTTCTAGGTGCCGGGCAAGCCACTCATGCGGATGTTATGTTTGAAGGCTGCAAGGGCCTCTGCATCCGGACAGTCGATGATTTGATTTTTCTTGGTTAGGAACCGTGTCTAGAATTGTCTGGCCGATTCCTCTGGCTGTTGAATTATGTGGCTTAGGTCATCGGCGTCTGGTGGTCGCACGACGCGTTCTCGAAATTGTCGAGGAATGCGGCTTCCGTGTCTTCCCAACAACCAATTGACTCTGGCGGCAAGCTGTTAAGCCAATGTCGAGCTGGTCCTTTGAGCTTGAGTGGGAGGTATTTGATGGCGTGTAGATCATCGCCGTGGGCCATGTGGATATGAAGGAGATAGTCCTCGATCCAAACCGCAGGATCTGTTGTGCCATCGTATTACGGGTTTGAAGCCCTCAGGGATTTGATGATACATCACTTCATCTGTGAAGCAGAGTGGGTGTGCGGCGCCTCTATACTGGGCTATATCACGACGCAGCTCAAATGAGATTTGTCTACTGTGTTCAGCCCGGCCGGTATTGCTGTATCAGGCGTGACGGTTATCATCACGTGTCGCGGGGCATCCACGCGATCCGTAGATCGATCTTGTTTGCCTTGCCTTGTCCTCCAATATATCTCGCAGGTCTGGCGCATTTCCCCGCGCCTTGGTATTTTTTGAGCGGCGTCGGGGTGCGGCTTGAGTGGAGGGCCGAGAGGCCTCTCTGTCGCGGCCACGAGGTGGCCGGTTGGCTGTATCATGCGCTGGTGATGTAGGTTTAGGTGCTTCCTCCTCTAATCGGGGTAGTAGCCTGCGTTTTGGGTAACTCTTGGAGGGGCGTTCGAGTTCATACTCTTCGGCTGCAAGGACTTCACCCATCCGTCTGCCTAGCAAGTCTTGGTCAGCTCTAAGTCGTTGTCGCTTTCTTGAGGCCGCTTGCCGTGGCCATAAGCCCGTGTTTGAAACGCTCTTGTTCAACAGGATCCTCGTGCATGACAAATTCGCCGCCGAGGCTTTCCTCGTCTTCGTAGGGAGGCATGTAATTATCGTCCTCTACCTCTCTATCTGCCGCTCTCTCATGAGGGCTGGTTTCTCCATCCTCCTGCGCTGAATCCTGCTGGAGGGGGTTGTCTTCGGCACTGTCCGCGGTGTTATTGTCTCCCGTGCCGGAATCACCATTTTTGCTATGGCGGTATTTAGAGCGGCACCACTGACACCGGCGCTTAGGCTGTTTCTTGGAGGGGTCATCCTCCGTTGTTCCATCGCCATTCCCATCTTTTGGGATGTCCACCATGTATATGTCGATGACGAGGTGGCCTTCCAAAGGCCTCAGAGGCGCTGGTTCTTGGTCGTCTCCTGCATCGTCATTCATACCGTCGATGTCTTCGGAGTCGAAGTCGAGCATGTCGGTTAAATCATCGACAGTCGCTACGAAGTGGGTGATGGGTGGGCTTTGAATTTCTTTGTCGTCCGCATCCCAACCTTCCTGACCATAATCCGACCAGGGCTCTCCTGATAAAGAGAGAGACTTTAGTGAGTTCAGGATGTCACCAAAGGGCGAGTGCTGAAAGATGTCCGCGGAAGTGAACTCCATGATCGGCGCCCAATCGGGTTCGATTGGCAGGGGCGCGGAAGGTTCGGAGTCCGGCACCTTGGAGTCACGAAGCCGCAGCGACAGGGTTGGTGTACGCCCAACCGCCAGAGATCGCAGCCCCGAGGCAAAGGTCCAGCACCCGCCCTCGATCGGCGCAGTCGGCTCCGAGCTAAGGGTCGGAGCGACACCGGTGCGGCCTCCGTGGCACCGCTCGCGGCAGAGCTAGATCATGACCATCGTGATAAAGGCGGCGCGATTGGCCGTGGCTCGAACTCCGTCGAAGATCAACTCTCCGCAGACGCCGGCCGTGTAGTTCAAACTTCCAAATCTGACACGATGGCTGGGGCGAAGCTTTCAATCTGCTCTAGATGGCCAGCTTAATTGGCCCGCAGGGCAAATCCGCCGAATACGAAGATCTGTCCGGGGAGAAAAGTCTCACCCTGGACCGCATCGTCGTTGTTGATCGGAGGGGCCATCGGGCCTAAAGATGACGACTCAGAGGAACTCGCAATGAAAGCACCAATGTCGGTGTCAAACCGGCGGATCTCGGGTAGGGGGTTTCAATCGTATGCGTCTAGGCGGATGGTAACAGGAGACAAGGGACACGATGTTTTACCCAGGTTTGGGCCCTCTCGATGGAGGTAAAACCCTACTCCGCTTGATTAATATTGATGATATGGGTAGTACAAGAGTAGATCTACCACGAGATCGTAGAGGCTAAACCCTAGAAGCTAGCCTATGGTATGATTGTTGTTCGTCCTCTGGACTAAAACCCTCCGGTTTATATAGACACCGGAGAGGGTTAGGGTTACAGAGTCGGGTTACAATGGTAGGAGATCTACATATCTGTATCGCCAAGCTTGCCTTCCACACCAAGGGAAGTCCCATCCGGGACACGGGACGAAGTCTTCAATCTTGTATCTTCATAGTCCAGAGTCCGCCAAAGGCTATAGTCCGCCATCTGGACACCCCCTAATCCAGGACTCCCTCAGTAATACTTATCTCTGTTGTACTACTCCACCCTTCGTCTTCGGTGAAAATCCCAACGCAGCTTACAAGTAGCATTCATGCTCTTCACCATCCTGGGTTTCAGCATTAGAAATAAAAACATTATTAGGATTCTCAACAGGTTTTTCTATAACAGGTTCTCTAGAAGCATGTCAAGTTTTGTTTTTACTCTTCTTTTTATTCTTCTTAGGTGAACTAGGTGCACTATCATTAACCCTTTAAGAATATTGTTCAGCTCTTTTAGGATGACCTTTAGGATACAAAGGATCCTGATTAAATTTGCCTCCTCTAGTTCTTACTCCATAAGCATGTTTATTATGTTGTTTAGGCAAATCCCTATGAAAATCTTGTTGTGATCTAGAAACTTGTTCAACCTAAGTGTGAACCATAGAAAAGGGCTTACAAAAACCTGTTAACATCATTAGAAAATTCTCACTAGCACATCACTAAAATGTTCAATAATGATATAATTATGTTTCATATGATCTCTGATTTGCAAATTAAAATTGTGGTGTTTAACAAAAATTATCAAAAGCTTATAAGAACTGACTAGGAGATTTATTATAAGGAATATCACCTTCATCAAATTTATTGAGAGAATGTACCTCTACTACCTGATAGGGAATGAGAAGTTCATATAATTCTTTAATAGCTGGTAGATTCTTCACATCTTCGGCTTTAATACCTTTTTTTCATAGATTTCTTAGCTTCTTTCATATCTTTGGGACTGAGAAATAGAATACCTCTCTTCTTAAGAGTTGGCTTAGGTGGTGGTATGGGAAGTGTCCAATCATCGACATTTTTCAATAAGTTATTTAATAATTCCTGAGCTTGCTCAACTGTCCTTTCCCTGAAAACACAATCAGCACAACTATGTAGGTAGTACCAAGATTCAGTGGTTAGTCCATTATAAAATATATCAAGAATTTCATTCTCTTTTTACAGGATGATCTGGCAAAGCCATGAGTAAAGTGCAAAGCCTCCCCCAAGCTTGAGGGAGTCATTCTTCCTCAAGTTGCTTAAAGTTACAAATATCTTGCAACACAACTTGTTTCATATGGGTAGCAAAATAGTTTTCAGAAAAGTAATGGATCATATCCTGGGGACTACGCACACAACCAAGAGCAAGATTATTATATCACACTTTAGCATCACCCTTTAAAGAAAAAGGAAACAACTTAAGAATATAATAATATTGAATTTTGTCCACTGAGAAAATAGGGTTGCAATATCATTTAATTTAGTCAAGTGTTCAATAACTTTATCAGATTCATAACCATGAAAAGGATATACCAAAGTAGTAAGTTCAGGATCAACAGAGAATTTATAATCCTTATCATAGCAAATTTAGCATCAGGTTTCAACATTTTATTCATAGCTTTCTCCTAAAGTATAGCAATTAAGCTCTCTATACCATTATCAGTATCATAAGCCATAAACTCCCTAGTAATCTCCTCATCAAACACATATGCAAGATCGGGCACATCAAATATTTTCTTTCTAGTAGGAGTACTAGGTGTAGCAGGTGATTCGTATTTTTTAGTTTCTTTAGCTTTAGCAATATGAGCATCTCATAATTCACCAAGTGGAATGGTGTTATCAAGCAAAGTATAAGCATCATCACATGTATCATCAATTGCAGAAGCAATGCCTACTGTGTGTGACATATCATCATGCAAAGTATTTGCCAGGGGTTGCCACAACTTGACTCAAAATAGAAGGTGAATCAAGAGTAGAGCTAGTTGGCAGATCCTTACCTCTCCTTGTCTTACAAGGCATGATCTTAGTTTTGGAGTCCTCGCGGCTCTTCATAGTAAAGATAATTTGCAGTAGATAATTGACACCCAAGTGAACTTAATAAATAGAGCTATGCTCCCCGGCAACAGCGCCAGAAAATACGCTTGATGACCCACAAGTATAAGGGGTCGCAACAGTCTTCGAGGGTAGTATTTCACCCAAATTTTTTTATTCGACAAAAGGGGAGCCAAAGAATATTTATAATCTTTAGCAGTTGAATTGTCAATTCAAACACATCTCGGAGATAAATTTCTTGTAGCAATTTAATAGTAGCACAGTAATATGATAGAATTGATAGAAGAGTAACAGTAACAATAGCAACAGTAGTAACAAGTAGAGCAATAGTAACATGTAGAATAATAGTGATTGAAATAGATACAATTGTAGAGAAGTGTAGACATAGAGTAACGATGGGGTATTCAAATGAGGTTCAATATGTAACAGTCATAACCTAGAGACATGCATGTATTTCGTATATAGTCATACATGCATGCGCTATGAACTTGCATAACATATTTTGTCCTGCCCTCCCATGCCAACGAGGTACTAATGGAAACTAATGGTAATTAAGGCGCTGATTTTAATAGAAACTGGAACAAAGCATTAACACATAGTGAATACATGAACTCCTCAAATTGCAGTCATCCCCGTAGAATATCCCAATTGTTGTCACCTTTGGGTCTAGGGTTCAGAATAATAACAGGTGCACACAACTTGCAGATATGATCAAGAACACAAATATATTCATGAAAACATAATAGGTTTTGATCGGAAATCATGGCACTCGGGGCCCAAGTGACAAGCATTAATCATAGCAAAGTCATAGCAAAATCAATCTTAAAACATAGTGGATACCAGGGATCAAGCCTTAACAAGTTGATAAAGATTACTGAAATATCGTCCAAATCCCGTCTAACTCCAGTATGCCTACAAAGGATTACTCACACATGGATGTGAATATCATGATATTGTTGACGGAGAAGGGTTGGTGATGACGACGATGGCGATTCCCTCTCTCTGAAGCTAGAAACGGGCTCCAAATTAGGGCTCGCAATGAAAAAATAGGAGGTGGCGGTGGCTCCGTATCATAAAACGCAATGAAACTTCTTTGTGAATTTTTCAAAGGAGGTGTGAATTTATAGCTTTGAAATAAGGTCAAGGCGGTGTCCAGAAGCCACACAAGGACACGTGGTGCGGCCAGGGGGTGGTTGCACCCCTGCCCTTGTAGCCCCACGGTAGCTCCTCTGCGGTACTTCTTTGTTCTCGTATTTTTATATATTTCAAAACAATTCTCCAAAAATTCCCGTTCAATTCCAAGCACTTTTATTTGTGCACAAAAATATCACCATCGTAGTTCTGCTATAAACAATGTTAGTTCGGGTTAGTTTAACTCAAATCATGCAAATTAGAGGCCAAAACAAGAGCAAAAGTGTTTGGAAAAGTAGCTACGTTGGAAACGTATCATTGGCGCACTTGCAACAAATAGTTCACATTGTAAAAAAGGAGCTTCCATCATACGCAGTCTTGGTGCCTCTGCCCGGTGGAGCAAGTACCACGACCTAGACGCACCCTCGACACACTGCTAAATGACCAAGATGGTGTGTCATAACCGAGCGAATTTCTTGTAGTGCTTTTCAACCATCCCACACCAGACAAGCCGTGCAAAACATGCGCACCCGATGGGGAAAGGTGATCCATGACATGCCAAGAAGACACCTCCGTCTAGCCATCTCCCAAGACCCTCACCCAAAGAGACAAAGATAAAGAACAAGCCTCCCCAACGAACTCTTAGCCGGCCACCTACGACACACCAAAAGTGGTCACAACACGGGTCCGGGAAGCAAGTGAGGAAACACAATAGAAGTGAAGCATAATGTTTGTTGTTTTTCTAAATTATTAAGTTGAGAAGACTGCCAACCATAGAATACATCTCATGTAACCAAATTAACATGCATCCCTCGCCTTCATCATAACCGATGATTAGAACACAAATGGTTCCAATAACAATATCGTATTCTCCATGAAGTTGTGCCATTTGTCGCTGTGTATGTGAAGCTTTCGATCTGGTCTAGTCCCATAGCTTATATTCATCCCATGATAATCATGTTGCAGGAAAATCCTGCCTCTACTTGGTAAGTCGAGACCACCGATAATGACCGATTGGATAATCTGAATTCATGAGCTCACATGATATTAGCAGAACTGATTCATGTACCAATTCAAAATACATATTGACGAAAGTATACTATGAACTAACATGTGTATTATCATCAATATTCAAGGTTATTAATCTATGGATCTAGGCTTCCCGTCTGTTTGCTCTTTCTAGGATTGCATTCTCCCTTGTCATCTTCTTATGATTTAACGTGGGGTCATTGCTTGAAACGACAAAATGTTCCAATGGATCAAATATTGAAATTTTCTTGAAATATTTTTCCCTGAAATTTAACCTTGGGGGGTCCATTTCCACTTCCTCTTTTGTACCTAAATTGATCTTTTCCTGAAATATTCTTTTGGTGAGCATTAGTTCAAAGAAATATATGTTGTTATGAATTACCAATACCACCTAGGGATTAGATGCACTTTCAAAAGGGGGTCACATCCCGATGCTTTTTATTCGAGCCCAACACTGAAGATTAGCCAGCCCGGAAGCAAGGAGAGAAGGAATCGTCCAGTCGATGTTGGTCATTTCCACGAAGGTAGAAATCAGGAAGTTTGTTGTCATGCTAGATTGTGGGATGTTGCTTTCCAAACTCTTTGCATACCTGGTCGTTTTTCAAAGCACTTGAAATGCAAGAATGAGCATACGTTGAAGCTCTGGAGTGGGCTAACAAGCTACTAGAAGACCAAGCTGGCAAACTATGATGTCCTGCTGCATCTTACCTCTGGACTGCTGCATCTTACCTCTGGCTGATGGGATTTAGTTCACGTCATGTCAGGGCAGACATGGGATGATGCTATCTGACAAGCTACAAGGGTCAAATTCTGGGTAGCGCTCAATAAACGGCCCCACATGCCGAAACACGCCAATGCGATACGAACGTAACCACCTATAGACAATTCACAAGAAACATCCTTTGAATAGCTCAACAAAATTCTGGGTCCCTTTAGTCGCTTCGCTTCTTGGCTGCAATTGCTAAATAAGCTGCTCATAGCTTGCTTAACTTCCGGGATTTGTTTCATTTCCATATGTATTCTTATTCATGCTAATACCCTTTTGGGGATGAAAAATGAACATTTATTGAGTTACATAACTTCCCGACTAGAGTTGGTCTTTGTGCCAATGTAGCAATGGCTCATCTAGATAGACGGGTCGATAACAGCCTTCGGATGCTGCAAACATCCCAGATGGCATGTTTTGGCATGTCTTCCCGGCTGATGTTGTGCCTGATCGGATAGTATTTTGGAATCTCTACCCGGGCTTTGGACGTTGCGGCTACACGTTCTCACAGATCAGGCTCTCCCCTGGCATGTGAATCATCTGGTTGGTCAGCCTGGATTTCTTCTTCTCGTGTGCTTTTGGGTTGGAGTGCATGGTTCCAATGGTTTAGGTCAATTCCCGTGGGGGTGCTGTTGGGATTTCTATCGATCCAGTCGTTGGGTTTCCCTAGCCGGCCAACAAAGCACACGGGAAACGATTATTGTTGTCTTCATTGATAAATATGCAATGCAAATACAAGCGTGATATGAATATAATCACTTCTAGACAATTCACCATAAACATCTTTCAAATGGTTCACCTATTTTCCCGGTTATTGTTTTTCCATCACAGTTATGAGATGAGCAATGGACATAGCATCAAAACACATCTCAGAGGCCATTCACATGCTCAAAAAAATGACTTACGTATCGACAAAGAAAGCCATACGCTTAACTTCTGGACTGTAGTTGGTCTTTGCGCAATGGCGCAACAGGTCTTCTATTAAGTGAAGCCTAGATGGAATATAGAAACCAAGGAGATAAAAGGAAAATAAGTCTATGTTCTAGTTATAACTCGGACATCCTACTCGCAAACCTTATCAACTATGATCCCCATTAGGTCTCACTTGTCTTTCTAGACCGACTAGTTGTGCACAGACATGCCCTGGTCATCTATTCGAAAGAGCGTGTGCCCGGGAGAAAGCGCATAGAGCATGTTTGCTCGGCCTATGGACCATGCGGTGTCTAAAAGTCAAGAAGCATGACAAATAAGCTGGTCGACTAGGATCCATGGTGAGAAGAGACTAGGTAGGTGAGACCACCTCTTCGTCGGATCAAGGCCAACAGTTGAAAGCACCAGACAACTATTGTTTGAGTAGGGCTCGTGACGGGTAGGGTCCAGGAAGGCCAGGGTCCTCTACATCTAAATAGAGGTAACGGGTGGTAGCGACATGCAACGTCCTCATTAGACCCCACCTCCTGGAAAAATAAGCACGCAATCCCTCCGGGGCGACGGGGCACCAGGAAGGCAAGGTAAGCATTAGAACGAGAACCCCACCCAAGATAATATAAACACATGGAAATAAGGCAAACCGCTCAGACGATCATAGTTGAGGTTGAACTTTAATTTGATCACAATTTTTGGGTATTCTAGTATGGCTTCTCTTAATATAGTGTTCCTTAATCCTAATAGGAAAATATGGTCTCTCAATATAAGCAGTAGGTAAAACAGGATTAACAGTGTGAAATTGCAATTCCCTATTAGCAATTATAGTTTCCTTACAAGTATTTTTAATGGGTTCATGATATTTAAACCACTTATCCTTAGGGAGATCAATATGAACAGCAAAAAGACTCACAGAAGTTGATGACTATTTCAGAATCAAGTCCATGCTTAGTGATCCATCAAGCTGCAAGGGTCTCAAGGTTCGATCAGTGCTCAAAAATCACACCTAAATCACAAAACACGCCATACGGTCAAGGGGATGCATGATAACCCACAAGTGTAGGGGATCGCAACAGTTTTTGACAGTAGAGTACTCAACCCAAATTTATAGGTTCGACACAAGGGGAGCCAAAGAATATTTGTAAGTATTAGCAGTTGAGTTGTCAATTCAACCTGGAGATTTAATATCTGCAGCAAAGTGATCAGAAGCACGGTAGCATGATAGTTTTGATAGCAGTAATAATGGTAGCACTGGTAACGGTAATAGCAGTAACAGTTTTGTAGCAGTTGTAACAGTAGCAATAGCAATAGTAACTTAGCAAGAAAATATGTGGAGAACTCGTAGCCATTGGATCGGTGATTTCTTTGGATGATATTCATCATATAACAGTCATAACCTAGGGTGACACAGAACTAGCTCCAGTTCATAAATATAATGTAGGCATGTATTCCGTAAATAGTCATACGTGCTTATGGGAAACACTTGAATGACATCTTTTGTCCTACCCTCCCATGGCAGCGGGGTCCATATTGAAACTAAGGGATATTAAGGCCTCCTTTTAATAGAGAACCAGAACAAAGCATTAACACATAGTGAATACATGAACTCCTCAAACTACGATCATCACCAAAAAGTATCCCAATTACTGTCACCCTGGGGTTTACGGATCATAGCACGTAGCTGGTGCATATGACTTGCAAGATCGGATCAAGAACATAGATATGATGGTGAAAACATAAACGGTTCAAATCTGAAATCATGGCACTCGGGCCCTAGTGACAAGCATGAAGCATAGCAAAGTCATAGCAACATAAATCTCATAACATTGTGGATACTAGGGATCAAGCCCTAACAAAACTAACTCGATTACATGATGAATCCCGTCCAACCCCTCACCGTCCAGCAAACCTACGAAGGAATTACTCACTCCCAGTGGGGAGCATCATGGAATTGGTGATGAAGGAGGATTAGTGATGACGAAGACCGAAGATTCCTCTCTCCGGAGCCCCGAACGGGCTCTAGATCTCGCCTCCCGATGAAGAACAAGAGGCGGCGGCGGCTCCGTATCGTAAAACGCAATGAAACTTCCTCCCCTATTTTTTTGGAAAAATATGGTTTTATAGCGTCAGAATTAAGGTCGGAGGGGTCTCGAGGGCCCCACCACCAACCAGGGCATGCCATAGGGGGGTGGCGTGCCCTGGTGTCTTGCGGGCAGCCAGCCCCCCCCCCCTCCAGTGGGTCTTGGTTCCAGTATTATTTATTTATTCCAAAATAATTCTCCATTTTTGCCCAAATCCAAGAATTTTTATTTCTGCACAAAAACAACACCATGGTAGTTCTGCTGAAAACAACGTCAGTCCGGGTTAGTTTCATTCAAATCATGCAAATTAGAGTCCAAAACAAGAGCAAAAGCGTTAGGAAAAGTAGATACGATGGAGACGTATCAACGCAACGGCGAGAAGTCACGACACAGTCCAACAACCCGCCTAACAAAACACAAGCAAAAGAAGCCCAACGTTTACACTGCATTTCTATCATTGATTGTCAGTGCAAATATAAACACAACATGAACATAATCATTTGCAAACAATTCAGAAGAAAATTCCTTCAAATAGTTCACTTAACTTCTGTGCTGCAACTGATCTCTGTGCCAATTGGCGCAACAGGTCATCTAGTTGGATATAGGTGGTTGGATGACCCAGACCATTTAGATTCACCAAACTTATGCTTTTATAAGTAGCAGTAGATAGTAGATACTAGATAATACAGTATGAAATCATGATACTCAATCCTCTCTTCTCATTTAATCGTGCAAACTAAGCGTAGCTCAGATGATTAGGTTCCTTGTGGTGGAGCCAACCCACTAGGGGTTCAAGTTCCAAACTTGCCATTGGTGGTCATATTTTTTGGATTTATTTCAAGCCTTTTGGTGATGTGCGTTTAGTGGGAGGAGACGTTCATGTAGACTACAAAGGAGTCTATGGCGATTTCGTCAATCTCAAGATAATGTGTCGGCACAGTCTCTCGAATGTGCTCATAGGGATATGGTATGTGTGTGTGTGTGTGTGTGTGTCCATAGGGGTAAGTGTATGTGCGTATGTATGAGTGATTGCATCTGCACTGTGTAATAGTTTCCCGTGAGCGACCGGAGGAAACCCTAGCGCCACCGCCGCCTAGTCCCTCCCCCCTCGACCTTCCTTCCCCTAACCCCGCCGCCACCCCGAGGCGCCGCGGGGCAAAGCCCGACCGGCGTGGGTGGTGGCGAGGCATGCTCCCTCTCCTCGCGTCTCAGGGCCAGCGCGTGGAGATGCTGGGCTGCCGTAGGGCCTGGCAACGCGCCGGTCGGCTTGCCGGGCGGCGACATCCTCCCCTAGTGGTGGTGCAGTGGCGCCCAGGTGCATTGGTTCGGCATGGCAGCTATGAGTTCGTCTTCTCCCCTCCTTCCCCGTTGCGGGTGTGCGGCTGTGCTCCTCGGTCAGCGGTGGCTCCGGCGGCGCACGGCCTCGGGCGGTGCTGCTCCGGGTGGAGAGAAGGAGGTGGTGCGGCGGCTGGCGGCAGAACCCTCCTGGCCCAGATCGGGGCCCTTTGGGGCCCCATCTGGGACTGGCGGGCCTGGCCCGGTCTGCGACGGCACCGGCGGACTGACGCGTGGCTTGTGTGGGGGGTTGCGGAGGCGGCGGCGCGCCCACTGCAGCGCGGCGACAGGAGCTTCATGGGCCCATTTCGGGCTCGGCCGGGCATAAGGACCTAGTGTGCTCCTCTTGCCGCGTCCGGTCGGTGACGCCAATGGCGGTGGAGGTTGTCCTCTCCCACGTGGCTGCCGACTTTGCCGCTCCTCGTTCCCGACTGTTCCCTCTCAAACCCGTCAGTCCCACTTCGACTTCCATGGTGAGATGGCGGTGATGTTCCCAAGATCGTGGTGGCGCATGTTGGTGGATGGCAAGGTTGGTGGAGCGTGACGGATCAGCCAGGGTTGTGGGTGTTTGGCGGATGGGAGAAATCCCTGTCGGCTTGGCCGACACCGACACCGTGACGCCCGTGGGTGCCGCCTGTCGGATTTCGGGTTCCGACAGACCCTTAAGGTTCGAACTCTGGGGTGTCGCGGAGATCCAACCCTCCACCGTCTCGTACCTCGCCGAATCGCAGGGACCTAAACTACTAAGAAGAACAGCACAAGAGACACGAGATTTATACTAGATCGGGCCACCGTTGTGGTGTAATACCCTACTCTAGTTTGTGTTGTGGTGGATTGCCTCTTGGGCTGATGAGGAGCAGACAGGGAAGAACAGCCTCATGAGGGTCTCATTCTTGGTGGGTGTGATGAACTGCTAAGTGGTGTCCCGTCGCTCTAGCTGGAGGATCGGGTCTCTATCTCTCTCTCTGGATTCCAAATGCTCACCCTATCCGATCGTTCCCCTACTCTGAGTGTGGCTACTCCTATTTATAGGCGAAGGCCCTGGGCCTCTTCCCAAATATTGAGCGGGAAGGGCGCCAAGAATTGGCCATTTTGAAGGGGAACAATGGTACACTTATCCTGACTAAAGTTGGTCCTCGCCTGCCAAAGGCTCTGGTGATGACGCCTGCTTGGACCCCACGATGACTCCCTTCCAGCCGTTGGGGCTGGTCTTGGTCTTGTTGCACCGAAATGGATGCCTTTGCTTGATGCTCTCGCCTGTGCTTGCTCCCTTTGCACCAAAGAGGAAAGGAGGATCTTTGCTGGTCGGGCGCTCGATCGGGCGCCATTAGTCTTCATGGCTTGCGTCATGGGCACCTCGTGAGGTACCACGCCTTGAACTCTCCGCCTCCTCGTGAGCTGGCTCGACGAGGCCGTGGCTCGAGGAAGCTCCTGGTCGTCCGCCCCGCGAGGCTTGGCCCCTCGCGAGGGTCTTGAGCTTGCGTTGATGAAGATGGGCCGTCCTGGGCCTCCGTTGAGCCATGCCGCAGGCCGCAGGCAGGCAAGTCTGGGGACCCCCGTTCTAGAACGCCGACAGCAGCCCCCGGGGCCACGGCGCGCCCGACCTTGGCCGTGTAGAGAGGCGAAAGGGCAAGTGCGAAGCGTCGTGGGCCCTAACGACTGCGGCCTGGCGCCCAGCGTGGCGGTTGATTGACGTGGGAGCCTGCTCCCCACGACGCCTTGGTAACCGCCCGGATTCGACAGTCCCTGCATGCGAGCTGGGCATGATGATCGGTGATCGTGGAGGCCGACGGTTGGCCTCCGCCCGGCTATAAAATACGAACGGCGTCGCCCTTCGAGTCTATCCTTCTACTTCTCCTCTCCCTCGTCTCGTCGGCTGCCA
Source organism: Aegilops bicornis (assembly GCA_021605145.1). Lineage (NCBI taxonomy): Eukaryota > Viridiplantae > Streptophyta > Magnoliopsida > Poales > Poaceae > Aegilops > Aegilops bicornis. The sequence goes on along the minus strand of CM038674.1, from coordinate 261,191,191 downwards.
TGGCTCCGATCCGCCGGTTCTCCAGGAAGAGAAGGGAAGGCTCCTCAAGAGGATCTGACCCGCTCCCCCAAAGAAGCGGCTTGCTCTCTGGTGTCGAGGCGGGAAGCGCCTTGAGGCGCCCGTGCTGCAGTGCGTGCAGCCGCCACCAGGGTTTCCTCTTCCCTTGTACGCACAAATTGGTGGCCCTGAAGGAGGTGACGCCGGGCGCCACGAGCGGCGCCGCCGCCGACGCCGGCGGGTCAGGAAGGTGTGCGTCTTCCCCCCTGGAGTCCACGCCGAGGCCTCCTGCCGGGAGTTCGTGCTTCGTGTCGCCGCGCCTCCTAAGTCTTGGATTCGCCTTCCTTCTTTCTTCGCCTCCGTCGTCCGGCAGGGGGAGCCCCTGGGACTTTGGCTGCAGCACGCCGGTTGCGGCACCCTCGCGACCGGGGCAGAGGTCGCAGTAGTTGCCCCGGCGAGGTCTTCATGACTCGAGGTGGGGACGAGGTCGCCCGGTCTGCAGGACGAGGCGCGCCTCACAATCCACCGAGTGCAGCGGTGCTTCGGTGATATCCTTCAAGCTCTTCGACGCGGAGGGTCGTCGGCTGGAGTGCTGCCCCGGGAGGGGCGGTCGGGGCCCTGCTGTGATGAGATGGAGGCCGACCGACCACTCCCTTGGCAGCTTCTCAGTCGACGAAGGCGCCGGAGGATCCAGCGACTCCGCCGAGCTCCTCGCGACGCCGGAGACGAGCGACGACAGCTATGAGCCCCCGAGCTGCTGCGCCGCTCCGGGCGAGGCGGGCTCGTCAGGTCGTCGCCGCCCCTGATCTGGATGGGGTTGGCTCCGGACCGGGTGGCCCACTGTTGATGACGACGCCTACCGCCGTGGTCCCTGTAGATAGGACTCCTTAGGATTCGTGTCTTTTGTTCCTGCGAGGAGCCAAGAATGTACCCCGCGGGGGCTTGTAAGATGTTTGTAGCTTCGTTTGTCAATATGATCCTTATTATGAGGCAATGCGGGATGCTCATTACGTTCTAGCTCGATTTCTTCCTTTCGCACCTCGTGAGGGCTTGGTGCTCGCGCCGGCTGTGTCCCGATCCCCAAGGTGGCTTCACCGTCGGCTGGTATGCTGTGTCGCGATGCCGTGGTCAAGGCCAGGAGGTGAGCGGCCCGAGGTCCCAGAAGAGCCTCCGAGTCGCGATGCTCGGGGGTCCCTCTTGGCGCTCAGCGGTCATCATTACGTGAGAAAGGAGAGCGACATTGCTAACACGGAGTTGCATTGAGTGTGGGGATGGTGTTGCGATGACTAGTGTGTTCGAGGGTGACTTATCTTGAGGGTCGGGACAATGCTTCACAGTGCGGTGCCAGGTCCGTGCCTTGGCCGGCGAGAGATTGCGTGGCGAGGTTGCTTCGTGCTCCTTGGAGGGACCCTGCAGGTTCACCACAAAAGGAACAAGAGCTCGCTGTGGCGATCGTTAGTCCTGTCGTTAGTTGCTTTGGAGAGGCACGAGGGGCCTTGCGAGGTGTGTCGGGGCACCCGTGAGCCAGCGCGGGACTCACGAGGCCCTACCTCAAGGTGGGTTGCGCCTGGCTCTGGGCCTTATCTTCGAGTGTGTTCCTGCAAATTTGGCGGATGCGGTGCTCTCGTCTTGGTCCGGCTCTTGGGCTGGTCTCACCCGTCGGCTGGCAAGCTAGGCCGCGATGCCATGGACAAGACCAGAGGGTGAGGGCGGAGAGCCGGTAGGAGCCTGAGTCGCGATGCTCAGGCACCCCCTTTAACGCATAAGCTAGGTTAGATGACGCAACTTCACGTCCTCGGGTCCGGCTCTCGGGCTGGTCTCGGCCGTGTTGGCAAGCCAGGTCGCAATGCCATGGACAAGACCAGAGGGTGAGGGCCGGAGAGCCGGTAGGAGCCCAGTCGCGATGCTCAGGCACACCCCCTTTAACGCGCAAGCTGGGTTTGATGGCGAAACTCTACGTCCTCGGGTCCCGGCTCTCGGGCTGGTCTCTACCGTCGCTGGCAAGCCAGGTCGCGATGCCATGGACAAGACCAGGAGGGTGAGGGCGGAGAGCCGGTAGGAGCCACGAGTCACGATGCTCGTGCACCCCCTTTAACGTGCAAGATTGCGCCACCCGGAAAAGGCACCAAATAACAAGCATGGTGGAACGAGAGCATAATCCTAAGGAAAACGCATGAAGGATACATGCACTGGGGGCCCGAGCGGCTTGGGGATGATGCAGCCCGAGGGCGCCCAACAGGATAAGCTAAAGACATGAAATAAAAGGATACATGCCGCAGGACGGACCCACGCGGCACGGGAATAATGCGGCTGAAGGAGCTCCCACCGGAAATAAAACTTAAAGATGTCACTGGTGATGTTGGGGACGAAGGGTTGTTGATGTAGCAGACTCGGTGGGCTGCGGGAGCCGATCCTCCACGAGCCCCGGGCCGGGGCCTCGGGAGGCTCGGAGGCGCGCGGCTCCTCATGGGCCATCTCCATCTCCGCCAGGGCTGCGGCGTGCCTGACCTCTTGAGCCTCTAGGATGGTCCTCATGAGACGCTGGTGCGCATCAGCCGCGTTTGGCAGGCCATAAGGCATGCGACGTGGTTAGGGGCGGACCCTGCAACGTCCCACTCGCGAGGGCAGGCGCTCTTGAGATGCGGCTCGGTTGAGCCTGGTATGTCGATGCAGACGCCTGACCCACCATCCTCGCCTGGATGGGGGCCACAGTGAGTGGCGGCGGCTGCCCTCATGACCCTTGACTCATGTAACTCTGAATGGCCTCGTTGATGAACTCTTGAGGGTTCTGTCCTCCTGGTCTTGCTCCCGCTATGCGGAAGCGTGCTTGGCTCACGCCTCCACGTGGTGCCCAAGCGCCTCCCTCGAGACCTTGGCAAGGTCGGCGGCCCTCAAGGGAGAGCCCCGAGCCCCGCTCGAGGAGGGCACCAGCGCGCTTTCCTATGCGATGGAAGGAGGCTCCCCGGCCGGTCACGGACCCTAAGGGCTGTCTCTTGAAGAGCCGGGCCGGTCGATGTCTTCTTCTTCTTGGGTGCTGCCTCGGGAGGCATCCTGCTGCTTGTGGTGCAGGTCTTCCGGTGATGCGGCTGAAAAGCTCGCTCCGGGGAGCACATCGCATCTCTCTCTTCATAGGGCACCGTGATGACCCCGCCGCTTCTCGGCATCTTGAGGATGTTGTAGCCATGGTGGGTTCTGGCCATGAACTTGGCCAACGCTGGGTACCCGAGGATGGCGTTGTCTGACGGCGAATGTGGGCGACGTCGAAGTCGATGAGCTCGGTGTGGTAGTTGTCGCGGGCCGCGAAGGTGACAGGAAGGCGGACCTGCCCGATCGGGACCGTGGAGCCGTCGGTGACTCCGGAGTCGGGCTGGGTTGGCTGAAGCTGACTGTCAGGCACGTGAAGATTGTTGAATGTCTCCACGGACAGACGTTGAGCCCCGCCCGCCATCGACGAGGGTCTTGGTGACTAGCACATTCTTGATGATTGGGGAGCAAAGCATCGGAAGAACTCCAAATGGCTGCAAGACTTGAGCTGATCCGCCGAAAGGAACATGATGGCGCACGCCGACCACCCGAGAGGGCGTGGACTCGAGCTTGGGAGGACTGCATTCACTTCACGGCGAACTGCTTGAAGATGCGGTGAGAGGTGGGGCTTGAGCCCCGCCCAGATCTGTGCGATCGCACGCGCTTCTGAAGCCCCCACCCCCTCGTCCCGATGACGGTCTTCGACTCTCCTTGGTGGCGGCGGCAGAGGGAGGCCTGCGTTCCCTTGCGGACGATCCTCACGAGGCTGATCCCTCCGGCCCCCAGCGAGGCGGGTCTTGCCAGCGGTCCTCGCGAGGTTGGTCGCGCCACCCTTGGCGCGGGCCGCGGTCTTCCCAGCGTCCTGCATTCCTTCCTCCTCCTCGGTCGTAGCCCCGGTCGCTGCGCTCGGGGCGTCTGCCGACCCTTCCTTCACGCACGGCCCGGAGCTCTTGACATTCGTTGATGTTGTGGGTGTGGAGGTCGTGGTACACGCAGTACCGGCTGCCCTTAGAGGACTCGGGCTGATCTCTGCCTTGCTTGGTGTCTGGTTCGGCCGCGAGCACGGCAGCCCCCTTGCGCTTCACGTCCTTCACCTTGGACTTCTTCTCTTCGGGATCCGGCGAGCGGCTCGAGGAGGGAGAGGCGCCCTCCTCGGCCGGGCGCACTTGGTCGCCAAGTTGAACAGCTCGGGGAGGTGCATGATCTTCATGCATCGCCACCTCCTCCTTCATCTTGACGTCGCGACGCCGTTGGAGAAGGCAGAGATGATGGCCTCCTCCGTTACCTGGGGATCTTGAGGCGTAGCGTTGTTGAAGCTGGATGTACTTTTGCGGGGTTTCCCACAGGCCGCTTGATCCGGCGCATGTCGCCACGGCGGGTGGCCGTCACGAGTACCTTGGAAGTTGGCGATGAAGCGGGTGCGCATCTCGGCCCAGAAGAGATCATGCCTCGGGCGATTCAGAGGCAGTGCAAAGGGCTCCGTCCTTGAGCGCCATGGGAAACCAGTTCGCCATGACCCTTTCACCCCCGTTGGCAGCCTCAATGCCCAGCTCGTAGAGCTGGAGGAACTCCGTAGGGTCAGCCGTGCCGTCGTAGCGAGGAGGCAGGTCTGGCTTGAACTTGGTGGGCCACGCGACGCTGTGCAGCTCGGTGGTGAAGGCGCGGCAGCCCGCCGTGGCCGCGGGGAGCCTCGGACGGCAGAGAGCTAGGTCTGGCAAGCCTCCCTGCGCCGCGGCTAGGGGCAGCGCAGGGTCTTGACGTCTTTGGGCGGGAGCGCTTCGGCAGCTTCTTGCGGCGAGGAACTTCTTGGCAGCTACTGCTCTTGCAGCGCCGGCGCTGGCGGAACGTGTTACGCCCGGGGCAGCAGCATATGAACGGCGCCGTCTTGAGGAGGCGGCTGGCGCCCGGAGCTTATCGCTTACGCTGGGCGAGTGCGGTGCAGCGAGACAGACGGCGCGGTCGCCTCTGCGGACGAAGCTTCGGCGACTTCGGTCGAGCCATTCTTCGTAAACGTCGTCGGCGGGCGGTAGCGCAGAGCTCGTTAGTCGCAATGAGTGCAGCTCGGGCCTCCATAGCGCGAAGGCGTCGCGTGGCGAAGAACCAGCGGGGTGAGCGAATGCGTGGTGGTGCGGCCGTCCCGCCTCATGGACGGGTCTTTGGGACGACGCTTCTTTCGTTCCCGCCGGGCGGTGGCGGCGTTGACGGCAGGTGACGGGAACAGCGAGGACGCCCGCCGACGGAGCCGTCTGGGCGACATGGGAGGCGGCGGCTCGGCGCTTCAGCAGCCCGGCAAGCGTCGAACATGGTTGCGGTGGTCGGGGAAGAACGAGGCGACGAAAAGCAGATTCCGGCGCACCCTACAGCGCGCCAAATGTCGGATCACGGGTTCCGGCAGACCCTTAAGGTTCGAACTCTGGGGTGTGCGCGGAGATCCAACCCTCCACCGTCTCGTACCTCGCCGAATCGCAGGGACCTAAACTACTAAGAAGAACAGCACAAGAGACACGAGATTTATACTAGTTCGGGCCACCGTTGTGGTGTAATACCCTACTCTAGTTTGTGTTGTGGTGGATTTCCTCTTGGCTGATGAGGAGCAGTCTGAGGAAGAACAGCCTCGCGAGGGTCTGTTCTTGGTGGGTGTGATGAACTGCTAAGTGGTGTCCCGTCGCTCTAGCTGGAGGATCGGGTCTCTATCTCTCTCTCTGGATTCCAAATGCTCACCCTATCCGATCGTTCCCCTACTCTGAGTGTGTCTACTCCTATTTATAGGCGAAGGCCCTGGGCCTCTTCCCAAATATTGAGCGGGAAGGGCGCCAAGAATTGGCCATTTTGAAGGGGAACAGCGGGTACACTTATCCTGACTAAAATTGGTCCTCGCCTGCCAAAGGCTCGTGATGACGCCTGCTTGGGCCCCACGATGACTCCTTCCAGCCGTTGGGGCTGGTCTTGGTCTTGTTGCATCGAACGGATGCCTTTGCTTGATGCTTTCGCTGCGCTTGCTCCCTTTGCACCAAAGAGGAAAGGAGGACGCTGCGCTGGCTGGCGCTCGACGGCGCCTCTTGGTAAATCATGGCTTGCTTCATGGGCACCTTGCGAGGTACCCTGCCTTGAACTCTCCGCCTCCTCATGAGCCCGGCTCGACGAGGCCGTGCTCGAGGAAGCTCTCGGTCGCCCGCCTCATGAGGCTTGGCCCCTCGCGAGGGTCTTGAGCTTGCGTTGATGAAGATGGGCCGTCTTGGGCCTCTGTTGAGCCACGCCGCAGGCCGCAGGCAGGCAAGTCTGGGGACCCCCGTTCCCAGAACGCCGACACCGCCGTTCCTTCATGAAGGGCGTCGAGTAGTCCCCGTCCCCACGCCCCTCCGCACACTGGGAGAATCCCTAGGATCAGTCCGGGCAGCAGCGTCGTCATCGCCGCTTTCCTTCCTGAAGGTTTTGCTTGGTGTGCAGCGGTCCCAAATGCCAGGAGCATGGTGGAATTCTCTGGAGGGCGCAGCAGTTGCGGGTCATCAGTGTTTTCGTTGATCCGGTTCTGTTGACATTAGTTTCTTTTTGCTTTCTCTGTTATTTCTTTTGGGCATGCTTGTGTTGTTTGCCTCAGCATTGAACTTGAAGTTGTACCAGATGGTTGCTTTATTTATAAAGCGGAGCGAAAGTCTATTTCAAGGAAAAATAATACTCCTAGTCATGAGCAGCCTAAGAGCAACTTCAACAGCTTCCTTAAAAATGTTTATGTATAAAACTGTTTTTTTGGTCTTGCCGTAAAAGTTAGGAAAAGTTTTCTAAAAGCAATTTTTCTCAATTCCCCTAAACTTCTTTCACTAAATTTATTTTCATTTTCATTTTAATTACATAAAATAGATGGTTGACTAAGACCCGTCGGTCAGTGACAGACATGACTGCTACGGTGCGGTGGCCGCTGGCGAGGAGCGACACGGGCTGCAGCATTCCTGGGGTGGCGCGGGCGGCGGTGGGTGGCAGCGACAGAGTTTACAGGAAGTTGGGGCAAAAGGAACTCTCCAACGATTCTCGCACTTCCCCTAAGACTAGTCACAATGGATAGTAACTTAGACTAGTAACATGCATATATTACTAGTCTATGTTACTACCTCTATAGTGGTGAGTAACATATGTGTGGTGTCATTGAACACTTCATTTATTAGGTTGTAGACTCATCTTATCTTGTATGCGTGATGTTACAGTAAGGGCATCTCCAATAAATTGTATGTTAGTCTTGTTGGTAAAATCTCCATGTCATCAACCAACAAGCTATCATACAACTACTCCAATAGGTTGTATTTAACCTATCCAATAGATGATGAGAAAATAAATGTGATTGCTCTCTATTTTACCTTGGAGCTTGTGCAAAGGTTGTTGGTTATTCTACATATACTCCCTCCGTTTCTTTTTAGCCTGCATATAAGGTTTCTTCAAAGTCAAGCTTTGTAAAGTTTGACTAACTTTATATTAAAAAATATAAACATTGACAATATGAAATCAACATTATCAGATGCACCACGAAATGTATTTTCATACTATACAGTTTTAATATTGTAGATGTTCATATTTATATATATAAATTTGGTCATACTTTATGTAGTTTGACTTTGACCAAATGTTATATGCGGAGTAAAAAGAAACAGATGGAGTACAACTTTGCTCTCTTTCCACATTTATTATATGTCACATCATCACTATGTCCTAGATGGCAAATTTACCAACACATATCTTACATCTGTTGGAGATGCCCTAACTAGCTACTCCCTCCATCGGGGAAGAGTGTACATCTAGAGATTTTATGACAAATTATGGAGTGAATTAAAAAATGCATTGGAAACGTGCAAGCCACTATCTCTCTCCTCTTTATTAACCAACCTCAATAAGCTAAGTGCATGTAAAAATTAAAAAGACCATGTGTAGATTGTTATTGGTCTTGATTACCGTGTGATGAGATAGAAATACACTCTTTTATGGATAAATTTTAAAGCCAAGCGTTCATTCTTTATCGGACGGAGGGACTGTGTTACCACATGCCTCTCTTTTCTCATTAATTACTCGTCACATCATATGTTTTATTTAAAGATGTGTGATGTTATTAGCTATGTTACTCTCACTATATGTAGTCTAAACTTGGGGGGGGGGGGGGGGAGAAAATTTAATTTTGAATTTTTTTATTGCCGAAATTTTCGGTAAACATCGATTATTCCAGATATACGGGAGAAACATATGCAAGAGATGCCCAAACCACAATTAAGGTAGGTCGGGCAATACCAATTTCGCACTAAGCCACCGGCATCTTCTCTAATCTCTCGCCAGCGGTGGCATCAGAGGAGAGGAGTGGTATAAGAAAGAACCCTCCCCTGCCCAAACCCCTGCTTTGCCCGAGCCCCTCACCCTTATCTCCTCCATCCTCCATCCCCGGAATTCTCCCACCTTCTCCGCCCCCATGGAGTCCGGCCTCGTCGCAAGCCACCGCCTTCGCCTCCCGGCCCTCCCCTCCGCGGCCCATGCCCACCTCCTCCGCCAACGCCGCCTCGCGGCCAAGCCCCTCCGCCTCCCCACCACCCCGACCCCTCTCCGCCAGCCCGCCGCGCTCCCGCTCCGCCCGTGCCTCAGGCCTCCCCGCGCCGGCTCCGTCGCCTCCCCCGCGCCGGCGCCCGGCGATGCGCCGGGCAATTCCCGCAAGTTCCTCGGCGTGGACGCGCTCACGCTCAAGAAGATCGTGCCCCTGGGGCTCATGTTCTTCTGCATCCTCTTCAACTACACCATCCTGAGGGACACCAAGGACGTGCTCGTCGTCACCGCTAAGGGGAGCAGCGCCGAGATCATCCCCTTCCTCAAGACGTGGGTCAACCTCCCCATGGCCATCGGCTTCATGCTTCTCTACTCCAAGCTCGCCGACGTGCTCTCCAAGGAGGCGCTCTTCTACACCGTCATCTTCCCCTTCATTGCCTTCTTCGGCGTCTTCGGGTACGTGCTCTACCCTATGCGCGACGCCATCCACCCCACGGCGCTCGCCGACCGCCTCCTCGCGTCGCTCGGCCCCAGCTTTCTGGGGCCCGTCGCCATCCTCCGCGTGTGGAGTTTCTGCCTCTTCTACGTCATGGCGGAGCTCTGGGGCAGCGTTGTCATCTCCGTCCTGTTTTGGGGATTCGCCAATCAGGTACACTCAGCGAAACACTTCTCGTTCCGGAATCTTGGCAATAAGTGTGCAAAATTGTTGGGTCCTCCGTTGTTCCAAAATATTGGGAACGACTAAAGTACGTGTGCACAGGAATTTAGAAATCACTGTTTCAGAATCAGTCGCAGTAGATGGTTCTACTGTTATGCAGTTTCTCATGTGCCCGTACTGTTGTTCTTAGATTACTACGGTTGAAGAGGCTAAAGAGTTTTACCCACTGTTCGGGCTCGGTGCCAATGTGGCTCTCATCTTCTCTGGTCGCACGGTGAAATACTTCTCAAACATGAGGCAGAATTTGGGTCCAGGGGTGGACGGATGGGCTATTTCATTGAAGGGCATGATGAGCATAGTGGTTGTACTGGGTTTCGTCATTGCCGGTATCTATTGGGGAGTGAACAAGTATGTTATTGGTAAAACATCTCTGCCGGTCGAACGGAAGAAGAAGGTTAGCTTTGTTATGGTTTCTGTGATTTTACTACTTGTATATATGATAGAGTTTCTGTTGACGGTGCTGTACATAAATCTTACAGAATAAGCCAAAGCTTAGCATGGGGGAGAGTTTGAAGGTGCTGGTATCATCCCGATATGTGAGGGATCTTGCCACACTGGTCGTTGCTTATGGTATAAGCATCAACCTTGTAGAGGTTACATGGAAATCGAAATTGAAGGCACAGGTAAGTTCATCCATAAGTCATGACCTACTTCATAGTAGTATGTAGACAACATAGTAGTTAACTTTTATGTTGTTCTGTTGCAGTTCCCAAGTCCTAACGAGTATTCTTCATTCATGGGTGATTTCTCAACGGCTACTGGCATAGCTACGTTTACAATGATGTTGTTAGGGAGATTAATTCTTAGAAAATTCGGGTGGGAGTTGCAGCTACAATCACCCCTGCAGTGTTGCTTGTCACTGGAGTTGGATTCTTCTCACTGCTTCTGTTTGGTGAGCCACTCACTCCTCTTCTAGCCACGTTTGGGATGACGCCTTTGCTTGCGGCGGTCTTCGTTGGGGCACTACAGAACATTTTCAGTAAGAGTGCAAAGTACAGTTTGTTCGATCCTTGCAAAGAAATGGCGTACATTCCTTTGGATGAGGACATGAAGGTTAGTGCTGAAAGTTACTTGTTCCTAATGTAGAAAATATCTCTCCAGTTATTCATTGTATAATATAGTACTTGGGAACCCACGGCAAAACCAACTAGTGATGTTTCATATGGTTTTGACTTTCCAAGATCTGAAATTGAAATTACTAGTAACTGAAATAAAACAGAACGTGCCATCAGTTATGATGGTTATGTTAGTATGGTACTTCCTCCGTTCCAAATTACAAGATGTTCTAAGTTTTTTCTCTGAATTGGATGTATATAGACGTGTTTTAGTTTGTCTGTCACTCATTTCAGTCCGTATGTAGTCCATATTGAAATATCCAAAATGTCTATAATAGTGAACAGAGTGAGTACTTTTAAGCTTCTTTGCTGTGTATCAGTTTAGTACAGTTCAAAACATACTATAGATTTTGAGAACAGATAAGGAAGAATGTGAATAGAACACAAACTTCATTTGATATACTTGCTATATTACAAAATGAAAATCAATCATCATATTACGGTTTATTAATTCATTGATTGTAACTAGAATTCGGTTATATTTATATGATCAAAGTATGTTTAAGTTGTTGTGCTTCATTATTCTTCCTTCCAGTCGTAATTGTCTCGCACACTAGAATCCTTGCTCAATGTTATCTGACAGTTATCTGTACTCGTTTGTTCTTCCCTCTTCTAATGACAAAAGGTGTGCTTTTCTCGCGCCTTCCTGAAAGAAAAAAATGATCTGTATTTAATTATCAGAAATTTTATGATGAAGAGCGAAGCATGCACTGTACACAGGCCTTGATGCTTGCTTTAACAAATATTTGACTATTGTCGAATTCTCGATACTTATTGAGTAACTTTTCTCTTGTCATGATTATAGGTCAAAGGCAAGGCAGCAATAGATGTGGTATGCAACCCATTGGGAAAATCTGGAGGTGCCCTGATCCAGCAGTTCATGATCTTGTCATTTGGGTCTCTTGCAAACTCAACGCTGCACCTTGGAGGAATATTGCTGGTGATTGTCATCGCGTGGTTGGGCGCCAGAAGGTCCCTCGACTCGCAGTTCTCTCCCCTGGCAAAGCAAGACCTGGAGAGGGAACAACAGCTGAAAGCAGAGGCGGTAGAAACGACAGCTCAAGTCGTCGGGACAGGAAACGGCTCTCTTCAAGAAAATGTTGCCAGCCAGAACTCCACGAACGGTACGGTCATCAAACAGTCGCAAGAACCCGAGATCACTGCCCCTGAAAAATCTGGCAAGCAGTCTTAATAAGTTTCCACCCCCAGAAATTTAGTTAGTATGAGTTTTTGATGGAAGCAAACGTTGCTTGGTTGGGCCTGCCATGGGGAGCTGCTGGGAAAGGCAGTAGAATGATTGATAAGGAAAATAAGATGGCCTGTTCTTCTGTTGTTGTAGCATATTTTTGACTTCATGCGAGTATCTGTAGCCGCCGTTTACTGAGAGCATCTGTAGCTGTTTGGCTTGTCACCCCGTAGATATGAAACTATTTTTCTTGATTTTATTATATTACAATTTTGCAGAAAATCTGCTTTCACAGATCTATTAATCCATGCTAAAAAATTACTGCTCCTTGTTTTGCTACTGCTTGTTATTTAAATAAATCCTAATCGTTCTGAACACTGATCCGACAAAATGTAGTCACGAGCCGTGTCTAATTCTTGCATTAATACATGCCCAAAATTATTGTGTTTCATACATACTCAAAATATGGCGTAAATTCCTGCAAAGTTAAGAAAAGGAGGTGCCCTTAAGAACCATATATGTGTGCACATTTTCCGGACTGACATTGCCAATCTATTAGCTATATTACGGAGGATGTTGTGCCCAATCTTAACAAAACATAATCCAAGTTTATATAGGACAAGATACCTAGTTCTTCACTCTTCCCGTCCTACATATCTAAAATCTAATATAAACCTCTAATTCCTAGTGTTAGCTATATAGCATGTCCGAGTGCCTGTCAGCAGTAGAACATCACCCTCTTCACCCTCTCTTTCACCGCTGGCATAGTCTTCATGGCACTTCCATTTGTCCGGTTGGCATTCTTCACCGAGAGGCTATCTTGGTCCATGTAGAAACGTGCCCGGAATGCGGCTAGATGAGCATAGTAAACAGGCGGCACTGCTCAAACAACACAACAGACCAAAGGCCAAACTTCAGATTTGTCACCAAATTGTTACGTCGAAAGAGGAAAATGTATTCAGCAGGGGCGCGAGAAGGAAGAAGAAATTACCGACAGAAACAGACCGTGTGCAACGCGCATACCTGCAACGGATTCACATAGCTAGTAAGGCATTCTCCAAACTGAAAACGGAATCCAATTTTGGTTTTGAAAAAATATCATGAGTAGGATGGGAACACCATACGTGTAACAAAGGTTGTTTGTCAATGTCTGCATTTCGTCTGCCGTGAAATTGTTCTCGTCCCACAGAACATGATAATGTGCTGGCTTACTGGTGCCCTGGCAATGTCACTGAGATTAGCTAACTCACTATAGGATCATCTCAGCTTTAACGATATAATTATTGTATATAGGCTGTTCTCTGCATTTTGTACATTCAAGCCTATAATCATAGCCGCAAAATATGAAATCAAGGCAATCCTTTCAAATTCGATCAGACACATCCTTACCTGAATTCCAGCATGACTGCAGAGGTAGAAATCAAACTGTGTGGGATGGCATATCTTGAATCGACAACGGTGCCTATTTTAGGCACAACCAGTGAGCAGTTATGAAAATTTATTAGGGCAAAGAAAATGTAAATCAATAAATGAGTTATCAATATCTTGATGATGGAAATGGCATGGCATATACCAGGTAGAATATTTCCGCTCTTGTCGGTGCTACTTTTATCGTTGTGGTTGTTTGCAAATAGTTTTGTATGGTGACGCTTTTGGACTATCACAAACGTCACTGGAGGCTGGTAATTTGGTTCCAAAGATGCACAAGCCTGGAAATGTCCAAGGGGTTAATTAGGATATTTTAACGTGTAAGCATGTCAAAATAATAGGTAGAACATCAGTTGACTACCTTACGGATAGCATCTAACTCGTAAAGTAATACTTGATGGAACTGTCCTGCGCTGACACCGTCCCTGCAGAAGAAAAGAATTCGTAATTATCTGAACTTCCATACAACACAAAACTGGTGGCAGTAGCAAGCCTTTTGTACTCTGCAAGAGAGATCCAACATGCACAGTGAAGTACCTGTAGAAGATTATTCTCAATGGTTTCTGCCCTGTGGCTTTCCTGAAGGAAATTAAAAGCTCCCTGTATGAAGTTACACACAGAAAGGAAATTCGTCAAGCTCATTCTGTGCATGGGAGGTCCTGATATTTTTTCAGAGAGATCCAATGATCTGAAGTTGGATGCTCTATTTAACACTTTCGCCGTGCATGATGACGGATGATCAAATGCACACATTGTTCTGTGCTTCTTTGTCGTCTCGAGTGAACTTGTGCATTATCTCCACAGATGATGTGTTATTAAGGGTGTGACTCAGTGCATGAGAAATACCTGATCATGCCGCCAGTTACAGTGCCTCGCTGAGGATCATGCCATGTTTTGTAGAGGTCCTGGATGAGCTCTTGCCGATAAGCTTGAGCACACACCAATCCAGCGTACTTTGTAACTTCTGGCCAGTCTTGAGAAGCAACAACCTGTAAGCATCGTGTTAGAGGAAAATCGTATGGAAACTTGGTTAAAGAGACAGCATAGAAATGCTAAATCTTACTGCAGCAATCGATGGACTGCTATCCTCTCTGGTTTCAGGATGCGTTACATCCGCACCAAATATTATTGTCGGTATATCACTGACCAATGGGATCCTCCGACTTACCGCGTCCAAGAGTACGGTATTTCTTCCTCCCATCTGATTTCACCAAAATTGTCAAACATGGGATACAGTGAATTGTCTCTACCATCAGAGACTAACTTACTTTCTGAACGTGGAATCTACTGTACGTGTGAAAAGAAGACCATTGCTCCCAGTTAATAACTACCTTAACATTGATTTTGAGTGAGACATTCGCCAGGTATCGTTTGCAGATCTTAAATACATGCTTTGCTAAGCAGCACTGTGACATTAATCCCAATTCGGTTTCACAAATGCGCTTTATGTCACCTGAAAATTAATACTCATTATATGTGAGAAAAGCAGAAAGGATGAGCAGAGGACTGAAAAATATTTGCAACAAAGTACTGTACAATAGGAGGTGAAACTGCATCCTCACCATACAATGCGCCATTGTTGTCAGGGAGGATTACCAAAAGAAGCTCAAGCTCCTTTCCCTTGAGTTTTTTCTGTGCAGCGTTATACACATGCTTAAGCGCCTGTACTGGTTGCTCTGGTCTAGCCGAATACATTGGTATAGCAGGCTCACTGTTGAACTCCTGCGATGCCATTTAACAAATAACAATTACTTGAAAAAATATTGCTATTCTGCAACTGAAAAAAGCGAGCCTCTGTATAATATAATATACTAGCATAAATGAGAGGTATACCATGCCTAAAAGTTTACACGTTTGGGCTAACTCTTGGCAAAATCCACTGGCAGTGCTTTCTTGAACACTTCTTGAGAAGTTAATGGATGCCCAATGATTCACAGTGCATCCATTGACAACTTTCTGCAAAAATGATTTTATTTCAGTGGTGAATTGACAACTTCAGGCACAATAGTAACTCTACTACAACTGAGAAGTGATGACTTCAGCAGAGTGGATATTAACCTTGTTTTTCATGTCCCATAGGCCAACACGGGGTAAGCACTCTGACTCTTTTCCGGTATCATGATATTTTAGCTTCACACAAAAAGGCAAGTCAGGAATGAGCACAGAATAGCTGGCAATAGCAAATTGGAGAATAGCATTGATCTTACCCAGGGTGCAGGCAGAACTCTTGCTTCAATAGAGGTGAGTTTGTCGCTTATGTTTATCCCAAATTCCTTCGCATAGGGATCTTGATCATATCCATTTTGGTGAACGGTCTGAAAACAGTTGCCTTTTAGTCTTTTAGGCAATTTTGGTAGGGGCCAGACCATGTTTTATGTCACTCAATGTTGTGTATAATGAAACAAAACAAGAAGAATTGGCAGCGAGCAGTGAAAATTGTACTCTTTTTACATCGGGTTTTGACTGAATTATGTTGAAGCACTAACAAAAACAGAGTACATGCACGTTTGGTTCATAACCGAGCTTTGGCAAGATTTTCCTGCTAAACTGTGGCAAGCTAAAAAGGGTGTGGCAAATAAATTGGTATCCACAATTTTGGCAAATTTGTGCGAGTTCGGTGACAGGTGGAAGGTGGAGCAGGCTGGTAAGTGTGCCGCGACACTTACAGCCATGCCAGTAAAACAAACAGTAGCTATACAGAGCTGTCACGTCTGTTGCAAAGTGTGTCAATGAAGCAAACAATATTCTTCGATGTACTACTCAAAGAATGAAATAAACTTGCAATGTTAATTATTCAAAAAAATGAAGAAATATTACTAAAAAAATGAAGAAATTATTCAAAATAAATTTGGCATGTTAGCATCTGAATTTCTTATGAATGGTGTCTGCAAAATATTGCCAAGTTCAATCACTTTTGAGTATACAAAGAAACACTCCATACCCGTCGAATATCTATTTCCTTGTCTCCAGGCCTTTGGCATGTGACTTTCAGTAATGATGTTATCTGCTTTTCATTCAACCTCTTCTTGTATCTCTGACCTTCAACAATCTTGCAGGCCTGTCGATAAGCATCTCGTGTCACACAGGCTTCAGCAATAGTAAAAGCATCATGTATTGCACTGGCCGTTAGAAAGTTTGTGACAGCGCGAGACTAAAGACGTTAGTTACTGACCTCCATCGGTAGATAATTTGGCTTCTTTTGGTTTCCTACAAGAAGGCAGGGAAGATGTGGTTGCTTTATGGTAAAACCATATATTTCCTTGAAGTACTCTACAACCGATTTCATTTCATCGTCAACTGGGAAACTGTCATAAGAAAAAGAGCAAACCCAGGTGCTGAAATGTTAGCCCAATCACCACTACTTTGTTTTTTGCATGTTGAAGTACATGTTTGCGTAGCAGTGTAAGAAAGGATGCCAATATGCCATGCACCGTTAATACGCTATGCACTTAGGAGTTAGGACAAGTTCGAACTTACATACAGTTTATCTAGCAACATGTTAACGTATAACACCAAAAAATTATTAACCAAGGCCTCCTGTAGGAATTCCATAGGACAGGATTCCTACAGGAAAAGATCAAAGAAAACTAGCGAAATTGTAGATGACACTGGCTAATGGGACGGTCATCTTGCGAACCAAAGTAAAAGGCACTTAAGTCTCATCAGATTCAGACTTAAGGTCAGTGCTGAAACCAATGGCCGGACATCCCACTTAAGATATATTCCTTTAGAGCACTTTGGTATGTAAGAATGGAATTCTATTCCTATGTAGGATTGGTTCCTATCCTTCACATATCAAAGGAAAAAGAACATTGGCTTGGACCTAATGTAAAAATTCCTATCCTATGAACCAAATGACATCTCATTTGCTATAGGAACTGAGATACATGCCATCCCATTCCTTTGACTTTCCTATTCCCATGGTACTTGTATCCTATGAAGCAAAGGAGGCCTAACTAACTGCATGTAGTTTCGTGCATCAACCAGTTGAGTGCTCAAGTTGTTAAGAAAATGTTATTCATACTACAACATATTTGAAGTATTCTACTCCCTACGTTCGTAAATATAAGCCCTTTAGAGATTTCAATATGGACTACATACGGAGCAAAATGAGTGAATCTACACTCTAAAATACGTCTATATACATCCGTATGTAATCCGTATTGAAATCTCTAGTAAGGCTTATATTTAGAAACGGAGGAGTATTTCTCAGAGTAGATCCGTCATCAATGGTGTATGCCTGTCGGATCATTTTTCTTCCATGTTTTTAATTATTACACAAACATTTCAGTTGCCAGTACACAATTACATATCATCCTGGAATAAACTGAAGTTCCCATAACATTTAAAGTCCAATTAGGTAAATTTTATGGCATTAAAACTGACAATTCCCGGTTATTTGGAAAGTAAAATGGAAGGCAAAAAACAGGAACACAAGAATAACACCAACAGAGATTCCAAAACATACATTAGTTCATGAGTTGGTTGCGCTGTCAAGCCAAGGACACGGTACTTCCGTCTTAAACTTCCTCGGTGAGTGATTTCGACCTTCAAATCGCGTAGAGCTTTCTTTACCTGCTTGACATCAAACACAACCATATAAACTAATCAGGCATCAGGCATGAAGTAATGAAAAACCTCCAGTTCACATCCGAACAAGTACGATTTTCACATGGTCTTGGCTATGTAATGTACGTAAGTAGTATAGTGTATCACTAGGCTGGATATACTCCCTCCGTTTCTTTATATAAGGTGTATTTATTTTTTATAAAATTCCAGAATGTAAGGTGCATTTCTTCTAATTCCTCATAATTCCCTTGTTATCCTCCTGATTGTCTGTATCTTTCCTTGTAGGAGAAGGAAAGTATCTCTCTATCGATTGCATGTATCTCTTACTTTTTAGGACTAACTGATTTACTTGCCACTAACAAACAAATTTGCCAAGGGTAATTTCATCCAAACTTGTCTATAATTATGTGCCTCGGTCACCATGCCGATAATAATACACCTTACATAAAGGAACGGAGGGAGTAGCACATAAGCGTAAGTGTGCAACACAATTTACCCTGACTCGGTTAGCGTCCGACAAGGGCCTTGACATGACATCCTTCCCCAGGATCTGCGCCGCGAAGTCGATCACCGGCAGCGGCTCGACAAATGCCGTTGACGACATGTCTGAAATCAGCATCCCGGTGTAAGCTCAGGACATACACACAAGGAAGCAATCACTTGGATCATCAAGAGACAGGTAACGTTGAGGCAACCAAGGCATATAGTATCTCACCAATGTTGAGTGACAATCCCATTTGGGTCGGCCGGATGCTCTGGTAGAAGCCAAACCACGACTGCAAGCCATCGCCGAGCCTCTGCGGCGTCCTAATGTCCGGCGAGTAAAACGACCGCCTTACGGAGAGGTACCTCTGGCTAGCGACTTCCCGCAGCACGACGTCGAGGACCTGTAGGGCCCCCTGCGGCTCCTCGAGCTGCCGCCCCGCCATGAACTCCCGGAGGTGGCGCAGATCGGCGCCAGCGGCGAATTTGATGGCCACCTTGTACTCCTTCTCCCTGCAGGTACGGGTGCAGGCAAACGAAATCAATTAGTCGTCCACAGAGACGGGGCGCGTTAGGGCGTACTGTGATTGCGTACGGATCGGCCGATTGTGTGTACCGGGCGGTGGCGCCGGAGACGCCGTCGTCGTCGACGGCGAGGCGTATGACGAACTCTCGGGCATCGAAGGGGAGGCGGCCGGCGGTGTAGAGGTTGCTGCGGCCGTCGTAGGCCGGGAGGCGCATGCCGAGGTCGGAAGCGCGGTAGAGGCGGACCAGCTCGGCCACGATGGCCCGGTTCACGCTCCGCGACCTCACCTCCGGCGTGATCTTGACCTGCAGGACATCGCAAAAACACCCCGCCGTGGTGGGTGTCACTGTCAATGTCACCACGGTTGCTCATGCACGGCCACGTTGTTTTCGGCGAGAGGCTAGGAGTGGCGAGCGACTTACGTCGTACTGGGTGAGGTCCTTGTCGGCGACCTCCGCAAGGAAGTGGTTGGCCTTCACCACGCAGCGCGTGCCCGCCCTCCCGAACCCCGGACGGCGGCAGAGCTCGAGCCCCTTGCTCGACACCGGCGGCGGCTCCGCTGGCGCGACGGCGACAACGCCAGTGCACGCGGCAGGCACCGCCGCCTCAGCCTTGCTCCGCGCCCGCGCGCCGTTGCGCCGCGGGCCGCTCGCACCGGAATTGCACTTCTTGCCTCCCGCCCCCGGCGCCCGCGCGGCCGCCTTGGGCTGCGCCAAGAGCAGCGCCTGTCTCCGCGGCGGCCCCGGGCACCCGCCAGCCGCCTTACCACCGACCACCGACCACGGCACCTCCAAAACCTCGAGCATCCCGCCGGTTGTGGCCGCCGGGAGCCGCACTCACGCAACAAGACAAAGCAGCCGCCTGGCGATCAAGAATCCAGGCAGGAAACTCGATCCGCCGTCCAACGGGAAGTACCAATGGGCAGAGAAAGTAGAAGAAAGCCAAGATTTAGCTAGCGTGCGTCAATGCGGACACGACGGCACGAGCACGGCCCGATCACCACCGGGACAGGGAGCGAGACATTCGAGCTCCGCGCGCCATAAAAGGGAGAGGTCGGCATTGACGCGACAGCCGCAGCACGCACGAAAAAGGGTTCGCGGCGACGACGTCCTCCGGCATTAAAATCCTTCCTTGTTCCAGTACCCAAGCGATAACTCCACCTGACCAACGGCGTTTTTACCAAACGAAGTAGGCGTCAGCGGGGCTAGGGGAGCACTGTAAAAGGTCACGAACAGTGGCGCCGTGGGTGGGCTACAGAAAGGCGGGAGTATTTTTATTGAACGGAAAGGGGTGGCGGAGGAAGCCTCGGCGATCTCACCGAAGAAGGAATTAATATGGCGACCTGTGCCAGCGCTGGTGGCCGTGGCGTCGAAAGCAGCGTCGGCCTCCGGTTGGGGTGTGTGCACGCTGTTTTCAAAGACGCACTTGTGTCATGCGATGCATCCATCTTACGGCCCGTTTCACCGCAAAAATTCAATTCGGTGCTAGAGCTCATCTACACCCCGGTATAAAAAAAACTCGAGCTTTTTTTCAATGGATAAGTCAAAGGTTGACGCATCGGATCATAGATAGAAGAGGGTCAAAAAAGGCCGGGGTTTTGTTACAAACGCCTCCACGGCTAACAGAGCCCTAAATCCACATGTGGATTACTCATCATTGTCCAACCTATCTACATGTGACCGAAGCCCGCCCCGTCCTCCAGTCTTCTGCCTCCAATTCAATCCTCGTAAGCACGATGTCTATCGATGGCGAAGCTCTGTTGAAGACTATGTCGTTTCTATGTTTCCACAACATCCAGACTACCAGTGATCTCATTGTCCACATCTCCCTCCTAACATGTTTTTGCGAATTCAGGGTTGTCCACCACTGCGTGAGGTTTGCGTCCACCAACGGCATCCAATGTGTTTATAAGATGCCTAAATGTGTGATGTTTGTGTAAAATTTCAGCTTGTTGGAGCATTGGAGGAGCTTGTGGCAAAAAAAGACAAAATCCGGTATGAACAGTGTTGTTTTTAAAAAATTCTCACTCCGGAATTTATTTATTTTTTGCCACAGTCTCGTCAAATGTCTAAACAAACTGAAATTTTGCACGAACCTCACGTATTTGAACATCTTACACACAAAAAACAGTTTTTTTTATTTTGCTGCTATTTTAAAAAATTACTGTTCACATTCGGGTGTAGATGAGCCCAGATGTAGAATAGCCGCTCCCCATTTAGATTTCTCTTCCACAATACCATCGGAGCATGTACAACCGGGCGTCCTATATTCGCATCAACCATCCAGACCTGCCCAGACACTCTTTGACAAAAAAAAAACACTCACAAATCATCCCAACATCCGGAATAACAGGCAACCCCATATTCAGCCTATATGTGGGGTGGATTTGGGACGCACCGACATGTCCATCACGTCGGATATGACCCAGACCGATCACACATACATTCATCCATATCTGCTCTCCATACCAAATCGTAAACACCCCACTCCCCTCCATCCTCAAGCTCTTGTCCGATTTAACTTCGCCTTCTTTCGCATGACAGCAAAGTGATCTCGCCCCGAGAACTCCTCGATTCATTTGTCGGGACCTTGTCCCGTGCAGAAAGAAGAGGAGAGGGGTCACATGCATGGCTCTCCACCGCTCCCAAGAGGAGTGTGCCCGACCGCGATAGAACTTGATCCGAAGGGAATCCATTGTGTCCGGTCAAATGTCGCTCGGATCCTTCGGAGCTGGTAGCGCAAGGCGTGTGATGCCGCAACCAAGATGTGGTGGCTCAATCCCTTCGGCGATGCCGAGTACCCGTGGCATCGGGCTCCCAGACAAAGGTCTACACCGACATGCCTGATGTCGCTTGAACTACGTCGGTATTTCCCCAAAGAGGAAGGGATGATGCAGCACAGCTACGGTAGGTATTTTCCTCAGTTATGAAACCAAGGTTATCAATCCAGTAGGAGAACAAGCAACACTATGTATGGTACTTGCACACAAAGAACAAATACTTGCAACCCGGCGCTTATGAGGGGTTGTCAATCCCTCTTACGGGTAACAGCGTAGAAATTGTCAAGCTGACGGAATAAATTTGTGATAGATTGGATAAGTAGATCTTGATTAAACGCGAAATAAAATAGATAATAAAAAAGTGCAGCAAGGTTTTTTTGGGTTTTTGGAATAATAGATCTGAAAACAAAAGCAAATAAAAATATATCTCAAGGCAAATATGATAAAGAATAGATCCGGGGGCGAAGATTTCACTAGTGGCTTCTCTCTATAAATAGCACACGATGGGTAAACAAATTATTGTTGGGCAATTGATAGAAAATCGAATAGTTATGACGATATCCAAGGCAAAGATCAATATATAGGCATCACGTCCAAGATTAGTAGACCTACTCCTGCCTGCATCTACTACTATTACTCCACACATCGACCGCTATCCAGCATGCATCTAGTGTATTAAGTTCATGGAGAAACGGAGTAATGCAATAAGAACGATGACATGATGTAGACAAGATCTATTCATGTAGGAACAACACCCATCTTATTATCCTTAATAGCAATGATACATGCGTGTCTTACTGCTCCTTCTGTCACTGGGAAAAAACACCGTACGATCGAACCCATCACAAAGCACCTCTTCCCATGCAAGAAAATCGATCTAGTTGGCCTAACTAAACCAAAAAATCGAAGAAGAAATATGAGGCTATAAATAATCATGCATATAAAAGATTAAAATAAGATTCAAATAATATTCATGGATATAGATCTGATTATAAACTCAAAGTTCATTAGATCTCAACAAACACACTGCTTAAAGAGTTACATCAAATAGATCTCCAAGAGACCATTCTATTAAGAATCAAAAGAGAGAGAGGAAGCCATCTAGCTACTGACTACGGATCCGTAGGTCTATGATGAACTACTCACGCATCATCGGACAGGCACCAATGAGGATGATGAACCCCTCCATGATGGTGTCTAAATTGGATCTCGTGGTTCTGAAACTTGCGGCGGCTGGAATTGTGTTTCGTCGACTCCCCTAGGGTTTCTGGAATATTTGGGTATTTATAGGGTAAAGAGGTGATGCGGGAGGCCACTGAGGTGGACACAACCCACCTGGGTAGTGTTCCCCTCGGAGCCCTCCTCTGGTACTTCTTTGGCCCATCTGGTGTCTTCTGGTCCAAAAAAATTCTCCAAAAAGTTTCGCTGCGTTTGGACTCCGTTTGGTATTGATATTCTACGGCGTAAAAAACAAGGAAAAATTAGCAACTGACACTAGGCACTATGTCAATAGGTTAGTCCCAAAAATTGATATAAAGTTGCTATAAAATGATTGTAAAACATTGCTACGTCTTGAGCTTGCGTTGGTTTTCCCCGAAAAGGAGAGGATGATGCAGCAAAGTAGCGTAAGTATTTCCCTCAGTTTTTGAGAACCAAGGTATCAATCCAGTAGGAGGCCACGCACAAGTCCCTCGTACCTGCACAAAACGATAGCTACTTGCAACCAACGCGATTAGGGTTGTCAATCCCTTCACGGTCACTTATTTAGAGTGAGATCCGATAGAGATAATATTTTTGGTATTTTGGTATAAAGATGCAAAGTGAAAAGTAAAAGGCAAAGTAAAAACAAAGCAAGTATTAAAGTGATGGAGATTGATATGATGAGAATAGACCCGGGGGCCATAGGACAATGCTCTAATAATGATGATCATCACACTTTTATTTTTCTTACAACTCAACAATTATAACTCGATACTTAGAACAAAATATGACTCTATATGAATGCCTCCGGTGGTGTACCGGGATATGCAATGATTCATGAGTGACATGTATGAAAGAATTATGAACGGTGGCTTTGCCACAAATACGATGTCAACTACATGATCATGCTAGCAATATGACAATGATGGAGCGTGTCATAATAAACGGAACGGTGGAAAGTTGCATGGCAATATATCTCGAAATGGCTACGGAAATGCCATGATAGGTAGGTACGGTGGCTGTCTTGAGGAAGGTATATGGTGGGTGTATGATACCGGCGAAAGGTGCGCGGTATTAGAGAGGCTAGCAATGGTGGAAAGATGAGAAAAAGTGCGTATAATCTATGGACTCAACATTAGTCATAAAGAACTCATATACTTATTGTAAAAATCTAGAAGTTATCAAAGCAAAGTATTACGCGCATGCTCCTAGGGGGATAGATTGGTAGGAAAAGACCATCGCTCGTCTCCGGCCGCCACTCATAAGGAAGACAATCAATAAATAAATCATGCTCCGAGTTCATCACATAACGTTTCACCATACGTGCATGCTACGGAATCACAAACTTCAACACAAGTATTCTTTAAATTCACAACTACTCAACTAGCATGACTCTAATATCACCATCTTCATATCTCAAAACAATTATCAAGCATCAAAATTATCTTAGTATTCAACGCACTCAAAAGAAAGTTTCACATATTTTGAATACCAAGTATATTAACATTAAGCAAATTACCATGCTATTAACGACTCTCAAAATAATCTAAGTGAAGCATGAGAGATCAAGTTTCTTTAAAACAGATCCACCACCATGCTCTAAAAGATCTAAGTGAAGCACTAGAGCAAAAATTATCACGCTCAAAAGATATAAGTGAAGTACTATGAGCAAAACTATCAAGCTCAAAAGATACAAGTGAAGCACTATGAGCAAAACTATCAAGCTCAAAAGATATAAGTGAAGCACATAGAGTATTCTATCAAATTCCAATTCATGTATGGTTCTCTCAAAAGGTGTGTACAACAAGGATGATTGTGGTAAACTAACAAGCAAAGACACAAATAATACAAGACGCTCCAAGGAAAACACTTATCATGTGGTGAATAAAAATATAGCTCCAAGTAAATTACCGATGGGAGTGGATTTAAAGAGGGATGCCTTCCGGGCATCCCCAAGCTTTGACTTTTGGTGTCCTTGGATTATATTGGGGGTGCCATGGGCATCCCCAAGCTTAGGCTCTTGGCACTCCTTGTTCCATAATCCATCAAAAGAATTCACCCAAAACTTGAAAACTTCACAACACAAAACTCAATAGAAATCTCGTGAGCTCCGTTAGAGAAAAAAAACAAAAGACTACTTTAAGGTACTGTAATGTAACATCCCAAATTTTCAATTTGGAATGTTATACATTAGGTCATCATGCATATCATATTTTTTCTCGCATTTTCCGATCCTAGAAAATTTCACGCAACTCAAGGACCCTCGGAGAGAGTTGGAAGTTTCATTATTTTCAAATTTGGGATTTCTCAAATTTTGGAAATAGGATCATTGGATTTATTTAAATTATCTTCATAAAGTTTTTCCTATAAAAATATTTTGAGAGGGAATAATATGACTTTCCCAACATTTAGGAAAAATGAAGATTTTATAAATAAATCAAATTTGGTTTTTGAAAGATTTATTTTGCTTAGGCAAAAATGAGCATTTTAAAAAAATTATTGCATGTTTGCCGTTTTTAAAAGTTCATTTTGTTCGACTCATTTTAGGAGTCGGGGAAAATTTGTTTTATTTAAATCGGAGTTCATTTGGTATTTTTTAATTGCTTTTGTTTAAAAAAAATCGCGCCCCACAGGCCAAGGCCAGGCCCGGCCAACCAGGCCGGCCAGCGCCGCCTCCCTCCTCTCCCTCGCCTTGCCGCCGTGAAAGTCCGCTTCGGGGGCAGCGCCGCCGCCGCCGGAGTCCGGCTCCGCCCCGCCTTCCCCTCCCCGGCTTGCCCCTCCCCCAAGCCACCCCACCGCCGCCCCCTCCCATCTTAAATACCCCCCCTCTCTCTCACCCGCCCGCCCCTAGCAGAGTCACTTGTAGCCGCCGCCGCCCGTCCGCCGGCCAGCAGGGAGCCCCGCCGCCCCTCGCCGCCCTCCAGGCCCCGCCGCCCCTCGCCCGCCGCCCGGAGCCCCGCCGGCGATCACCGGAGGTAGCCGCCGCCCGATCCGATCCGATCCGGTTTTTTTTGCGATGTTCGGTTTTTTTTCAAAAAACCTAGATTGATTTTATTTTTTTTCGGTTTTCTTATTTAGTGAACGTTCACCGACCCGTTCGTTTCAATGAACGTGTTCGTTGGATTAGTTCTGTTAACGAACGTCCGTTATTTAATCCGCTCGCTGCTTTCTTTTAAATCGGATTTAATCCATTGTTTTTCGATTCGATTTCGATCCGATTTTCAAATCTGTTTTATTTCTTGCTCGTTTATCGAATCGGGTGATTCAAGCGCTGGAGTTTCGTTCTGAAACCGCCGTTCCGACTACCCTACTTACACAGAGTTTTGCTACTATGAAATTTTGACCTAATTTCAGATTGTTAAACCGAGTCGTTCTCTCTCGAGTTCCGACTTTCGATGCTTTATTTGATTCGATTCTTTTGCAAACTGTGGTTCTTAAATTGAACTATCTGGTTAGATCTTTTATTCGAGATTTCCTGTGCATTAGATGAGTACTTATTGTATGCTTGTTGTTTGTCTGCGTTAGATCACCCGTGAGTGCGCCGCTTGTTACTTGAATCTCTAGGACTCATGGATCATCGCTAAGGCAAGTAACACTTTGATCATGCCTTTTCTACTACCCAGCTTTTTATGCATTAGATCAAACCCTCAAACACTTGCATGTTTAGGATCTAATTAAATTGTGGGATGGGAAGTAGATTGAGGTAGTACCTATTACCTGCTTTTACTTATGAAACCTTGGGAGTTACTTCTACGTTTGCTTGATTATGCCATGCTATGCTAGTAGACGTGGATTGGGTGAGTGAATATCCATGATGATGTGAGATTGTTAATTTAATGGTTTATTTAAGGTGGCAACTTAAACACACATCCGGGTGGATTGAGGCACTGGTTTCTATCAGGACTTGCTGTATTTCTTGGACCGCCACCTGTGCTCTAAGGGATCATAAGATTATTCAAACTAGAAACTTCCGTGTGCAGCCACAAGCCAATTATGGGCTCTGGCGTAGTTGACTAAGTTGTGCGAACTCTTACGGGTAGGCTAGCTGATGTAGGGGTTGTAGGTTGGTACGGTCTACCCACATGTAAGGTGTTAGCGCTTACGAAGACTATGTCTCGGTCATCCGCCTTTCAAACACCATGTAAAAGCGAGAACCAAACGGAGGCGATCGAGTCTTGTGGGGAAAAGTGCGCAAACCTCTGCAGAGTGTATAAACTAATCATGATTAGCCGTGTCCCCGGTTATGGACATCTTGAGTATCTAGTACTTGAATATCATGTGAATCTCAACATGTTACTCTAATAATAAAGATATTGGGTTTTAATGAGTACTTTTTAATTGGGATTGAGGATGCTGTCAACCATTCTCAATGTTTAACAACCACCATGATAGTTAAATAAAATTATTCCTTTGATGTAGGGAAAAATCAGCTTTATGCAAAATGTAAATCAGAGAGCCTTACCACCAGCCATATATGCATGTAGTATAGGCTTGTTGCTTCATTGTTCTCTATGTGTTACATTGCCAGCATATTCCATGTCTTGACCCGTTTTCGGGCTGCAACTTTTCACGCTGAGACTTTTCAGACGTCGAGTAAGGTGTTAGGTCGTGGTTCTATACTCAGTGATGCCGATGGAGTTGATGGACTCACTTGTCTTCCAAGCCTTCCGCTGTTATTATTAGATGGCCTTAAGCCATATTATTGTATTAAGTTCCCTTGTGGACAACGATGTAATAAGTGTGTGATTGCTACTCTGCTATAAATCCTTCGAAGTATTGTGTGGTGTCAGCATTACTGATCCAGGGATGACACTGAGCACAGAGCGCTAGATCCATTCGGGTCTGGTCGCTACATGTAATGAACTCATTCTTTATTTATATTGGTGTTAAACCTACTGTATTCCAACTTCTCTATGGACCATAAACTATTTTACTAGCCATAGATTCATCAAAATAAGCAAACAACACACGCAAAACAGAATCTGTCAAAAACAGAACAGTCTGTAGTAATATATAACTAACGCAAACTTCTGGAACTCAAAAAATTCTACCACAATTAGACGACCTGGAAAATTTGTTTATTGATCAGCAGCAATTGGAATCAGTATTTTATCACGTTCTGGTGATTTTTAACAATTCGGGCACTGAGCGCAAAGTTTCTGGAAATTACAGCAAGATCAAATAACTATCATCCAAGAAGATCCAATAGGTTTAACTTGGCACAAACACTAATTAAAAGATAAAACCACATCTAAACAGAGGCTAGATGGATTATTTATTCCTAAACAGAAGCAAAAACAAAAAAAATAAAAGTAAAATTGGGTTGCCTCCCAACAAGCGCTATCGTTTAACGCCCCTAGCTAGGCATAAAAGCGAGGATAGATCTAGGTATTGCCATCTTTGGTATTAGGAGAGAAGGATCTCCTTTCTATGGCATTCATTCTTCTATTTAAGTTAAGCACATGGCCATTAATGGAAGAAGTATGATTAAGCATGTTACGGAAATTTGCCTCTAAACTAGACTTCATCTCTTTAATAATTTCATTTTGATAAAAGCACAAGAGAGTAGTTGATTCAACCTTATCATTCATAGGGTGCCCAAATATAGTTTTCATTTTTTTATAGGTATCTATAGCATCCCCTTAGAGAAAACCTTCCTCAAAGATGGAATCTAAAACTTGTTTGAAGGAAGCGGGCAAGCCAACATAAAAACTTTTTAAGTAAATTTCAATTTGATATTGTGGCACATAGCTAGCCCGAATCCTAAGTAACCTATCCCAAGCATCTTTTAAAGGCTCATCAAGTAAATAGCGAAAAATTCCAGAGTCATCCTCATCAAAATTATTCAAGCTCTCATTGGTGACCCCGGTGGGTCTTTCTATAGCATCATTATTTATGAGCTTAGAGAGGATAGAGGGGTTATCCAAGGCACTAGAGCTCGGAGAAAACCCGTAGTTCTTTTTGATTCGCCATGGCAACGGAAGGCAAACGGAAAAGAGAGGGCTAATAAAACGGCAAAGGTGAAGTGGGGAGAGGAAAACGAGAGGCAAATGGCAAATAATGTAATGCGAGAGATAGGGATTGTGATGGGTACTTGGTATGTTGACTTTTATGTAGACTCCCAAGAACGGCGCCGTAAATCCTTCTTGCTACGCCTTGAGCTTGCGTTGGTTTTCCTCAAGAGGAGAGGATGATGCAGCAAAGTAGCGTAAGTATTTCCCTCAGTTTTTGAGAACCAAGGTATCAATCCAAGAGGAGGCCACGACAAGTCCCTCGTGACCGCACAAAACGATAGCTACTCGCAACCAACGCGATTAGGGGTTGTCAATCCCTTCACGGTCACTTATTTAGAGTGAGATCTGATAGAGATAATATTTTGGTATTTTTGGTATAAATATGCAAAGTGAAAAGTAAAAGGCAAAGTAAAACAAAGCAAGTATTAAAGTGATGGAGATTGATATGATGAGAATAGACCCGGGGCCATAGGTTTCACTAGTGGCTTCTCTCAAGAGCATAAGTATTCTACGGTGGGTGAACAAATTACTGTTGAGCAATTGATGAATTGAGCATAGTTATGAGTATATCTAGGTATGATCATGTATATAGGCATCACGTCCGTGACAAGTAGACCTAAACGATTCTCAAGATCTACTACTATTACTCCACTCATCGACCGCTATCCAAAGATGCATCTAGAGTATCAAGTTAAAAATAGAGTAACGCCTTAAGCAAGATGACATGATGTAGAGGAATAAATTCATGCAATATGATAAATACCCCATCTTGTTATCCTCGATGGCAACAATACAATACGTGCCTTGCAACCCTTTACATCGGGTAAGGACACCGTAAGATTGAACCCAAAGCCATGCACTTCTTCCATTGCAAGAACTACCAATCTAGTTGGCCAAACCAAACGGATAATTCGAAGAGACTTGCAAAGATAACTCAATCATACATAAAAGAATTCAGAGAAGATTCAAATATTATTCATAGATAAGCTGGATCATAAACCCACAATTCATCGGTCTCAACAAACACACCGCAAAAAGAAGATTACATCAAATAGATCTCCACGAGAGAGGGGGAGAACATTGTATTGAGATCCAAAAAGAGAGAAGAAGCCATCTAGCTACTAGCTATGGACCCGAAGGTCTGAAGTAAACTACTCACACTTCATGGAGAGCCTATGGTGTTGGTGTAGAAGCCCTCCGTGGTGGATGCCCCCTCCGGCGGAGCTCCGGAATAGGCCCCAAGATGGGATCTCGTGGATACAGGAAGTTGCGGCGGTGGAATTAGGTTTTTGGCTCTTGTTCTGATCTTTTGGGGTAATGAGGTATATATAGGAGAAAGGAGTACGCGTCGGTGGAGCAACAGGGGCCCACGAGGCGGGGGCGCCCTAGGGGGGCACCCCCACCTCGTGACCGCCTCCGTTGTTCCTTGGCGAGGGTCCAAGTCTCCGGATCACGTTCGGTGAGAAAATCATGTTTCTCAAGGTTTCATTCCGCTTTGGACTCGTTTGATATTCTATTTCTTCAAACACTTGAAAAAAGGCAAAAACAGCAATTAATTTGGGCCTCCGGTTAATAGGTTAGTCCCAAAAGTAATGTAAAAGTGGAAAATAAAGCCCATTATAGTCCAAAACAATAGATAAAGTAGCATGGAGCAATCAAAAATTATAGATACGTTGGAGACGTATCAAACATCCCAGAATGATAATATAACAGCATGAAACAATAAAAAATTATAGATATGTTGGAGAGGTATCAGCATCCCTAAGCTTAATTCCTGCTCGTCCTCAAGTAGGTAAATGCTGCCTAAATGTTCATCAAATATTCTTTTCTTTTGAAGCATGGACATTTGGACTTTTATATGGTTCAAAGCAATAGTCTAGTCTTGACATGAAGATTTTAATACTGAAGCATATCAACAAGCAACCATGTCTTTCAAAATATCAACACTAAAGAAAGTTATCCCTAGCCCACATTACAAAAAAAAGACACATCTGTGACATTTTGGGCCAAACGATTTTTTTCTGTCATGCTTATGACACTTCTATGACGATAATTGTGACAAAACCGGGTATCATCATAGATGTGGTGGGATCCTAATTCTATGATAAAAAATCATGACAAAAATGGGCTTTTCGTCCTGGGTGGGCCGGAGACGCACCTGCATGACATTCTTTGGGCCGTCCATGATGGAAAAAACTGTGGTACAAGCGAGGGCGAGGAAAATATCGGGGAGTTCCCTGTTACGATGGGTTGTCGGGGCCGAGCGATGCATGGAGGGATTGCGCGTTTCTCTCATACACGTATGCGCGTGGGTGCGAGGCGTTGGGCTCTAACTGAACCCGAGCGATTGCACTGCAGGCTACGTGTTACTGAACCGAGCGATCGATCGATATGGCTATTAACTGAAGCCGATCAAGCGATTCCTTCACTACTGCTGCTAACTGTAACCGGTCGAACCTGCTGCCTCTTGATGAACAGTGAGCATTGTTGGGGGTTGGATGAACAGTTCCCGGTGGGGGTTGGATGAACAGGACCTCGTGGTAGTAGCTAGAGGCCGTTGCCACTGGATGAACAGGACCCCGGTCGAGCCGGTTGGGGGTGGATGAACAGGACCCTGTGGAGGGCTGGTTGAACAATATTCGGCGAAGGGCTGAATGAACAGTAGCCCGTGGAGGGGTGGTTGAATAGTAGCTGGTGGAGGAGCGATGGAGGCTGGATGAAGAGGAGCCCGTGGAAGAACAGTAGCTGGTGGGGTCAGGAGGGAGACGCCATGGATGAACAGTTGTAGGTGGAGGCTGGAGGAGGTCGACAGTGGATGAACAGTAGCCCGTGGAGGCTGGAGTGAGGCAGTAGACGGTGGATGAACAGTAGCCCGCGGAGTCCCGTTTTGTGGTACGCCACACCCCTCCCGATGAACAGGACCCCCGTTTCGACCGTAGGAGGTCGAAGAGAAGTCTGTTTCCTCCATTTTGCGGTATGCCACACCCCTCCCGATCAACAGGACCCCGTTTTGACCATACAAGGTCGAAGAAAAGTCCGTTTCCTCCGCTTTGCGGTACGCCAGACCCCTCTCGGTGAACATGATCCCGTTTCGACTGTAGGCGGTCGAACACAAGGCCGTTTCCTCCATTCTGCGATATGTCAGGCCTCGTTTCGGCTGTTCCGTCCAAGCCGGTTGGCTCCCGTTGAACAGGACGCATTCCATTGCCTCCCGATGAACACGATGCAATTTCTCCGTTCCGACCCAGCCGGTTGGCTGCCGTTGAACAGGACACCGTCGCTGCTCTCTGCTGCCTCTCCATGTACATGGGCCCTGGCCGTACATATGTGTGAGTAGGCGTTCGATACCCCGCCCGTATGTACATACATGGTCGTATTTACTTTCTTACACCCTGGCTGTACATACATGTACACGATATAGATGGGACTGCGTGACATGCTATGCCCATGCCTCTACTACGACATGTGCCCTTCCTTACTCGGCCGCGGTTCATGGCTGCAGCCTGCAGACCGATCGACCAAAGATATACGCACATCGTTAGCGACTGCATGCATAACCCCACGTACAGTTTGACCGGGTGGGTCCCAGTTGTCAGGGAGGTAAGGAGGCACTTCCTTGCGTGCGAAGATATAGCTGGTGGGTCCCAGCTCTCAGGGGGAGAATCATATTTTTTGCCCGTAATATGGTCGCACTTCCTTACGTGCGAGGATGTAGCTGGTGGGTGCCAGCAATGAGGGGGGAAACGTTTTTTCGCGAAATACGATGGCCCGTCCGGTGGGTCCCTGCTGCTAGGTAGAGGAATCATTATTTTGTGCGTAATAAGAAGGCACTTCCTTGTTGCGGCCGTGGACCCATCTGTTAGCCTCTCCACGTACAGTACTCTTCCGATGGAAGTCATTCCTTGACCACATTGACCATGCCGCGCCGAGAGAACCAAGGCGGTGGACGACGGCAAGGCCTAGGAAGGGGACGATGCGAAGCGGGGGAAGACGCGGAAGTGGATGCCCACGCGGAGAGGAGTACGAGGCTTGACTGGTTCGGCTGCGGTGTGAGGCTGTCGTCGCCGCAGAATAACAGGGGTTGTTGGTGAGTAGAGGGATGGCCTGGCCAGAGGTTGGAGTAGGATGGGGCGGTCAAGGCTGCATGGCAGCAGAGCCGGCCACGTGAGGCAGGAGCAGGCGGCACGACCGGCGCTTGTTTGGGCGGCTGGAGCAAGAAGACCAAAGGTTGAAGAAGCACTACGGCCGTTGGATGGACATCATACGATCACTGGAGGTAGAATCGTTCATATTCACTAAGTTGACAAAGCCCTCCGTCCGCGTCAGTAGGCCCACAAGTCAGCCTCCCACTATGGTGGGTCCCAGCTAGCAGGGGGAGTATTCATTTTTTGTGCGTAATAAGGAGGCACTTCCTTGCGTGTGAAGATATAGCTGGTGGGTCTGAGCTGTCAGCGTGGGGAATGTTTTTTTTTGTGAAATACAGAGGCCCTTCCGGTGGGTCCCAGCTGTCAGGTGGAGGAATCATTATTTTACGCGTAATAAGGAAGCATTTCCTTGCGTGCGGCTGTGGACCCACCTGTCAGCCTCTCCACGTATAGTCCTTTTCCGACGGATGTCGTTCGTTGACCATGTTGACCACGCCGCGCCTAGAGCACCAGGGCAATGGACGACGGTGAGGCCTAGGAAGGGAACGACACGGAGCCAGGGAAGACTCGGCAGTTGTTCCCCACGCGGAGGGGAGTGCGAGGGTTTACTGGTTCGTCTCCGTCGTCGGAGAATAACAACAAGTATAGGTGAGTAGAGGGATGGCCAGGCCAGCGACGGGAGTAGGGTGGGGCGGTGAGGCCTGCGCGGCAGCACAGCCGACCACTGGAGAAGGGAGCAGGCAGTCCCGCCGGCGCTTGTTTGAGCGGCTGGAGCAGGAAGAGCAGAGATTGAAGAAACACGACGGGACATCCAACAATCCCGCTCTCGTGTTGACTAAGTTGGCAGCATTGCAAAGGCCAACCTTTTTAGGAAAGCGTACACGTCAACCTATAGTAGGTGCACAAGTCAGCCTCAAATTTGTGGGAAACAACATACAACCCATCTGCAATTATTTCTAATAATTTGTAGCTCATTTGCTAATTCTTAAGGTTTTTTTGGAGCCTCATACGTCTCCAACGTATCTATAATTTTTGATTGCTCCATGCTACTTTATCTATTGTTTTGGACTATAATGGGCTTTATTTTCCATTTTTATATTATTTTTGGGACTAACCTATTAACCGGAGGCTCAGCCTAGAATTGCTGTTTTTTTTGCCTTTTTCAGTATTTCAAAGAAACAGAATATCAAACGGAGTCCAAAAGGAATGAAACCTTCGGAAACATGATTTTCTCACCGAACGTGATCCAGGAGACTTGGACCCTACGCCAAGGAACATCGGAGGCGGTTACGAGGGTGGGGGCGCGCCCTAGATTTTCTCACCGAACGTGATCCACGAGACTTGGACCCTACGCCAAGGAACATCGGAGGCGGTCACGAGGGTGGGGGGCGCCCCCCCCTAGGGCATGCCCCCCTGCCTCGTGGGCCCCCTGATGCTCCACTGACGTACTCCTTCCTCCTATATATACCTACGTACCCCCAAACGATCAGAACAGGAGCCAAAAACCTAGTTCCACCACTGCAACTTCCTGTATCCACGAGATCCCATCTTGGGGCTCGCTCCGGAGTTCACGGAGGGAGCATCCACCATGCACGGCTTCTACATCAACACCATATCCTCTCCGATGAATTGTGAGTAGTTTACTTCAGACCTTCGGGTCCATAGCTAGTATCTAGATGGCTTCTTCTCTCTTTTGGATCTCAATACAATGTTCTCCCCCTCTCTCGTGGAGATCTATTCGATGTAATCTTCTTTTGCGGTGTGTTTGTTGAGACCGATGAATTGTGGGTTTATGATCCAGCTTATCTATGAATAATATTTGAATCTTCTCTGAATTCTTTTATGTATGATTGAGTTATCTTTGCAAGTCTCTTGAATTATCCGCTTGGTTTGGCCAACTAGATTGGTAGTTCTTGCAATGGGAGAAGTGCATGGCTTTGGGTTCAATCTATGTGTCCTTACCCAAAGGATGTAAAGGGTTGCAAGGCACGTATTGTATTGTTGCCATCGAGGATAACAAGATGGGGTATTTATCATATTGCATGAATTTATTCCTCTACATCATGTCATCTTGCTTAAGACATTACTTTGTTTTTAACTTAATACTCTAGATGCATGCTGGATAGCGGTCGATGAGTGGAGTAATAGTAGTAGATGCAGAATCATTTCGATCTACTTGTCACGGACATGATGCCTATATACATGATCATACCTAGATAACCTCATAACTATGCTCAATTCTCATCAATTGCTCAACAGTAATTTGTTCACCCACCATAGAATACTTATGCTCTTGAGAGAAGCCACTAGTGAAACCTATGGCCCCCGGGTCTATTCTCATCATATCAATCTCCATCACTTTAATACTTGCTTTGTTTTTACTTTGCTTTTACTTTTCACTTTGCATCTATATACCAAAAATACCAAAAATATTATCTCCATCAGATCTCACTCTCGTAAGTGACCGTGAAGGGATTGACAACCCCTAATCGCGTTGGTTGCGAGTAGCTATCGTTTTGTGCAGGCACGAGGGACTTGTGCGTGGCCTCCTACCGGATTGACACCTTGGTTCTCAAAAACCGAGGGAATTACTTACGCCATCGCGGTTGCATCATCCTCTCCTCTTCGGGGAAAACCAACACAAGCTCAAGACGTAGCAAGAACATATTCTTTTTGTTAGCATTACAACCCATATTGTGGCCATGGTTAAAAAATTATATGAAATTTTGCATATGTTAGTGTGGTCCGAACTGTTTTTAATCCCGAAATTTCGAGTCACATTCAAACTAATTTTAAAAATAAATTTATATCAATATAAAATCCAAAAAGTTGTCCAAGCATAAAAATCAATAAAATTTAAAATCTCGAAATGAAAAAAAAGAAATTTGTAACTAATTGCTGGTTTGATGTGTTTTAAAAATGTACAACCCATTTCTCATTACTGATAGCCAATTTCCTGGGCACGCCGAATGAAGCTCTCCTTGTCTTGAAAGATTTGCAGCCCAGCAGGGCTGACAAAGCAAGTAGGCCTCGGTTGGGTATTCTGCAACAGACAAAAAAACTGGGCTAGCCATTTTCAGAAAGAAAAAAAAACTACTAGGCTAGTCTTGTGGTAAACATAAAAGAAAAGGCTGGCTAGACAGGCCAGAGTGCCCCGCACAGCCTAGTTGACACCACCTGCCTGCCTCAAAAACAAAAATAAGCTGGGCTGCTTTGGGTCCCTGGTGTCAGCCGCTCGTTGTGCAATTCTCTCGTTTATTGACTATGTTGACAATGGCATGGGACCTAGATGTCAGAAATCCATTAGGAGGAACCATTTTTTGGCTTGAAATAAGGAGGCACTAGCTTGCGTATTGCCATGAGCTTGGTGGGTCCCTGCTGTCATCCTCTCCACGTAGAATCATCTCCTGATTGTGTAGGCTGATAAACCATAAGTATAGGGGATCGCAACAGTTTCCGAGGGTAGAGTATTCAACCCAAATTTATAGATGCGACACAAGGGGAGCCAAAGAAATTTGAAGGTATTAGCAGATGAGTTGTCGATTCAACCACACATAGACATTAGTTATCTGCAGCAAAGTGATCAGTAGCAAAGTAATATGATAGTTTTGATAACAGTAGCAGCATCAATGGTAACCGTAACAGTGGTAGCAGTAATTTTGCAGCAAGTGCAATAGTAACAGCAGCAGTAATAACTTAGCAGAAGCAATATAAGATAATTTCGTAGGCATTGGATCGGTAATTTGTTGGATGATATTCATCACGTGACAGTCATAACCTAGGGCGATACGGCACTAGCTCCAGTTCATAAATATAATGTAGGATGTATTCCGTAAATAGTCATACGTGCTTATGGAAAGAACTTGCATGACATCTTTTGTCCTACCCTCCCGTGGTAGCGGGGTCCATATTGGAAACTAAGGGATATTAAGGCCTCCTTTTAATAGAGAACCGGAACAAAGCATTAACACACGGTGAATACATGAACTCCTCAAACTACGATCATCACCGGGAGTGGTCCCGACTATTGTCACTCCGGGGTTGCCGGATCATAACACGTAGTAGGTGACTATAACTTGCAAGATCAGATCTGGAACATGGATATAATGGTGATAACATAAACGGTTCAGATCTGAATTCATGGCACTCGGGACCAAAGTGACAAGCATTAAGCATGGCAAAGTCATAGCAACATCAATCTCAGAACATAGTGGATACTAGGGATCAAGCCCTAACAAAACTAACTCAATTACATGATGAATCTCATCCAACTCCTCACCGACCAGCGAGCCTACGAAGGAATTACTCACTCCCGGTGGGGAGCATCATGAAATTGGCGATGGAGAAGGGTTGGTGATGATGAAGAACGAAGATCCCCTCCCCGGAGCCCCAAACGGACTCCAGATCTCGCCTGCCGGTGAAGAACAGGAGGTAACGGCGGCTCCGTCTCGTGGATCGCGATAAATCTTTCTCCCTGATTTTTTTTAAAAATAGTATTTTATAGCGTCGGTTTGAGTGCAGGGGCCACCGGTGGGGACAACCCACAGGCGCGCTGGGAGGGCAGGCGCACCCTGGTGGGTTGTGCCCACCCAGGTGCCCCCTCCAGTGGCTCTTGGCTCAAGAAATTCTCTTTTATTGTATAAAAATCCTCGCAAAGTTTTGTTCCATTCTGAGAACTTTTATTTCTGCACAAAAACAACACCATGGTAGTTCTGCTGAAAACAACTTCAGTCTGGGGTTAGTTTCATTCAAATGATGCAAATTAGAGTCCAAAACAAGAGGAAAAGGGTTAGGAAAAATGGTGGAGTCACATACCAAGCAACAATCC
Organism: Aegilops bicornis; assembly: GCA_021605145.1. NCBI lineage: Eukaryota > Viridiplantae > Streptophyta > Magnoliopsida > Poales > Poaceae > Aegilops > Aegilops bicornis. Next base: position 261,153,668 of record CM038674.1, on the reverse strand, counting down.
CCCGAAACAGTTTCGGAAACGGAGCTTCGAGCAAAGAGATTGAAATCCGCGGGTTTGAGAGCAAGAACATGGGAGAGAGAGCAATTGAGAATTTTTTTTCTGGAGGTAAGTGATGATGTGGTGTGAAGGGATAAGTGAGGGGGCCCACGTGGGGACCACAACCCACCAGGGCGTGCCTGGGGGTCCTGGCGCACCCAGGTGGGTTGTGCCCACCTTGTGCACCTCCCTCTGTTATTATTTGCACCAGAAATTCTTAAATATTCAGAAAAAACATATTAAATTTTCAGAGCATTCTGAGAACTTTTATTTTTTGGTCATTTTTTTATTGCACGGGAAAATCAGAAAACAGACAAAACCGGGCATTTTATTTTATTTAACTAATAAAAATAGAAAACAAAAGGTAGGGACAGAATGTAGTGCTTGCTAAATTCATCAACTTCATACCTCTCAAAAATGATCCATTAATAAGGTCAATTAGGCCTTATTAACAACCACTTTCGATTAGCATGAAACCAAAGAACTTTCGTAAATCACTAAGTTACCTCACGGGGATGTGAATATCCCCAACCATAAGCATTTCATATTTCTTTTTTGCAGTAGGTAGAGGTAGTTGAAAACTTCCAATAGTGATTGTCGGAGATTTTTCAATAACATTCACTTGGAATTGTTTCTTCGGAAAGTGCACCGTATGCTCATTACCATTGATATGAAAAGTGTCCTTGCTATTATTACAATCAATAACAACCCCTGCAGTATTCAAGAAGGGTCTACCAAGGATAATCGACATGTTTTCGTCCTCAGGCATCTCAAGTATAACAAAGTCAGTCAAAATAGTAACATTAGCAACAACAACGGGCACATCCTCACAAATACCGATAGGTATGGCGGTTGATTTGTCGACCATTTGCAAAGATATTTCAGTAGGTGTGAGTTTATTCAAATCAAGTCTTTTATATAAAGAGAAAGGCATAACACTAACACCTGCTCCTAAATCACACAAAGCAGTTTTCACATAATTATTTTTGATTGAGCAAGATATAGTTGGTATTCCCGGATCTCCAAGTTTTTTAGGTACTCCATCTTTAAAAGTATAATTAGCAAGCATAGTGGAGATTTCATCTTCCGGTATTTTTCTCTTATTGGTGATGATGTCTTTCATATACTTTGCATAAGGAGGCATTTGCAAGATATCGGTCAAGTTTAGTACGCAAAAATATCGGCCTCAAAGATTTCAAAGAAAGCGTTCAAATTCTTCATCATCTTTCTTTTTAGTTGACTTAGGTGGAAAAGGCATAGGTTTTTGAACCCACGGTTCTCTTTCTTTACCGTGTTTTCCAGCAATGAAGTCCCTTTTGTCATATCGTGTATTCTTAGGTTGTGGGTTATCAAGATCAACTGGTGGTTCTATTTCAACATCATTATCTGGTTCTTTTTCATTGTTTGGTTGAGTACCTTCATTAACATCAGCATTATCTTTTTCATTATCACTAGGTGAACGTTCATTACCAGACTAAGTTTCAGCATCAGAGATAGAAACTTCATTATCATTATCAGGAGGTTTCTCTATTTCAGGTTCACTAGAAGCATGTAAAGTCCTATCATTTTTCTTTTTCTTTTTCTTTTTAGAAGGACTACGTGCAGTGGTGTTATTCCTTTGTAAACCCTGTTCAATTCTTTTGGGGCGTCCCTCAGGATAAAGTGGTTCCTGAGTCATTTTACCTCCTTTAGGTGCTACTCTAACAGCAAAGTCATGTATATTATTATTCATTTCGTCAAGCAACTCTCTTTGAGATTTAGCAACTTGTTCTAATTGAGTTTGAACCATAGAAGCATGTTTTCCAACACCTCTAACATCATTTGAGATTCTAAATAACAAGTCACTCAAGCGAGCAATCATATCAGAATTGTATTTCAATTGTTTCATAACATTTGCATTGAAGTGATCTTTTTTTCTAATGTAGTTTTCAAACTCATAAAGGCATTGGCTAGGGTGCATATTGTGAGGATTTTCATTATCATTGAACTTCATTAGATAATTTACCTCTACCACCTTGGGTGGTGGTGGTGGTGTATCAAGCCCATGTATTTCTTCAATAGGAGGTAAATTTTTAACATCCTCAGCTTTAATACATTTTTCCTTCATAGATTTATTTGCCTCTTGCATATCCTCGGGACTGAGATATAATATACCCCTCTTCTTCGGAGTGGGTTTATGCGGTGGTTCAGGAATAGTCCAATCATCATAATTTTTCAATATATTATTCAATAATTCTTCAGATTGTCCAACAGTTCGTTCCCTGAAAACACAACCAAAACAACTATCTAGGAAGTCCCTAGAAGTATCGGTTAATCCATTATAGAAGATATCATGTATTTCATTTTTCTTAAGAGAATGATTAGGCAAAGCATTAAGTAACTGGTAGAGCCTCCCCCAAGCTTGTGGGAGACTCTCTTCTTTAGTTTGCACAAAGTTAAATATTTACTATAAAGCAGCTTGTTTCTTATGAGCAGGGAAATATTTTCCAGAGAGGTAATAAATCATATCCTGGGGACTACGCACACAACCAGGAGCAAGAGTATTGTACCAAGCTTTAGCATCACCCTTTAATGAGAACGGAAATAATTTGAGAATAAAGTAATAGCGAGCCTTCTCGTCATGAGTAAAAAGGGTGGCTATGTCATTCAACTTAGTAAGATGCGCCACAACAGTTTCAGTTTCATAACCATGGAAAGGATCAGATTCAACCAAAGTAATTAAATCTGGGTCAACAGAGATTTCATAATCCTTATCATCAATAAAGATAGGTGAAGTACCAATCTTAGGATCATATTGCATTCTAGCATTCAGATATTTTTCTTTATACTTGCATAATAATTTCTCTAGATCATGTATATCCTTTACAAGCAAGAATATCTCTAGTTGTCTCCTCATTCATAACATAACCTTCTGGTACCTTAGGCATTTCATATCTAGGAAGGCTAGTTCTAGCAGGTGTTTCAGGAGTTTCAGTTTCAGGCTCATCATCAGATTCAACAACATCATGTTGTATTACTCTAGCAATTTGTTCATCAAGAAATTCACCAAGTGGCACATCATTATCATCAAGCAAGGTACTAGCATCATCATAAGCATCATTCATAGTAGAAGTAGCATCATCAATAACTTGCGACATAACATGATTTATAGCATGTGGTGGTGTTGCAAGTTTACTTATAACAGAAGGTGAATCTAAAGCAGAACTGGATGGCAGTTCCTTACCTCCCCTCGTCTTAGAGGGATAAATCTTAGTCTTAGCATCCTTCAGATTCTTCATAGTGATAAATTGATAATAACCCCAAGTGATCAAAAAATATAGCTATGCTCCCCGGCAAAAGCGTCAGAAAAAGGTCTTGATAACCCACAAGTATAGGGGATCGCAACAGTTTTCGAGGGTAGAGTATTCAACCCAAATTTATAGATTCGGCACAAGGGGAGCCAAAGAATATTTTAAGGTATTAGCAGCTGAGTTGTCAATAGAACCACACCTGGAGATTAATTATCTGCAACAAAGTAGTATGATAGTTTTGATAATAGTACCAGCAGCAATTGTAACGGTAACAGTGGTAGCAGTAATTTTGTAGCAAGTGCAATAGTAACAGCAGCAGTAGTAACTTAGCAGAAACAATATAAGATAAATTCGTAGGCATTGGATAGGTAATTTGTTGGATGATATTCATCATGTGACAGTCATAACCTAGGGCGATACGGCATTAGCTCCAGTTCATAAATATAATGTAGGCATGTATTCCGTAAATAGTCATACGTGCTTATGGAAAGAACTTGCATGACATCTTTTGTCCTACCCTCCCGTGGCAGCGGGGTCCATATTGGAAACTAAGGAATATTAAGGCCTCCTTTTAATAGAGAACCGGGACAAAGCATTAACATGCGGTGAATACATGAACTCCTCAAACTACAGTCATCATCGGGAGTGGTCCCGACTATTGTCACTCCGAGGTTGCCGGATCATAACACGTAGTAGGTGACTATAACTTGCAAGATCGGATCTAGAACAGGGATATAATGGTGATAACATAAACGGTTCAGATCTGAATTCATGGCACCCGGGCCCAAAGTGACAAGCATTAAGCATGGCAAAGTCATAGCAACATCAATCTTAGAACATAGTGGATACTGGGGATCAAGCCCCAACAAAACTAACTCGATTACATGATGAATCTCATCCAACTCCTCACCGGCCAGCGAGCCTACGAAGGAATTACTCACTTCCAGTGGGGAGCACCATGGAATTGGCGATGGAGAAGGGTCGGTGATGATGAAGAACGAAGATCCCCCTCTCCGGAGCCCCAAACGGACTCCAGATCTGGCCTCCCGATGAAGACCAGGAGGTGACGGCGGCTCCGTCTCGTGGATCGCAATAATTCTTTCTCCATGATATTTTTCTGGAAAAATAGGATTTATAGCGTCGGTTTCAGGGTCTGCGGGGCCACCAGGTGGGGACAACCCACCTGGGCGCGCCTGGGGGGCAGGCGCGCCCTGGTGGGTTGTGCCCACCCAGGTGCCCCCCTCAGGTGGCTCTTGGCTCCAGAAATTCTCTTTTATTGTATAAAAATCCTCGCAAAGTTTCGTTCCATTCCGAGAACTTTTATTTCTACACAAAAACAACACCATGGTAGTTCTGCTGAAAACAGCGTCATTCCGGGGTTAGTTTCGTACAAATCATGCAAATTAGAGTCCAAAACAAGAGGAAAAGTGTTAGAAAAAGTACATTGGAGACGTATCATACATGTCAACCTAGTTGGCCCACAAGTCAGCCTCAAAACCCGTGGCAGACAAATACAACCCATTTAAAGAAATAACAGCCCATTCTATACGTTCAAACGGAAAGTTCAACATTCAGAGCAAAGTAACATGTCTGATCCAGATATAGAGTACTGAATTTTCACGTTGACAACCATCATAGTAAAGTTAACTATCTACTCCCACTAATACTCTAGTAGTGTACAAGTACTAACTTACTCTTAGCTAACCAGACGATGTCGGCCGCTGATGCGGCTTGAAGCAACGTCGGTATTTCCCCAAAGAGGAAGGGATGATGCAACACAACGGCGGTAGGTATTTCCCTCAGATGTGAAACCAAGGTTATCGAACTAGTAGGAGAACCAAGCAACACAATGTAAACAACACCTGCACACAAATAACAACTTCTCGCAACCCGACGTGTAAAAGGGGTTGTCAATCCCTTTCGGGTGGCGGTGCCCCAAGATGGGCAAATGGACGTGAATAAAATTGTAGTAGATTGATAGATCGAATGCCAAATAAAATAAATAAGAATAAATTGCAGAAAGGTATTTTTGTGTTTTTGGTTTAATAGATTTGGAAATGAAAGCAAGGGAAAATAGATCGCAAAGGCAAATAATATGAGAAAGAGACCCGGGAGCCGTAGGTTTCACTAGTGGCTTCTCTCGAGAAAAATAGCAAACGGTGGGTGAAAAAATTACTGTTAGGCAATTGATAGAACTTCAAATAATCATGACGATATCAGGCAATGATCATTACATAGGCATCACGTCCAAGATTAGTAGACCGACTCCTGCCTGCATCTACTACTATTACTCCACACATCGACCGCTATCCAGCATGCATCTAGTGTATTAAGTTCATGGAGAAACAGAGTAATGCGATAAGAACGATGACATGATGTAGACAAGATCTATCTATGTAGAGATAGACCCCATCGTTTTATCCTTAGTAGCAACGATACATACGTGTCAATTACCTTTCTGTCGCTGGGATCAAGCACCATAAGTTCGAACCCACTACAAAGCACCTCTTCCCATTGCAAGATAAATAGATCAAGTTGGCCAAACAAAACCCAAATATCGGAGAAGAAATACAAGGCTATAATAAATCATGCATAAAAGAGATCAAAGATACTCAAATACTTTCATGGATATAAAAATATAGATCTGATCATAAACTCAAAGTTCATCAATCCCAACAAACACATCGCAAAAAGAGTTACATCATATGGATCTCCAAGAGACCATTGTATTGAGAATTCGACGAGAGAGAGGAAGCCATCTAGCTACTAACTACGGACACGAAGGTCTACAAAGAACTACTCACGCATCATCGGAGAGGCACCAATGGAGGTGGTGAACCCCATTCGAGATAGTGTCTAGATTGGGTCTGGTGGTTTTGGACTCTGCGGCGATTGTAATTGATTTTCGTCGACTCCCCTAGGGTTTCTAGAATATTTGGGTATTTACAGAGCAAAGAGGCGGTCCGGGGGGGGGGGCACTCGAGTTGGGCACAACCCACCAGGGCGCGCCCTGGTGGGTTGTGCTCTCCTTGGAGCACCCCCCGGGCGCAGCCATGGCCCATTATGTGTCTTCTGGTCCATAAAAAATCTCCGTAAAGTTTCGTTGCATTTGGACTCCGTTTCGTATTGATTTCCTGGGATGTAAAAAACATGCAGAAAACAGCAACTGGCACTTGTCACTATGTCAATAGGTTAGTACCAAAAAATGATATAAAATGACTATAAAATGATTATAAAACATCCAAGATTGATAATATAACAACATGGAACAATAAAAAATTGTAGATACGTTGGAGACGTATTATCATCCCCAAGCTTAACTCCTACTCGTCCTCGAGTAGGTAAGTGATAAAAACAGAATTTTTGATGTGGAATGCTGCCTATCATGTCATATCATATTCTTTTCTTTATAGCATGGACATTTGGACTTTAAAATTGTTAAAAGAAATAGTCTAGTTTTGACATGATAACTTAAATACTCATATCAACAAGCAACCATGTCTTTCAAAATATCAACGCTAAAATAAGTTATCCCTAGCCCGTCATGCTCAATCATTGATCCATTCATGAAACACACTCGCATATTAGCTACACCCAATACTCAAGTACGATCATATTGCCTCCTAGTTGGTGCTTTTATAAGAGAAGATGGAGACTCAAATTCAAAATAAAAATTGCATAAAGTAAAAGAAAGGCCCTTCGCATAGGGAAGTAGGGATCTGTAGAGGTGCCAGAGCTCAAAGCAAAAATTGAGAGATAAAAACATTTTTGGAGGTTCATCCTTCCCACCAACGAAAATGACTTAGAGTTCCCGACACTTTCCATGCTAGATATATCATAGGTGGTTCCCAAACAGAAAAATAAAGTTTATTCCTTTTTCAACCATACTTTCACTTTCCATGGCTAGCCGTATCCACAATTGCCTTCCATACCAACACTTTCCAAGGAATTTATTTTTTTGATAACATAAAGTAAATTCATTTTTCATTTTGGGACTGGGCATCCCTAATACCTTTGTCTTACTCTCGCGCAATGACAAGTGAATAAACACTCATCGTGAGAATAACACATCTAGCATGGAAAATATTAGCAACCCCTCACCGCTGCGTGAGCGAAACGAACACACAAAGAGAACTTTATTTTGAAAATTAGAGATGGCACATACAAATTTGCTTAGAACGGCAAAAGAATACCGCATATAGGTAGATATAGTGGACTTATGTGGCAAAACTGGTTTAAAGGTTTTTGGATGCACAAGTAGTGATCATACTTAGTGCAAAATGAAGGCTAGCAAAAGATTGGGAAGCGACCAGCCAAGAAATGAATAATCTCATAAGCAAGCATTAAGCATAATTAACACCAAATAATGCACCATAAGTAGGATATAATTTCATTTCATAGTTATTGACTTTCGTGCTTGCATAGGGAATCATAAACCTTAACACCAATATTCTTACTAAAGCACAATTACTCATCAACATAACTCACATATCACACCATCATATCTCAAAACTATTACCAAGAATCAAGTTTATTTTGTCCAATGATCTTCATGATTTTTTTATTATATTCTTCTTGGATATCTATCACTTTGGAACTAATTTTCATATGTTGCTTTTGATAAGCTCAAACATATATAAGTGAAGATCGTGAGCATAATATTTCTTTCTTTCTCTCAAATTTACTTAAGTGAAGCAAGAGAGAATTTCTTGAAAATTTTACTAACTCTCAAATAAATCTAAGTGAAGCAAGAGAGCATTTCTTCAAAAATACTAAAGCACACCATGCTCAAAAAGATATAAGTGAAGCACTAGAGCAAGTCCATAGCTCATAAAAAATTAAGTGAAGCATAGAGAGCAATTCTAACAAGTCATGACATAATTTTGGCTTTCTCAAATAGGTGTATCCAGAAAGGAATCAAGACTTAAAACACAAAATAAAACAAGCAAAGACTCATATAATACAAGACGCTCCAAGAAAAACACATAGTATGTGACGAATAAAAATATAGCTTCGAGTAAAATACCGATGGTCGTTAGAAGAAAGAGGGGATGCCACTCGGGCATCCCGAAGCTTAGTTGCTTGCTCTCTTTTGGATAATAGCTTAGGATGTCGGGGCATCCCCAAGCTTAGACTCTTCTTACTCCTTATTCCTTCATCCATCGTAAGATAACCCAAAACTTGAAACTTCAATCACACAAAACTCAACAAAACCTTCGTGAGATCCGTTAGTATAAGAAAATAAATCACTACTATAAGTATTGTATCAAACCAATTCATATTTTGTTTCTGCATTATATCTATTGTATTCCAACTTTTATATGGCAAAAACTCATCAAAGAAAACCATAGACCCATCAAAACAAACACAACGCAAAGAAAACAGAATCTGTCAAAACAGTAGCGATGCAGAACAATCGACTATTTCGAAAACTTCTGGAACTCGAAAAATTCTGAAAAATTAGTACGACCTGCGAAATTTGTATATTAATCTACTGCAAAAAGAATTGGCATTTTAGCACGTTCTGGTAAAAAATGAGAATTGTTTTCGTGAGCGCAAAGGTTTCTGTTTTTCAGCAAGATCAAACAACTATCACCCAAGAAGATCCTAAAGGCTTTACTTGGTAAAAACACTAACTAAAACACAAAAAACACAATCATAACAGTATCATAATTGTGCTAACACTCAAGAACAGAAATAAAAAAGCAAAAATAAAATTTATTCATTGGGTTGCCTCCCAACAAGCGTTATAGTTTTACGCCCTTAGCTAGGCATAAAGCAAGGATCTAAGTCTTGTCATCTTTGTTTTGAGACCCATAAGATGCCCTCATGATTGATTCATATGGTGGCCTAATTCTTGTTCTAGGGAAGTGTTCCATGCCCTTCCTCAAAGGAAATTGGAACTTAATATTGCCTTCTTTCATATCAATCACGACACCAATAGTGAGTAAAAACGGTCTACCAAGAATAATTGGACAAGACGGATTGCAAACAATATAAAGAACAATAAAATCTATGGGCACATAATTCCTATTTGCAATAATAAGAACATCATTAATTCTTCTCATAGAATTTTTAATAGTAGAATCCGCCAAGTGCAAATTTAAAGAACATTCTTCAAGATCGGTAAGACCAAGCACATCACATAAAGATTTCGGAATTGTAGAAACACTAGCACCCAAGTCACACAAAGCAAAGCAATCATAATTTTTAATCTTGAATTTGATAGTAGGTTCCCATTCATCATGAAATTTTCTAGGACTTGAAACTTCAAATTCAAATTTTTCTTCAAAAGCTTTCATCATAGCATCAACAATATGTTCAGTAAAAGCTTTATTTTGTTCATAGGCATGGGGTGAACTCATCATGGATTGCAACAAAGAAATACAATCAATCAAAGAGCAACTATCATAATTAAAGTCATTGTAATCCAAAAGAGTGGCACATCACTAGTTAAAGTTTTGACCTCTTCAAACCCTCTTTTATCAATTTTCTCAACAAGATTTTCACCCTCCGAAATATTGGGACGCCTTCTAGCTAAAGTTGACTCTTCTCCAGACCCTCAAGCATCCAAGCTTGATAATATAACAACATGGAACAATCAAAAATTGTAGGTACGTTGGATACGTATTATCATCCCCAAGCTTAACTCCTACTCGTCCTCGAGTAGGTAAGTGATAAAAACAGAATTTTTGATGTGGAATGCTGCCTATCATGTCATATCATATTCTTTTCTTTATAGCATGGACATTCGGAATTTTATATTGTTCAAAGCAATAGTCTAGTTTTGACATGATAACTTAAATACTCAAGCATATCAACAAGCAACCATGTCTTCCAAAATATCAACGCTAAAATAAGTTATCCCTAGCCCATCATGCTCAATCATTAATCCATTCACAAAACACACTCGCATATTAGCTACACCCAATACTCAAATACGATCATATTGCCTCCTAGTTGGTGCTTTTATAAGAGAAGATGGAGACTCAGATTCAAAATAAAAATTGCATAAAGTAAAAGAAAGGCCCTTCGCATAGGGAAGTAGGGATCTGTAGAGGTGCCAGAGCTCAAAGCAAAAATTAAGAGATAAATTTTTTTTTGGAGGTTCATCCTTCCCACCAACGAAGACGAATTAGAGTTCCCAACACTTTCCATGCTAGATATATCATAGGTGGTTCCCAAACAGAAAATAAAGTTTATTCCTTTTTCAACCATACTTTCACTTTCCATGGCTAGCCGTATCCACAGTTGCCTTCCATACCAACACTTTCCAAGGAATTTATTAAAGTCGTTGTATCATAGGTGAACTCATCATGGATTGCAACAAAGAAATACAATCAATCAAATTGATTCATCAACCTTAGGCACAAGCATTTTCATACCAACATATCATAGGTGAACTCATCATGGATTGCAACAAAGAAATACAATCAATCAAAGAGCAACTATCATAATTAAAGTCGTTGTAATCCAAAAGAGTGGCACATCACTAGTTAAAGTTTTGACCTCTTCAAACCCTCTTTTATCAATTTTCTCAACAAGATTTTTTCACCCTCCGAAATATTGGGACGCCTTCTAGCTAAAGTTGACTCTTCTCCAGTCCCTCAAGCCTCAACTCGGACGGACTTGTGGAAATCCTCGAAAACAAGTATTGCTCAACTCAATCATCCTAGGCTATATTTCAGGAAAGATATGGTCCAGTTCTATATGAATACTGATGGGGGATAGGGTCAAAATTGAAGTAAGTCGTTATGATTCAAGCAAGGGACGTATAATTTATAGACTTCCCCATAATGATTCGAAGCGTATCGAAGACTCGAAGGATAGCGATGATTTGAAGGATAGCGCTAGGAGGAATTGTTGTTTCACTCCTCCAACCGCTCCTTCCAGCATAGGGCAAAAGTATTGGTTGGGAAAATTGGATATTTGGTATTGAATTGGGTCTTGGTTGTGGTGGTGGAGGTGCAGGATTAGGTTAATATTATCATGTTTTGAGCTGTGAGGAAGGCCATAGGTGGGTGGAAACAAGTGTTTGTGCCAAGGTTTTGAGGGGGGATAGAGAGGGTTATTTTTGTGATTGGGTCTTTTAATTGCTTTGCTACTAGAGGTCTAGGTGGTCAGGGTTTAAAGGTCTGGAATAGGTGTGAGTGGTGGTTATATTCAGTACCAATGGTACGATAATTGGAGGTTCAGGCGGTTCAGGCTTAGGATAAGAGCTAGAGGCTTGTTGAGGGGTAGCCATGGTTTCAGCTTCACTGGCAACAACTGGTAGGGACATTTGTTGTGGTGTTCTTTCAATCATCAACGCCCTTTTCTACTAAAACTGCTATTCATGATACTGGTCAAATCGACTATTCTCATTAACTTTGAGTCTCTTCCCTCTCGTATGACCGTCAAAGTGGAGTTCCTTCTCTATAAGAAGAGCTGGTCTAGAGTGTGGCGGCTCTCCTAGGATTCCCTCATCTAGGATCCCTGGGGAAGAGGATCAAGTTGGCCTTTAATTTTACTAAACAAGGAATCAATAGAAGAAACACCAATCATTTTAATATCTTCATCACTTTTGCGAAAGTAATCACCAGAAGACGCTTTTTCAAAAGATTCTCTTTTAGCTCTAAGCATAGAGGCTCCTTTCTTACTTTCATCCATAGAAACATAAAGAGCTTTAATTGATTCATCAACCTTAGGCACAAGCATTTTCATCTCGAGAATTAAACGTCATGAGAAATTCAATCAACACTTCTAGATAAATCATCAATCTAATTCAACTTTTCTTCTATGGAAGTGTTGAAAACTTTTTGCTTGTTGATAAATTCTTTAATATTATTCTCAAGATCAGAGGTGTTCCTAAGGAATTACTAGGAAAAGGCCTAGTATTAAATTACCTCTATAAGCATTGTTATTGAAATTATTTCGAGAGATAAAATTCACATCTATGGCATCACTATTTTGCTCAATCAAAGTAGACAAAGGCATATAATTAAAATCAATAGGAGCACTTTTACTAGCAACCAATTTCATAAGAGCATCAACTTTTTCACTCAAAGAATCAATCTCAACCGAATTAACCTTTTTGCTAGTAGGCGCCCTTTCGGTATGCCATTGTGAATAATTCGCCATAATATTACCAAGCAATTTGGTGGATTCACCCAAAGTAATTTCCATAAAAGTACCACCCGCGGCGGAATCTAAAAGATTACGAGAAACAAAATTCAACCCCGCATAAAATTTTTGTATGATCATCCAAAGATTTAACCCATGAGTTGGGCAATTCCTTAGCATCATTTTCATCCTTTCCCAAGATTGTGCAACATGCTCTGTAGCGACCCGACCTCAGACGGTCAAGCCTCTGTGTTACTGTGCCATCCCTGGATCAGTATGCTGGCACACACAGTACATCAATGTATATATCAAAGTGCAATCACATGTATAAATAATGTAAAACTGATATAAAACTCATAATACTCACAGTAAACAATCAAACGGGTGTGGAGTCCCATCAACGCCATCGGCGGAGTTGAGTGTAGACCGTAACTCAGTATCGTAACTCTTACTCGTCGAGGAAATATCCGCAACATGATACGTTGCAGCCGTGTAGGTCAGTACATTGAATGTACCGGCAAGATCACAACATGAATAAACAGATGGTAAAACTATACTATATGCAATTTGGCTTTGTGGCTCTGTATCTGAGTTTTGTTTGCGTAAAAGCTGATTTTATTTTCCCTACATCAAAGGAATAGAATGAAGTCTGTACTAAGGAGTTTCTGTCATGACATGGTTCCGCCAACCGATGTCTCATAGCCCAAAAATTCATCATATGTTGCCCACAATTAAGTTATCAATCCGGTGTTGAGAGTTCGAGATAGATCCAAGTCCAGATGCTCAAATTGTCCGTAACCAGGGACACGACTAATCGATTAGGTTATAACCCTCTGCAGAGGTTTGTACACTTTACCCGCAAGATTCAATCCCTCTTTTTTACATTCTCGCACTTCAGGGTGTTTGAGAACAAGACGACCGAAACATGGTCTTCCGAAGAGTTCCTCGACCAGCGTCCGTACTCAACCCATCCTACCGTAGTTCTACATCCGCTAGTACCGTCCCCAGCCAGAGTCACAACTAAGGTCAACCAAGCGAGCCCATCATGTCTTGCGGTTGCACAGGTTAGCTTCCGGGCATGAAGTATTCTTCCGTCTCTTTGAGTCTGGGTGAAGCTTTCCGCAAGATGTCATGGCGCTTCTCCATGCATCCCGGCCAACCTCTGGTTTCTCCAGGTGCCCGTCGGCCAAATCCTTCACCCAAGAGTGTGTATTGAATTCTTGTCTCGAGTCTTGAAGTCTTGAGGCCTTGAAGATGCAGTCCTTGCAGATGCCATCATGGAGTTGTCGTCATTGACGAGAGTCCTCCTTTCTCACACCACTCCGAACACTCATACCAAACCCGTCTACTATAGCGTAGCATTTAAATAAAACGTCCGGGCTTGGTAACAGGGTGATGGGTTCCTACCTCATGCATACTACTCAACTACAAGGATTCAATAACACTCTTGAGGTGTGGTTGCAAAGATGTCACTAAATGCAATAAAAACATAGGTATGAAAGCATGGTCAAAGTGAACTTGCCTGGTAATACTTGATGAAGATAACAACACTGTCAGAAAATGACTTGGTAGAACTAATCGTCACTCCGTTGAAAATCTATATAGTCAAACATAGCATTCACATAAGCAAACATCCTAGCAAACAATTTTAGCACTCGAAATAACAATCAAAACAGCAAGGAAAATCGATAATAGAACTCAAACAAAATCAAAAGAAACTTCAAATAAAACTACAAAGAAAAACTACTAACGAAGATCTATGACTTTGCTACAAACATCTAATATAGTTTTGCCGTAAGTAAAAACTTAACAACAATTAAAATACTAAACTAATAAATTAACAGAAAATAAAATGTAAAATAACTAATTTAACAGAAAGTATTTTTTCCATAAAATTTTATTTGCAAAAAGAAACAAATAAAAAGCTTTTATAAAACTCTAACTATGACCTATAGAAGGATTCATACAAAACTAAGGAAAATAATTTTTTTAAAGTAAAAATAAATTTTCTCCTGTTGTCTAACAGAAACACAACTAATTTTGTCAAAAGTGACAAAAAGAAATAATTTAAAACTAATAAAAACAATAAATAAAAAGCTAAAACAGAACTAATATTAAAACAGTACTGTTTTGCTAAAAACCTAATTTAAATTAACCTGAAAATAAAATACTAAATACTACTGGATAAACAAAGGTCCTAGAGACCAGGAGCAAAAAGAATTAATTAAAAACCTATTTTTAAACTCCCGGAATAAGCAAAACAAGCTTTAATTCAAATCTGATCTAACTCAATTTTTATAAATCCAAAAATAGACAAATAATATATTTTTGGAAACTACAAGAAAATTGTGATCTAACGCATAAAAGAATCAGCATCATTGGACTTCTAGATCAAAAGTTATAAGCTAAACAAGAACGGAACTAAATCTGTTACGGAAATAAATCTGAAAAACGAGAACGGAGTTACCTGACGTGAGGCAGAGATGGCAGGAAGGAGGCAGCGATGTGGAGGCTGCTCGGCCGAGGCGAGGTCGCTGGCGAGGTGGGGTGGCGGAGGAGGGTCGGCGCTTGGGGAGGTTCCAGGAGAGCTCTGGTGAGCGTTCTAGGTAGGAAAAGGAGGACGGTGGCGAGAAGGCTACGGGCAGGGAGGCGTGGTGATGGGAAAAATGGAGCGAGGAGAGGGAGGAGGTTTTATAGGCGGTCTCGGGAGGCGCTGGGATGGAAAGACGAGGGAGATCGGGAAGGTGGAGATTCTGTCTCCATGGATATGGAAAGCTTCAGAACGTGAGAGGAAAGCAGAGGAAGGAGATGATCTCTTGTTGGGCTAGAATAGGAAAGTGCTTAATGGGCCAGCAGGTTTTCCTAATAAAAGCGATTCCATTCCTATTTTTTAAAATTAGGAAACTAAAACAATAAAAAGGAAATCAAATCAATTCGGAATAAAGAGTTTTATATACTAAAATTATCAGAAAAATAAAATGTAGATGATGAGCATTATTCCACGGCCAAAATAAAAACTTAAAAAAATGTTTTTCAAAAATCCCTAAAGGCTTTATTTCTTTTTGCAAATAATTTTTAAATAAAAACCTTGGTTTTTCTTGGCTCAAATATTTTCAAAATGCCCCTGATTTTGGAGGGTCATTTTCCTCCGCTCTTTCTTGCTTGCAAGAATTTATTTTCGGTATTTCTCGGGGAAGAAAAATAGAGAAGCAAGTGCAAATATTTGAAAGAATTAAATTGCAAAACTCCGTTCAAATTCTTTATAGTTGAAGAAGTCATGTCATCTTCTCTCATTGATTTTAATAGGATGAATTTGAATTTACGGAGAAGGGAAAGTCATTTTATTCCCTCTCATTCAAAAGTTTTTGAAAAGGTTCAAATTTCACTCAAGTTTAATTCACTCAAGCAAACAAACAAACAATTCAATTAATTATATTAACATTCCAAAATTTGGGATGTTACAAACCTACCACACTTAAAATGAATCTCGTCCTCGAGATTCAAGAAACTAACAAGAAAAGGTTAGGGGTTGGGGTCTTCTAGCAAATGTCTTGGTCGAGAAAGGTCGGGGTGCTACCACACTTAAAAACAAGGTCATGGTTCCAATAAACTCAGATATTTCCTCACGGAGGGCTGACAATGTATGTCTCTTCACATATCTTACAATAGCTCCTTCATTAAAGCTCTTACATCGGAAGCATAGAGTTTTCCTCAAAAGCTTGGGTCGGTTCGTCAAAGTTGAAGTTCGTCCGAGACTGGATCTTCTTAGTGATGGAGTGCGTGTCCATTCTAAACAACTATCGAAACACTCATGGTGGTCTACAATTTATGGTTTTCTCCTGCAGAAAACGGGTGCAGGTCGAACCTCACCGTATAACCTACGTTTGTAGCGGTTGCTGTAATGGGGTTCCATCGTCCTACCATTTTATGGTTTTATGGCTTATCGTGTCGACACTCTTCTAAGGTTTTCAAGGCTCTACGATTTTCCATCAACATATGATAGTTCATGATAGAAGTCTCGGTATGGGGCCAGTCCATCCCGTACTTGAATCATTACCACATACGTAAATATCGAATCACGTATTCTAACACTTGGGCATACTCACAAGCATTGCAGAATTTCTCTTGTTCTCGAACTGGTTTCGAGTAAATCCATGGTTTCCATAAGCCAAACAAAACATCTATCGTTACTTCACCACTCTCGGGTTTTTGGCGTAACCTCCTCTGAAACTTATCTGATTGGATCACCGATTCTTCCAGATTTATTCCTTTATCAATGTTACAACGGTTCCTTCTCAAAATCCACGGGCACGTGGGTTATGGCCCACTTCAACACTAGTGCAGCTTTAACTCATCCTTGGAGTAACTCTCATGTTACACCTCCTTTAAATCCAATAGTACTCTGTTACTTCATACCATCATATCAAGAACAAAACTCCAACTTATTTTGTCCAGCTCCCTTCTATGGACCGTCGTGAATAACATATTTTTTCTCCATTGATCTTGTGGCTTTTACAGAGTACTATGACCAAAGAATGCACAAGTTTATCCATAAAATCTCATTATTTTCATATCAACCTTTCATTACATCCTTAATCATTTTGTAAATCCAAATTCCAAAAGTACTTTGTTACAAATGCTGCCACCCACATGATTTGGTATGGTGGGCATTACTTCCAACTTATTTATTTATCCTCCTCGAGGACTCTTGATCCCACCGGAAGTGTGCGACATGAGCCTTGAAATCTTCAATCTTCTGTTTCATCATGGTGGTCTTGAGCTTCATTACCATCATCTCTGCACGCATTTGGCGTAGGGTATTCACGAGTATAACGGAGTCTTGATACAAGTAATTCTCAGATCTGGCGTATGGATTCCATGGCTGCTTCACGAAATGAATCGAAGAAAGTTGCTTGTGGCACACGTGAGATGAAAAGTACTGCCCCATCATCTTTGGGCAAACTCCTTTCGAGCGGTGGAGGTGTACCTCCACATACCAAAGTTCCACTCCCTTTTGCATGAAAGGGTAGCCTTTGTATGTTGCATCTCCTTCAAGGTGAATATGCTTCATCATGTCCTTGGGATCTTGGGTAATCATGGTGCCTCCGGATGAGGCGTGATCTCAACAGGTCTTCTTGAATTCCTCCCAAGTCTTTGCTCCATTCCATCCATGTATAGCTTGATGCATCTGCCACCATGTTGCAGCACTTCCTTCAAAGTAATCTTGAAGAGCGTCACGATACTTCATTCTTCCTTGAAACCAAATTGCTCGAAGTGATTCTCCATGTTCCGAATCCATAGCTACGCCTCCGTGAAGTCTTGATCCAGAATATCAGTCCAACTTCATTCATCATCTATGGGGTCCAAAAGTTTTGGGATGAGATATGAGAGAGGTGGGGAGGGATACACACAATACAAGCGATAGTTTTGAAGAAACCAGTTTTAATTTGTGGCTGTCGGAAAACATCAAACAAATGAAAGCTAACAAAACGTCGCATCTAACGTAGGTGTATAAAAGGGTTTGGTCTCTAAAGGTCAAATAATTCTTGAGGAACTTCAAATTCTTCAAGTCTTGAGTCTTCAATTGTTGCATTTGCAATTCTTCCAACGCATGGTGAAATCCTCTTTACTCTGAAATGGCCATCGGTTGTCCGATATCTTTAATTCTTGGAGCGACTTGATTGATCTTCCGTGTGGTCAAAAGGAAAGGTGTATATTCTAACTATTTGAGGTGAGAGTGTCTATTTGAAAAATCAGAAAAGATGAGGAGTAAGAGTCTTTTTGAAAATAAAGTTTTTGAGGTATCCTGTCCTACGGCTTTCCGATTTCTAGGGTCACGTCCTACAGTCAACATGTGCTCTGATACCATCTCTGTAGCGACCCGACCTCGAGACGGTCAAGCCTACGTATTCTTGTGCCATCCACGGATCGGTATCTTTGGCACACAGTACATCAATGTATATATCAAAGTGCAATCACATGTATAAATAATGTAAAACTGATATATACCTCATAATACTCAATGAAACAATCAAGCGGGTGTGGAGTCCCATCAACGCCATCGGCAGGTTGAGTGTAGACCGTAACCCTGTATCGTAACTCTTACTCGTCGAGGAAATATCTGCAACATGATACGTTGCAGCCGTGTAGGTCAGTACATTGAATGTACCGGCAAGATCACAACATGAAATAAACAGATGGTAAAACTATACTATATGCAATTTGGCTTTGTGGCTCTGTATCTGAGTTTTGTTTGCGTAAAAGCTGATTTTATTTTCCCTACATCAAAGGAATAGAATGAAGTCTGTACTAAGGAGTTTCCTGTCATGACATGGTTCCGCCAACCGATGTCTCATAGCCCAAAAATTCATCATATGTTGCCCACAATTAAGTTATCAATCCGGTGTTGAGAGTTAGAGATAGATCCAAGTCCAGATGCTCAAATTGTCCGTAAATCGGGGACACGGCTAATCGATTAGGTTATAACCCTCTGCGAGAGGTTTGTACACTTTACCCGCAAGATTCGATCCCTCTCTTTACGTTCTCGCACTTGAGGTGTTTGAGAACAAGATGACGAAACATGGTCTTCCAAAGAGTTCCTCGACCTTTGTCCGGTACTCAACCCATCCTACCGTAGTTCTACATCTGCTAGTACCGTCGGCCAGAGTCACAACTAAGGTCAACCAAGCGAGCCCATAATGACTTGCGGTTGCACAGGTAAGCTTCCGGGCATGAAGTATTCTTCCGTCTCTTTGAGTCTGGGTGAAGCTTTCCGCAAGATGTCATGGCGCTTCTCCATGCATCCCGGCCAACCTTGGTTTCTCCAGGTGCCCGTCAACCGTCCTTCACCCAGTGGTGTGTATTGAATTCTTGTCTCGAGTCTTGAAGTCTTGAGGCCTTGAAGATGCTGATCCTTGCAGATGCCATCATGGAGTTGTCGTCATTGACGTAGAGTCCTCCTTTCTCACACCACTCCCGAACACTCATACCAAACCCGTCTACTATAGCGTAGCATTTAAATAAACGTCCGGGCTTGGTAGCAGGGTGATGGGTTCCTACCTCATGCATACTACTCAACTACAAGGATTCAATAACACTACTGAGGTGTGGTTGCAAGGATGCCACTAAATGCAATAAAAACATAGGTATGAAAGCAATGGTCAAAGTGAACTTGCACGGTAATACTTGATGAAGATAACAACGCTGTCGAGAAAATGACTTGGTAGAACTAATCGTCACTCCGTTGAAAATCTATATAGTCAAACATAGCATTCACATAAGCAAACATCCTAGCAAACAATTTTAGCTTTTCGAAATAACAATCAAAACAGCAAGGAAAATCGATAATAGAACTCAAACAAAATCAAAAGAAACTTCAAATAAAACTACAAAGAAAAACTACTAACGAAGATCTATGACTTTGCTACAAACATCTAATATAGTTTTGCCGTAAGTAAAAACTTAACAACAATTAAAATACTAAACTAATAAATTAACAGAAAATAAAATGTAAAATAACTAATTTAACAGAAAGTATTTTTTTCCATAAAATTTTATTTGCAAAAAGAAACAAATAAAAAGCTTTTATAAAACTCTAACTATGACCTATAGAAGGATTCATACAAAACTAAGGAAAATAATTTTTTTTAATGTAAAAATAAATTTTCTCCTGTTGTCTAACAGAAACACAACTAATTTTGTCAAAAGTGACAAAAAGAAATAATTTAAAACTAATAAAAACAATAAATAAAAAGCTAAAACAGAACTAATATTAAAAACAGTACTGTTTTGCTAAAAACCTAATTTAAATTAACCTGAAAATAAAATACTAAATACTACTGGATAAACAAAGGTCCTAGAGACCAGGAGCAAAAAGAATTAATTAAAAACCTATTTTAAACTCCCGGAATAAGCAAAACAAGCTTTAATTCAAATCTGATCTAACTCAATTTTATAAATCCAAAAATAGACAAATAATATATTTTTGGAAACTACAAGAAAATTGTGATCTAACGCAAAAAGAATCAGCATCATTGGACTTCTAGATCAAAAGTTATAAGCTAAACAAGAACGGAACTAAATCTGTTACGGAAATAAATCTGAAAAACGAGAACGGAGTTACCTGCGTGAGGCAGAGATGGCAGGAAGGAGGCGGCGATGTGGAGGCTGCTCGGCGAGGCGAGGTCGCTGGCGAGGTGGGGGTGGCGGAGGAGGGTCGGGCGCTTGGGAGGTTCCAGGAGAGCTCTGGTGGCGTTCTAGGTAGGAAAAGGAGGACGGTGGCGAGAAGGCTACAGGCGGGGAGGCGTGGTGATGGGAAAAATGGAGCGAGGAGAGGGAGGAGGTTTTATAGGCGGTCTCGGGAGGCTGGGATGGAAAGACGAGGGAGATCGGGAAGGTGGAGAGTCCTGTCTCCATGGATATGGAAAGCTTCTGTAACGTGAGAGGAAACAGAGGAAGGAGATGATCTCTTGTTGGGCTAGAATAGGAAAGTGCTTAATGGGCCAGCAGGTTTTCCTAATAAAAGCGATTCCATTCCTATTTTTAAAATTAGGAAACTAAAACAATAAAAAGGAAATCAAATCAATTCGGAATAAAGAGTTTTTATATACTAAAATTATCAGAAAAATAAAATGTAGATGATGAGCATTATTCCACGGCCAAAATAAAAACTTAAAAAAAATGTTTTTCAAAAAATCCCTAAAGGCTTTATTTCTTTTTGCAAATAATTTTTAAATAAAAACCTTGGTTTTTCTTGGCTCAAATATTTTCAAAAATGCCCCTGATTTTGGAGGGTCATTTTCCTCCGCTCTTTCTTGCTTGCAAGAATTTATTTTCGGGTATTTCTCGGGGAAGAAAAATAGAGAAGCAAGTGCAAATATTTGAAAGAATTAAATTGCAAAACTCCGTTCAAATTCTTTATAGTTGAAGAAGTCATGTCATCTTCTCTCATTGATTTTAATAGGATGAATTTGAATTTACGGAGAAGGGGAAAGTCATTTTATTCCCTCTCATTCAAAAGTTTTTGAAAAGGTTCAAATTTCACTCAAGTTTAATTCACTCAAGCAAACAAACAAACAATTCAATTAATTATATTAACATTCCAAAATTTGGGATGTTACAAACCTACCACACTTAAAATGAATCTCGTCCTCGAGATTGAAGAAACTAACAAGAAAAGGTTAGGGGTTGGGGTCTTCTAGCAAATGTCTTGGTCGAGAAAAGGTCGGGGTGCTACCACACTTAAAAACAAGGTCATGGTTCCAATAAACTCAGATATTTCCTCTGGAGGGCTGACAATGTATGTCTCTTCACATATCTTACAATAGCTCCTTCATTAAAGCTCTTACATCCGGAAGCATAGAGTTTTCCTCAAAAGCTTGGGTCGGTTCGTCAAAGTTGAAGTTAAATCCAGACTGGATCTTCTTAGCTGATGGAGTGCATGTCCATTCTAAACAACTATCGAAACACTCATGGTGGTCTACAATTTATGGTTTTCTCCTGCAGAAAACGGGTGCAGGTCGAACCTCACCGTATAACCTACGTTTGTAGCGGTTGCTGTAATGGGGTTCCATCGTCCTACCATTTTATGGTTTTATGGCTTATCGTGTCGACACTCTTCTAAGGTTTTCAAGGCTCTCGATTTTCCATCAACATATGATAGTTCATGATAGAAGTCTCGGTATGGGGCCAGTCCATCCCGTACTTGAATCATTACCACATACGTAAATATCGAATCACGTATTCTAACACTTGGGCATACTCACAAGCATTGCAGAATTTCTCTTGTTCTCGAACTGGTTTCGAGTAAATCCATAGTTTCCATAAGCCAAACAAAACATCTATCGTTACTTCACCACTCTCGGGTTTTTGGCGTAACCTCCTCTGAAACTTATGCTGATTGGATCTTGATTCTTCCAGATTTATTCCTTTATCAATGTTACAACGGTTCCTTCTCAAAATCCACGGGCACATGGGTTATGGCCCACTTCAACACTAGTGCAGCTTTAACTCATCCTTGGAGTAACTCTCATGTTACACCTCCTTTAAATCCAATAGTACTCTGTTACTTCATACCATCATATCAAGAACAAAACTCCAACTTATTTTGTCCAGCTCCCTTCTATGGACCGTCGTGAATAACATATTTTTTCTCCATTGATCTTGTGGCTTTACAGTACTATGACCAAAGAATGCACAAGTTTATCCATAAAATCTCATTATTTTCATATCAACCTTTCATTACATCCTTAATCATTTTGTAAATCCAAATTCCAAAAGTACTTTGTTACAAATGCTGCCACCCACATGATTTGGTATGGTGGGGCATTACTTCCAACTTATTTATTTATCCTCCTCGAGGACTCTTGGTCCCCTTTGGAAGTGTGCGACATGAGCCTTGAAATCTTCAATCTTCTGTTTCATCATGGTGGTCTTGAGCTTCATTACCATCATCTCTGCACGCATGCGTAGGGTATTCCTGAGTATAACGGAGTCTTGCTTCAAGTATTTCTCCGATCTGGCGTATGGCTTCCATGGCTGCTTCACGACGACATCGAAGAAAGTTGCTTGTGGCACACGTGAGATGAAAAAGTACTGCCCCATCATCTTTGGGCAAACTCCTTTCGAGCGGTGGAGGTGTACCTCCACATACCAAAGTTCCACTCCCTTTTGCATGAAAGGGTAGCCTTTGTAGTTGCATCTCCTTCAAGGTGAATATGCTTCATCATGTCCTTGAGGATCTTGGTAATCATGGTGCCTCCGGATGAGGCGTGATCTCAACAGGTCTTCTTGAATTCCTCCCAAGTCTTTGCTCCATTCCATCCATGTATAGCTTGATGCATCTGCCACCATGTTGCAGCACTTCCTTCAAAATCTTGAAGAGCGTCACGATACTTCATTCTTCCTTGAAACCAAATTGCTCGAAGTGATTCTCCATGTTCGAATCCATAGCTACGCCTCCGGTGAAGTCTTGATCCAGAGAATATCAGTCCAACTTCATTCATCATCTATGGGGTCCAAAAGTTTTGGGATGAGATATGAGAGAGGTGGGGAGGGATACACACAATACAAGCGATAGTTTTGAAGAAACAAGTTTTACTTTGTGGCTGTCGGAAAACATCAAACAAATGAAAGCTCACAAATCATCGCATATAACGTAGGTTTATAACAGGGGTTTGGTATATAAAGGTCAAATAATTCTTGAGGAACTTCAAATTCTTCAAGTCTTGAGTCTTCAATTGTTGCAGCTGCAATTCTTCCAACGCATGGTGAAATCCTCTTTACTCTGAAATGGCCATCGGTTGTCCGATATCTTTAATTCTTGGGCGACTTGATTGATCTTCCGTGTGGTCAAAAGGAAAGGTGTATATTCTAACTATTTGAGGTGAGAGTGTCTATTTGAAAAATCAGAAAAGATGAGGAGTAAGAGTCTTTTGAAAATAAAGTTTTGAGGTATCCTGTCCTCTGACTTTCCGATTTCTAGGGTCACGTCCTCGGATCAACATGTGCTCGATACCATCTCTGTGGCGACCCGACCTCAGACGGTCAAGCCTACGTATTCTTGTGCCATCCACGGATCGGTATCTTTGGCACACAGTACATCAATGTATATATCAAAGTGCAATCACATGTATAAATAATGTAAAACTGATATATACCTCATAATACTCGGCGGAAACAATCAAGCGGGTGTGGAGTCCCATCAACGCCATCGGCAGGTTGAGTGTAGACCGTAACCTGTATCGTAACTCTTACTGTCGAGGAAATATCTGCAACATGATACGTTGCAGCCGTGTAATCGATTACATTGAATGTACCGGCAAGATCACAACATGAATAAACAGATGGTAAAACTATACTATATGCAATTTGGCTTTGTGGCTCTGTATCTGAGTTTTGTTTGCGTAAAAGCTGATTTTATTTTCCCTACATCAAAGGAATAGAATGAAGTCTGTACTAAGGAGTTTCCTGTCATGACATGGTTCCGCCAACCGATGTCTCATAGCCCAAAAATTCATCATATGTTGCCCACAATTAAGTTATCAATCCGGTGTTGAGAGTTCGAGATAGATCCAAGTCGGATGCTCAAATTGTCCGTAGGGGACACGGCTAATCGATTAGGTTATAACCCTCTGCAGAGGTTTGTACACTTTACCCGCAAGATTCGATCCCTCTCTTTACGTTCTCGCACTTGAGGTGTTTGAGAACAAGATGACCGAAACATGGTCTTCCAAAGAGTTCCTCGACCACTGTCGGTACTCAACCCATCCTACCGTAGTTCTACATCTGCTAGTACCGTCCCAGCCAGAGTCACAACTAAGGTCAACCAAGCGAGCCCATAATGACTTGCGGTTGCAGGTAAGCTTCGGGGCATGAAGTATTCTTCCGTCTCTTTGAGTCTGGGTGAAGCTTTCCGCAAGATGTCATGGCGCTTCTCCATGCATCCGGCCAACCACTGGTTTCTCCAGGTGCCCGTCGGCAAATCCTTCACCCAGTAGTGTGTATTGAATTCTTGTCTCGAGTCTTGAAGTCTTGAGGCCTTGAAGATGCAGATCCTTGCAGATGCCATCATGGAGTTGTCGTCATTGACGTAGAGTCCTCCTTTCTCACACCACTCCGAACACTCATACCAAACCCCGTCTACTATAGCGTAGCATTTAAATAAAACGTCCGGGCTTGGTAGCAGGGTGATGGGTTCCTACCTCATGCATACTACTCAACTACAAGGATTCAATAACACTCTTGAGGTGTGGTTGCAAGGATGCCACTAAATGCAATAAAAACATAGGTATGAAAGCAATGGTCAAAGTGAACTTGCTGGTAATACTTGATGAAGATAACAACGCTTGTCGAGAAAATGACTTGGTAGAACTAATCGTCACTCCGTTGAAAATCTATATAGTCAAACATAGCATTCACATAAGCAAACATCCTAGCAAACAATTTTAGCACTTTCGAAATAACAATCAAAACAGCAAGGAAAATCGATAATAGAACTCAAACAAAATCAAAAGAAACTTCAAATAAAACTACAAAGAAAAACTACTAACGAAGATCTATGACTTTGCTACAAACATCTAATATAGTTTTGCCGTAAGTAAAAACTTAACAACAATTAAAATACTAAACTAATAAATTAACAGAAAATAAAATGTAAAATAACTAATTTAACAGAAAGTATTTTTTTCCATAAAATTTTATTTGCAAAAAGAAACAAATAAAAAGCTTTTATAAAACTCTAACTGTGACCTATAGAAGGATTCATACAAAACTAAGGAAAATAATTTTTTTTAATGTAAAAATAAATTTTCTCCTGTTGTCTAACAGAAACACAACTAATTTTGTCAAAAGTGACAAAAAGAAATAATTTAAAACTAATAAAAACAATAAATAAAAAGCTAAAACAGAACTAATATTAAAACAGTACTGTTTTGCTAAAAACCTAATTTAAATTAACCTGAAAATAAAATACTAAATACTACTGGATAAACAAAGGTCCTAGAGACCAGGAGCAAAAAGAATTAATTAAAAACCTATTTTTAAACTCCCGGAATAAGCAAAACAAGCTTTAATTCAAATCTGATCTAACTCAATTTTTATAAATCCAAAAATAGACAAATAATATATTTTGGAAACTACAAGAAAATTGTGATCTAACGCAAAAAGAATCAGCATCATTGGACTTCTAGATCAAAAGTTATAAGCTAAACAAGAACGGAACTAAATCTGTTACGGAAATAAATCTGAAAAACGAGAACGGAGTTACCTGACGTGAGGCAGAGATGGCAGGAAGGAGACGGCGATGTGGAGGCTGCTCCGGCCGAGGCGAGGTCGCTGGCGAGGTGGGGGTGGCGGAGGAGGGTCGGCGCTTGGGGAGGTTCAGGAGAGCTCTGGTGGCGTTCTAGGTAGGAAAAGGAGGACGGTGGCGAGAAGGCTACAGGCGGGGAGGCGTGGTGATGGGAAAAATGGAGCGAGGAGAGGGAGGAGGTTTTATAGGCGGTCTCGGGAGGCGCTGGGATGGAAAGACGAGGGAGATCGGGAAGGTGGAGATTCCTGTCTCCATGGATATGGAAAGCTTCAGTAACGTGAGAGGAAACAGAGGAAGGAGATGATCTCTTGTTGGGCTAGAATAGGAAAGTGCTTAATGGGCCAGCAGGTTTTTCCTAATAAAACGATTCCATTCCTATTTTTAAAATTAGGAAACTAAAACAATAAAAAGGAAATCAAATCAATTCGGAATAAAGAGTTTTTATATACTAAAATTATCAGAAAAATAAAATGTAGATGATGAGCATTATTCCACGGCCAAAATAAAAACTTAAAAAATGTTTTCAAAAAATCCCTAAAGGCTTTATTTCTTTTTGCAAATAATTTTAAATAAAAACCTTGGTTTTTCTTGGCTCAAATATTTTCAAAAATGCCCCTGATTTTGGAGGGTCATTTTCCTCCGCTCTTTCTTGCTTGCAAGAATTTATTTTTCGGGGTATTTCTCGGGAAGAAAAATAGAGAAGCAAGTGCAAATATTTGAAAGAATTAAATTGCAAAACTCCGTTCAAATTCTTTATAGTTGAAGAAGTCATGTCATCTTCTCTCATTGATTTTAATAGGATGAATTTGAATTTACGGAGAAGGGAAAGTCATTTTATTCCCTCTCATTCAAAAGTTTTTGAAAAGGTTCAAATTTCACTCAAGTTTAATTCACTCAAGCAAACAAACAAACAATTCAATTAATTATATTAACATTCCAAAATTTGGGATGTTACAAACCTACCACACTTAAAATGAATCTAGTCCTCGAGATTGAAGAAACTAACAAGAAAAGGTTAGGGGTTGGGGTCTTCTAGCAAATGTCTTGGTCGAGAAAAGGTCGGGGTGCTACCACACTTAAAAACAAGGTCATGGTTCCAATAAACTCAGATATTTCCTCTGGAGGGCTGACAATGTATGTCTCTTCACATATCTTACAATAGCTCCTTCATTAAAGCTCTTACATCCGACGCATAGAGTTTTCCTCAAAAGCTTGGGTCGGTTCGTCAAAGTTGAAGTTCGTCCGAGACTGGATCTTCTTAGCTGATGGGTCTGTGTCCATTCTAAACAACTATCGAAACACTCATGGTGGTCTACAATTTATGGTTTTCTCCTGCAGAAAAGCGGTGCAGGTCGAACCTCACCGTATAACCTACGTTTGTAGCGGTTTGCTGTAATGGGGTTCCATCGTCCTACCATTTTATGGTTTTATGGCTTATCGTGTCGACACTCTTCTAAGGTTTTCAAGGCTCTCGATTTTCCATCAACATATGATAGTTCATGATAGAAGTCTCTCGGTATGGGGCCAGTCCATCCCGTACTTGAATCATTACCACATACGTAAATATCGAATCACGTATTCTAACACTTGGGCATACTCACAAGCATTGCAGAATTTCTCTTGTTCTCGAACTGGTTTCGAGTAAATCCATGGTTTCCATAAGCCAAACAAAACATCTATCGTTACTTCACCACTCTCGGGTTTTTGGCGTAACCTCCTCTGAAACTTATGCTTTGATTGGATCACCGATTCTTCCAGATTTATTCCTTTATCAATGTTACAACGGTTCCTTCTCAAAATCCACGGGCACGTGGGTTATGGCCCACTTCAACACCGGTGCAGCTTTAACTCATCCTTGGAGTAACTCTCATGTTACACCTCCTTTAAATCCAATAGTACTCTGTTACTTCATACCATCATATCAAGAACAAAACTCCAACTTATTTTGTCCAGCTCCCTTCTATGGACCGTCGTGAATAACATATTTTTTCTCCATTGATCTTGTGGCTTTCTGAGTACTATGACCAAAGAATGCACAAGTTTATCCATAAAATCTCATTATTTTCATATCAACCTTTCATTACATCCTTAATCATTTTTGTAAATCCTAATTCCAAAAGTACTTTGTTACAAATGCTGCCACCCACATGATTTGGTATGGTGGGGCATTACTTCCAACTTATTTATTTATCCTCCTCGAGGACTCTTGGTCCCACTTTGGAAGTGTGCGACATGAGCCTTGAAATCTTCAATCTTCTGTTTCATCATGGTGGTCTTGAGCTTCATTACCATCATCTCTGCCGCGTACTTGGCGTAGGTATTCACGAGTATAACGGAGTCTTGCTTCAAGTATTTCTCCGATCTGGCGTATGGCTTCCATGGCTGCTTCACGAACAGCATCGAAGAAAGTTGCTTGTGGCACACGTGAGATGAAAAAGTATTGCCCCATCATCTTTGGGCAAACTCCTTTCGAACGGTGGAGGTGTACCTCCACATACCAAAGTTCCACTCCCTTTTGCATGAAAGGGTAGCCTTTGTAGACTGCATCTCCTTCAAGGTGAATATGCTTCATCATGTCCTTCAGGATCTTGGTAATCATGGTGCCTCCGGATGAGACGTGATCTCAACAGGTCTTCTTGAATTCCTCCCAAGTCTTTGCTCCATTCCATCCATGTATAGCTTGATGCATACGCCACCATGTTGCAGCACTTCCTTCAAAATCTTGAAGAGCGTCACGATACTTCATTCTTCCTTGAAACCAAATTGCTCCCAAGTGATTCTCCATGTTCCGAATCCATAGCTACGCCTCCATTTGAAGTCTTGATCCAGAGAATATCAGTCCAACTTCATTCATCATCTATGGGGTCCAAAAGTTTTGGGATGAGATATGAGAGAGGTGGGGAGGATACACACAATACAAGCGATAGTTTTTGAAGAAACAAGTTTTACTTTGTGGCTGTCGGAAAACATCAAACAAATGAAAGCTCACAAATCGTCGCATCTAACGTAGGTGTATAACAGGGTTTGGTCTCTAAAGGTCAAATAATTCTTCAGGAACTTCAAATTCTTCAAGTCTTGAGTCTTCAATTGTTGCATTGCAATTCTTCCAACGCATGGTGAAATCCTCTTTACTCTGAAATGGCCATCGGTTGTCCGATATCTTTAATTCTTGGAGCGACTTCAGTTGATCTTCCGTGTGGTCAAAAGGGAAAGGTGTATATTCTAACTATTTGAGGTGAGAGTGTCTATTTGAAAAATCAGAAAAGATGAGGAGTAAGAGTCTTTTTGAAAATAAAGTTTTTGAGGTATCCTGTCCTACGGCTTTCCGATTTCTAGGGTCACGTCCTACAGTCAACATGTGCTCTGATACCATCTCTGTAGCGACCCGACCTCAGACGGTCAAGCCTACGTATTCTTGTGCCATCCACGGATCGGTATCTTTGGCACACACAGTACATCAATGTATATATCAAAGTGCAATCACATGTATAAATAATGTAAAACTGATATATACCTCATAATACTCGTGAAACAATCAAGCGGGTGTGGAGTCCCATCAACGCCATCGGCGGGTTGAGTGTAGACCGTAACCCTGTATCGTAACTCTTACTGCGTCGAGGAAATATACGCAACATGATACGTTGCAGCCGTGTAGGTCGATACATTGAATGTACCGGCAAGATCACAACATGAATAAACAGATGGTAAAACTATACTATATGCAATTTGGCTTTGTGGCTCAGATCTCGAGTTTTGTTTGCGTAAAAGCTGATTTTATTTTCCCTACATCAAAGGAATAGAATGAAGTCTGTACTAAGGAGTTTCTGTCATGACATGGTTCCGCCAACCGATGTCTCATAGCCCAAAAATTCATCATATGTTGCCCACAATTAAGTTATCAATCCGGTGTTGAGAGTTCCGAGATAGATCCAAGTCCAGATGCTCAAATTGTCCGTAAGGGGACACGGCTAATCGATTAGGTTATAACCCTCTGCGGAGGTTTGTACACTTTACCCGCAAGATTCGATCCCTCTCTTTACGTTCTCGCACTTGAGGTGTTTGAGAACAAGATGACCAAACATGGTCTTCCAAAGAGTTCCTCGACCACTGTCCGTACTCAACCCATCCTACCGTAGTTCTACATCTGCTAGTACCGTCCCAGCCAGAGTCACAACTAAGGTCAACCAAGCGAGCCCATAATGACTTGCGGTTGCACAGGTAAGCTTCCGGGCATGAAGTATTCTTCCGTCTCTTTGAGTGCAGGTGAAGCTTTCCGCAAGATGTCATGGCGCTTCTCCATGCATCCCGGCCAACCACTTTGGTTTCTCCAGGTGCCCACAACCGTCCTTCACCCGATGAGTGTGTATTGAATTCTTGTCTCGAGTCTTGAAGTCTTGAGGCCTTGAAGATGCAGTCCTTGCAGATGCCATCATGGAGTTGTCGTCATTGGCGTAGAGTCCTCCTTTCTCACACCACTCCCGAACACTCATACCAAACCCGTCTACTATAGCGTAGCATTTAAATAAAACGTCCGGGCTTGGTAGCAGGGTGATGGGTTCCTACCTCATGCATACTACTCAACTACAAGGATTCAATAACACTACTGAGGTGTGGTTGCAAGGATGCCACTAAATGCAATAAAAACATAGGTATGAAAGCAATGGTCAAAGTGAACTTGCACGGTAATACTTGATGAAGATAACAACGCTGTCGAGAAAATGACTTGGTAGAACTAATCGTCACTCCGTTGAAAATCTATATAGTCAAACATAGCATTCACATAAGCAAACATCCTAGCAAACAATTTTAGCACTCGAAATAACAATCAAAACAGCAAGGAAAATCGATAATAGAACTCAAACAAAATCAAAAGAAACTTCAAATAAAACTACAAAGAAAAACTACTAACGAAGATCTATGACTTTGCTACAAACATCTAATATAGTTTTGCCGTAAGTAAAAACTTAACAACAATTAAAATACTAAACTAATAAATTAACAGAAAATAAAATGTAAAATAACTAATTTAACAGAAAGTATTTTTTTCCATAAAATTTTATTTGCAAAAAGAAACAAATAAAAAGATTTTATAAAACTCTAACTAAGACCTATAGAAGGATTCATACAAAAATAAGTAAAATAATTTTTTTAAAGTAAAAATAAATATTCTAATGTTGTCTAAAAGAAACACAAATAATTTTGTCAAAAGTGACAAAAAGAAATAATTTAAAACTAATAAAAACAATAAATAAAAAGCTAAAACAGAACTAATATTAAAACAGTACTGTTTTGCTAAAAACCTAATTTAAATTAACCTGAAAATAAAATACTAAATACTACTGGATAAACAAAGGTCCTAGAGACCAGGAGCAAAAAGAATTAATTAAAACCTATTTTTAAACTCCCGGAATAAGCAAAACAAGCTTTAATTCAAATCTGATCTAACTCAATTTTTATAAATCCAAAAATAGACAAATAATATATTTTTGGAAACTACAAGAAAATTGTGATCTAACGCAAAAAGAATCAGCATCATTGGACTTCTAGATCAAAAGTTATAAGCTAAATAAGAACGGAACTAAATCTGTTACGGAAATAAATCTGAAAAACGAGAACGGAGTTACCTGTACGTGAGGCAGAGATGGCAGGAAGGAGACGGCGATGTGGAGGGCTGCTCGGCGAGGCGAGGTCCCTGGCGAGGTGGGGTGGCGGAGGAGGGGTCGGCGCTTGTGGAGGTTCCAGGAGAGCTCTGGTGGCGTTCTAGGTAGGAAAAGGAGGACGGTGGCGAGAAGGCTACGGGCAGGGAGGCGTGGTGATGGGAAAAATGGAACGAGGAGAGGAGGAGGTTTTATAGGCGGTCTCGGGAGGCGCTGGGATGGAAAGACGAGGGAGATCGGGAAGGTGGAGATTCCTGTCTCCATGGATATGGAAAGCTTCTGTAACGTGAGAGGAAACAGAGGAAGGAGATGATCTCTTGTTGGGCTAGAATAGGAAAGTGCTTAATGGGCCAGCAGGTATTTCCTAATAAAAGCGATTCCATTCCTATTTTTTAAAATTAGGAAACTAAAACAATAAAAGGAAATCAAATCAATTGAATAAAGAGTTTTTATATACTAAAATTATCAGAAAAATAAAATGTAGATGATGAGCATTATTCCACGGCCAAAATAAAACTTAAAAAATGTTTTCAAAAAATCCCTAAAGGCTTTATTTCTTTTTGCAAATAATTTTAAATAAAAACCTTGGTTTTCTTGGCTCAAATATTTTCAAAAATGCCCCTGATTTTGGAGGGTCATTTTCCTCCGCTCTTTCTTGCTTGCAAGAATTTATTTTCGAGGTATTTCTCGGGAAGAAAAATAGAGAAGCAAGTGCAAATATTTGAAAGAATTAAATTGCAAAACTCCGTTCAAATTCTTTATAGTTGAAGAAGTCATGTCATCTTCTCTCATTGATTTTAATAGGATGAATTTGAATTTACCGGAGAAGGGAAAGTCATTTTATTCCCTCTCATTCAAAAGTTTTGAAAAGGTTCAAATTTCACTCAAGTTTAATTCACTCAAGCAAACAAACAAACAATTCAATTAATTATATTAACATTCCAAAATTTGGGATGTTACAAACCTACCACACTTAAAATGAATCTCGTCCTCGAGATTCAAGAGGCTAACAAGAAAAGGTTAGGGGTTGGGGTCTTCTAGCAAATGTCTTGGTCGAGAAAGGTCGGGGTGCTACCACACTTAAAAACAAGGTCATGGTTCCAATAAACTCAGATATTTCCTCTGGAGGGCTGACAATGTATGTCTCTTCACATATCTTACAATAGCTCCTTCATTAAAGCTCTTCCGTCGAAGCATAGAGTTTTCCTCAAAAGCTTGGGTCGGTTCGTCAAAGTTGAAGTTCGTCCGAGACCGGATCTTCTTAGCTGATGGGTCTGTGTCCATTCTAAACAACTATCGAAACACTCATGGTGGTCTACAATTTATGGTTTTCTCCTGCAGAAAACGGGTGCAGGTCGAACCTCACCGTATAACCTACGTTTGTAACGGTTGCTGTAATGGGGTTCCATCGTCCTACCATTTTATGGTTTTATGGCTTATCGTGTCGACACTCTTCTAAGGTTTTCAAGGCTCTACGATTTTCCATCAACATATGATAGTTCATGATAGAAGTCTCCGGTATGGGGCCAGTCCATCCCGTGCTTGAATCATTACCACATACGTAAATATCGAATCACGTATTCTAACACTTGGGCATACTCACAAGCATTGCAGAATTTCTCTTGTTCTCGAACTGGTTTCGAGTAAATCCATGGTTTCATAAGCCAAACAAAACATCTATCGTTACTTCACCACTCTCAGGTTTTTTGGCGTAACCTCCTACGAAACTTATGCAGATAGGATCAATGATTCTTCAAGATTAAGTCCATTATCAATGTTACAAAGGTACCTTCTCAAAATCCACGGGCACGTGGGTTATGGCCCACTTCAACACGGCTGCAGCTTGCACTCCTCGTTGGAGGCACTCGCAGGTTACACCTCCTTTAAATCCAAGAGTACTCTGTTACTTCATACCATCATATCAAGAACAAAACTCCAACTGATTTTGTCCAGCTCCCTTCTATGGACCGTCGTGAATAACATATTTTTTCTCCATTGATCTTGTGGCTTTTACAGTACTATGACCAAAGAATGCACAAGTTTATCCATAAAATCTCATTATTTTCATATCAACCTTTCATTACATCCTTAATCATTTTTGTAAATCCAAATTCCAAAAGTACTTTGTTACAAATGCTGCCACCCACATGATTTGGTATGGTCAGGCATTACTTCCAACTTATTTATTTATCCTCCTCGAGGACTCTTCGGTCCCACTGGAAGTGTGCGACATGAGCCTTGAAATCTTCAATCTTCTGTTTCATCATGGTGGTCTTGAGCTTCATTACCATCATCTCTGCACGTACTTCGCGTAGGTATTCCTGAGTATAACGGAGTCTTGCTTCAAGTATTTCTCCGATCTGGCGTATGGCTTCCATGGCTGCTTCACGAAGCATCGAAGAAAGTTGCTTGTGGCACACGTGAGATGAAAAAGTACTGCCCCATCATCTTTGGGCAAACTCCTTTCGAACGGTGGAGGTGTACCTCCACATACCAAAGTTCCACTCCCTTTTGCATGAAAGGGTAGCCTTTGTAGACTGCATCTCCTTCAAGGTGAATATGCTTCATCATGTCCTTCAGGGATCTTGGGTTATCATGGTGCCTCCGGATGAGACGTGATCTCAACAGGGTCTTCTTGAATTCCTCCCAAGTCTTTGCTCCATTCCATCCCTGTATAGCTTGATGCATATGCCACCATGTTGCAGCACTTCCTTCAAAGTACTGAAGAGCGTACGATACTTCATTCTTCCTTGAAACCAAATTGCTCTGAAGTGATTCTCCATGTTCCGAATCCATAGCTCTGCCTCCGGTGAAGTCTTGATCCAGAAGAATATCAGTCCAACTTCATTCATCATCTATGGGGTCCAAAAGTTTTGGGATGAGATATGAGAGAGGTGGGGAGGGATACACACAATACAAGCGATAGTTTTTGAAGAAACAAGTTTTACTTTGTGGCTGTCGGAAAACATCAAACAAATGAAAGCTCACAAATCGTCGCATCTAACGGAGGTGTATAACAGGGTTTGGTCTCTAAAGGTCAAATAATTCTTCAGGAACTTCAAATTCTTCAAGTCTTGAGTCTTCAATTGTTGCAGCTGCAATTCTTCCAACGCATGGTGAAATCCTCTTTACTCTGAAATGGCCATCGGTTGTCCGATATCTTTAATTCTTGGAAGCGACTTGATTGATCTTCCGTGTGGTCAAAAGGGAAAGGTGTATATTCTAACTATTTGAGGTGAGAGTGTCTATTTGAAAAATCAGAAAAGATGAGGAGTAAGAGTCTTTTGAAAATAAAGTTTTGAGGTATCTGTCCTCTGACTTTCCGATTTCTAGGGTCACGTCCTCACAGTCAACATGTGCTCGATACCATCTCTCAGTAGCGACCCGACCTCAGACGGTCAAGCCTACGTATTCTTGTGCCATCCTCGGATCAGTATCTTTGGCACACGGTACATCAATGTATATATCAAAGTGCAATCACATGTATAAATAATGTAAAACTGATATATACCTCATAATACTCAATGGAAACAATCAAACGGGTGTGGAGTCCCATCAACGCCATCGGCGGGTTGAGTGTAGACCGTAACCCTGTATCGTAACTCTTACTCGTCGAGGAAATATCTGCAACATGATACGTTGCAGCCGTGTAGGTCGATACATTGAATGTACCGCAAGATCACAACATGAATAAACAGATGGTAAAACTATACTATATGCAATTTGGCTTTGTGGCTCTGTATCTGAGTTTTGTTTGCGTAAAAGCTGATTTTATTTTCCCTACATCAAAGGAATAGAATGAAGTCTGTACTAAGGAGTTTCTGTCATGACATGGTTCCGCCAACCGATGTCTCATAGCCCAAAAATTCATCATATGTTGCCCACAATTAAGTTATCAATCCGGTGTTGAGAGTTAGAGATAGATCCAAGTCCAGATGCTCAAATTGTCCGTAAGGGGACACGGCTAATCGATTAGGTTATAACCCTCTGCAGAGGTTTGTACACTTTACCCGCAAGATTCGATCCCTCTCTTTACGTTCTCGCACTTGAGGTGTTTGAGAACAAGATGACCAAAACATGGTCTTCCAAAGAGTTCCTCGACCACCGTCCGGTACTCATCCCATCCTACCTTAGTTCTACATCTGCTAGTACCGTCCCAGCCAGAGTAACCACTAAGGTCAAACAAGCCAGAGCCCATAATGACTTGCGGTTGCACAGGTAAGCTTCCGTGCATGAAGTATTCTTCCGTCTCGTAGAGTCTGGGTGAAGCTTTCCGCAAGATGACATGGCGCTTCTCCATGCATCGGCCAACCACTGGTTTCTCCAGGGTGCCCGTCAACCGTCCTTCACCCAGTGGTGTGTATTGAATTCTTGTCTCGAGTCTTGAAGTCTTGAGGCCTTGAAGATGCAGTCCTTGCAGATGCCATCATGGAGTTGTCGTCATTGACGTAGTGTCCTCCTTTCTCACACCACTCCGAACACTCATACCAAACCCGTCTACTATAGCGTAGCATTTAAATAAAACGTCCGGGCTTGGTAACAGGGTGATGGGTTCCTACCTCATGCATACTACTCAACTACAAGGATTCAATAACACTATCGAGGTGTGGTTGCAAGGATGCCACTAAATGCAATAAAAACATAGGTATGAAAGCAATGGTCAAAGTGAACTTGCTCGGTAATACTTGATGAAGATAACAACGCTGTCGAAAATGACTTGGTAGAACTAATCGTCACTCCGTTGAAAATCTATATAGTCAAACATAGCATTCACATAAGCAAACATCCTAGCAAACAATTTTAGCACTTCGAAATAACAATCAAAACAGCAAGGAAAATCGATAATAGAACTCAAACAAAATCAAAAGAAACTTCAAATAAAACTACAAAGAAAAACTACTAACGAAGATCTATGACTTTGCTACAAACATCTAATATAGTTTTGCCGTAAGTAAAAACTTAACAACAATTAAAATACTAAACTAATAAATTAACAGAAAATAAAATGTAAAATAACTAATTTAACAGAAAGTATTTTTTTCCATAAAATTTTATTTGCAAAAGAAACAAATAAAAGCTTTTATAAAACTCTAACTATGACCTATAGAAGGATTCATACAAAACTAAGGAAAATAATTTTTTTTAATGTAAAAATAAATTTTCTCCTGTTGTCTAACAGAAACACAACTAATTTTGTCAAAAGTGACAAAAAGAAATAATTTAAAACTAATAAAAACAATAAATAAAAAGCTAAAACAGAACTAATATTAAAACAGTACTGTTTTGCTAAAAACCTAATTTAAATTAACCTGAAAATAAAATACTAAATACTACTGGATAAACAAAGGTCCTAGAGACCAGGAGCAAAAAGAATTAATTAAAAACCTTTTTTAAACTCCCGGAATAAGCAAAACAAGCTTTAATTCAAATCTGATCTAACTCAATTTTTATAAATCCAAAATAGACAAATAATATATTTTGGAAACTACAAGAAAATTGTGATCTAACGCATAAAAAGAACCAGCATCATTGGACTTCTAGATCAAAAGTTATAAGCTAAACAAGAACGGAACTAAATCTGTTACGGAAATAAATCTGAAAAACGAGAACGGAGTTACCTGTACGTGAGGCAGAGATGGCAGGAAGGAGACGGCGATGTGGAGGGCTGCTCGGCGAGGGGCGAGGTCGCTGGCGAGGTGGGGTGGCGGAGGAGGGTCGGCGCTTGGGAGGTTCCAGGAGAGCTCTCGGTGAGCGTTCTAGGTAGGAAAAGGAGGACGGTGGCGAGAAGGCTACAGGCAGGGAGGCGTGGTGATGGGAAAAATGGAACGAGGAGAGGGAGGAGGTTTTATAGGCGGTCTCGGGAGGCGCTGGGATGGAAAGACGAGGGAGATCGGGAAGGTGGAGATTCCTGTCTCCATGGATATGGAAAGCTTCAGAACGTGAGAGGAAACAGAGGAAGGAGATGATCTCTTGTTGGGCTAGAATAGGAAAGTGCTTAATGGGCCAGCAGGTTTTCCTAATAAAACGATTCCATTCCTATTTTTAAAATTAGGAAACTAAAACAATAAAAGGAAATCAAATCAATTCGGAATAAAGAGTTTTTATATACTAAAATTATCAGAAAAATAAAATGTAGATGATGAGCATTATTCCACGGCCAAAATAAAAACTTAAAAAAATGTTTTTCAAAAAATCCCTAAAGGCTTTATTTCTTTTGCAAATAATTTTTAAATAAAAACCTTGGTTTTTCTTGGCTCAAATATTTTCAAAATGCCCCTGATTTTGGAGGGTCATTTTCCTCCGCTCTTTCTTGCTTGCAAGAATTTATTTTTCGGGTATTTCTCGGGAAGAAAAATAGAGAAGCAAGTGCAAATATTTGAAAGAATTAAATTGCAAAACTCCGTTCAAATTCTTTATAGTTGAAGAAGTCATGTCATCTTCTCTCATTGATTTTAATAGGATGAATTTGAATTTACCGGAGAAGGGAAAGTCATTTTATTCCCTCTCATTCAAAAGTTTTTGAAAAGGTTCAAATTTCACTCAAGTTTAATTCACTCAAGCAAACAAACAAACAATTCAATTAATTATATTAACATTCCAAAATTTGGGATGTTACAAACCTACCACACTTAAAATGAATCTCGTCCTCGAGATTCAAGAGGCTAGCAAGAAAAGGTTAGGGTTGGGGTCTTCTAGCAAATGTCTTGGTCGAAAGGTCAGGGTGCTACCACACTTAAAAACAAGGTCATGGTTCCAATAAACTCAGATATTTCCTCTGGAGGGCTGACAATGTATGTCTCTTCACATATCTTACAATAGCTCCTTCATTAAAGCTCTTACGTCGGAAGCATAGAGTTTTCCTCAAAAGCTTGGGTCGGTTCGTCAAAGTTGAAGTTCGTCCGAGACCGGATCTTCTTAGTCGATGGGTGCGTGTCCATTCTAAACAACTATCGAAACACTCATGGTGGTCTACAATTTATGGTTTTCTCCTGCAGAAACGGGTCTGGTCGAACCTCACCGTATAACCTACGTTTGGCAACGGTTGCCTGTAATGGGGTTCCATCGTCCTACCATTTTATGGTTTTATGGCTTATCGTGTCGACACTCTTCTAAGGTTTTCAAGGCTCTCCGATTTTCCATCAACATATGATAGTTCATGATAGAAGTCTCCGGTATGGGGCCAGTCCATCCTGCATTTGAATCATTACCACATACGTAAATATCGAATCACGTATTCTAACACTTGGGCATACTCACAAGCATTGCAGAATTTCTCTTGTTCTCGAACTGGTTTCGAGTAAATCCATGGTTTCCATAAGCCAAACAAAACATCTATCGTTACTTCACCACTCTCGGGTTTTTTGGCGTAACCTCCTCTGAAACTTATGCTGATTGGATCACCGATTCTTCCAGATTTATTCCTTTATCAATGTTACAACGGTTCCTTCTCAAAATCCACGGGCACGTGGGTTATGGCCCACTTCAACACCGGTGCAGCTTTAACTCATCCTTGGAGTAACTCTCATGTTACACCTCCTTTAAATCCAATAGTACTCTGTTACTTCATACCATCATATCAAGAACAAAACTCCAACTTATTTTGTCCAGCTCCCTTCTATGGACCGTCGTGAATAACATATTTTTTCTCCATTGATCTTGTGGCTTTGAGTACTATGACCAAAGAATGCACAAGTTTATCCATAAAATCTCATTATTTTCATATCAACCATTCATTACAACATTAATCATTTTAGTAAATCCAAATTCCAAAAGTACTTTGTT
Organism: Aegilops bicornis; assembly: GCA_021605145.1. NCBI lineage: Eukaryota > Viridiplantae > Streptophyta > Magnoliopsida > Poales > Poaceae > Aegilops > Aegilops bicornis. The sequence continues at coordinate 261,113,994 of CM038674.1, read as the reverse complement.
ACAAATGCTGCCACCCACATGATTTGGTATGGTGGGGCATTACTTCCAACTTATTTATTTATCCTCCTCGAGGACTCTTCGGTCCCACTGGAAGTGTGCGACATGAGCCTTGAAATCTTCAATCTTCTGTTTCATCATGGTGGTCTTGAGCTTCATTACCATCATCTCTGCACGTACTTCGCGTAGGTATTCCTGAGTATAACGGAGTCTTGCTTCAAGTATTTCTCCGATCTGGCGTATGGCTTCCATGGCTGCTTCACTTAACAAAGATCGAAGAAAGTTGCTTGTGGCACACGTGAGATGAAAAGTACTGCCCCATCATCTTTGGGCAAACTCCTTTCGAACGGTGGAGGTGTACCTCCACATACCAAAGTTCCACTCCCTTTTGCATGAAAGGGTAGCCTTTGTAGACCGTGCATCTCCTTCAAGGTGAATATGCTTCATCATGTCCTTCAGGATCTTCGGTAATCATGGTGCCTCCGGATGAGACGTGATCTCAACAGGGTCTTCTTGAATTCCTCCCAAGTCTTTGCTCCATTCCATCCATGTATAGCTTGATGCATCTGCCACCATGTTGCAGCACTTCCTTCAAAGTACTGAAGAGCGTACGATACTTCATTCTTCCTTGAAACCAAATTGCTCCCGAAGTGATTCTCCATGTTCTGAATCCATAGCTCTGCCTCCGGCTGAGTCTTCGGTCCAGAGAATATCAGTCCAACTTCATTCATCATCTATGGGGTCCAAAAGTTTTGGGATGAGATATGAGAGAGGTGGGGAGGGATACACACAATACAAACGATAGTTTTTGAAGAAACAAGTTTTACTTTGTGGCTGTCGGAAAACATCAAACAAATGAAAGCTCACAAATCGTCGCATCTAACGAGGGTGTATAACAGGGTTTGGTCTCTAAAGGTCAAATAATTCTTCAGAACTTCAAATTCTTCAAGTCTTGAGTCTTCAATTGTTGCAGCTGCAATTCTTCCAACGCATGGTGAAATCCTCTTTACTCTGAAATGGCCATCGGTTGTCCGATATCTTTAATTCTTGGAGCGACTTGATTGATCTTCCGTGTGGTCAAAAGGAAAGGTGTATATTCTAACTATTTGAGGTGAGAGTGTCTATTTGAAAAATCAGAAAAGATGAGGAGTAAGAGTCTTTTTGAAAATAAAGTTTTGAGGTATCCTGTCCCACGGCTTTCCGATTTCTAGGGTCACGCCCCATACCAACATGTGCTCGATACCATCTCTCAGAGCTTAATTCGACCTCAGACGGTCAAGCCTTCCGTGTTATCGTATCCTCGGATCAAGATAGTCGGCACACATAAAGACATCAATGTATATATCAAAGTGCAATCACATGTATAAATAATGTAAAACTGATATATACCTCATAATACTCAATGAAACAATCAAACGGGTGTGGAGTCCCATCAACGCCATCGGCAGGTTGAGTGTAGACCGTAACTCTGTATCGTAACTCTTACTCGTCGAGGAAATATCCGCAACATGATACGTTGCAGCCGTGTAGGTCAAGACATTGAATGTACCGGCAAGATCACAACATGAATAAACAGATGGTAAAACTATACTATATGCAATTTGGCTTTGTGGCTCAGATTCGAGTTTTGTTTGCGTAAAAGCTGATTTTATTTTCCCTACATCAAAGGAATAGAATGAAGTCTGTACTAAGGAGTTTCTGTCATGACATGGTTCCGCCAACCGATGTCTCATAGCCCAAAAATTCATCATATGTTGCCCACAATTAAGTTATCAATCCGGTGTTGAGAGTTCCGAGATAGATCCAAGTCCAGATGCTCAAATTGTCCGTAATCGGGACACGGCTAATCGATTAGGTTATAACCCTCTGCAGAGGTTTGTACACTTTACCCGCAAGATTCGATCCCTCTCTTTACGTTCTCGCACTTCAGGGTGTTTGAGAACAAGATGACCGAAACATGGTCTTCCAAAGAGTTCCTCTGACCACCGTCCGTACTCATCCCATCCTACCGTAGTTCTACATCTGCTAGTACCGTCCCAGCCAGAGTCACAACTAAGGTCAACCAAGCCAGAGCCCATAATGACTTGCGGTTGCACAGGTAAGCTTCCAGGCATGAAGTATTCTTCCGTCTCTTTGAGTCTGGGTGAAGCTTTCCGCAAGATGTCATGGCGCTTCTCCATGCATCCCGGCCAACCACTGGTTTCTCCATGGTGCCCACAACCGTCCTTCACCCAAAGAGTGTGTATTGAATTCTTGTCTCGAGTCTTGAAGTCTTGAGGCCTTGAAGATGCAGTCCTTGCAGATGCCATCATGGAGTTGTCGTCATTGACGAGAGTCCTCCTTTCTCACACCACTCCTCGAACACTCATACCAAACCCCGCCTACTATAGCGTAGCATTTAAATAAAACGTCCCGGCTTGGTAACAGGTGATGGGTTCCTACCTCATGCATACTACTCAACTACAAGGATTCAATAACACTATCGAGGTGTGGTTGCAAGGATGCCACTAAATGCAATAAAAACATAGGTATGAAAGCAATGGTCAAAGTGAACTTGCCTGGTAATACTTGATGAAGATAACAACGCTGTCGAGAAAATGACTTGGTAGAACTAATCGTCACTCCGTTGAAAATCTATATAGTCAAACATAGCATTCACATAAGCAAACATCCTAGCAAACAATTTTAGCACTCGAAATAACAATCAAAACAGCAAGGAAAATCGATAATAGAACTCAAACAAAATCAAAAGAAACTTCAAATAAAACTACAAAGAAAAACTACTAACGAAGATCTATGACTTTGCTACAAACATCTAATATAGTTTTGCCGTAAGTAAAAACTTAACAACAATTAAAATACTAAACTAATAAATTAACAGAAAATAAAATGTAAAATAACTAATTTAACAGAAAGTATTTTTTCCATAAAATTTTATTTGCAAAAAGAAACAAATAAAAAGCTTTTATAAAACTCTAACTATGACCTATAGAAGGATTCATACAAAACTAAGGAAAATAATTTTTTAAAGTAAAAATAAATTTTCTCCTGTTGTCTAACAGAAACACAACTAATTTTGTCAAAAGTGACAAAAAGAAATAATTTAAAACTAATAAAAACAATAAATAAAAAGCTAAAACAGAACTAATATTAAAACAGTACTGTTTTGCTAAAAACCTAATTTAAATTAACCTGAAAATAAAATACTAAATACTACTGGATAAACAAAGGTCCTAGAGACCAGGAGCAAAAAGAATTAATTAAAAACCTATTTTTAAACTCCCGGAATAAGCAAAACAAGCTTTAATTCAAATCTGATCTAACTCAATTTTTATAAATCCAAAAATAGACAAATAATATATTTTTGGAAACTACAAGAAAATTGTGATCTAACGCAAAAGAATCAGCATCATTGGACTTCTAGATCAAAAGTTATAAGCTAAATAAGAACGGAACTAAATCTGTTACGGAAATAAATCTGAAAAACGAGAACGGAGTTACCAGACGTGAGGCAGAGATGGCAGGAAGGAGACGGCGATGTGGAGGGCTGCTCGGCGAGGGGCGAGGTCCTGGCGAGGGTGGGGTGGCGGAGGAGGGGGTCGGCGCTTGTGGAGGTTCCAGGAGAGCTCCTGGTGAGCGTTTCTAGGTAGGAAAAGGAGGACGGTGGCGAGAAGGCTACGGGCAGGGAGGGGGCGTGGTGATGGGAAAAATGGAACGAGGAGAGGGAGGAGGTTTTATAGGCGGTCTCGGGAGGCGCTGGGATGGAAAGACGAGGGAGATCGGGAAGGTGGAGATTCCTGTCTCCATGGATATGGAAAGCTTCAGAACGTGAGAGGAAACAGAGGAAGGAGATGATCTCTTGTTGGGCTAGAATAGGAAAGTGCTTAATGGGCCAGCAGGTTTTTCCTAATAAAACGATTCCATTCCTATTTTTTAAAATTAGGAAACTAAAACAATAAAAAGGAAATCAAATCAATTCGGAATAAAGAGTTTTTATATACTAAAATTATCAGAAAAATAAAATGTAGATGATGAGCATTATTCCACGGCCAAAATAAAAACTTAAAAAAATGTTTTTCAAAAATCCCTAAAGGCTTTATTTCTTTTTGCAAATAATTTTTAAATAAAAACCTTGGTTTTTCTTGGCTCAAATATTTTCAAAAATGCCCTGATTTTGGAGGGTCATTTTCCTCCGCTCTTTCTTGCTTGCAAGAATTTATTTTTCGGGTATTTCTGGGAAGAAAAATAGAGAAGCAAGTGCAAATATTTGAAAGAATTAAATTGCAAAACTCCGCTCAAATTCTTTATAGTTGAAGAAGTCATGTCATCTTCTCTCATTGATTTTAATAGGATGAATTTGAATTTACCGGAGAAGGGAAAGTCATTTTATTCCCTCTCATTCAAAAGTTTTTGAAAAGGTTCAAATTTCACTCAAGTTTAATTCACTCAAGCAAACAAACAAACAATTCAATTAATTATATTAACATTCCAAAATTTGGGATGTTACAAACCTACCACACTTAAAATGAATCTCGGCCTCGAGATTCAAGAGGCTAGCAAGAAAAGGTTAGGGTTGGGGTCTTCTAGCAAATGTCTTGGTCGAGAAAGGTCGGGGTGCTACCACACTTAAAAACAAGGTCATGGTTCCAATAAACTCAGATATTTCCTCCGGAGGGCTGACAATGTATGTCTCTTCACATATCTTACAATAGCTCCTTCATTAAAGCTCTTCATGTCAAGCATAGAGTTTTCCTCAAAAGCTTGGGTCGGTTCGTCAAAGTTGAAGTTCGTCCGAGACCGGATCTTCTTAGCTGATGGGTCTGTGTCCATTCTAAACAACTATCGAAACACTCATGGTGGTCTACAATTTATGGTTTTCTCCTGCAGAAAACGGGTCTGGTCGAACCTCACCGTATAACCTACGTTTGGCGGTTTGCTGTAATGGGGTTCCATCGTCCTACCATTTTATGGTTTTATGGCTTATCGTGTCGACACTCTTCTAAGGTTTTCAAGGCTCTACGATTTTCCATCAACATATGATAGTTCATGATAGAAGTCTCCGGTATGGGGCCAGTCCATCCTGCATTTGAATCATTACCACATACGTAAATATCGAATCACGTATTCTAACACTTGGGCATACTCACAAGCATTGCAGAATTTCTCTTGTTCTCGAACTGGTTTCGAGTAAATCCATGGTTTCATAAGCCAAACAAAACATCTATCGTTACTTCACCACTCTCGTGTTTTTGGCGTAACCTCCTACGTAAACTTATGCTGATTGGATCACCGATTCTTCCAGATTTATTCCTTTATCAATGTTACAACGGTTCCTTCTCAAAATCCTCGGGCCTGTGGGTTATGGCCCACTTCAACACCGGTGCAGCTTTAACTCATCCTTGGAGTAACTCTCATGTTACACCTCCTTTAAATCCAATAGTACTCTGTTACTTCATACCATCATATCAAGAACAAAACTCCAACTTATTTTGTCCAGCTCCCTTCTATGGACCGTCGTGAATAACATATTTTTTTCTCCATTGATCTTGTGGCTTTACAGAGTACTATGACCAAAGAATGCACAAGTTTATCCATAAAATCTCATTATTTTCATATCAACCTTTCATTACATCCTTAATCATTGTCGTAAATCCAGATTCCAAAAGTACTTTGTTACAAATGCTGCCACCCACATGATTTGGTATGGTCAGCATTACTTCCAACTTATTTATTTATCCTCCTCGAGGACTCTTCGTCCCAATCGGAAGTGTGCGACATGAGCCTTGAAATCTTCAATCTTCTGTTTCATCATGGTGGTCTTGAGCTTCATTACCATCATCTCTGCACGCATTTCGCGTAGGTATTCCTGAGTATAACGGAGTCTTGCTTCAAGTATTTCTCCGATCCGGCGATGGCTTCCATGGCTGCTTCACGAACAAAGATCGAAGAAAGTTGCTTGTGGCACACGTGAGATGAAAAAGTACTGCCCCATCATCTTTGGGCAAACTCCTTTCGAACGGTGGAGGTGTACCTCCACATACCAAAGTTCCACTCCCTTTTGCATGAAAGGGTAGCCTTTGTAGACTGCATCTCCTTCAAGGTGAATATGCTTCATCATGTCCTTCAGGATCTTCGGGTAATCATGGTGCCTCCGGATGAGACGTGATCTCAACAGGTCTTCTTGAATTCCTCCCAAGTCTTTGCTCCATTCCATCCATGTATAGCTTGATGCATCTGCCACCATGTTGCAGCACTTCCTTCAAAGTAATCAAGAGCGACGATACTTCATTCTTCCTTGAAACCAAATTGCTCCCAAGTGATTCTCCATGTTCAATCCATAGCTCTCGCCTCCGGTGAAGTCTTCGGTCCAGAGAATATCAGTCCAACTTCATTCATCATCTATGGGGTCCAAAAGTTTTGGGATGAGATATGAGAGAGGTGGGGAGGATACACACAATACAAACGATAGTTTTGAAGAAACAAGTTTTACTTTGTGGCTGTCGGAAAACATCAAACAAATGAAAGCTCACAAATCGTCGCATCTAACGAGGGTGTATAACAGGGTTTGGTCTCTAAAGGTCAAATAATTCTTCAGAACTTCAAATTCTTCAAGTCTTGAGTCTTCAATTGTTGCAGCTGCAATTCTTCCAACGCATGGTGAAATCCTCTTTACTCTGAAATGGCCATCGGTTGTCCGATATCTTTAATTCTTGGAGCGACTTCATTGATCTTCCGTGGTGGTCAAAAGGAAAGGTGTATATTCTAACTATTTGAGGTGAGAGTGTCTATTTGAAAAATCAGAAAAGATGAGGAGTAAGAGTCTTTTGAAAATAAAGTTTTTGAGGTATCCTGTCCCACGGCTTTCCGATTTCTAGGGTCACGTCCTACCACCAACATGTGCTCGATACCATCTCTCAGAAGCGACCCGACCTCGACGGTCAAGCCTACGTGTTCTTGTGCCATCCTCGGATCAGTATCTTGGCACACACAGTACATCAATGTATATATCAAAGTGCAATCACATGTATAAATAATGTAAAACTGATATATACCTCATAATACTCTGGAAACAATCAAACGGGTGTGGAGTCCCATCAACGCCATCGGCAGGTTGAGTGTAGACCGTAACCCTGTATCGTAACTCTTACTGTCGAGGAAATATCTGCAACATGATACGTTGCAGCCGTGTAGGTCAAGACATTGAATGTACCGCAAGATCACAACATGAATAAACAGATGGTAAAACTATACTATATGCAATTTGGCTTTGTGGCTCAGATTCGAGTTTTGTTTGCGTAAAAGCTGATTTTATTTTCCCTACATCAAAGGAATAGAATGAAGTCTCGTACTAAGGAGTTTCCTGTCATGACATGGTTCCGCCAACCGATGTCTCATAGCCCAAAAATTCATCATATGTTGCCCACAATTAAGTTATCAATCCGGTGTTGAGAGTTCCGAGATAGATCCAAGTCCAGATGCTCAAATTGTCCGTAACCGGGACACGGCTAATCGATTAGGTTATAACCCTCTGCAGAGGTTTGTACACTTTACCCGCAAGATTCGATCCCTCTCTTTACGTTCTCGCACTTCGTGGTGTTTGAGAACAAGATGACCAAACATGGTCTTCCAAAGAGTTCCTCCGACCACCGTCTGCACTCAACCCATCCTACCGTAGTTCTACATCCGCTAGTACCGCCCCAGCCAGAGTCACAACTAAGGTCAACCAAGCCAGAGCCCATAATGACTTGCGGTTGCATGTAAGCTTCTGTGCATGAAGTATTCTTCCGTCTCTTTGAGTCTGGGTGAAGCTTTCCGCAAGATGTCATGGCGCTTTCTCCATGCATCCTGCCAACCACTGGTTTCTCCAGGTGCCCGGCCAACCGCCCTTCACCCAAAGAGTGTGTATTGAATTCTTGTCTCGAGTCTTGAAGTCTTGAGGCCTTGAAGATGCAGTCCTTGCAGATGCCATCATGGAGTTGTCGTCATTGACGAGAGTCCTCCTTTCTCACACCACTCCCGAACACTCATACCAAACCCCGCCTACTATAGCGTAGCATTTAAATAAAACGTCCCGGCTTGGTAACAGGGTGATGGGTTCCTACCTCATGCATACTACTCAACTACAAGGATTCAATAACACTATCGAGGTGTGGTTGCAAGGATGCCACTAAATGCAATAAAAACATAGGTATGAAAGCAATGGTCAAAGTGAACTTGCTCGGTAATACTTGATGAAGATAACAACGCTGTCGAGAAAATGACTTGGTAGAACTAATCGTCACTCCGTTGAAAATCTATATAGTCAAACATAGCATTCACATAAGCAAACATCCTAGCAAACAATTTTAGCACTCAAAATAACAATCAAAACAGCAAGGAAAATCGATAATAGAACTCAAACAAAATCAAAAGAAACTTCAAATAAAACTACAAAGAAAAACTACTAACGAAGATCTATGACTTTGCTACAAACATCTAATATAGTTTTGCCGTAAGTAAAAACTTAACAACAATTAAAATACTAAACTAATAAATTAACAGAAAATAAAATGTAAAATAACTAATTTAACAGAAAGTATTTTATTTCCATAAAATTTTATTTGCAAAAAGAAACAAATAAAAAGCTTTTATAAAACTCTAACTATGACCTATAGAAGGATTCATACAAAACTAAGGAAAATAATTTTTTTTTAAGTAAAAATAAATTTTCTCCTGTTGTCTAACATAAACACAACTAATTTTGTCAAAAGTGACAAAAAGAAATAATTTAAAACTAATAAAAACAATAAATAAAAAGCTAAAACAGAACTAATATTAAAACAGTACTGTTTTGCTAAAAACCTAATTTAAATTAACCTGAAAATAAAATACTAAATACTACTGGATAAACAAAGGTCCTAGAGACCAGGAGCAAAAAGAATTAATTAAAACCTATTTTTAAACTCCCGGAATAAGCAAAACAAGCTTTAATTCAAATCTGATCTAACTCAATTTTTATAAATCCAAAAATAGACAAATAATATATTTTGGAAACTACAAGAAAATTGTGATCTAACGCAAAAAGAATCAGCATCATTGGACTTCTAGATCAAAAGTTATAAGCTAAACAAGAACGGAACTAAATCTGTTACGGAAATAAATCTGAAAAACGAGAACGGAGTTACCTGTACGTGAGGCAGAGATGGCAGGAAGGAGACGGCGATGTGGAGGGCTGCTCCGGCGAGGGGGCGAGGTCGCCGGCGAGGGTGGGGGTGGCGGAGGAGGGGGTCGGCGCTTGTGGAGGTTCCAGGAGAGCTCCTGGTGAGCGTTTCTAGGTAGGAAAAGGAGGACGGTGGCGAGAAGGCTGAGGCAGGGAGGGGGCGTGGTGATGGGAAAAATGGAACGAGGAGAGGGAGGAGGTTTTATAGGCGGTCTCGGGAGGCGCTGGGATGGAAAGACGAGGGAGATCGGGAAGGTGGAGATTCCTGTCTCCATGGATATGGAAAGCTTCTGTAACGTGAGAGGAAACAGAGGAAGGAGATGATCTCTTGTTGGGCTAGAATAGGAAAGTGCTTAATGGGCCAGCAGGTTTTTCCTAATAAAACGATTCCATTCCTATTTTTTAAAATTAGGAAACTAAAACAATAAAAAGGAAATCAAATCAATTCGGAATAAAGAGTTTTTATATACTAAAATTATCAGAAAAATAAAATGTAGATGATGAGCATTATTCCACGGCCAAAATAAAAACTTAAAAAATGTTTTTCAAAAATCCCTAAAGGCTTTATTTCTTTTTGCAAATAATTTTAAATAAAAACCTTGGTTTTTCTTGGCTCAAATATTTTCAAAAATGCCCTGATTTTGGAGGGTCATTTTCCTCCGCTCTTTCTTGCTTGCAAGAATTTATTTTTCGGGTATTTCTCGGGAAGAAAAATAGAGAAGCAAGTGCAAATATATGAAAGAATTAAATTGCAAAACTCCGTTCAAATTCTTTATAGTTGAAGAAGTCATGTCATCTTCTCTCATTGATTTTAATAGGATGAATTTGAATTTACCGGAGAAGGGGAAGTCATTTTATTCCCTCTCATTCAAAAGTTTTTGAAAAGGTTCAAATTTCACTCAAGTTTAATTCACTCAAGCAAACAAACAAACAATTCAATTAATTATATTAACATTCCAAAATTTGGGATGTTACAAACCTACCACACTTAAAATGAATCTCGTCCTCGAGATTCAAGAGGCTAGCAAGAAAAGGTTAGGGGTTGGGGTCTTCTAGCAAATGTCTTGGTCAGAAAGGTCAGGGGTGCTACCACACTTAAAAACAAGGTCATGGTTCCAATAAACTCAGATATTTCCTCTAGAGGGCTGACAATGTATGTCTCTTCACATATCTTACAATAGCTCCTTCATTAAAGCTCTTCTGTCAGAAGCATAGAGTTTTCCTCAAAAGCTTGGGTCGGTTCGTCAAAGTTGAAGTTCGTCCGAGACTGGATCTTCTTAGTGATGGGTCTGTGTCCATTCTAAACAACTATCGAAACACTCATGGTGGTCTACAATTTATGGTTTTCTCCTGCAGAAAACGGGTGCAGGTCGAACCTCACCGTATAACCTACGTTTGGCAACGGTTGCTGTAATGGGGTTCCATCGTCCTACCATTTTATGGTTTTATGGCTTATCGTGTCGACACTCTTCTAAGGTTTTCAAGGCTCTCGATTTTCCATCAACATATGATAGTTCATGATAGAAGTCTCGGTATGGGGCCAGTCCATCCTGCATTTGAATCATTACCACATACGTAAATATCGAATCACGTATTCTAACACTTGGGCATACTCACAAGCATTGCAGAATTTCTCTTGTTCTCGAACTGGTTTCGAGTAAATCCATGGTTTCATAAGCCAAACAAAACATCTATCGTTACTTCACCACTCTCGTGTTTTTGGCGTAACCTCCTCTGAAACTTATGCTGATTGGATCACCGATTCTTCCAGATTTATTCCTTTATCAATGTTACAAAGGTTCCTTCTCAAAATCAAGTGCCTGTGGGTTATGGCCCACTTCAACACTGGTTCAGCTTTAACTCATCATTGGAGTAACTCTCATGTTACACCTCCTTTAAATCCAATAGTACTCTGTTACTTCATACCATCATATCAAGAACAAAACTCCAACTTATAATGTCCATCTCCCTTCTATGGACCGTCGTGAATAACATATTTTTTCTCCATTGATCTTGTGGCTTTACTGAGTACTATGACCAAAGAATGCACAAGTTTATCCATAAAATCTCATTATTTTCATCTCAACCTTTCCTTACATCCTTAATCATTTTTGTAAATCCAAATTCCAAAAGTACTTTGTTACAAATGCTGCCACCCACATGATTTGGTATGGTCAGGCATTACTTCCAACTTATTTATTTATCCTCCTCGAGGACTCTTCGGTCCCACTGGAAGTGTGCGACATGAGCCTTGAAATCTTCAATCTTCTGTTTCATCATGGTGGTCTTGAGCTTCATTACCATCATCTCTGCACGTACTTCGCGTAGGTATTCCGGAGTATAACGGAGTCTTGCTTCAAGTATTTCTCCGATCCGGCGATGGCTTCCATGGCTGCTTCACGAACAGCATCGAAGAAAGTTGCTTGTGGCACACGTGAGATGAAAAGTACTGCCCCATCATCTTTGGGCAAACTCCTTTCGAACGGTGGAGGTGTACCTCCACATACCAAAGTTCCACTCCCTTTTGCATGAAAGGGTAGCCTTTGTAGACTGCATCTCCTTCAAGGTGAATATGCTTCATCATGTCCTTCAGGATCTTCGGGTAATCATGGTGCCTCCGGATGAGACGTGATCTCAACAGGTCTTCTTGAATTCCTCCCAAGTCTTTGCTCCATTCCATCCATGTATAGCTTGATGCATCCGCCACCATGTTGCAGCACTTCCTTCAAAGTAATCAAGAGCGACGATACTTCATTCTTCCTTGAAACCAAATTGCTCTCAAGTGATTCTCCATGTTCCGAATCCATAGCTCTCGCCTCCTACCGAGTCTTGATCCAGAATATCACCCAACTTCATTCATCATCTATGGGGTCCAAAAGTTTTGGGATGAGATATGAGAGAGGTGGGGAGGGATACACACAATACAAACGATAGTTTTTGAAGAAACAAGTTTTACTTTGTGGCTGTCGGAAAACATCAAACAAATGAAAGCTCACAAATCGTCGCATCTAACGTAGGTGTATAACAGGGTTTGGTCTCTAAAGGTCAAATAATTCTTCAGGAACTTCAAATTCTTCAAGTCTTGAGTCTTCAATTGTTGCAGCTGCAATTCTTCCAACGCATGGTGAAATCCTCTTTACTCTGAAATGGCCATCAGTTGTCCGATATCTTTAATTCTTGGAGCGACTTCAGTTGATCTTCCGTGTGGTCAAAAGGGAAAGGTGTATATTCTAACTATTTGAGGTGAGAGTGTCTATTTGAAAAATCAGAAAAGATGAGGAGTAAGAGTCTTTTGAAAATAAAGTTTTTGAGGTATCCTGTCCCCACGGCTTTCCGATTTCTAGGGTCACGTCCTCAGTCAACATGTGCTCGATACCATCTCTCAGAGCGACCCGACCTCAGACGGTCAAGCCTTCCGTATTCCGTGCCATCCTCGGATCAGTATCTTTGGCACACACAGTACATCAATGTATATATCAAAGTGCAATCACATGTATAAATAATGTAAAACTGATATATACCTCATAATACTCATGAAACAATCAAACGGGTGTGGAGTCCCATCAACGCCATCGGCAGGTTGAGTGTAGACCGTAACCACTGTATCGTAACTCTTACTCGTCGAGGAAATATCTGCAACATGATACGTTGCAGCCGTGTAGGTCAAGACATTGAATGTACCGGCAAGATCACAACATGAATAAGCAGATGGTAAAACTATACTATATGCAATTTGGCTTTGTGGCTCAGTATCTGAGTTTTGTTTGCGTAAAAGCTGATTTTATTTTCCCTACATCAAAGGAATAGAATGAAGTCTGTACTAAGGAGTTTCCTGTCATGACATGGTTCCGCCAACCGATGTCTCATAGCCCAAAAATTCATCATATGTTGCCCACAATTAAGTTATCAATCCGGTGTTGAGAGTTCCGAGATAGATCCAAGTCCAGATGCTCAAATTGTCCGTAGAATCGGGACACGGCTAATCGATTAGGTTATAACCCTCTGCAGAGGTTTGTACACTTTACCCGCAAGATTCGATCCCTCTCTTTACGTTCTCGCACTTCAGGGTGTTTGAGAACAAGATGACCAAACATGGTCTTCCAAAGAGTTCCTCGACCACCGTCGGTACTCAACCCATCCTACCGTAGTTCTACATCTGCTAGTACCGTCCCACCAGAGTCACAACTAAGGTCAACCAAGCGAGCCCATAATGACTTGCGGTTGCACAGGTAAGCTTCCGGGCATGAAGTATTCTTCCGTCTCTTTGAGTCTGGGTGAAGCTTTCCGCAAGATGTCATGGCGCTTCTCCATGCATCCCGCCAACCACTGGTTTCTCCAGGTGCCCGTCAACCGTCCTTCACCCAGTGAGTGTGTATTGAATTCTTGTCTCGAGTCTTGAAGTCTTGAGGCCTTGAAGATGCAGTCCTTGCAGATGCCATCATGGAGTTGTCGTCATTGACGAGAGTCCTCCTTTCTCACACCACTCCCGAACACTCATACCAAACCCCGTCTACTATAGCGTAGCATTTAAATAAAACGTCCGGGCTTGGTAACAGGGTGATGGGTTCCTACCTCATGCATACTACTCAACTACAAGGATTCAATAACACTATCGAGGTGTGGTTGCAAGGATGCCACTAAATGCAATAAAAACATAGGTATGAAAGCAATGGTCAAAGTGAACTTGCTCGGTAATACTTGATGAAGATAACAACGCCGTAAAAATGACTTGGTAGAACTAATCGTCACTCCGTTGAAAATCTATATAGTCAAACATAGCATTCACATAAGCAAACATCCTAGCAAACAATTTTAGCACTTCGAAATAACAATCAAAACAGCAAGGAAAATCGATAATAGAACTCAAACAAAATCAAAAGAAACTTCAAATAAAACTACAAAGAAAAACTACTAACGAAGATCTATGACTTTGCTACAAACATCTAATATAGTTTTGCCGTAAGTAAAAACTTAACAACAATTAAAATACTAAACTAATAAATTAACAGAAAATAAAATGTAAAATAACTAATTTAACAGAAAGTATTTTTTCCATAAAATTTTATTTGCAAAAAGAAACAAATAAAAAGCTTTTATAAAACTCTAACTATGACCTATAGAAGGATTCATACAAAACTAAGGAAAATAATTTTTTAATGTAAAATAAATTTTCTCCTGTTGTCTAACAGAAACACAACTAATTTTGTCAAAAGTGACAAAAGAAATAATTTAAAACTAATAAAAACAATAAATAAAAAGCTAAAACAGAACTAATATTAAAACAGTACTGTTTTGCTAAAAACCTAATTTAAATTAACCTGAAAATAAAATACTAAATACTACTGGATAAACAAAGGTCCTAGAGACCAGGAGCAAAAAGAATTAATTAAAAACCTATTTTTAAACTCCCGGAATAAGCAAAACAAGCTTTAATTCAAATCTGATCTAACTCAATTTTTATAAATCCAAAAATAGACAAATAAAATATTTTGGAAACTACAAGAAAATTGTGATCTAACGCAAAAAGAATCAGCATCATTGGACTTCTAGATCAAAAGTTATAAGCTAAACAAGAACGGAACTAAATCTGTTACGGAAATAAATCTGAAAAACGAGAACGGAGTTACCTGTACGTGAGGCAGAGATGGCAGGAAGGAGACGGCGATGTGGAGGCTGCTCCGGCGAGGGGGCGAGGTCGCTGGCGAGGGTGGGGGTGGCGGAGGAGGGGGTCGGCGCTTGGGAGGTTCGAGGAGAGCTCCCGGTGAGCGTTCTAGGTAGGAAAAGGAGGACGGTGGCGAGAAGGCTACAGGCGGGGAGGCGTGGTGATGGGAAAAATGGAACGAGGAGAGGGAGGGGGTTTTATAGGCGGTCTCGGGAGGCGCTGGGATGGAAAGACGAGGGAGATCGGGAAGGTGGAGATTCCTGTCTCCATGGATATGGAAAGCTTCTGTAACGTGAGAGAAAACAGAGGAAGGAGATGATCTCTTGTTGGGCTAGAATAGGAAAGTGCTTAATGGGCCAGCAGGTTTTTCCTAATAAAAGCGATTCCATTCCTATTTTTAAAATTAGGAAACTAAAACAATAAAAAGGAAATCAAATCAATTCGGAATAAAGAGTTTTTATATACTAAAATTATCAGAAAAATAAAATGTAGATGATGAGCATTATTCCACGGCCAAAATAAAAACTTAAAAAAATGTTTTTCAAAAATCCCTAAAGGCTTTATTTCTTTTTGCAAATAATTTTAAATAAAACTTTGGTTTTCTTGGCTCAAATATTTTCAAAAATGTCCCTGATTTTGGAGGGTCATTTTCCTCCGCTCTTTCTTGCTTGCAAGAATTTATTTTTCGGGGTATTTCTCGGGAAAGAAAAATAGAGAAGCAAGTGCAAATATTTGAAAGAATTAAATTGCAAAACTCCGTTCAAATTCTTTATAGTTGAAGAAGTCATGTCATCTTCTCTCATTGATTTTAATAGGATGAATTTGAATTTACGGAGAAGGGAAAGTCATTTTATTCCCTCTCATTCAAAAGTTTTTGAAAAGGTTCAAATTTCACTCAAGTTTAATTCACTCAAGCAAACAAACAAACAATTCAATTAATTATATTAACATTCCAAAATTTGGGATGTTACATGCTCATGTTCAAGTTGCTTGAAATTCATGATCTGGGTTCTAAGGGAAATAATTTTTGCGGGTGGAAAATACTTAGTGATAAAAGCATCTTTGCACTTATTCCAAGAATCAATACTATTGCGAGGCAAAGAAGAGAACCAATTTTTTGCAGAATCACGCAAAGAAAACGGAAATAATTTCATCTTCACAACATCATTGTCCACATCTTCTTTATTTTGCATATCGCATAATTCCACGAAGGTATTAAGATGGGACGCGACATCCTCATTAGGAGTACCGGAAAATTGATCTCTCATAACAAGATTCAACAAAGCAGTATTAATATCACAAGACTCCGCACTAGTGGCGGGAGGAGCAATCGGAGTGCCGATAAAATCATTGTTGTTGGTATTTGAGAAATCACATAACTTGGTTTCTCTTGAGTCATGATGACTACACAACAGGATTGCACTCAAAAACAGATCCGACAAGAAAACGGCGAACGAAAAAGAGGGGCGAATAAAACGGCAATTTTTTGTGAATTGGGGAAGAGGAAAATGAGAGGCAAATGGAAAATAATGTAAATTGCAAGGAGATGAGATTTGTGATAAGGAACCTGGTATATGTTGAAGATCCTCCCCGACAACGGCACCAGAAATTCCTTTTGATGCGGCTTGAAGCTACGTCGGTATTTCCCCAAAGAGGAAGGGATGATGCAGCATAGCGGCGGTAGGTATTTCCCTCAGATGTGAAACCAAGGTTATCGAACCAGTAGGAGAACCAAGCAACACAACGTAAACAACACTTGCACACAAATAACAACTTCTCGCAACCCATGTGTAAACTGGGTTGTCAATCCCTTTCGGGTAGCGGCGCCCCAAGATGGGCAAACGGACGTGAATAAAATTGTAGTAGATTGATAGATCGAAGGCCAAATAAAATAAATAAGAATAAATTACAACAAGGTATTTTTGTGTTTTTGGTTTAATAGATCTAAAAATAAAAGCAAGGGAAAATAGATCGCAAAGGGAAATAATATGAGAAAGAGACTCGGGGGCCGTAGGTTTCACTAGTGGCTTCTCTCGAGAAAAATAGCAAACGTGGGTGAACATGTTAGGCAATTGATAGAACTTCAAATAACCAGGATGATAACTAGGCAATGATCATTACATAGGCATCACATCCAAGGTTAGTAGGCCGACTCCTGCCTGCATCTACTACTATTACTCCACACATCGACCGCTATCCAGCATGCATCTAGTGTATTAAGTTCATGGAGAAATGGAGTAATGCAATAAGAACGATGACATGTTGTAGAGAAGATCTATCTATGTAGAGATAGACCCCATTGTTTTACCTTAGTAGCAACGATACATACGTGTCGGTTCCCTTTCTGTCACTTGGATCAAGCACCGTAAGATCGAACCCACTACAAAGCACCTATTTCCATTGCAAGATAAATAGATCAAGTTGGCCAAACAAAACCCAAATATCGGAGAAGAAATACGAGGCTATAAGCAATCATGCATAAAAGAGATCAAAGAAACTCAAATAGCAGAGGCTTTTTCTACAAAAGGGTGGGAGCATAAAATGTAGGTGAGCATAAAATAGCAGAGGCTTCGTAAAATGAAAGTGTAACAATATTAGATCGGCATCCAAACAAAGGTGCATGTACGGTTCCTAAGGGATACAATTTTTTCCTAACTTCTAATAGCCATTTCTATTTTTTAGATGTTTCAAACAAGTGATTTTACACTTTCATGGATATAAAAAGATAGATCTGATCATAAACTCAAAGTTCATCGATCCCAACAAACACACTGCAAAAAGAGTCACATCATATGGATCTCCAAGAGACCATTGTATTGAGAATTCAGCGAGAGAGAGGAAGCCATCTAGCTACTAAGTACCGACCCGAAGGTCTAGAAAGAACTACTCACGCATCATCGAAGAGGCACCAATGGAGGTGGTGAACCCCATCCGAGATGGTGTCTAGATTGGATCTGGTGATTATGGACTCTGTGGTAATTTGGAATTGATTTTAAATCGACTCCCTAGGTTTTCTGGAATATTGGGGGTATTTATAGAGCAAAGAGGCGGTCCGGGGGCACCCGAGGTGGGCACAACCCACCAGGGCACGCCTGGGCCTCCTGGGGCGCCCTGGTGGGTTGTGCTCTCCTTGGAGCACCCCCAGGCGCAGCCAGGTGATACGTCCATTTTGCATCATGCTTTTATATCAATATTTATTGCATTATGGGTTGTTATTACACATTATATCTCAATACTTATGGCTATTCTCTCTTATTTTACAAGGTTTACCAGGAAGAGGGGGATCTTGGCGGTGGAATTGGTGGAAAAGGAGCAAACGTTGGAAACCTATTCTGCACAACTCCAAAAGTCCTGAAACTCCATGAAACAACTTTTTGGAATTTATAAGAATTTATGAGCAAAAGAAATAGGCCAGGGGGCCCACACCCTGTCCAGGAGACAGGGGGGCGCCCCACCCCCCTATAGGGCGCGCCCCCTATCTCCTGGGCCCCCTAGTGGGCCTCCGGCGTCCATCTTCTGCTATATCATCACTTTTACCCTGGAAAAAATCAGGGGCAAGCTTACGGGACGAAACTCCGCCGCCACGAGGCGGAACCTTGGCGGAATCAATCTAGGGCTCTGGCGGAGTTGTTCTGCCGGGGACACTTCCCTCCTGGAGGGGGAAATCATTACCAACGTCATCATCAACGATCCTCTCATCGAGAGGGGGTCAATCTCCATCAACATCTTCACCAGCACCATCTCCTCTCAAAACCCTAGTTCATCTCTTGTATCCAATCTTGTATCAAAACCACAAATTGGTACCGTGGGTTGCTAGTAGTGTTGATTACTCCTTGTAGTTGATGCTAGTTGGTTTACTTGGTGGAAGATCATATGTTCAGATCCTTTATGCATATTATTACTCCTCTGATTATGAACATGAATATTCTTTGTGAGTGAATTACGTTTGTTCCCGAGGACATGGGTGAAGTCTTGCTATTAGTAGTCATGTGAATTTGGTATTAGATTCGATATTTTGATGAGATGTATGTTGTCTTTCCTTCAGTGGTGTTATGTGAACGTCGACTACATGATACTTCACCATTATTTGGGCCTAGAGGAAGGCATAGGGAAGTAATAAGTAGATGATGGGTTGCTAGAGTGACAGAAGCTTAAACCCTAGTTTATGCGTTGCTTCGTTAGGGGCTGACATGGACCCATATGTTTAATGATGTGGTTAGGTTTACCTTAATACTCCTTTTTGTAGTTGCGGATGCTTGCAATAGGGGTTAATCATAAGTGGGATGCTTGTCCAAGTTAGGATAGTACCCAAGTGTTGGTCCACCCACATATCAAATTATCAAAGTACCGAACGCGAATCATATGAACGTGATGAAAACTAGCTTGACGATAATTCCCAATGTGTCCTCGGGAGCTCCTTCTTCATTAGTAGAATTTGTCTAGGCTTATCCTTTGCTACATAAAGGATTGGGCCACCTTGCTGCACTTTATTTACTTTTTGCTCGTTACTATTTATCTTATCACAAAACTATCTATCACCTATTATTTCAGTGCTTCCAGAGAAAACCTTACTGGAAACCGCTTATCATTTTCTTCTGCTCCTCGTTGGGTTCGACACTCTTACTTATCGAAATGACTACGATAAATCCCCTATACTTGTGGGTCATCAAGACTCTTTTCTGGCGCCTTTGCCGGGGAGTGTAGCACTTTTGGTGAGTGGAACTTGGTAAGGAAACATTTATATAGTGTGCTGAAATTTTACATTACTTGTCACTATGGAAACTAATCCTTTGAGGGGCTTGTGCAGGGTATCTTCACCCCAACCGGAAGAGCAAAGAGATGCTCCTCAATCTACTGAACTTTATGAAAATATTCACTTTGAGATTCCTTGGTATGATAGAAAAACTGCTAGCTAATCCTTTTGCTGAGGTGAACATTGCATCCCGATTTACACCTTATCTTTGTGGATGAAGTTTGTGGATTATTTAAGCTTCCAGGTATTCCCGATGATGTTGTTAAAAGGAAGGTCTTCCCTTTATCTTTGAAGGGAGATGCATTGACATGGTATAGGCTATGTGATGATACGGGATCTTGGAATTATAAGCGACTGAAGTTGGAATTTCACCAGAAGTTCTATCCTATGCATCTTGTTCATCTTGATCGTAGTTACATATATAATTTCTGGCCTCGCGAAGGAGAGAGCATCGCTCAAGCTTGGGGGAGGCTTAAGTCAATGTTATATTCATGCCCCAATCATGAGCTCTCTCGGGAAATGATTATTTAGAATTTTTATGCTCGGCTGTCTCTTAATAATCGCAACCTGCTCGATACTTCCTGTGCTGGTTCTTATATAGTGAAGACTATTGATTTCAAATGAGATTTATTGGAAAGAATTAAACGCAACTCTGAAGATTGGGGTTCCGACGATGATAAGGAGTCAGGTATGTCACCTAAGTTCGATTGTGTTAAATCTTTTATGGATACCGATGCTTTTCATGGATTTATCGCTAAGTATGGACTTGACTCTGAGATAGTAGCTACTTTTTGTGAATCTTTTGCTACTCACGTTGATCTCCCTAAAGAGAAGTGATTTAAATATAATCCTCCTGTTGAAGTGGAAGTAGTTGCACCTATTATAGTCGAAGAAAAGACTATCACATATAGTGATCCTATTATTCTTACTGCTTATGTCGAAAAACCTCCTTTTCCTGTTAGGATAAAATATCATGCTAAAGCTTCGACTGTTGTTCGTAAGAGCAATATTAGAACTTATACACCTCCTGAGCAAATCAAAGTTGAACCTAATGTTGCCATTGTTAAATATCTCTTGTCTGATAATATTGATGGGCATGTTATTTATTTACGTGATGAAAGCGCTAGAATTGCCAAACGTTGTGCTAAAGATAAACATAGACCTGTGGTAGGCATGCACATTATTTCTGTTAAAATAGGAGATCATTGTTATCATGGCTTATGTGATATGGGTGCTAGTGCTAGTGCAATACCTATTGACTTATACAAAGAAATTAAGCACGATATTGCACCTACTGAGTTAGAAGATATTGATGTCACAATTAAACTTACCAATAGAGATACTATTTCACCAATGGGAATTGTTGGAGATGTTGAAGTCTTGTGTGGGAAAACTAAATATCCTGCTGATTTTCTTGTTCTTGGCTCCCCACAAGATAGCTTCTGTCCCATTATATTTGGTAGACCCTTCTTGAACACCGTTAATGCTAAGATAGATTGCGAAAAGGATATTGTTACTATTGGTCTAGGTGATATGTCTCATGAGTTCAACTTTTCTAAATTTCGTAGACAACACCGTGAAGAGGAATTACCTAGCAGGGATGAGATTATTGGTCTCGCTTGTTCCTCCAACTGATCCGTTAGAACATTATTTGTTAGACCATGAAAACGATATGTTTATGAAGGAAAGGGAAGAAATAGATGAAGTGTTCCTTAAACAAGAACCTATGCTGAAACATAACCTTCCTGTTGAAATTCTTGGGGACCCCCCTCCACCCAAGGGTGATCCCGTGTTTGAACTCAAACCTTTACCTGATAATCTTAAGTATGCTTATCTTGATGAAAAAGAAAAATATATCCTGTTATTATTAGTGCTAACCTTTCAGAGAAAGAAGAATAAAGATTATTGAAAACTCTGAAGAAGCACCGCTACTACTGGATATACTCTGGATGATCTTAAGGGCATTAGTCCCACATTATGTCAACACAAAATTTCAATGGAGAAAGATGCCAAACCAGTTAGAGATCCTCGAAGACGATTAAATCCCAAAATGAAGGAGTGGTAAGAAAGGAGATTCTAAAACTCCTTGAGGCAGGTATTATTTATCCCGTTCTTTGATAGTGAATGGGTAAGCCCTGTCCATTGTGTCCCTAAAAGGGAGGTATTACCGTTGTTCCTAATGATAAAGATGAATTGATCCATAAAGAATTATTACATGTTATAGGATGGTAATTAATTTTTGTAAGTTAAATAAAGCTACTAAGAAAGATCATTACCCTTTACCTTTTATTGATCAAATGCTAGAAAGGCTATCCAAACACACACATTTTTGCTTTCTAGATGGTTATTCTGGCTTCTCTCAAATACCTGTGTTAACAAAGGATCAATCTAAAACCACTTTTACTTGCCCTTTTGGTACTTTTGCTTATAGACATATGCCTTTTGGTTTATGTAATGCACCTGCTACCTTTCAAAGATGCATTATGGCTATATTCTCTGCTTTTTGTGAAAAGATTTGTGAGGTATTCATGGATGACTTCTCTGTCTATGGATCCTCTTTTGATGATTGTTTGAGCAACCTTGATCGAGTTTTGCAGAGATGTGAAGACACTAGTCTCGTCCTAAATTGGGAAAAGTGTCACTTTATGGTTAATGAAGGCATTGTCTTGGGGCACGAGATCTCCGAGAGAGGTAGTGAAGTTGATAAAGCCAAAGTTGATACTATTGAAAAGATGCCATGTCCCAAGGACATAAAAGGTATAAGAAGTTTCCTTGGTCATGTCGGCTTTTATAGGAGGTTCATTAAGGATTTTTCTAAAATCTCTAAGCCTCTGACTAATTTATTGCAAAAAGATATTCCTTTTGTCTTTGATGATGATTGTGTAGAAGCATTTGAAACACTTAAGAAAGCATTGATCACTGCACCTATTGTTCGACCACAGTTTGGAATTTACCTTTTGAAATTATGTGCGATGCTAGTGATTATCTTTGTAGGTGTTGTTTTAGGGCAAAGAGTCGATAAGAAATTGAATGTTATCCGGTATGCTAGTAAGACTCTTGATCTGCCCGGAGAAATTATGCTACTGCTGAAAAAGAGTTCTTAGCAGTTGTGTTTGCATGTGATAAGTTTAGACCTTATATTGTTGATTCCAAAGTTACTATTCACACTGATCATGCTGCTATTAAATATCTTATGGAAAAGAAAGATGCTAAGCCTAGACTCATTAGATGGGTCCTCTGGCTCCAAGAATTTGATTTGCATATTATTGATAGAAAAGGAGCTGAGAACCCCGTTGCAGACAACTTGTCTAGGTTAGAGAATATTCTTGATGACCCAACGCCTATTAATGATAGTTTTCACGATGAACAATTAGCGGTTGTCAATGCTTCTCGTATTGCTCCTTGGTATGCTGATTATGCTAATTACATTGTTGGTAAATATATACCGCCTAGTTTCACATACCAGCAAAAGAAAAAGTTCTTTTATGATTTAAGACATTACTTCTAGGATGATCCACACCTTTATAAAGAAGGAGTAGATGGTATTATTAGACGTTGTGTGCCTGAGCATGAACAGGAACAAATCCTATGCAAGTGTCACTCTGGATCCTATGGAGGACACCACAATGGAGATAGAACTGCATACAAGGTACTACAATCTGGTTTTTATTGGCCTACTCTTTTCAAAGATGCTCGTAAGTTTGTCTTATCTTGTGATGAATGTCAAAGAATAGGTAACATTAGTAGACGTCAAGAAATGCCTATGAATTATTCCCTTGTTATTGAACCGTTTGATGTTTGGGGCTTTGATTATATGGGACCTTTTCCTGCCTCCAATGGTTATACACATATTCTAGTTGCTGTTGATTACGTTACTAAGTGGGTAGAAGCTATTCCAACTAGTAGTGCTGATCATAACACTTGTATTAAAATGCTTAAAGAAGTTATTTTCCGAGGTTTGGAGTCCCTAGATATCTTATAGTGATGGTGGTTCACACTTTATTGATGGTGCTTTAAGTAAGATGCTTGCTAAGTATGATGTCAATCATAGAATCGCATCTCCTTATCACCTTGATCTAGTGGTCAAGTAGAGTTGAGCAATAGAGAGCTCAAATTAATTTTGGAAAATACTGTGAATAGATCTAGAAAGAATTGGTCCAAAAAACTTGATGATGCATTATGGGCCTATAGAACCGCATACAAAAATCCCATGGGTATGTCTCCTTATAAGATGGTTTATGGAAAGGCATGTCATTTACCTCTTGAACTTGAACATAAGGCATATTGGGCTATTAAAGAGCTCAATTATGACTTCAAACTTGCGGTGAGAAGAGGTTGTTTGATATTAGCTCACTTGATGAATGGAGAACCCAAGCATATGAGAATGCCAAGCTTTTCAAAGAAAAAGTCAAACGGCGGCATGATAAGAGGATACAAAAGCGTGAGTTTAACGTAGGAGATTATGTGTTATTGTTCAACTCTCATTTAAGATTTTTTGCAGAAAACTTCTCTCAAAATGGGAAGGTCCCTACGTTATCGAGGAGGTCTATCGTTACGGTGCTATAAAATCAACAACTTCAAGGCACAAATCCGAGGGTGGTAAGCAGTCAAAGAATTAAAAATTATATTTCAGGTAATCCTATCAATGTTGAAACTAATATTATTGAAACCATAACCCACGAGGAATACATAAGAGACACTTTCGAGCGTTCCGGACTCCGAAAAGGCATAGAGTGCATTAGTGCGGTAAGTAAACCGACTCCAAAACAACTCTAACGGCAATTTTATCAGTTTTGGATTATTTAAGAATTTTAGGAAGAAATAAGTAGTCCGAAGAAAGGGACACGAGGCTCCCACGAGAGGAGGCGCCCCCACAGGGCGCCCCCTATCTCGTGGGCACCTCGTGTGCCTCCCGGACTCCGTTTCCTTGTATGCTACGTATTTTGGTCGGTAAAAATTCATTATATATACTCCCGAAGGTTTTGACCATCGTATCACGCAAATATCCTCTGTTTTCGTTTCGAGCTTTCTCTATTGCAGATTTGGAGCACCATGACTTCTCCCTCCTCCAACAACGAAGACAAGGATGCTTGGCTATTGAACATAGAGTTGAAAAGAGAGGAACCAGAAGAGATTAACAAGGATGAAGGGATCAAGAAGGCCATGGAGGTTCAAGCTCCGGTGGTGAAAGAAGAAGACATCCCTCGACCTTTACCTAATCTTTTCAGTCCAACAGAGATTGAAACTTTCAAGATGATTGAGTTAGCCCGCATACAGAACAAGTATCTCACACAGGAGAATATTTGTTGAAGGATCATATTGCTGGGCTCAAAGGCATTATCCGCAAGTTGGAGGAGCTATTACGCTCGATGTGCGATTATCCACCATCGTCATCACCACCTCCATCACCTCCGAAGAAATAATCATATGGGTATGGGCACTCCCCTTGGCAACTGCCAAGCTTGGGGGAGGTGCCCCCGTATCGTATCACCATCACACTCTTATCTTTACCGCTTTATTTAGTTCGATCCTTTTAGTAGTATCTTGATCTAGTAGATTGAAGTTTTGATATCAAATAGTTTTGAGCTTTGCTTTGTGATCTCTTTATGTAAGCGATTCCGTGTGCTATCTATAATAAAGATTAGTGTTGAGTCAAGGGCTTTGCTATGATGCTATGATCTTGAGAAAGTAGAAAGAACAAAAGAGTTCATATTGATCTTATGGATAGTGATAACTTCACACATATAAAGTATGAGGCATAAAAATTGTTGAGAGTTGATGAACATAGCCTTGGTCATTGTTGCAATTAATAGGAAGTGATAAGGAAAGAGGGGTTCACATATAAATATATTATCTTGGACATCTTTTATGATTGTGAAGCACTCATTAAGTATGACATGCTAAAAGAGTTGATGTTGGACAAGGAAGACAACGTAATGGTTTATGTTTTCCGACATCTCAGTTAAAGTATATTGTCATTAACCTTCCAAACATGTTGAGCATGCCTTTCCCCCTCATGCTAGCCAAATTCCTTGCACCAAGTAGAGATACTACTTGTGCTTCCCAATATCCTTAAACCCAGTTTTGCCATGAGAGTCCACCATACCTACCTATGGATTGAATAAGATCCTTCAAGTAAGTTGTCATCGGTGCAAGTAATAAAAATTGCTCTCTAAATATGTATGACTTATTAGTGCAGAGAAAATAAACTTTGTACGAACTTGTTGTGGAAGTAATAAAAGCGACGGACTGCATAATAAAGGTCCACATACAAGGGGCAATATAAAGTGACGTTCTTTTGCACTAAGACTTTATGCATCAATCCTAAACGCGCATGACAACCTCTACTTCCCTCTGTGAAGGGCCTATCTTTTACTTTATGCTTTACTTTATGCTTGAGTCAAGGTGGTGCTCACCTTTCCCTTTTTATTTTTATCCTTTGGCAAGCTCCTCGTGTTTGAAGGATCATGATACATATATCCAATTGGATGTAAGTTGACATAGGCTATTATTGTTGACATCACCTAAAGGTGAATATGTTGGGAGGCAATACAATAAGCCCCTATCTTTCTCAGTGTCTGGCTGAAACTCTATAACCACAAGTATTGCGTGAGTGTTAACAATTATAGGGGACTACGAGATAGTTGAGTATGTGAGCTTGCTGAAAGGATCTATTATTGACTCTTTCCGATGTTACGATAAATTGCAATTACTTCAATGACTGAGATTATAGTTTGTTAGTTCCCAATGAAGTTTTTGAACCATACTTGACATTGTGAATTGCTTATTACTCCAGCATAGGAAATCATATGACAAAATCCATATATGTTGCTGTTATTAGAATGATCATGATTCCCTCATGTCCGTATTTTATTTTTTATCGACACCTCTATCTCTAAACATGTGGACATATTTTTCGATCTCGGCTTCCGCTTGAGGACAAGCGAGGTCTAAGCTTGGGGGAGATGATACGTCCATTTTGCACCATGCTTTTATATCTATATTTATTGCATTATGGGTTGTTATTACACATTATATCTAAATACTTATGGCTATTCTCTCTTATTTTACAAGGTTTACCATGAAGAGGGGGATGCCAATTTGGAATTCTGGTGGAAAAGGAGCAAACGTTGAAACCTATTACGCACAACTCCAAAAGTCCTGAAACTCCACGAAACAACTTTTGGAATTTATAAGAATTTATGAGCAAAAGAAATAGGCGAGGGCCACACATCCGAGGAGGCAGGCGCCCTATAGGGCGCCCCTATCTCCTGGGCCCCTAGTGGGCCTCGGCGTCCATCTTACGCTATATCATCACTTTTACCACAGGAAAAAATGGGGGCAAGCTTACAGACGAAACTCCGCCGCCACGAGGCGGAACCTTGGCGGAATCAATCTAGGGCTCTGGCGGGCTGTTCTGCCGGGGACACTTCCCTCGGGAGGAGAAATCATCACCAACGTCATCATCAACGATCCTCTCATCGAGAGGGGTCAATCTCCATCAACATCTTCACCGGCACCATCTCCTCTCAAAACCCTAGTTCATCTCTTGCATCCAATCTTGTATCAAAACCACAAATTGGTACTGTGGGTTGCTAGTAGTGTTGATTACTCCTTGTAGTTGATGCTAGTTGGTTTACTTGGTGGAAGATCATATGTTCAGATCCTTTATGCATATTATTACTCCTCGATTATGAACATGAATATGCTTTGTGAGTAGTTATGTTTGTTCACGAGGACATGGGTGAAGTCTTGCTATTAGTAGTCATGTGAATTTGGTATTAGATTCGATATTTTGATGAGATGTATGTTGTCTTTCCTCTAGTGGTGTTATGTGAACGTCGACTACATGACACTTCACCATTATTTGGGCCTAGAGGAAGGCATTGGGAAGTAATAGGTAGATGATGGGTTTGTTGGAAATATGCCCTAGAGGCAATAATAAATTAGTTATTATTATTATTATATTTCCTTGTTCATGATAATCGTTTATTATCCATGCTATAATTGTATTGATAGGAAACTCAGATACATGTGTGGATACATAGACAACACCATGTCCCTAGTAAGCCTCTAGTTGACTAGCTCGTTGATCAATAGATGGTTACGGTTTCCTGACCATGGACATTAGATGCCGTTGATAACGGGATCACATCATTAGGAGAATGATGTGATGGACAAGACCCAATCCTAAGCCTAGCACAAAGATCGTGTAGTTCGTATGCTAAAGCTTTTCTAATCTCAAGTATCATTTCCTTAGACCATGAGATTGTGCAACTCCCGGATACCGTAGGAATGCTTTGGGTGTACCAAAGCGTCACAACGTAACTGGGTGGCTATAAAGGTACACTACGGGTATCTCCGAAAGTGTCTGTTGGGTTGGTACGAATCGAGACTGGGATTTGTCACTCCGTGTGACGGAGAGGTATCTCTGGGCCCACTCGGTAGGACATCATCATATGCGCAATGTGACCAAGGAGTTGATCACGGGATGATGTGTTACGGAACGAGTAAAGAGACTTGCCAGTAACGAGATTGAACAAGGTATCGAGATACCGACGATCGAATCTCGGGCAAGTACTATACCGGTAGACAAAGGGAATTGAATACGGGATTGATTGAATCCTCGACATCATGGTTCATCCGATGAGATCATCGTGGAACATGTGGGAACCAACATGGGTATCCAGATCCCACGGTTGGTTATTGGCCGGAGAGTTGTCTCGGTCATATGCGCATGGTTCTCGAACCCGTAGGGGTCTACACATAAGGTTCGGTGGCGCTTAGGGTTGTAGAGATATTAGTATGCGGTAACCCGAAAGTTGTTCCGAGTCCGGATGAGATCCCGGATGTCACGAGGAGTTCGGAATGGTCCGGAGGTAAAGATTTATATATAGGAAGTCCGGTTTGACCACGGGATGGTTTCGGGGGTCATTGGTATTGTACCGGGACCACCGGAAGGGTCCCGGGGGTCCACCGGGTGGGGCCACCTATCCCGGAGGGCCCGATGGGCTGAAGGGGCGTGGGAACCAGCCCGTGGTGGGCTGGTGCACCCCCCCTTGGGCCTCCCATGCGCCTAGGGTTAGAAACCCTAAGGGGTGGGGGCGCCTCCACTTGGCTTGGAGGCCAAGCCACCCCAGGGCAGCCGCCCCCCTCGCTAGATGGGATATACAAGGGGCCGGCGCCCCCCATAGGCCCCTATATATAGTGGAAGGGAGGGAGGGCAGCCACACACAGATCCTGGCGCCTCCCTCCCTCCCGTGACACCTCTTCCTCCCCGCTTGCGCTTGGCGAAGCCCTGCCGGGATCCCGCTACTTCCACCACCATGCCGTCGTGCTGCTGGATCTCCATCAACTTCTCCTCCCCCCTTGCTGGATCAAGAAGGAGGAGACGTCTCTCCCAACTGTACGTGTCTTGAACGCAGAGGTGTCGTCCATTCGGCGCTAGGATCATCGGTGATTTGGATCACGACGAGTACGACTCCATCAACCCCGTTCTCTTCAACGCTTCCGCATCGCGATCTTCAAGGGTATGAAGATGCATTCCCCTCTCTCTCGTTGCTAGTATCTCCATAGATTGATCTTGGTGATGCGTAGAAAATTTTGAATTTCTGCTACGTTCCCCAACAGTGGCATCATGAGCTAGGTCTATTGCGTAGATTCTTGGCACGAGTAGAACACAAGTAGTTGTGGGCGATGGTTTGTACAACTTGCTTACCGTTACTAGTCCTATCTTGATTCGGCGGCATTGTGGGATGAAGCGGCCCGGACCGACCTTACACGTACGCTTACGTGAGACAGGTTCCACGGATTGACATGCACTTGTTGCATAAGGTGGCTAGCGGGTGACAGTCTCTCCCACTTTAGTCGGATCGGATTCGATGAAAAGGTTCCTTATGAAGGGTAAATAGCAATTGGCATATCACCGTTGTGGTTTTGTGTAGGTAAGAAATGTTCTTGCTAGAAACCCATAGCAGCCACGTAAAACATGCAACGACAATTAGAGGACGTCTAACTTGTTTTTGCAGGGTATGCTATGTGATGTGATATGGCCAAAAAGAATGTGATGAATGATATATGTGATGTATGAGATTGATCATGTTATTGTAATAGGAATCACGACTTGCATGTCGATGAGTATGACAACCGACAGGAGCCATAGGAGTTGTCTTATTTATTGTATGACCTGTGTGTCAATGATAACGCCATGTAATTACTTTACTTTATTGCTAACCGTTAGCCATAGTAGTAGAAGTAATAGTTGGTGAGACAACTTCATGAAGACACGATGATGGAGATCATGATGATGGAGATCATGGTGTCATGCGGTGACGATGATGATCATGGAGCCCGAAGATGGAGATCAAAAGGAGCAAAATGATATTGGCCATATCATGTCACTATTTGATTGCATGTGATGTTTATCATGTTTATGCATCTTATTTGCTTAGAACGACGGTAGTAAATAAGATGATCCTCATAATAATTTCAAGAAAGTGTTCCCCTAAGCATGCACCATTGTGAAAGTTAAATGCGTTTGAAGCACCACGTGATGATCGGGTGTGATAGATTCTAACGTTCACATACAACGGGTGTAAGCCAGATTTACACATGCGAAACACTTAGGTTGACTTGACGAGCCTAGCATGTACAGACATGGCCTCAGAACAAAAGAGACCGAAAGGTCGAACATGAGTCGTATAGTGGATACGATCAACATGAAGATGTTCACCGACGATGACTAGTCCGTCTCACGTGATGATCGGACACGGCCTAGTTGACTCGGATCATGTATCACTTAGATGACTAGAGGGATGTCTATCTGAGTGGGAGTTCATAAGATGAACTTAATTATCCTGGACATAGTCAAAGAAAAGGTTTTTGCAAATTATGTCGTAGCTCGCGCTTTAGTTCTACTGTTTTAGATATGTTCCTAGAGAAAATTCAGTTGAAAGTTGATAGTAGCAATTATGCGGACTAGGTCCGTAAACCGAGGATTGTCCTCGTTGCTTCGTAGAAGGCTTATGTCCTTAATGCACTGCTCGGTGTGCTGAACCTCGAACGTCGTCCGTGGATGTTGCGAACATCTGACATACACGTTTTGATAACTACGTGATAGTTCAGTAATGTTAAACGGTTTAGAGTAGAGGCACCAAAGACGATTTTGAAACGTCGCGGAACATATGAGATGTTTCGAGGGCTGAAATTGGGATTTCAGGCTCGTGCCCACGTCAAGAGGTATAAGACCTCCGACGAGTTTCTTAGCATGCAAACTAAGCAGAAAAGCTCAATCGTTGAGCTTGTACTCAGATTGTCTGGGTACTATAATCACTTGAATCGAGTGGGAGTTGATCTTCCAGATGAGATAGTGATGTTTCTCCAAAGTCATTGCCACCAAGCTACCAGAGCTTCCTGATGAACTATAACATATCAGGGATAGATATGATGATCCTTGAAATATTCGTGATGTTTGACACATGAAAGTAGAAATCAAGAAGGAGCATCAATCGTTGATGGTTAGTGAAACCACTAGTTTCAAGAAGGGCAAGGGCAAGAAGGGATACTTCATGAAACGGCAAATCAGTTGCCGCTCTAGTGAAGAAACCCAAAGTTTGAACCCACGAGACTAAGTGCTTACGTAATGAGGGGAACAGTCATTGAAACAGAACTACCCTAGATACTTGGTAGATGAGAAGGCTGGCAAGGTCGATAGAAGTATATTGGATATACATTATATTAATGTGTACTTTACTAGTACTCCCAGTAGCACCAGGGTATTAGATACCGGTTCGGTTGCTCGAAATAAAAGCTACGGAACAAATGGAGACTAGCTAAAGGTGAGATGACGATATGTGCTGGAAGTGTTTCCAAGCTTGATGTGATCAAGCATCGCATACTCCCTCTACCATCGAGATTGGTGTTAGACCAAAATAATTGTTATTTGGTGTTTGCGTTGAGCATAGACATGATTGGATTATGTCTATCGCAATACGGTCATTCATTTAAGGAGAATAATAGTTACTCTATTTATTTGAATAATACCTTCAATGGTCTTACACCTAAAATGAATGTTTTATTGAATCTCGATCGTAGTGATACACTTGTTCATGCCAAAAGATATAAGATAGTGATGATAGTACCACATACTTGTGGCAATCGCCATTTGAGTCATATTGGTATAAAGCATGAAGAAGCTCCATGTAGATGGATCTTTGGACTCACTCGTTTTTGAAAAGATTGAGACATGTGAACCATGTCTATTGGTATATACGCATGAAGAAACTCCATGCAGATGGACCGTTTGGACTCACTTGATTTTGAATCACTTGAAACATGCAAATCATACCACATGGGCAAGATGACCGAAAGCCTCGTTCTCAGTAAAATGGAACAAGAAAGCAACTTGTTGGAAGTAATATATTTTGATGTGTGCAGTCCAATGAGTGCTGAGGCACTTGATGGATATCGTTATGTTCTTACTTCACAAATGATTTGAGTAGATCTTGAGTATATTTACTTGATGAAACACAAGTCTGAATTATTGAATGGTTCAAGTAATTTCAGAGTGAAGTTGAAGATAAATCGTGACAAGAGGATAAAATGTCTATGATATGATCATAGAGATGAATATCTGAGTTGCGAGTTTGGTACACAATTGAGACATTGTGGAAATTGTTTCACAACTAACACCGCCTGGAACACCATAGTGTGATGGTGTGTCCGAACATCATAACTGCACCCTATTGGATATGATGCATACCATGATGTCTCTTATCGAATTACTACTATCGTTTATGGGTTAGGCATTAGAGACAACCACATTCACTTTAAATAGGGCACCACGCAACTCCGTAAAAGGCGACCTTTGTATGAACTATGGTTTAGAGAAACCTAAGTTGTCGTTTCTTAAAAGTTTGGGGCTGCGGCGCTTATGTGAAAAGTTTTAGCACGATAAGCTCGAACCCAAAGCGGATAAATGCATCTTCATAGGACACCCAAAACAGTTGGGTATACCTCCTGTCTCAGTTTTGGAAGCAAAAGGGATTGTTTCTAGAATCGGGTCCTTTCTCGAGAAAAGTTTCTCTTGAAAGAATTGAGTGGGAGGATGGTGGAGACTTGATGAGGTTATTGAACCATCACTTCAATTAGTGTGTAGCAGGGCACTAGAAGTTGTTCCTATGGCGCCTACACCAATTGAAGTAGAAGCTAATGATAGTGATCATGAAACTTCATATCAAGTCACTACCAAACCTCGTAGGTCGACAAGGATGCGTACTACTTCAGGGTGGTACTTAATCCTGTCTTGGAGGTCATGTTGCTAGTCAACAATGAACCTACGAGCTATGGAGAAGCGATGGTGGGCCCGGATTCCGACGAATGGCTCGAGGCCATAAAATCCGAGAGAGGATCCATGTATAAAAACAAAGTATAGACTTTGGAAGAACTACTCGATGGCCGTAAGGCTGTTGAGTACAAATGGATTTTAAAAGGAAGACAGACAATGATGGTAAGTGTCACCATTAAGAAAGCTCGACTTGTCGCTAAGTTGTTTTCCGACAAGTTCAAGGAGTTGACTACGATGAGACTTTCTCACTCGTAGCGATGCTAAGAGTCTGTTGGAATTAAATTAGCAGTTACTGCATTATTTATGAAATCTTGCAGATAGGATGTCAAAACATTGTTTCCTCGATGTTTTTCTTGAGGAAAGTTTGTATGTGATACAACCAGAAGTTTTTGTCAATCCTAAAAGATGCTAACAAGCATGCAAAGCTCTAGCAATCCTTCTAAGGACTGGAGGAAGCATCTCGGAGTTGGAATATACTCTTTGATGAGATGATCAAAGATTTTGGGTTTATACAAAGTTTATGAGAAACTTGTATTTCCAAAGAAGTGAGTGGGAACACTATATCATTTCTGATGAGTATATGTTGTTGACATATTGTTGATCGAAATGATGTAGAATTTCTGGAAAGCATATAGGGTTATTTGAAAAGTGTTTTTCAATGGAAAACCTGGATTAAGCTACTTGAACATTGAGCATCAAGATCTATAAGGATAGATCAAAAACTGCTTAATAGTACTTCCAAATGAATACATACCGTGACAAGATTTTGAAGGAGTTCAAAATAGATCAGCAAAGAAGGAGTTCTTGGCTGTGTTATAAGGTGTGAGTATTGAGTAAGACTCAAGACCTGACCACGGCAGAAGAGAAAGAAAGGACGAAGGTCGTCCCTTATGCCTTAGACGTAGGCTCTACAGTATGCTATGCAGAGTACCGCACCTGATGTATGCCTTATGTCTGGCAAGAGGGTAAAAAGGTGATCCAGGAGTGGATCACTAGATAGCGGTCAAAATTATCCTTAGAGGAATGAGGAAATGATTCTCGGTTATGGAGGTGATAAAGAGTTCGACGTAAAGAGTTGCGTCGATGCAAGCTTAACACCTATCCGGATAGCTCTGAGTAGAGATACCGAATACGTATAATGGAGCAACAATTTGAAATATCTCCAAGTGGAACGTGGTAGTAGCATCTACGATATGACATAAAGTTTTGCGAAATACATAGGGATCTGAATATTGCAGACCCGTTGACTACAACCTCTCTCAAAAGCATAACATGATCAAACCCTGAACTCATTGAGTGTTAATCACATAGTGATGTGAACTAGATTATTGATTCTAGTAAACTCTTTGGATGTTGGTCACATGGCGATGTGACCTGTGAGTGTTAATCACTGGCGGCGTGAACTAGATTATTGACTCTAGTGCAAGTGGGAGACTGTTGGAAATATGCCCTAGAGGCAATAATAAATTAGTTATTATTATTATATTTCCTTGTTCATAATAATCGTTTATTATCCATGCTATAATTGTATTGATAGGAAACTCAGATACATGTGTGGATACATAGACAACACCATGTCCTTAGTAAGCCTCTAGTTGAATAGCTCGTTGATCAATAGATGGTTACGGTTTCCTGACCATGGACATTGGATGTCGTTGATAATGGGATCACATCATTAGGAGAATGATGTGATGGACAAGACCCCATCCTAAGCCTAGCACAAAGATCGTGTAGTTCGTATGCTAAAGCTTTTCTAATGTCAAGTATCATTTCCTTAGACCATGATATTGTGCAACTCCCGGATACCGTAGGAATGCTTTGGGTGTACCAAACATCACAACGTAACTGGGTGGCTATAAAGGTACACTACGGGTATCTCCGAAAGTGTCGCATTGGGTTGTACGAATCGAGACTGGGATTTGTCACTCCGTGTGACAGAGAGGTATCTCTGGGCCCACTCGGTAGGACATCATCATATGCGCAATGTGACAAAGGAGTTGATTACGGGATGATGTGTTACGGAACGAGTAAAGAGACTTGCCAGTAAGGAGATTGAACAAGGTATCGAGATACCGACGATCGAATCTCGGGCAAGTACTATACTGGTAGACAAAGGGAATTGAATACAGGATTGATTGAATCCTCGACATCGTGGTTCATCCGATGAGATCATCGTGGAACATGTGGGAACCAACATGGGTATCCAGATCCCGCTGTTGGTTATTGGCCGGAGAGTTGTCTCGGTCATGTCTGCATGGTTCCCGAACCCGTAGGGCCTACACATAAGGTTCGGTGACACTAGGGTTGTAGAGATATTAGTATGCGGTAACCGAAAGTTGTTCGAGTCCGGATGAGATCCGGACGTCATGAGGAGTTACGGAATGGTCCGGAGGTAAAGATTTATATATAGGAAGTCCAGTTTGACCAGGGAAGGTTTCGGGGTCATCGGTATTATCTGGGACCACCGGAAGGGTCCCGGGGGTCCATCGGGTGGGGCCACCTATCCCAGAGGGCCCCATGGGCTGAAGGGGCGTGGGAACCAGCCCCTGGTGGGCTGGTGCGCCCCCCCTTGGGCCTCCCATGCGCCTAGGGTTAAAAACCCTAAGGGGTGGGGGCGCCTCCACTTGGCTTGGAGGCCAAGCCACCCCTAGGGCAGCCGCCCCCCTCGCTAGATGGGATCTACAAGGGGCCGGCGCCCCCCATAGGCCCCTATATATAGTGGAAGGGAGGGAGGGCAGCCGCACCTGAATCCCTGGCGCCTCCCTCCCTCCCGTGACACCTCTTCCTCCCCGCTTGCGCTTGGCGAAGCCCTGCCGGGATCCCGCTACTTCCACCACCACGCCGTCGTGCTGCTGGATCTCCATCAACTTCTCCTCCCCCCTTGCTGGATCAAGAAGGAGGAGAAGTCTCTCCCAACCGTACGTGTGCTGAACTCGGAGGTGCCGTCCGTTCAGCGCTAGGATCATCGGTGATTTGGATCACGACGAGTACGACTCCATCAACCCCGTTCTCTTGAACGCTTCCGCATCGCGATCTTCAAGGGTATGAAGATGCACTCCCCTCTCTCTCGTTGCTAGTATCTCCATAGATTGATCTTGGTGATCCGTAGAAAATTTTGAATTTCTGCTACGTTCCCCAACAGGGTTGCTAGAGTGACAGAAGCTTAAACCTTAGTTTCTGTGTTGCTTCATTAGGGGCTGATATGGACCCATATGTTTAATGTTGTGGTTAGGTTTACCTTAATACTCCTTTTTGTAGTTGTGGATGCTTGCAATAGGGGTTAATCATAAGTGGGATGCTTGTCCAAGTTAGGACAGTACCCAAGTGTTGGTCCACCCACATATCAAATTATCAAAGTGCCGAACGCGAACCATATGAACGTGATGAAAACTAGCTTGACGATAATTCCCAATGTGTCCTCCGGAGCTCCTTCTTCATTAGTAGAATTTTTCCAGGCTTATCCTTTGCTACATAAAGGATTGGGCCACCTTGCTGCACTTTATTTACTTTATTTACTTTTTGCTCGTTACTATTTATCTTATCACAAAACTATCACTAGTAGAAAAACACCTATTAGTCCCGGTTCGTAAGGGCCTTTAGTCCCGGTTTGTGAACCGGGACTAATGGGTCGTTACTAATACCTCCCTTCATTAGTCCCGGTTCTTACGAACCGGGACAGATCAATCCTCCACGTGGCCGGTCTTGCGCCGAGCGAGGCGAGGGCCTTTAGTCCCGTTGGTAGCACCAACCGGGACCAAAAGGCATCCACGCGTCGACATTCGATGGCTGGGGTTTTTGTTTTTTGAAAGGGGGGTTGGGGGTTTTGGGGGTTAATTTAGGTGTTTCATATATTGTGTTAGCTAGCTAATTAATAGAGAGAAGTGTCCTCTCTTTTGTCCGTGCTTGGTCGACGCTACGTACTATACATACGTATAGAGAGGACTAGCTAGCTAGTAAGCAAACGAAGGAAACAGAAGATCATCATAAACATATATGCATACAGAGGGAAGTGATATCGACCACCTCTCCTTCTCCGAGAGATTGGTCGAACAACAAGTTCTCGTATATCTATCCGACACTACCGGCTACATATGTACAACAATTATCTTTTACAAAAATAATCTCCTAACATACGGACGCTAGCGTGGTCCACATAGTATTCTCCGTCTTCAGCGATCACGTGGTCAAGAAAGAATGCCGCCAATTCCTCTTGAATTGCTCGCATGCGATCTGGTGCTAGTAGTTCATCCGCATCCGAAACATCTAATTTTAAGAAGGGGTAAATACATATATATATGAATGAATGAAATTCAACACAAATGATGGTAATAAAATAAAATTGTGAATATTGTTATTTACGCACTTCATATTGTTTGTCGAGTAGCCCGCTCACGAATTAGGTGTGGCGGATGGAATCGCAAATGTAGTATCCACGTAAATCATTCCCTTGTTCCTGCCACAACCACTTTACAAGAAATAGAGGTCAATCAAACGATAAGTAGCAAGCATGTTAAATGGTATTGATCAAACTAGCGCTTGAATCACTAGGAGATGCGTGGAATATGCTACTATAGTACTTACTTTCGGGTGTCTAAATTGCAGCTTTTTTGGTGAATTTTCTCCAAACCCTGCCATACAAAGAAAACAATTACTTGATATCGAAATGACCAAAGTTGCTGATATGGTGGATAATGATCGATTTAACTTACTTCTCGAGCATTTCAGTCATGTCCGCATACTCCTTGGGATCTTTTCGTTTGGAGTCTAAGACAGTTACTACTCCCTGCTCAAGCTTAATCTCTAGGAGAATATAGTGGTACCTACGCATGCATGCATAACTCATCAATATTACATTACTATAACCTGGACTAATAAGGGAAACCGAATATGCCACAAGACAGTAACACTCACTTGAAGTTGTAAGGAAAGAGTATTATATCCTTGTGTTCATTTATTACCAACGATTGTAGCAAGTTGGCCTCGGTATTTTCGGCATGAAATTCAACCTCAGTTGCATCTATGAGATATGTGTTAATGAACCCAATGGAACCCACTTGTCTTTTCTTCAATTCGGCGATCTTCAATCTGCATAATATAGTGCGGATAATTATAAATACATGCAATGAAAGAGCTGAGTTATATAGAGAGACTTAATGACAGAAGTAGTACTACTTACAGAGAGTAGCAGGTGACCGTTGCTTTATTGAGGGCCAATTGATTGAAAAACTGATAGAACTCCTCAAATGGAATAGGCATCAGTTCAATTCCAACGAGGTCATGCTCCTTTTTAACTCTCACATACAAAGTACTCCTCCCTCGAGACTCTCTCCGGTTTTCATGTACCAATCATGCAATCTTAGCATCATCGTTGATAGAGATCTTTCATCTTTGACGAGAGGCTTCCGTACTCGTATCTTTGTATCTCGCACCTCCAAGAAATCAAAATGTACATCGTCGGGCAGGTAATCTTGAGGATTGCCGTAACGGGCACCATCCTCGGATCGGCGATGTCGCTAGCAGCACCTTGAGCGGGGGCACGATTGCCCGGCTTGTTCGCCGAGCTGGGCAATTTGTTTCCCAGCTCGTCGTTCTTTCATTCTTTGATCACTTTGAGTACGTCCCGACCTCTCCGCCCGGCAAATGCTTTTCCAATAATGCGCTCATAGTTGCCTTTCAGCGGAGACTTGGGTGGTTTCCTCGGGGCAGCAGTGCGCTTCGCTTTCACCGGATCTACCTTCTCCTCCGGGAGGTGGGCGTCTCTTTGCTTTCAACCCTGCAAACCAGTCATCCACTTGGTCTGCGCGATCTTTGCGTTTTCCTCCTCGGTCCTCTCGTGCAGTAACTTCTCTGGAGTCTTGAGAGAAGGACCGTATCTGTATTCCTCCGCCTTTGGCTGTACTGCTAGACGCCGGCAGAGCGCAGAGTGGATGTCTTCTTTTTGCTTGCTTACGAGGCGGAGGAGAAGGACTACGACGCCGGAGCAGCCGGGGGCGGCGGGTCTCTTCCGCCCTTGCCGACGAGGCGGAGAAGGAGGAGGCTGGCTGCTCGGCCGCGGCCAGCGGAGAAGGAGGCGGAGTGCCGCCACGCCCGGAGAAGGAGGCGGAGTGCCGCCACGCGCCGGAGAAGGAGGCGGAGTGCCGCCACGCGTGCCTGGCCGTCACTCACGAGGAGGAGGCGGTGGAGGAGGCGGAGTGCCTGACTCGGCTGGAGGAGGAGGAGGAGGCGGAGGCGTCCAGTTCGGAAGGTTGATGAGCTCCTTCCGCCATAGGCATGGAGTCTTGAGCGAGAACCCAGCCTAGTCCCCTTCACCGGTAGGGTGGTCAAGCGGGAGGTCCTCAAATCCCTCCGTTATTTCATCCACCATCACCTTAGCATATCCTACGGAATCGGTAGCGGTGATAAGTTGTGTCGGGTCCACTAGGATAAACTTGGCCAACAACCGCCTTGACCGTCAAAGTCATCCATCGCGCCATAATGTGGCAACTTTGAGACTCCGCGATACCATCCACAGGATAGCCGGCAGGAGCCGTCAAAACATGCTTCGGTGAAGCATTTCGATGGAAGCCACGCTGCTTCTCGGCTGAGATGGCGGGGTAGCAGGGGAAGCTTCAAGGTCGTTTGCTGCGATCTGCGCTTCTCGTTCCTCTTCTCGTTCCTCTAGCCCCATTACCCTTTCGTGCAGCGCTGCGGTTGGTCTGCTCCGGTTTCTTCCTCCTCTCATGGTTTTTGTAACACCTGCGTCCAGGAAAACCAACCTTCCACGAAAGGGAGCCTGGCGTGCCTCGTAATACATCCGGGGTGCTCGGGATTCCCAAGGGCCATTGTGAGCTCGTGCTTCTCCCTGTTTGGAAGGAACGTCCCTCGCTGCGTTGCATCGATATAGTGTCGAAGCTTCGACCGGTATTTGCAGTTGCTCGTCCGTCCCACCGGCACTTCCTGTTACGAGGGTCCAAGGTTCCGCCAGCCCGAAGAACCAAGTCCGACAGCGATGCAGCGATACATTGTCTCTGGTTCGATCCCTTTATCAAGAAGATCATGCTCAGCCTTGGACCACTTAGGCCGGGCTTTGATGTAGCCACCTGACCCCGTGCGATGGTGAAGCTTCTTCTTCGCAGCATTTTTCTTGTTTGTCGCCGACATCTTCTTACTCTTTTCCGATGTCTTGTGGGCCACAAATGCGGGCCAGTGATCTTTGATACTCTCATATTTGCAGATGAATTCTGGTGTCTTATCTTTCTCGACAAACTGGTTCAGCTCTTTCCTCCACCTCCTCATTAGGGTTGCCATCTTCTTAAGAGCAAAAGACTTGATTAATTGCTCTTTAACTGGCTTCTCCGGATCCTCCTCTGGCGGTAGGGTGAAATTTGCCTTCATTTCGGTTCAAAGATCTTCTTTACGCATATCATTGACATAAGACACCTCGGGGTCTTCCTCCTTGAAGCTTATACCATTGATGGATGCTGATGGGGATCTTGTCCCTAACAAGAACCCTTGACCGAGCAGAAAATGCATTCCTTGTCCGCATGGGTTCAATCGGTTCGCCGTCGGTAGCGATTTCTATGATCTCAAACTTTTCATCCGAGCTCAACTTTTCTTGGCCTCGTCTCCTTACGAAGTTGTGCTCGATCCGGAGGGCTAGAAATTATAAGGAAGAAAGAGCGAGAGTAATTAATATATGTGCATATACCAAAACAATGGATGCATCAATTAACTAGTCAAGACGGGCTTAATATATATATACTGGCGGACTCGGTTCGGTCACCGGAAGCGATCAGACGGTCTCCTTACGCTTGTACCTCCATTGTGTCACCGGAGCCATCATGAACATAGTCCTTTTCTTGTACCCGGCATTAATGGGTCAAAGCCATCATGAACATAGCCCTCTTCTTCACCCGATGCGGTGTTGTTGAGAAATGACGCAACTTCATCACTTCCTTGTGCGATTATGTGCCCCAACATCGCTTCTGTTTCTTCGTCTCGGGAGTGCTCCATAGTTTCCGCAAATATTTACAACATGTCAATTATTATTCAAACATGGTACAGATGGATATATATATATACATATATATATATATATATATATATATATATATATATATATATATATTAGTGGCAAACGAGAACTAGCTAGCTAATCACAATAAGGAATCATGTTAGTTTGGGTGGCCTCGAGAGAGTTAATTTGTCGGGTAGGGGCGCGGTGGGAGGGGGTAGGAGACCAACATCGTTTTCTCTCTAGGGTTTCGGGTCGCCTCGACACAACGCTTCAAGGGTTAATTTGGGTGGCCTCGAGAGAGTTAATTTGTCGGGTAGTGGCGCGGCGGGGGGGTAGGAGACCAACATCGTTTTCTCTCTAGGGTTTGGGTGTCCTCGAGAGTTTTGGTCGAGCGAGAGGGCGAGGGGGTGCTGCCGTTGTATAAGTTATCACGGTCGAGAGGGTATATACACCGCCCGCCCCTCATGTCGAAGTTATCTCGAGGGGTTTATATCGACAACGACGCGACATACATATACATGGGAAAATAATGTTATCGGGGAGGGGGTATCGGTACCCCCCCCCTCGTGTTGAAGTTTATTCTTTCTCCTCTATTCCTTTCTTCTTCTCCTCTTCTTTTTCTTATTATTTCCTCTTCTTATTTATTTCTCCTCTTCTTCCTCTCCTCTTCTTCTCCTTTCTTCCTCTTCTTATTTTCCTTTTTCCTCTCATTCTTTTAGTATTGCTTGTTTTAAAAAAATGTTCAAATAGAAAATTTCGAAAAAAAACAAAGGTCTTGCCTAATGCATTGTTCATATGAATATACAAACATTTGCATATTTCTACAATAATTAATATCACCAAAAAAAATCTATGAACAGAAAAAAAACATTAATACACATATGAACAAAAAAATACATATATGAAGAAAAACATGCTCTGAACAATTTTTTTATACATTTTGAACATCTACATACACATAGCCACATACATACACATATACATTATATATATGAACAACAAAATTAGACTAATAAAACTGAAAAAAAAACAGAGTCGGTGCGGCGCGGCGGCTCACAGCGGGGGCGGCTAGATGACGATGGCGACGGTGGGCGGCGAGGGCGCTGGGCGGGACGACGGGCAGGGGGGGCGGGCGTGAGGCGGGACAGGCGCTAGCTCGGGGAGGCCGGCGACGAGGACGGCGCGGGCTCGAGGAGGCCGGCGACGAGGACGGCAGGTTGGGGGGCAACGGCCTTGGCGGTGGCGGCGGCGACGGGCGAGGTGGAGCAACTGGCGGCTGACAGGGGGGCGACGACGGGCGCGTGGACGGTGTCGAAGCGGGGACGGCGTCTGGCGGGCGGGCGGCGTGGGCGGCGGATGGATGGCGGCGGCAGGCGGCGTTGATATGGGCAGCCTGGCGGCGTCGATGAGCTGGGCGTCGTCGGGCGGGCCGGGGGGCAACTGGCGATGTGTTCATCAAATTTTCCTAAGTGTTGTATATATAGCAAGAGCATTGGTCGGTTATTAGCACAAACCGGGACTAATGCCCTTTAGTCCCGGTTGGTGCCACCAAGGGACCAAAGGCCTCTTTTCGGCAGCCCAAAGAGGCGGGAAGCGGCGACCTTTGGTACGGTTGGTGGCACCAACCTAATCTCTCTTTAGTCGGTTGGTGGCACCAACCGGGACTAAAGGCCCATCTTCTGCACGCGTCGGGGCCAAAGTTTAGTCCCACCTCGCTAGTTGAGAGGGGTGCGCGATTGTTTATAAGCCCCTTTGCCGCACCTCTCAACCTCCTCTCCATTGCAGGCTTACGGGCCTACTTATTCTTGCTATGCACGATGGGCATCTTGGCCTGCTGCGGGCACTGAATCTGGCCCATGGATGGGTTTCTAGTCGTATTCAGGCTGTGGTGGCCCAGTAGGTGGCAATTTTTTTGTTTTTTTGTTTTCTTTACTTATTGTTGCTATTTTTATTTTTTCCAGTTTTTTGTTTTATTTTCTGCATTATTTATTTTCTTTTGTTTTTGCTTTATTTTTAATTCTTTTTTGCTTTTAGTTTTAGGAAAATTATAAACTTTCTGTTAGTGCCATTACTTTTCAAATTTGAAAAATACTTTTTTGTTTTTTGTTTTCTTTCTTGCTTTATTTATTTTATTTTGTTTCTACTTACAACAAAATACTTATTGTTGTTTTTTTGTTTTGATTTCTGCATTATTTATTTTCTTTGGTTTTTTGCTTTATTTTTCAATTCTTTTTGCTTTTACTTTTTGGAAAATTATGAACTTTCTGTTAGTGCCATTAGTTTTCAAATTTGAAAACACTTTTTTTGTTTTTTTGTTTTCGTTCTTGCTTTATTTATTTTCTTTGGTTTTTTGCTTTATTTTTCAATTCTTTTTGCTTTTAGTTTTAGGAAAATTATAAACTTTCTGTTAGTGCCATTAGTTTTCAAATTTGAAAACACTTTTTTGTTTTTTGTTTTCTTTCTTGCTTTATTTATTTTATTTTGTTTCTACTTACAACAAAAACTTATTGTTGCTTTTTTAATTATTACGAGGGCGAACCATAAGACATTAAAGCATTTCGTATTCCCACATATAGGACATGGACAACACATAAAACCATTCTGCTTGTTTGCCTCAGCCACTTCGAGAAAATCATGCACGCCCTTAATGTACTCGGAGGTGTGTCTTGAACCGTACATCCATTCCCGGTTCATCTGCGTGCATTATATATAATTAAGTGTGTCAAAAATCATTCTGAGAACATCATGAATAGATAATTAAGTGACCAAATTAATAGAAGTTCATCATCACATTAAAACCAAAGTACATACATAGTTCTCATCTAACAACATAAAGCTATGCAGAGCATCTAAATTAATTAAACCATACTTTGAAACTATGTAAAACATTTCAATGCGAAAATAAATGCGATCATAATCGCAACCTTGTAACAAGCGATCCAACGGCATAATGATACCAAGCCTCGGTATGAATGGCATATTTTCTAATCTTTCTAATCTTCAAGCGCATTGCATCCATCTTGATCTTGTGATCATCGACGACATCCGCAACATGCAACTCCAATATCATCTTCTCCTCCTCAATTTTTCTAATTTTTCCTTCAACATTTTTTTCTTCTTCAACTAAATTTAACCTCTCGACAATAGGGTCGGTTGGAATTTCCGGTTCAACAACCTCCTAGATAAATAAATCTATGTCACGTTGGTCGGCATAATTGTCATAAACAATAAATGAACCAATAGTGATGAAAAGATAATATATACCACATCGAATCATAGGCAGACGGGCCGAGGGCGAAGGCGGATACCAAAACCATCGCACTATATAAGATGCAATAATAAAAGTAAGAAAATTATACAAGTATCTATATAAACATACAAGTAAGAATTTTTTCCTTTCGTAAAGAAGATAAGATAAGAACAAGAGGCTCACCACGGTGGTGACGGGCGACAGATCGGGCGCAGAGCGATCGATGGCGGTGAAGACGGGGACGGGACGTGACGGACCGCTAAACCTAGACAAATATTAAGGAAAATGGAGCTTGGAGGTCGAGCTTGGAGAGGAGAAAGCTTAAGTAGTGTGGTTCGGGCATTCCATCGAACACCTCGTGTGCATAGGAGGTGAGCTAGAGCATAACAAAGCTCTCCTCTCGCCTGCCACAAAAAACAGAGCACTGGGAGTGCTCTGCTCGCGGGCGAGGGGTATATATAGGCAAATAATTGGTCCCAGTTGGTGACTTGAACCGGGACTAAAGGTCAGCCTTTGATCCCGGTTCGTCCCACCAACCGGGACCAATGGTGGTGGGCCAGGAGCGAGGCCCATTGGTCCCGGTTCGTCCCACCAACCAGGACCAAAAGGTCCAGACGAACCGGGACCAATGGCCCACGTGGCCCGGCCGGCCCCCGGGGCTCACGAACCGGGTCCAATGCCCCCATTGGTCCCGGTTCTGGATTGAACCGGGA
The DNA here is from genome assembly GCA_021605145.1 of Aegilops bicornis. Lineage (NCBI taxonomy): Eukaryota > Viridiplantae > Streptophyta > Magnoliopsida > Poales > Poaceae > Aegilops > Aegilops bicornis. The sequence goes on along the minus strand of CM038674.1, from coordinate 261,069,079 downwards.
CTAACGGGCTGGCCGGGCCTGGACCATTGACCTGTTTTCTACTAGTGTATCTATCACCTATTATTTCAGTGCTTGCAGAGAAAACCTTATTGAAAACCGCTTATCATTTCCTTCTGCTCCTCGCTGGGTTCGACAGCCTTACTTATCGAAAGGACTACGATAGATCCCCTATACTTGTGGGTCATCACCAGGGCCCATTATGTGTCTTCTGGTCCATAAAAATCTCCGTAAAGTTTCGTTGCATTTGGACTCCGTTCGGTACTGATTTCCTGCGATGTAAAAAACATGCAGAAAACAGCAACCAGCACTTGGCACTATGTCAATAGGTTAGTACCAAAAAATGATATAAAATGACTGTAAATGATTATAAAACATCCAAGATTGATAATATAACAACATGGAACAATAAAAAATTATACATACGTTGAAGAGGTATCAGCCGCCATCTGCGGTACACGCTAAACGCTAGCACCGACGTCCTCCGCCTCGCCTCGAACTTGCCAGAGGTGCGATAGGGCACGTTGCTCGTGTGCATTGGCCCTTTCCATGCCGGCGTGGTCCACCGAAGCTTCTTCTTTTAAGCGGGAAACCCACTTGACGAGCTTGTACTAAATTTGGCATCGCGAACGCGTGCGTGCCCGACAGCCTCCAGGGCTATTTGCCAGGCGCCGGCCTCCACGTAGTCGGCTCAGTTGCGGGCGCTCTGCTCGTGACTCAGAGAGTCAGTGCATTGCTGCTCCTTGCCCCGTTGACGGCGCAAATCGGCGATACGCTGCTCCTCCACCAGGCGGCCGCACTCCAACAAGTCCTCATACTCCGCATTGCCATCTAAAGACCGATAGAATGCCTCCTCCCTCCGTCTGCCTTTCGGTGAAAAACCGAACACTAGTTCCAGCGGTGACTGCCTCTGGCGTCGCCTCTTGTGGATGGGCGGGGGCATGACGAACGTGGCGAGAGCGAGGATAAGTGGCGAGCGACGTCGGGCCGGTGTGGGATTATGAGGATAGGGCGAGTTGGGTGATGGTGGCACCGGAGAATGCCGGGAACCAGTAATTATAGGCGGAAGGTAGGTGAACCAGCGTGTCGCGGGAAACGCAACGGCCATCACGGTCATCGGAATTGACTGCATAAGCAGACATGGCTTAGCGCGCCAGCTTGCCGCGAAAAACTAGAAAAACTGAAATTATGACTGTGCCATCCCGTCCCGTCCCGTCAGCGGTGCGTCCAGTCCGTGCTGGGTCGCACGTCGGCATGACGGTCGAACGAGTGCGCTCGATTCATCCAGATGAGGTACGTGCGTGATCCGCTGGTTATTCGCGTAGGATCGAGTCGGTCGGATAGTGTATGTGTAGGATCGCAATAGCGGATGAATGTTCGCTAGGAGATAAGGCATTTACGAATGTTTTTTCTGGCAGTTTCTTCAGATTCGCATGGCATTTTCTTCAGAACAGCATGTCAGTTTCTTCAGAGGTAGGCATTTTTATTCAAAAAACTGCCACTTCGAATCTTGCATCGCAACTAAAAATGCCAGGAGCGCATTAGTAGGCTAGCTAGTGATCGATCAGTAACTTGTAAACACTGAGCGAACAGAAATAAGGAACTGTTAGTAACTTGTAAACACTGAGAACACATAAATAAGGATCATGATGTGCACATTAGTGAGAGCCGATCCGTTCGAAATGTTCACACCAGACTCGCAGGCTTGACATTGTAATATGTTCACATTAGTAGCCCAAATTCACAACCAACTAGTACGATTCCCATACATCAGATCAACATGTTAATGCATCTCAATGATTCACAGATTATATATAGAAATATGTAGCTCCAAAAGCAAAGATCTAGAAAAAACATATGCTCTTCCTACTAACATGGATGCTTTTCTGGGCCAACATTCAGTACAGAGTGAAAGACAAATTTGTTTGTGAAGTCTACAATTCCTCTTGCAAACGTAAGTGGTTTCACCAATTTGGAACCATGAGAATGAACCACACATGATGGAGGAACATCCACTGCAATATGATTTGGTCTTTTCTCGATCACACGACAAGACTATTTTCGGAATACAAACTTTAACTTAGGCAAAATGATGCCCATTGTATAATCAGACCAAAGCAATGAAGCACCTAGTGTTGGCCAATAAATAGTACAATACTACTTTTGTGTAGTCCATGAAGTGCCTATCCAATCTTTCTGTGTCTATTTTCAAATGGCACTGCATGCAGTGACTATACTATTCTCTTGTGCAGTTCCACCAAAATTCTGGTCACTTTGTTTGTTTGCCAAATAGCAACGGGTAGACATTTGTCTGCACAAATATCAAGCAACCAGTAAACATATGCCCCACCTTGTATTTTCGGTTTAAACACGTCTCTTCCGCTCAGCATCTGTCATGTTTTGCACTGGACAGTTTGATACTGTCATGTTTTTCCCTGGACAATTTTGTACTGAATTGATTTGCTGGTACAGAGCATAGATATAGCGCCTTCATCAGACCAAGGATATCCATGTTGCAGTGAGGGAAGAGGCGAAACCAATACAACCGAAATTGAGCATCCAATCATTGAATCATGTCCTGCACCTCCAATTTAGGTCCACCCTGCCAATAAATTCACATGCAAACCACTAATATTACTATCTAATGACAGTACAAAAAGAGTAGCAAGATAGTAGCAAACCATGTACCTTCGTAATGAATAGCTCAGTGCCACCAATTGGATATAAAGGTTTGGAAGAAAACATGCTCCTAATGTTGAACCATTTGGACTTTTTGTGCAGTTCCACTAAAATCGAGCATCCCTGTTTGCATAGATATTGAAAGTGTGATTACTATAGAAGTGGAACTAGTTGAAGCATAGACTCACAAATATAAGCATTCCAATTTCTTAAAGGAAAAAGGTAGCAAGACTGTTTCTAACCACCTGTTTGAAGGAATAAATAAGGCAACAACGGCTGATGTCAGGAAGGCATACATAGTATTTTCTTAAAAACTGAACCATTCTTGACCTTTCCTCTTCTTTTAAGCATATTTTGTGCAGTTCAACTAAAATAAAATGCCATCACCGCCTTGAAAATTCAGTGAAACTGTACAAAAATAAATGACTTAACATTACATCATGATGTCTGGTATGTAATTGACAGGCATTGGAGACAAACATACAGACCTCCTCCGATAACATAATGAACATTACTTTTAACAAAGGTGTGACTAGCTTTACCAGGATAATATGAGTGAACTCTACACCCTCAGTTCCTTAATATAAGGCGTTTTTCAGTTCAGTTTAAAGAACCCAAACGTCTAGTATTTAAAAAAAAACAGGTAGTAATTTTCTTGAGCACATATCTGGGAAAGCTTGCCACACTTTATATATGTCCATACGCTAATGCAACACCATTTGAATAGTACAAATATACACTAATCTAGTGCCTAGTGCAATAGTAGAGTAGTTTTTTCATTACGGGGTACAGTACATTGGTTTTACTGAACAGATTTCCATAAGCTAGCACTGGAAGATTTCTATAAACATTAACAATACAAAATGTAAAGGTAACAAGTTTCAGCATTGGTATACTAGTTGTGCAACAACATTAAACCAAATACAAAAGTCTGAAGGTAACTAGCATTATTAACTAATGACAAATTTTTTTTGCAAACCATGTACCTTCAAGGTAAATATCATTTCGAACTCGAAGGGTCATGAAAATTGCTATCCGAATCTTGATAATTGATCAAACATAAAAACTTGATTGAACGAATCAAGAGAACAGCCGGAGGAGGAGGTGCCCACTCTTGACCTTTCCACTTGTCTTCGTAATTTTTTGTGCAGTTTAACCAAAATAAAATGACATCAGCGCCTTGGCATTTTGGTGACACTGTACAATTTTTTTGACTTATCTCATGAAAGTGAGGTGTGTAATCTATAAGCATTAACAATGCAAAAATCTGAAGGTAGTAACAAGTTTCATCATTGGTATACTGGTTGTGCAATAGCATTAGAATGCCTTGGCTGAAAAATATTTAATACATTCACAATCAATAGCTAACCCTGAAATCATCCAGTGACATTAAATGACATTGCTTAAATTTATCGATGGCATTAGACTGAGTGCGACATTAGTTAAATGTGGCATCACTTTAGCAGTAGCATTACTTGACTTTACTGCTGGCATTATACTAACAGCAAAAAAGTGGAAATAAGAGCATGGGAGGCCCATTCGGACAGTGGGAGCACTAGTACGATGTACCTCCACGCACGCATAGAGTGGTGAGGGAGGTAGGGTTGCCCAGAGCAACAAATATCCAGGCAGCATATATGGATTACGTCCCATTTTGTTCTCTTTAGCCTCCTTTTTCCTATGTGAGGACAACAAACCGACGACCTGGTCATTCTCTATTGCGTTGCCATGCCTTTCTACCCTTTTTCAACCAAGAGACATGAGACTCGTTCCTTAGCTACTGATTTTCCCCTTTTCAACCTAGATGCAGGTTCGATGCCTAGTCTCTTCGACAATACTTTCTCCCTTCCTTTCCTTATTCAACCCAGACATGGATTAGTCTGCATGAAGTAGGGTTTTCTGTAATAGTGCAAATTAAGGTTTTTGTCTGCGTGACCAGCAAAGCAGAGGATAGCAAATAGGGAAGAAGGTGGAGTGGAAAAAGATCCACATGCAGCGACATGGCAGATGGGGCAATAGAACAAGGGTATGGTTCGAAAAGACGTAGCATACTTGAGGGTCGGCAGGAAGTGGCTTCGCTCGAGGTCGTCGTCCTCCACACACACTACGACAGCGAGCTTGGGGACGGAGGCCATCCCACGCGGGTGCTAGGTCTGAGAGGACGGCCTTGTCATCAGTGCGTGACCTCGCCCGCCGACGATGAGTGCGTCAACGTGCATGTCCTTTTCTTCCCCGGCGGATCTGTGACCACCGGTGAGGAGGGAGAGAGAGGTCGTCTTTTTTAGATCTGGAGAGAGGGTGATAGTGTGAGAAGAAAGTGGACAGCCCTTAGCAAGCAAGCGCTGAAGCTCCAGCCTATATATCTTTTTTCATACTGGTACTAGAGGTGGAGTGGTGGTGGAGTAGTTTATATTTTTTCTGCATACAGTACCAGTTAGTCGTGCTTCAAAACTGAATGGCACGCCATTAAAAAAATAAAGTCGAGAAATAATGCGGCACCTCGGGCCAACACGGCCACATCGCAGTTTGCACGAGAAATGACACACCATGTTTCGTTGACATGTGGCCCCGTTCCAACATGTTAGTGAGACGACGATGAGTCCTTTTGTACAATTTCCGAACGGACGTCTATGTAGGCCGGGGTGCCTCTTCGTGTATCGTGGCAACCGTCCACCGCCTCTTCGCCTTTCCCTCTCGATTTGAAACTGTTGTCGCACGCTCTTCCTCCCTCCTCCATTTGCCTACACCCTTCCTTCTGCAAGTGTTCGATCGTCTTCTCCATGGAGGGAACAGGCCAGAAACGACCCCGTTATTTTTGCCCCGATCTGAAAGATGACGTGGTGGAGGAAGTCATTGATCGGTGCGACGTCATCACCTCGGCTAGCATGTCAGGTTTGTTCAAGATCATTCTCGACTCAACTAATAACATCATTATAAAGAACCCAATGGTCCAGGAGTGGTTTGATCTCCCCTATCTTCTTCACCATGACCATGCTCGCTGGCGCACGGATGACGGAAGCCTCGCCTTGTGCAAGTTGATACCGCTTGATAATGATACGTGTGATGTTAAGTTGCCATCGCTTAAGGATAAGGCCTGGGCAGGCGCAAATGGAGATTGGGTTGTTTATATTGGGCACAATCGCGAGTGAGAACTTGTGAATGTGTATACTCGTCACCGGGTTCCACTTCCAAAAATCTCAAAGTGCCCAGAGGTTGAGCACACAGATGGTCTATGTACGTTCAAGTATGATCACGGTGACTGTCGTCTACAGAAGATAGCAATTTGTCGAGTTCCCAACCTCTCTTGGGATTTCATGAACTATCAAGTTGTTGCTATCTTCGACAAGCTTGTTACCGTCCTTACTTCCACGCCTCCATGGATAATGCTCAAAAATTAGTTTCTGTACGCGGATGTGTACTGTGATGCAATTCAATACAAGGGTCTTGTGTTTGCTGCCACCACTCGTGGCACCGTATTTGCATGGAATCCAATAAATGTGAATTTCAAGAAGATGGAGAAGAAGATGAGTGTTGTACGTGAACGATTATGGATCCAATAAAGAGTTCGGAGAATTTGGCAGACGAGTACACCAACGCTGTCATTTTCAGTGTCACGACCGGTTTTTCAATAAAAATATTTATTGAGCAACCGACCTATGAAATCCAGTATGAGGAAAACCCTTCATACTGGTAGACAAAACTTTGATACAATAAGCCAATAGCATTAAAATATTACAGGGTCGAGCTGAAGATGCCCAACCAATTATTACAAACACGCCAACAATTAAACATAATGACGGATATGACACAATGGTGTGGGGTGGAAATACTACTGACTCGAGATATGAGTGATTGGTGGAATAACACAGTGGGGGTGGATAATAAGACTACTACACTGGCGGCTCATCGAGCGTCGAGGTGAGGCTCGATGAATTTATTTGGGTAGCGGAAGCGGATATATCACAATGACTAATCCAGGGTCGACGAGACTGACTAGGATTCCTCTAGGCGTCGGACTCACTATCGAACTCTTCATCCATGAGATCGCCTTCGTCGACATCGGCCAAATCAACAAGCCAGGTGAGTACTTTGAAAGTACTCGCAAGACAGTTCGGACAAAAGATATAACAAATGTATGCATGAATGCGACATGATTGATTTATAACAATGTGCTATCAAATCAGTAAGTAAAAAGGGGATCGGCAGTAGTCCGCTCGAAAAGCCAAAGAAGATAAACTCAAAACCGATCGGATTATGCGAGCGGCGCCTCGAAGGGTGAACAAATAAGTAAAACATGCCACAGTCGGGCGTCTGAGCAACACCTCATAAAGGGCTTATATTGAAAGAAAAGACATGCGTGCCACAGTCGGACGTCGGAGCGACATCACAGAAAGGGCTTATAACACAAGTAAATAATAACAATGCCGCAGCCGGACGTCTGAGCGACATTGCAGAAAGGGCTTATAATAAAGGTAAATAATAACAATGCCGCAGTCGGACGTCTGAGCGACATCGCAGAAAGGGCTTATAATAAAGGTAAATAATAACAATGCCGCAGTCAGACGTCTAAGCGACATCGCAGAAAGGGCTTATAATAAAGGTAAATAATAACAATGCCGCAGTCGGACGTCTGAGCGACATCGCAGAAAGGGCTTATAATAAAGGTAAATAATAACAATGCCGCGAAGTCGGACGTCTGAGCGACATCGCAGAAAGGGCTTATAATAAAGGTAAATAATAACAATGTCATGATCGGACGTCTGAGCGACATCGCAGAAAGGGCTTATAATTCACTTTACATGACTGACAAGAAATGGTGCTCACGGAAAATATTCCTCACAAGGCAATAAGCGGGTTAGTCCCTCCACAGAGAATAAATATTTGACACTCATATGGTTCTCAGGAGTTCCTGTCACCGAGACTGACATTTGACAAGATAAGGTGAACACGGTACTTGGACATGGATAAGATGAAATTCAAGAATTTTGACTCTGCAGAGTTTGTACAAAAATTGTCCACAGCCAACGGATTTTCGTAGTCATGAAGGACTAGTTCCGTTTACGGTATTTCAGAGGAAACGCAGCTAACCAGTACACACCCATCATACCTCACGTTGCCAGGAATCACCCTAGACAGCGTTCAAGAAAAACTTTGAGACGGGGAGATCACAATCTCGAATAGCATGGGATCAAATTTATTCTGGCAGCGCTCTAAGGGTGCCCCCTCTCGGTCCCAACCGAAACACCCATGCCCCCGACGGATGAAAGGATTTAATCCAGGGCCATGGAACCCTCATCCCGGCCTCTCGATTTGGTGTGTACCAGAAATTGGTTTGCAACTTACTAAGCCGTATCCCTTGCGGGAAACAGGTGGTAGTACGAAAGGGAGACGGACGAATTTGATCGATTTATGTTGACCTTTGGGTCAACGATCTGGCATAAGCCTGGCATGCTACAACACTTCCATCTTACCCATACTCATGCCAACTCATGGCCATGCAACATGTTTCCAACAACTCATGGACTTTCCGAAACTCACTTGCCTCAACTCTTACGAGATAAACTATCATCGAAATGCTCATGAACGTGCCATGATACAAAAATAATGCAAACATGCCCAAACACTCATCATATCAAAAGTTCAAACATTACTTGCCTGGTTCGGAGTAGTCGGGGTCTAGCTCGGTGAAGTTCGCGGTTCCGTCACCTCCTTCGGTATCTACGGTACACAAAACACACGCGCTAACGTAAATACCGTGGGGTACAGAAAAGTAATCCAAATATTTTTTAAACAAATATGATAAAAAACTAGACGAAATTTTGAAGAGGACAGAAAAAGAATCACTCAAAAATTCCTTTCTGTTAGAAAGTTATAAGAGTTTTGGTCCAAGGACCCTTCTGTAATGGAACAGAAAACCCTCAGGGGCCTAAGCAGAAAAGTGCAGAAAAACGGTTCAGAGTAGAAAGCGTATTTGCCAGAGTACGCTTTCAGAAAACGGTTCAAAGAAAACAACAGAGAGGCTGACGGGCGGGTCCCACCCGTCAGGTTTGAATATTTGAAAGAGGCGGCAGAGCACGACGGTGCCCGAGAGCCGCGGTGGTCGCCGGCGGCGATCCACGGCGTGGTAGGGAGATCGGAAGGTACCTCCGTGCTCAGGGCCCCATTCCGCATCTGTGGGTGGTGGTGGTGGTCGCTGGCGAGCACCACGTCGACGGCGGCTCTTGCTTCGGTGGACGACGGTTCGGGTGGTCGTGGGCCTCGTCGGAGAGTGCTGCGGAGGTTAAATTGAGGTGGGGGTTAGCCTCCTAGTGGTGCCACGAGGCTACGGGCAGGAGTAGGGCGGTGGAGGAGTTCTCACCGAAGAGAACGTTGCCGGAGCCCGAGGCGGACGGAGTTGGCCGGAGTCGAGGAAGAAGGGACCTTCGGGGCTCTTCCAGTGGCTAGGCGGGGTCAGGTGAGGTGGTGGAGTTGTGCGAGGGTGAGAGCAAGCTCGGGGGGGTGCTATTTATAGATGACCCGAGGCGGTTGCCGTGAACGGATAAGTCCGGCGAGTGTTACGGCGGCGCAGGGCATTGGTCGGGGTGGTTTTAGGGTTGAGGGCCATCGTGGAGGTCAACTGATTCAGTTTGGATGCTAAACGAGCCGTGATTGGGCGCTTTGGGCATGCTCGACGGAACGGAGCGGCGCGGACTCGTCGGCGGCAGGGAGCACGTTCTGTGCTTGCCGGGCCACGCGGCGGTGCTGGGCGGCGCTGGCATGCATGAGCCACGCGGAGCGCTAGGGAGAGCTGGGCGGCGCAGAACGGCGTTGGGCTAGGGTGGTGCCTTCTATCGACCGCCACGGGAGGTCCCGACGCCGCAGAAGAAGCCGGCGAGGTTGGGCCAGGGCACCACCGATGCCAGGAATGAGCCAAGCGCTCGTGTGGTGCTCCGGACAGAGAGGAGGGACTGTGAGCAACGTGCCAAGTGCACTGTCGACGAGTGACTGAACCCTGACGAGGAGAAACGACACTGAACTTTGAAACTTCTGAAGATTTCTGAAACTGCAAGAAAACAGTCTTGCTGGTGTTCGACAGAATGATTTTGGCATGTGGGAGTTTCTCCTTGAGCTGATTTTTGGTGGAGGGGCCTCTCATTGCATCTAGAGGCTGCCTGAATTTTTGTGGAATTTTTGGAGCAGAGAAGATATGAATTTCACCAAATTTGACAAATCTGGTCCAAACTTGCAGAATCGAAATTTGAAATTTTTGAAAAGAAGAGGAGTGGATCTTGATTGTCCTAGGTTGTGGGTACCAAGGACTATCCAGGGAGTTGGTTTGAGGTCAAAGCTCAATTGCATTTAGGTACTTGCTTTGCAAATCACCTAGGCTCAAAATAATGGAATGAGAAAAAGATTTGGGAGGAGAAATAAATGAAATAAAATTCAGAAAAGGATTGAACTTGTTGAGACAGAATGTTTGGATTGCCCTAAAGTGGAAGGAGAGATTTTTGGGAAGATTTTACCATGTGGTGCATGGTAAAATCATGAGTGGTTTCAATATTGGAGAAGATGTAAAACTCCTAGGGTTTTCTTTTTAAAAGAACGATTAGACTCCAAAATTTTGAAATTTTGAGAAGAGGGCAATCAGAAGAAAAGTTTAAAAACCAAACACCAGAGTTGAAGGAGATGCCAAAATAAAATCCTTGCTAGAGGGAAAAAGTTTTTGAGAGAGATTTTTGGAAGGGTTTAGAAGACCTTCTTCAAATCCAACAAATTTTTTGAAGAAAACCAAAAGAACATTTTTGGAGTGTCACAACACCTACCCCCTTAGGAAAAATCTCATCCCCGAGATTCCAGCTGTTCCTCAAATAAATGTGGGTGCTCTGTCCGAAGGAAATCTTCTCTTTCCCAAGTGGCTTCACTTTCGGTGTGGTTGCTCCACTGGACTTTGAAGAACTTGATGGTTTTTTGTCGGGTTCTCCTTTCAGACTCTTCCAAGATTTTTATTGGATGCTCCCGATATGTAAGGTCTGCTGCGTCAATGTTTTTATGGGGTACTTGTTTCTCCGGGTTGTTTACGCATTTCCTCAATTGGGAGACGTGGAATACGTCGTGGATGTCGGATAATTCTTGGGTAAGTCTAATCGGTAGGCTACCGTGCCTCTTCGTGCCACTATGCAGAATGGTCCGATGAATCTTGGTGCTAGCTTCCTTTAATCTTGAATCGATGCAGGCCTCTCATAGGGGAGACTCGTAGGTACACAAATTCATCGGGTTCAAAATTGACTCCACGATGTTTCTGATCGTAATAACTCTTCTGTCGACTTTGAGCTGTCTTGAGTCGGTCCTTAATCACCTTGACCTTATCTTGACCTCTTTGAGCAGGTGCGGGCGAAGATATGGCTGTCTCCGGTTTCCGACCAATTTAGCGGGTACGACATCTTCGCCCGTCTGAGCTTCAAATGGTGCCATTTGCAGGCTGGCTCGATAACTGTTGTTATATGCGAATTCCTGCGTATGGTAAGCTCTCTTCCCAACTGGTCCCATAGGTGAGGACACATGCTCTCAAAGATATCTTCTAGAATCTGGTTTACTCGCCACCGCCCATCATGCAGGGATGGTATGCGGTCTTGAATGCCACCTGAGTTCCCAGAGCTTGTTGTAAGTGATCCCAAAATCGGAGACGAATTGAGTGCCTCTGTCCGAGATTATTTTCTTTGGGACTCCATGTAAGCGGCGATACGGGAAAGGTAGAGCCTAGCAAGCTTCTGAGTGGTGTGGGTTGTCTTCACGGGGATGAAGTGTGCTACCTTAGTCAGTCTATCAATGATGACCCATATGGCATCATGTCCGTGTCGTGACCGGGGTAGTCCAGCAATAAAATCCATTCCAATCTCGTCCCATTTCCACTCGGGTATCTTATTTGGTTGCAATAGTCCGGCCGGTTTCTGGTGCTCGGCCTTGATGCGTTGACATGAGTCACAACATGCAATAAACGTGGCTATGTCTCTTTTTATACCAAACCACGAAAATGTTTCCTGAAGATCTTTGTACCTTTTTGTTCCTCCAGGATGGATTGAATATGGAGCGGTGTGGCCTTCAGCCAGGATTTGCTGTTTAAGGTCATGGATATTTGGTATGCAAAGCCTATTCCCGTACCACAATATTCCTTGCTCATCGATGAAGAATTCTGAGGCCTTGCCCAAATTCATCTTCCGTTTTATGCCTTCAATGCTGGGGTGTCCACGTTGAGCCTCTTTAACCTTCTCTATCAGGGTAGGCTGTAACTCTAAGTTCGACACACTGCCTTCAGTGACCACCATCAGATTGAGCTTAGCGAATTCCTGCTAGAATTCAGGTCTCAAGTTTGGCATGCGGTCGTTGTTCGGACTGGGGTTCCGACTCAGAGCATCTGCTACAACATTTGCTTTGCCTGGGTGGTAGTGGATTCCAACATCATAATCCTTTACTAATTCCAACCAGCGTCGTTGCCGTAAATTGAGTTCTGGTTGTGTGAAAATATACTTGAGGCTTTTGTGGTCCGTGTATATTTCTAACGATTTCCAAGTAAGAAGTGTCTCCATTCCTTGAGTGCATGAATAAGCATTGCTAATTCCAGGTCATGAGTAGGATAATTTTCCTCATGCTTGCAGTTGTCTGAAACATATCGACAACCTTGCCTTCTTGCATTAATACGCACCCGAGGCCCTTTCGAGATGCGTCACAAAATACCTCAAAATTTTTGTGTATATCTGGCACAATTAATACTGGTGCTGTCGTCAGTTTCCTCTTCAGTTCTTGGAAACTTTTCTCGCAAGCTTCCGTCCATTCAAACTTCCTGTATTTCTTGAGTAGTTGCGTCATTGGCTTTGCTATGGTGGAGAATCCTTCAATAAATCTTCGTTAGTATCCTGCCATTCCCAAGAAACTTCGTACATCCGTCATGCTGGCTGGTGGCTTCCAGCCATGTACGGCCTTGACCTTTTCTGGGTCTACGGCGATACCTTCTTGGGTCAGTACGTGGCCCAGAAAACCTACTTGCTTTAGCCAAAATTCACACTTGCTGAATTTAGCATACAATTAATGTTTCCTGAGTTCCCCTAGTACAATTCGGAGATGTTCAGCGTACTCTTCTGGTGTCCTGGAGTATACCAGAATATCATCGATAAATACCACAACAAACTTGTCCATAAACTTCATGAATACTTTGTTCATGAGGTGAACAAAATATGTGGGGGCGTTTGTTAGTCCGAATGGCATTACGGTGAACTCATACAATCCGTATCTGGAGGTGAAAGCTGTCTTGGGAATATCTTCGGTTCGCACTTTCAGTTGATGGTATCCCGACCTCAAGTCAATCTTTGAGAACACCTTGGCCTGAGCGGGTTGATCGAATAAATCATTTATTCGTGGCATCGGATATTTGTTCTTGATTGTGACCATGTTTAGCGCTCGATAGTCTATGCACAATCTCAGTGTTCCATCCTTCTTTTGGCAAACAAAATTGGTGAACCCCAAGGTGAGGAATTGGCTCAGTATATACCCTTTATCCAATAATTCCTTTATTTGCTTCTTCAGTTCTACCAATTCGGATGGTGCCATTCTGTATGGTTTCTTGTATATGGGAGCGGTTCCGGGTGCTAGCTCAATGCTGAATTCTAACTCTCGGTCGGGTGGCATGCCTGGTATCTCTTCGGGAAATACATCTGGAAATTCACACACTACTGGAACCTTGCTCAATTCAGAAATATCCACCTTGTTCAATCTCGGTTGCCGGGATATTTTCTTTCCTTGGTTGAAACCTTTATGGTCTTCCCGTGGTGGTGGGTGAGAATTACGGTCCTGTTGAAGCAGTCAATAAAACCTTTGTTGGTGGTTAACCAATCCATCCCTAAGATGACATCCAGTCCTTTATTTTCCAACACGATAAGATTTGCATGAAACTTCAACCCTTCAAACTCGATAACCACACCTGGCGGTAACTCCGGGTAACTTGCTTAATTCGAGGGACTTGGCGACCATAGATTTTTCCAAGGGAAGCATCGAAAAATTATTTTGCAAGGCAAAACTTTTCAAACGAATGAGTGAGAAGCTCGAATCAAACAAAACCATGGCAGGTATTGTGTTGACAGGAAACGTACCGAGTACGATATCTGGGGCATTTTGTGCTTCCTCTTTGGTCACGTGGTTCAGATGACCCTTCCTATGGTTGTTATTTGGGTTGAAATTGTTGCGCTTTGGCGCCGAATTATTGCCTCCGTTGTTCGGCTTTGGGGTCGAGTTCCTTGGCTTGGGGCACTGCTTGGCATAGTGCCCTTCTTCTCCACAAGCGTAACAGGTAACGCCTTGGCGGTATGTGAACTCCTTGTCCCTTGCATGAAAATTCTTGATTGGGCGTGAGACACTTGTCGTGGGTTTGGGTGTCCAGTTTTTCTGAACATCTGTCTTGCTGCGGTGGTTGCGGGCGTGATTTGTCTGGTCCCTCTTCCACTTGCGGAAATCTTCTAAGCGGTGTCTCTCATTTTCCAAAGTAATGGCCTTATCCACCAGCGTCTTAAAATCTGGAAAGGTGTGTACGACCAATTGGCATTTAAGCGCGGGTGTCAGACCGTCTAGGAATTTCTCCATCTTTTTGTTCTCCGACATACGCTCCTTGTTGGCGTAGCGAGACAACAGAGTAAACTGACTATTGTATTCTGACACCGTCATTGTCCTTTGCGTGAGGTCATCAAATTCTCTCTTTTTGATCCTCATAAGACTCTTAGGAATATGTGCCCCATGAAAACCTTCTTTAAATTCCTCCCATGTTATATTATTTTCGTTGGGGTGCATGTGTAGGAAATTTTCCCACCACGATGCGGCTGCTCCAAAGTGAGATAGTGCGGAGCATAAAGCACTTTCTCAAGATCTGAACACTAGGCAATAATTAACTTTCTTTCCATGTCTCAAGCCAGTCTTGACTTCAAGAGGTTTGTCGGTGTGAGAAAAAGTTTGGGGACGTGTCTTCTGTAGCTCGAGATAACTTTTATTGCTGCCGACATCGGCCCACGGTGATTCCCCATATTGATGACTTGGTTCATTATTTCCTGATGTTGCTGCTGACTTTGTTCATAAAGACGGCACATTTGGGAAAGTGTCGTTTCACCGTCTCCGTTGACTTGTCCGCCTCGTGTGAAATTGTTGCCTGGGGTGTGCCATAATTTTCCTCTGTCGGAGTTGGCATGGAGCGCGTCCAAGGACGAGACATGGTTCACTCTGGGGATATATTTTGAAACACTCATAAGAAAAGAAATTGAGTCGCAAAAATCAATCAATTCAAGAAGACGGAAAAAAGTCGCAAATGCTCCAAGATTTTCAAGAGAATAAACGTTTGCGCACGGAGAAGGACTGTTCATTACATATCTTACACGCAAGTAGTAATTATACAATACATCACTCAGGATATGCGTACATAATCCTGACATGTTATTTAGGCTAGTGCACTCCTCCAGATCCTACATGATGCGCAAACAAGCTACTTCTCACAGCCTATGTACATATAAACATATCGCATAAGTCGGTACATCGCATGGCGGCTAAGCGCATTTAGTGGGAGATGGTAAGGATTTCCCTTGGCCTGCCAAGGGTGAGGCGCAGTGAGGCTGGGGACTCAACCTCCTCTTCGGTGATAGGCTCCAGACGTGAGGTGCTGCGCTGAGTTGGTGGAGCAGGTGCCCTATGCGGGACAACTCGAACATGAGCGGGCACGAGGGGTGGTGCAGAACGAACCGGAGTAGGCGCAATGACATGGTTGAACTCCTCCGCGGTAGGCGGCGACGAGTAGTGGTGAGAGCAGTAGGAGCAAGCGATGCGGATGACGAGACGAAAGTCGGTGGCGGTGCGGCAGGAGCTCCCTCCTGTTGGCGGCACAGCCATGGACTGAGTCCATGCGGGCAGCTACAAAGTCGTCCACCAGGTTGTCGAAGGCTGCCTCCAAAGCCCGGAGATACTCGATGAGCATCTCAAAAGCTTCGTCCCATTCTCCTCTAGGGCAAGAGAATGCGTAGTGGCAGGTATATGGCACGTGACATGGCAGGTAGCGGTAGCGATGAGTCTTCATTGAAGGAAGGATGTCCCTGAGACAAGCTATCGCCTCACGGGCTGCCATCTGCGGTGCATGCTTAAAGGTAAATAATAACAATGCCGCAGTCGGACGTCTGAGCGACATCGCAGAAAGGGCTTATAATAAAGGTAAATAATAACAATGCCGCAGTCGGACGTCTGAGCGACATCGCAGAAAGGGCTTATAATAAAGGTAAATAATAACAATGCCGAAGTCGAACGTCTGAGCGACATCGCAGAAAGGGCTTATAATAAAGGTAAATAATAACAATGCCGCAGTCGGACGTCTGAACGACATCGCAGAAAGGGCTTATAATTCACTTTACATGACTGACAAGAAATGGTGCTCACGGAAAATATTCCTCACAAGGCAATAAGTGGGTTAGTCCATCCACAGAGAATAAATATTTGACACTCATATGGTTCTCAGGAGTTCCTGTCACCGAGACTGACATTTGACAAGATAAGGTGAACACGGTACTCGGACATGGATAAGATGAAATTCAAGAATTTTGACTCTGCAGAGTTTGTACAAAAATTGTCCACAGCCAACGGATTTCCGTAGTCACGAAGGACTAGTTCCGTTTACGGTATTTTGGATGAAACACAGCTAACCACTACAGACCCATCATACTTCACGTTGCCAGGAATCACCCTAGACAGCGTTCAAGAAAAACTTTGAGACGGGGAGATCACAATCTCGAATAGCATGGGATCAAATTTATTTACGCGCGCTCTAAGGGGTGCCCCCTCTCCGTCCCAACCGGAAACACCCATGCCCCTTGACCGGATGAAAGGCTTTAATCCAGGGCCATGGAACCCTCATCCCGCCTCTCGATTTGGTGTGTACCAGAAGTGGTTTGCAACTTACTAAGCCGTATCCCTTGCGGGAAGCAGGTGGTAGTACGAAAGGGAGACAGACGGAATTTGATCGATTTATGTTGACACTTGGTCAACGATCTGGCATAAGCCTGGCATGCTACAACACTGCCATCTTACCCATACTCATGCCAACTCATGGCCATGCAACATGTTTCCAACAACTCATGGACTTTCGAAACTCACTTGCCTCAACTCTTACGAGATAAACTATCATCGAAATGCTCATGAACGTGCCATCATACAAAAATAATGCAAACATGCCCAAACACTCATCATATCAAAAGTTCAAACATTGCTTGCCTGGTTCGGAGTAGTCGGGGTCTAGCACGGTGAAGTTCGCGGTTCCGTCACCTCCTTCGGTATCTACGGTACACAAAACACACGCGCTAACATAAATACCATGGGGTACAGAAAAAGTAATCCAAATATTTTATAAATAAATATGATAAAAAACTAGACAAAATTTTGAAGAGGACAGAAAAAGAATCACTCAAAAATTCCTTTCTGTTAGAAAGTTATAAGAGTTTTGGTCCAAGGACCCTTCTGTAATGGAACAGAAAACCCTCAGGGGCCTAAGCGTAAAAGTGCGTAAAAACGGTTCAGTAGAAAGCGTATTTGCAGAGCACGCTTTCAAAACGGTTCAAAGAAAACAACAGAGAGGCTGACGGCGGGTCCCACCGTCGAGTTTGAATATTTGAAAGAGGCGGCAGAGCACGACGGTGCCGAGAGTCATGGTGGTCGCCGTGGCGATCCACAGCGAGGTAGGGAGATCGGAAGGTACCTCCGTGCTCGTGGCGCCATTCCGCGTCAGAGGTGGTGGTGGTGGTCGCGGCGACCACCACGCCGACGGGCGACTCTTGCTCCGGCCGGACGGCGGTTCGGGTGGTTGTGGGCCTCGTCGAGAGTGTCATGGAGGTTAAATTGAGGTGGGGGTTAGCCTCCTAGTGGTGCCACGAGGCTACGGGCAGGAGTAGGGCGGTGGAGGAGTTCTCACCGAAGAGAACATTGCCAGAGCCCGAGTTGGACGGAGTTGGCCGGAGTCGAGGAAGAAGGGCCCTTCGGGCTCTTCCAAAGGGCTAAGCGGGTCCGTGATGTGGTGGAGTTGTGCGAGGGCGAGAGCAAGCTCGGGGGGGTGCTATTTATAGATGGCCCGAGGCGGTTGTCGTGAACGGATAAGTCCGGCGAGTGTTACGGCGGCGCAGGGCATTGGTCGGGGTGGTTTTAGGGTTGAGGGCCATCGTGGAGGTCAACTGATTCAGTTTGGATGCTAAACGAGCCGTGATTGGGCGCTTTGGGCATGCTCGACGGAACGGAGCGGCGCGGACCCGTCGGCGGCAGGGAGCACGTTCTGTGCTTGCCGGGCCACGGCGACGGTGCCGCGGGCGTGCGCTGGCATGCATGAGCCACGCGGAGCACTAGGGAGAGCTGGGCGGCGCAGAACGGCGTTGGGCTGGGTGGTGCCTTCGTCGACCGCCACGGAGGTCCCGACGCCACGTAAGACGCCGGCGAGGTTGGGCCAGGCGCCACCGACGCTGTGAATGAGCCAAGCGCCGTGTGGTGCTCCGGATAGAGAGAGGAGGGATCGTGAGCAACGTGCCAAGTGCACTTGTCGATGCGTGATCGAACCTCGACGAGGAGAAAGCGACACCGAACTCCTCAAACTTCGAATATTTCAAATCGAAGAAAAACAAAGGTCGGCCGTGTGTTCGGCAGAATGATTTTGGCATGTGGGAGTTTCTCCTTGAGCTGATTTTTGGTGGAGGGGCCTCTCATTGCATCTAGAGGCTGCCTGAATTTTGTGGAATTTTTGGAGCAGAGAAGATATGAATTTCACCAAATTTGACAAATCTGGTCCAAACTTGCAGAGACTGAAATTTGAATTTTTTGAAAAGAAGAGGAGTGGATCTTGATTTTCCTAGGTTGTGGGTACCAAGGACTATCCAGGGGAGTTGGTCTGAGGTCAAAGCTCAATTGCATTTAGGTACTTGCTTTGCAAATCACCTAGGCTCAAAATAATGGACATAAAAGATTTGGGAGGAGAAATAAATGAAATAAAATTCAGAAAAGGATTGAACTTGTTGAGACAGAATGTTTGGATTGCCCTAAAGTGGAAGGAGAGATTTTTGGCAAGATTTTACCATGTGGTGCATGGTAAAATCATGAGCGGTTTCAATATTGGAGAAGATGTAAAACTCCTAGGGTTTTCTTTTTAAAAGAACGATTAGACTCCAAAATTTTGAAATTTTGAGAAGAGGGCAATCAGTAAGAAAAGTTTAAAACCAAACACCAGAGTTGAAGGAGATGCCAAAATAAAATCCTTGCTAGAGGGAAAAAGTTTTGAGAGAGATTTTTGGAAGGGTTTAGAAGACCTTCTTCAAATCCAACAAATTTTTTGAAGAAAACCAAAAGAACATTTTTGGAGTGTCACATTCAGCGCGTCAATGACCCTGATTTTGTTGGACCTTCTAGATCAGATACAAGCAATCTCTCAAGGAAAGGCGCATTCTCAATGACCATAAAGTGGAACAGCTGGAGTGATCTCTTCCCAATTGATGTCTTCTTGTGGGGCCAGCAAGACACATAGATCCATCGGAGATTCGTCGAGGCAATGTGGAGGCTAATGAACCCGTGGATCTGCCGAAGACGAAGGTACTCGAGCGCAGTACAGCTACGGAGCAAGTGCTCCATAGCCTTCTTTGAGATGCCAACGTCGAAGAGGTCGAGCTGCTTGAGTTGAGGGATAATAAGGGCGGGCGCGACAATAATCTAGGGAAAATAGCAGGAGCTGAAGCTGGCGCGGCGCAGCATTGGCGTGAGGCGGAGCGCGGATGACAGCAGAGACCGACATCGTCCATCTTCAAACCTGAGCTCCTCGAGCTGATCTAGGGTGGGGGATAAGAACCACTCGTCGAACTTGGCTTGGACCTTGCATTTGGTATTGAACATGTGGATGTCAAGGCGTTTGGCTGGCCCAGGGTGCGATGAAAGAATCTTGGAGACTGCGGACATGCTTTTGCAATCCCCGTCGTAGAGGAAGCTGTCTACGGTGAGGTTGAGGGGGACGCGGCGCCACCGTCGGGAGAGAAGGGTCGTCCGCACGGCAGATTTGGTGGGGAGGAGGCCGATGATGATGAGCAGCATGTCGTCGGGGAGGCTGTTGATGAAGTCCAGGCTTGCTGGATGCGGTTTAGGCTTGAGCCGCCTCCGCTTGTTGGCTGCCTTGCCGTCCATCTCAACCGGTGGTGACGCCGGTGTGCACGTGTGCTGGTGTGTATTGTGTGCTGGGTGTGCGCGAGTGCGTCCTTCTGTGCATGCCGCCGCGCAGTGGTGAAGTGTGCGTGAGTGCGTCCTTCACGCGGAAGAAGTGTGCCCTCAATTTACTAGCGCGCGGGGTGCTACCCCGAGTGGTTTCAAATTTGTTTACTTCACCACGTGTCAGATGGGCCTCTAGTTTACTTATTTTCACCCACTGCCACATGGGCCAGCACACGAAGATAGAGAACACGAGCTGACAAGGCAGCATGTGGACTGGTTGGCTGGTCAACTAAACAATACGGAGCTATACGCTGACACAGTGACCGTATAATCCCTCGGTATAGAGAGTTCGAGTGAGAGGGGAGGCCCGTGAGAGATAGTAGATAGAGAAAGAGCTACTCCCTCCGTTCGATAATGTAGTGCCTATATTTATTTTAAAGTCAAACTTTTGAAACTTTCACCAAGTTTATAAAGAAATTACTTATATCTACAATACCAAAGATAAATGATAGAATTAAGTAAGTACATGTTGTGATGAATCTAATGATCGTTCCATATGTAAATATTTTTCTCCACATATACCTGGTCAAACTTTTCTGAGGTTCGACTTTTCAAAACATACATATGCTTATGGAGGTGAGAGAGTACCTAACTAGAGAGAGATGGCATGGATTTCTGAACCCATGGTTCACTTTCTTTACCATGTTTCCTAGCAACGAAGTCTCTCTTATCATGACGTTGATTCTTTGATTGCGGGTTATCAAGATCAACAGCGGGTTCAATCTCTATATCATTATCATTACTAGGCTGAGCATCAAAATGAACATCATTATTAACATTATCACTAGGTTCATGTTC
Source organism: Aegilops bicornis (assembly GCA_021605145.1). NCBI lineage: Eukaryota > Viridiplantae > Streptophyta > Magnoliopsida > Poales > Poaceae > Aegilops > Aegilops bicornis. The sequence continues at coordinate 261,048,328 of CM038674.1, read as the reverse complement.
ATCACCAGATTGTGTCTTAGCATCAGGAATAGAAATATCATTGGGATTCTCAGGTGTATCTATAACTGGTTCACTAGAAGCATGCAAAGTCCTATCAGATTTCTTTTTCTTTTTATTAGGACTAGGTGCATCAGTATTAACTCTCTGAGAATCTTTCTCAACTCTCTTAGTATGGCCCTCATGATACAAAGGTTCCTGAGTCATCTTACCACCTCTAGTCATAACCCTAACAACATTATCATTGTTCTTACTATTCAACTCATTAAGCAAATCATCATGTGCCTTGAGTACTTGCTCTACTTGAGTTCTAACCATGGAAGCATGTTTACTAATAAGCTTAAGATCATTAACAGTTCTACTCATATAATCACCCAAGTGGTCAAGCATGTTAGCATTACGTTTCAATTGTCTACTAACATAAGCATTGAAATTTTCTTGTTTAACAATAAAATTATCAAACTCAATCAAGCATTGACTAGCAGACTTATTATGAGGAATATCATCTTCATCAAATCTATAAAGAGAGTTTACCTCTACTACCTGTGTCGGGTTATCAAGACCATGTATTTCTTCAATAGGCGGTAAATTCTTAACATCTTCAGCTTTAATACCTTTTTCTCTCATAGATTTCTTTGCCTCTTGCATATCTTCAGGACTGAGAAATAGAATACCTCTTTTCTTCGGAGTTGGCTTAGGAGTTGGTTCAGGAAGTGTCCAATCATTATCATTACTCAATATATTATTCAATAACAATTCAACTTGCTCAACAGTTCTTTCCCTGAAAACACAACCAGCACAACTATCCAGGTGGTCTCTGGAAGCATCAGTTAGTCCATTATACAAAATATCAAGTATTTCATTTTTCTTGAGAGGATGATCAGGCAAAGCATTAAGTAATTGGAGAAGCCTCCTCAAGCTTGTGGGAGACTCTCTTCTTCAATTTGCACAAAGTTAAATATTTCCTTTAAAGCAGCTTGTTTCTTATGAGCAGGGAAATATTTTTTAGAGAAGTAGTAAATCATATCCTGGGGACTACGCACAAACCAAGAGCAAGAGAATTAAACCATAACTTAGCATCACCCTTTAATGAGAAAGGAAAAAAACTTAAGAATATAGTAATAGCGAATTTTTTCCTCATGAGCAAATAGGGTGGCTATATCATTCAATTTAGTAAGATGTGCCACAGCAGTTTCAGATTCATAACCATAGAAAGCATCGGATTCAACCAAAGTAATTAACTCAGGATCGACAGAGAATTCATAATCCTTATCAGTAACAAAGATAGGTGAAGTAGCAAACTTAGGATCATATTGCATTCTAGCATTCAAATACTTTTTTTCAGCTTACCTAACAGTTTCTTAAGATCATCTCTATCATTGCAAGCAAAAAAGTCTCTAGCAGTTTATTCATCCATAATATAACCCTCAGGTACAACCGGCAATTCATATCTAGGGGGAGAATCATAATCTTCAGTTTCAATAATATCATCAGTTTCAGTAATTTCATTCTCTCTAACCATAGCAAGTTGTTCATCAAGAAATTCACCTAGTGGCACACTGTTATCAAGTAAAGAAGTAGTATCATCATAAGCATCATGCATAGCAGAAGTGGCATCATCAATAACATGTGATATATCGGAATCAATAGCAGATGTAGGTGTCGCAAGTTTACTCAAAACACAAGGTGAATCAAGTGTAGACCTAGATGGCAGTTCCTTACCTCCCTTCGTAGTTGAGGGAAAAATCTTGGTTCTTTGATCTTTTAGATTCTTCATAGTGATCAACAGATATAAATCCCAAGTGACTCAGAGAATAGAACTATGCTCCTCGGCAACGGCGCCAGAAAAAGGTCTTGATAACCCACAAGTATAGGGGATCGCAACAACTTTTGAGGGTAGAGTATTCAACCCAAATTGATTGACTCGACAGAAGGGGAGCTAAAGAATATTCTCAAGTATTAGCAGCTGAGTTGTCAATTCAACCACACCTGAAAGACTTAATATCTGCAGTAAAGTATTTAGTAGCAAAGTAGTATGGAAGTAACTGAAGGAGATATGCCCTAGAGGCAATAATAAAGTTGTTATTTATATTTCCTTATATCATGATAAATGTTTATTACTCATGCTAGAATTGTATTAACCAAAAAATTAGTACATGTGTGAATACATAGACAAACAGAGTGTCACTAGTATGCCTCTACTTGACTAGCACGTTGAATCAAAGATGGTTAAGTTTCCTAGCCATAGACATGAGTTGTCATTTGATTAATGGGATCACATCATTAGAGAATGATGTGATTGACTTGACCCATTCCGTTAGCTTAGCATTTGATCATTTAGTATGTTGCTATTGCTTTCTTCATGACTTATACATGTTCCTATGACTATGAGATTATGCAACTCCTGAATACCGGAGGAACACTTCGTGTGCTACCAAACGTCACAACGTAACTGGGTGATTATAAAGGTGCTCTCTGGTGTCTCTCGATGGTACTTGTTGAGTTGGCATAGATCGAGACTAGGATTTGTCACTCCGATTGTCGGAGAGGTATCTCTGGGCCCTCTCGGTAATGCACATCACTATAAGCCTTGCAAGCAATGTGACTAATGAGTTAGTTACGGGATGATGCATTACGAAACGAGTAAAGAGACTTGCCGGTAACGAGATTGAACTAGGTATTGAGATACCGACGATCGAATCTCGGGCAAGTAACATACCGATGACAAAGGGAACAACGTATGTTGTTATGCGCTTTGACCGATAAACATCTTCGTAGAATATGTGGGAGCCAATACGAGCATCCAGGCTCCGCTATTGGTTATTGACCGGAGACGTGTCTCGGTCATGTCTACATAGTTCTCGAACCCATTGGGTCCGCACGCTTAATGTTTGGCGATGATCGATATTACGAGTTTATGTGTTTTGATGTACCGAAGGTAGTTCGGAGTCCCAGATATGATCAGGACATGACGAGGAGTCTCGAAATGGTCAAGACGTAAAGATCGATATATTGGAGGCCTACGTTTGGACATCGGAATGGTTCCGGATGAGTTCGGGCATTTACCGGAGTACCGGGTGGTTACCGGAACCCCCCGGGGAGTGTATGGGCCTTATTGGGCCTTAGTGGAATAGAGGAGAGGAAGGGAAAAGGTGGAGGGCGTGCCCCCCTAGCCCAATCCGAATTGGGTGGGGGCCGACCCCCCTTCCTTCCCTATCTCCCCCCCCCCCCTTCCTTCTCTCCTACTCCTACTACTTGGAAGGGGGGAATCCTACTCGCGGTGGGAGTAGGACTCCCCAGGGCACGCCATAGTAGAGGGTCGGCCCTCCCCCTCCTCCACTCCTTTATATACGGGGGAGGGGGCACCCCATAGACACACAAGTTGATCATTGATCCCTTAGCCGTGTGTGGTGCCCCCCTCCACCATAATCCACCTCGGTCATATTGTCGTAGTGTTAGGCGAAGCCCTGCGCCGGTAGCTTCATCATCACCTCATCACGCTGTCGTGCTGACGAAGCTCTCCTCGCCACTCTGCTGGATCGTGAGTTCGTAGGACGTCATCGAGCTGAACGTGTGTAGATCGCGGAGGTGCCGTACTTTCGGTACTAGGATCGGTCGATCGTGAAGACGTACGACAACATCAACCGCGTTGTCATAACGCTTCCGCTTTCGGTCTACGAGGGTACGTGGACAACACTCTCCCCTCTCATTGCTATGCATCACCATGATCTTGCGTGTGCGTAGGATTTTTTTTGAAATTACTACGTTCCCCAATAATAACAATAACGGTGGCAAAAATAACAGTAGCAGTTTTGTAACAATCGTAACAGTGGCAAGGAAAAGTAACTTAGCAAAGATTAATATGAAACGAAGTCGTAGGCAATGGATCAATGATGGATAATTATGTCGGATGACATTCCTCATGCAACAGTTATAACCTAGGGTGACACAGAACTAGCTCCAATTCACCAATATAATGTAGGCATATATTCCGTGTATAGTCATACGTGCTTATGGAAAAGAACTTGTATGACATCTTTTGTCCTACCCTCCCATGGCAGCGGGGTCCTAATGGAAACTAAGGGATATTAAGGCCTTCTTTTAATACAGAACCGGACCAAAGCATTAGCACTTAGTGAAAAATGAACTCCTCAAACTACGGTCATCACCGGGAAGTGTCCCGACTATTGTCACTCCGGGGTTGCTGGATCATAACACATAGTAGGTGACTATAAATTGCAAGAGAGGATCAAGAACACAAATATATTCATGAAAACATAATAGGTTCAGATCTGAAATCATGGCAATCGGGCCCTAGTGACAAGCATTAAGCATAGCAAAGTGATAGCAACATCAATCTTAGAACGTAGTGGATATTAGGGATCAAACCCTAACAAAACTAACTTGATTACATGGTAAATCTCATCCAACCCATCACCGTCCAGCAAGCTTACGATGGGATTACTCACGCACGGCGGTGAGCATCATGAAATTGGCGATGGAGGATGGTTGATGATGACGATGGCGACGATTTCCCCTCTCCGGAGCCCAAAACGAACTCCAGATCTGCCCTCTCGAGGAAGAACAGGAGGTGGTGGCGGCTCCGTATCGTAAAACGCGATGAATCCTTCTCTTTGATTTCTTTCTTCCCGAACGTGAATATATGGAGTTGGAGTTGAGGTCAGTGCAGCTTCGTGGGACCCACAAGCCAAGGGGGCGCCCAGGGGGTAGGGCGCGCCCCCACCCTTGTGGACAGGTGGTGCGACCCCCTCGGTTGATTCTTTCGCCAATATTTTTTATATATTTCAAAAATATTATTCGTGGATTTTCAGGTCATTCCGAGAACTTTTATTTCTGCACAAAAATAACACCATGGCAATTCTGTTGAAAACAACGTCAGTCCGGGTTAGCTTCATTCAAATCATGCAAATTAGAGTCCTAAACAAGGGCAAAAGAGTTTGGAAAAGTAGATACGATGAAGACGTTCGCCAAACAAGACCGTTGTTGGACGGCCAAGAGATTAGCCAAGTGGAGATTGGCTCACCCTTCATGTTGTGTCCTCTTTGATCAGGACCCCGAGGACATTCACCACCTCCTTGCCGCCTGTGTTTTCTCCAGGGAGATTTGGCATCACACTCTAGCTTGGTGCAAACTCACCATCAGCCCTCCCAACGGCAACCTCACCCTCTACGACTGGTGGAGAGACGCTACTAACTCCATCCCGATGTCGCTCCATAAAGCCCTTGTGTCCCTTGTCCCACTGTTCACCTGGGCCATTTGGAAGCATCGCAACGCTTGCATCTTCAACCAAAGGCAACCCTCAACTAGCTACTTGTTTGCTTTGATCCAAGATGACGTGCGCACCTGGGCCACTGCCGGTGCCAAAGGACTCCAAGCCATAATCGACGCGTTGTAAACTCACTTGTAACTAGGCTGAGCAACCCACTTCTTCTGCTCATAAGGACCCAGGACCCATGGCACCCCTCATAGTGTACGAGCTAAGGGTCCTTAACACTTGTATTCTGTCTACCTATCAATGCAATGATACACCAGCTTGACGTATTAGAGAAAAAAGATCTGATTTTTTAGGAGTTATAGACATATGTCTTGTGAATATCCATAATTTTTTACAGAATTTTTTAAAACATCTAAATGTGGCTTTTCAAAATGTGTAGCATGGGAGCACCTAATAGGTGGTATCACTTGATATCCACCCACACCCAGCTGTATCAGTATTGTTAGCTTGTGTCTGCCTCGCCCGGCTGCCGCAACCTCCACTGTACAAGGTTGCTTGGCGGCCGCACGCGCCGTGCATGCGCAGCAGAGAGTTACGTACGCGCCTCGGATAGGCACGCTACTAGAATTTATCAGACCGACACAGGGCTGCACTGCACGCTTGAAGTACTCCTATCTCTGTATTTGAGGCTCTCTGTATTTTCCTACTGTACTCTACGTCTATCGCAACGGCAGGCCATCATTGCGCTAGCTAGCCGCAGGCGAGGCGAGCAGCCTAGCATGACGTCGGGGCTGCCAAGGGAACCCCGCCATGAGATCATGGGAAGATCACGCACGCGACGCGAGAAAGGCGCGTGCGATGCGATCCAACTGCCACCAACCGGGAGAAAAGGCTGATCAAGGGAGCCGCGTGCGTGTACGTGTGGCCCGGCGACGGCGAGGCCCGCGCGTGCGCTGCTGCGGTCAAGCGTGCGCCGCATGGCCACGTGCGCTCTACTCCACGGCTACCACGCCCGTCCCGTTGCCGGTCTCGGCGGCAGGTGGCGCGCCGGTCGAGTGGGCGAAACCTCGCCTTTCCTCTCTGCGGCGCCAACATCGTCGACCCTCCTCCTCCTGGCGCCATAATCAGCCGCTAAAGTACTCGAAATGACCTGGGAACGGTCGAAATGCGCTCCTCCAAAGTAGGGGGATGAGTATAGGAAGAAAGAGAGCGAAGACGACGAGGGGAAGCCGCAAATAGTCCGGGCGATTTGCAATCATTGTCTTTGAGAGATCTCGGGCGGCAAAAGGGATTGAGATCGATCGATCCACCATGCATCCACTGCACGCACGCACAAGGGTGGGGAGAGCGAGACAAGGCCCGACGCAGCGCATGCGTACGTACGCGGCATGGGCGTGACGTGTGGCTGGGTCTCGACAGTACCAAGTGGAGAGAGAGAGAGCGCGCTGCTTTTGCTTCGTCACGCCACGCTCTGGCCCATGGCGTGCAGCTTTGGTTGGATGCTCTGCTCGGGGGGAAAGCCGGCCTCGGCCCCTGCCCTCCTCAAAAGCACCGAGCGCACCAAGCAAGAACAATGGATAAGAAAATTTATATAGGAATTTTGTATACGTTTTATATTTTTTATTACATGTTGATCGAATAGTTGCCAAATTCATTGATTTCAAGCGAGTAAACAAAAACATCAAAAGGAGTCATCGCAAAAGGCAAGTGCCAATTTTCCTTTTTAAAGAAAAACAGCTTGATTTATGAAGGAAAACTTGGCGAAATTCTAAAACAGTGCCTATATAGCTAAGCCTGTGCCTAAAGCACATGAACAGGTACTCCCGCGGTTCCATAATTCTATGAGTTAGAATCACGACAAGAATTATGAAACAGAGAGCAAAACATAGGAAGGCCAACCCCTGCAACACACCCGGCCAAATACTTAAACGTCTTGCCGCTATCAGAGTGCATAATGAAAGCCGATGTATTAGTCCATACCGCCACAAGCATATCCGCGAACATAGTTTGCATGACGATCCTTGCACGTGCAGGGTGATCCTGTGCCCCCTCCCTGGGACGCCGGCATCGTCCACATACGCGCCGCATCGACCAACCATACGCCACAACGTTGCGACCTCCCGCGCCTAGCCGCGGCTCGCGGTGCCCGCACACCGCTCTCCACCACCCCCGAAGAATCCCCTCATCGACAACATGCATTCTCAATGCCGCGTTGCATTGCCCCTCACCAGGTCGAGCTACCCCCACACAACCACAAACCTCGAGGGCGAGAAGGAATTAATTGCCCGACGTTGCCGCCATTGCGCAGGCTTTTCCCATCGACTCTTACCGACAACGACGGGGGAGGAGGGCTGGAGGAGGTGCGGGCACCCGATAGCTAGGACTCGCGCTCCGGCCGCCCACGGAGTAGCAAGACGAGGCGTCTAAGTTTTTTCTCTCTCAATAAAGCTAGCTTCTCGTGCAAGTATATGTTCTTTTTATGAAGGGAGCATGTGGAGATTCAGTTGGCTCGACTGAGAAATAATAGCATGTTTGTTATGGCCTTTTTCTAGTGGGATGTCAGTCCATTGCACCCCACCTGTGTGTCGGGATCACTAGTGAGGGGGTATCCCTAAAAGTTCACTCACACTCCTCTCGTAGTGACAAGTGACATACTTCATGTGCAACACTTGTCGCAACCTAGGAGTTTTGTGCTTTTTTCATATATTTTATTTTTTATTTAATTTTCTCTCTTGAACCGTGCATCCAAATTACTAACCGTTTTCACCATTGCGTTTCTTGCATTGAGATCTTCAAACTATATCACATGTAGCTATATTCTAAGAACAAAAACATTAGAAGAAAAAGACAAATGCCGACGCCCTCCCAACTAGGTCTTAGCCATCTCGCTCGGCTTCATTGGCAGAGTATAGGAATTGTAGTGCCAATAAGGTCAAACTGCAATTTCATCCAAAAAAGATATATGATTTTTAAAAGATGTCCCACATATCGAAAACATGTTTGTGGCATTTTAAAAAACTGTTAATACGATAAAAAAACATTCAGATAATTTAGAAAACATATTTTGTACCATTCAAAAAAATGTTTATGCAGTGTAAAAAATATATTATACAATTTAAAAAAATCTTTGTGTGGTTTAATTTTTCTTTTATAGCGATCAAAACAATGTTCATGAAATTCTATGAAAAGGTGTATAGTGTAAAAAAATGTTCGCATAGTTTTAAAATAAATGTTTCATATCATCCAAAAAAATGCTCGTGGCATTTTTTAAAAATGTCATCCAATGTAAAATATTGTCATGTACTCTCTCTGTCCCTAAATATAAATCTTTTTAGAGATTTCAATATGAACTACATACAAAGTAAAATGAGTGAATCTAAACTCTAAAATATGTTTATATACAACCGTATGTAGTCCGTATTGAAATCTCTAAAAGACATATATTTTGAAATGGAGGGAGTAGTTTCTAAAAAAGCATATGGTAATGTTCAAAACACTGTTGAACATGTATTTTAAATGCTTAAAATTAATACAAAAAATGTTCAAACATGTATCTGAAAAATTCAAATAATTTTTAAAAACAATTTTTTACCTTTCAAAAAATGGTCCACATCTATTTAAAAAATGTTAGAAATGAATTCAAAAAATATGTTCAAAACATGTATTTGGATAATTGTTCAACTTGTACAAACAAAATGTTCCACATGTGTATGAAAATGTAGAGTGTGTATTAAAGAAACTTGGCATGTATTTAGAAAAGAAAAAGGCAAATGAAACCAAACAATCGTGTAAGGGAAACATAGGCAAAATTAAAAAAATCCAATGATAATCGAAGAAAGCCGAATAAAACCATAATGTAGAGCATACACAAAGTAAGTAAGTAAGTAAATAAGAAAAAAAAACAATGAAACCCATAAAGAATTCACACATAAAAAGAATAAAAAAACAATAATAATGAAACCAAAATAAAACTACGAAGGAAAAATACATAAAATGAAAGAAAGGAAAACAAACGAAAAACAATGAAAACTGTAAAGGAAACACACAAAAAATCCAATAAAACCAGAGAAAACAATATAGAAAAGCATAAAAAGGGAAAAATGAAAATAAAATAAAACGAATGAGAAAGATAAGGAAGATACACGAAAGAGGAAGAAAACAAAATAAATGAATAAAAACAAAACAAAACAGTTGGAAACTCTAGAGAAAACACATAAAAAAAACACTAAAACCGGATCAGTTCAGCCATTAGACAACAAAAAGACAAAGTACAACAATGGAAAAGCGAGCGAACGCATCAATGTACGTACAAGGACTCCAACGACAGGCGCTAATATGTCTCGCCTACAGCGAGACGTGAGGAAGTCTCACTGAGGCGAGCTTTATATTGGGCCGGCCATCGCGCCGCTGACAACAGGCCACAAACCGTATTCTCATATTTTTGCATTTTTCTTTTTTAATTTTCAATTTTTATTTACTTTATTCATATTTCCAGATATTCTATATTACAAAAATACGTTACATAAAAATTTACCAAAAATGTTAATCAAGCATTTAAAAAATGTTAAAGTGTATAGAGAAAGTGTTTCATGTATACAAGAAATGTACAATGTGAAATGTGTATAGAAAAAATGTTGACCATGTATTCAAAAGATGTTAATCCATTTGAAAAAGAATGTTGAGTGTTTGAAAATGTTAAACTTGTATCTGAAACATGTTAAATGTGTATAGATGTTTTTTGACCGTACGTTCAAAAAATGTTAAACTAGTATTTAAAAAATGTTAAATATGTATAAAAAAATGTTGAACATGTATTAAAAAATTAAACTTGTCTTTGAAAGATGATAAATGTTATGAATGTAGCAAATGATTGGAAAAAGCAATAACACAACGCCTCTAGTAGTCTAACTAACTGTTCTTCTAACCCATTCAAAGACAAAGTACAACAAACTTTACAGGGAAGCTTGCAAGTTGCTAGTACAAGCTTGAAATCGCTCAAGAGCCACGAGATGCATTGTAAGGATGACGGTGGGTACTCATTACCCGCGTACCTCGCAGGTAAAAACCCTATTAAGATAAGAGTATGGGATAAGAAATTACCCTGCGTATGTAAATAAAAATATATTATATTCATCAGGTAGAGAGGGTACTGATGTGGGCTCATATAACCCATACCCTATACCCATGTACCCATCTAAAATTTGAAAAATGAGACTAATTTTGCACATACCGATGCATGAGTAGGGCGTATACTACCAATAGCCACGGTCGTAATTTTTACATAGCTTATGTTTTTTTAGAGAAACTACACACATTGTATTAACCAATTAACAGAGTACATAATACACGATGCAGAATCTTCTAAAGAGACCATGATAGAGCATGTGTCTTGGAGGCTATGCAAATAGAACCTCCAAAAATAATATTACAATCGAGTTCTTAGAGGCCCCTATTAAACATATAAAGAATGAGCTAGTGCGCCCAACTAGCGGCACCAGCCACGTCTCCTTTTATTCGCGGTGTGCGCGGAGAGCAGAGCCAGCGAACGAGCGAAAGAAAACTAGCTGCGCGTCCCGTCTCACCTAGACCACCTCTCGTCCCCGCACCCACCCCCAATCCGCCGCCTCCTTTCCTCCCCGGTCCCCATCTCTGCTCCTCCTCCTCCCCAATCGCCCCCATCTCCTCCTCCGTCTCCACTTTTGGTCGTGGCGCCTCCTCTCCACCTCGTGCCCCTCCTCCCACTCCGCCACCTCCGCTCCGCACCCGGCCGCTCTGAGGACCATCGACGAGGCGAGGATAAGCGGTGCCATCGGACCACCACCCGAGCCCGCACCTCCTCGACCAAGCACCGTCCGCCTCCTCCCCACCCCGTCCACGCCATGGCCGTCCCCGACCACGCCGGCCGCCATCGCTATATCGCACGTGAGCACCCTCTCTCCCCGGCATCCTGCCTTCTCTCTCTCTCGTGGCCGTCTCTGGTAGGCTAGGGTTTCTCTCCGGGACGGGGACGCCTTAGTTGGTTTCTTTTTCTTCATATATGTAGTTAGATCTTAGATGTGCTGCCATCTTGTCAGAGGCGATGCAATTTCCCTATGATCTGGAAACTTTGGTTTCTATATTTTTTTTAGGAGTTGCAAAATGTGATCTTTGGACAAGGGAGTGATGGTTAGCCCTTAGCAGTCTTCAATTCTGGATCACTTCAATTGATAATTGCTTCATTAATGTAATTTTTTTTCTTGTTTGACATAATCCCACACTTTAGGATCTGGCAAGAATTAATTGGATTATAGTCTAGGTCTGGTCGTGCGTTAAATGGCGAAGGGGCAGCCCCACAAGGTACTAGGTCCAATTTCATCGAAATGCTACATCTACCTACTGCCTACTCCACTTGTTCACATACAGTTTTTTGCTTTTATTTTCACTAATTCACTTTTCTCAGCATTTTTGCGTGGGTCTCTTTTTATGGCCAACTTGACAATTTGCTCTTGAAGGAGTCGTTCAACTCACAAAGAACAAAGAATGTTCATGTCAACCTTGGTTTTTTCTACAGTAGTTGGTAATCACTCTGAACAATAGTAGATCGGTACAGCCAATAGTAGTTAGTTTGAGGCTGCCTTTATCTTTCCTACAATAGTTCATTTCAATTGTTCTTAGTTTTTGCTGTAGTTGTTAATTTGATTACCTATTTTACAAGAAATAACAATCATTCATATATGCCATCTTATTCTTATGCAATAATCTGAAATCTATCTTGTCATACCAGGTCTCCTGTTTTCAGTGGCCATAATTATAACTACAGTTTTTCTTGCAAAATAAAAACTACAACTACAGTTTTAACTGATGTGATTAAGGATGGTGTCGGTCGGCCACGTCCAGATTCCTTTTGGCGTTGTTTTCCTGACAGAGTATCTTTAATGTGCTCACCTTCGGCTGTTGCTTCTTTGTGCTCATCCATAGCAATACTATTCTCATTAGCTCATCCATGGCAATACCGTTCTATCCACTAATCGGCAATGACACAACTACACATAGCGAGTACTAGAAAGCATGATAATGTTTTAGGGCATTTTTCTACTTTGTGCAAGAAATTTAATTTGATGGATATGCGACCTGTTCTCTCTTGATTATGTGTGGATTTTAATACACAGTTATTTCTGTAGAAGGTAACTTGATTGACACTGTTTTGTTATTTCTATGTGCAGAAAATGCGAGCTCGAATCGATGGATTGCATACTATTTGGCTGTTTTGTTTTGTTCTAAAGATACAATCGAGTTGAGACTTCTTTTGTATGTAAATTCACTATGGAAACCGAAATAATGGTACTCTGGACAACCGTTGACTTTCTTGCATCGGTTCTTCATTCTGTAAGTCACACCTTTTCTATTTGGTAAAAGAATAGTGAGCTCATGCTTGAACTTCCACCATATATGTTAACACTTGGATACTGTATCAAATCTCTGATCCTTACTCGTCAATTTGGACCTTTGTAAAGAATGATTTTTGGTTATATAATTTATTATGTTTTGTTTACGTTGTCGAGAGGTAGAATGTAAAGTAGGCTGCTATTTTCATTCTATTCATATGCAAATATTTGATATAAGTGAATATATACCTTTTGGTAGGTGAATGTGCTCTCCATTAATATCACTGATATATTTGAGCTTCAGAGAAGGATATCTATGCCATTTTGTTTTTGGTTTTGAACAAAAGAGTGTTGTATGTGTATCGTTAAGAGGATGAAGCAGCAAAATTACCAGTTTAGCAAGATGTGGCTGATACGTGCAGAGTGGCTTTACTTAGGTCTGGTGTTACTACTATTTCTTTTCGTTGTAAAACTGCAGTGCGGCAAAGTTTATAGATTTATCAACCATGCTTTTGGTGCCAGTAATTTTGACTGTAGCTGTTGTGCAACTCCGTCTGTCTGTGATCTATTGTTTAAATATAACATAACATTCTGAGATTGTTAGTTCTCTATGTATGAGGAATCATGAAAGAACTGTCTGCTAGGGGTAAATAATCTTTTCCGTTGTTTGATAAACAGTTAGGCTGCTACCCTCTCATATATTTTTATTCTCTTTTGAAGAAATTCCTAGCCTTGAATACTATTTTCTCCATGGTTTTTATGTTGTGCATTCTACAACAGTTACACCTAAAGTTTGATGCCGTGTGAGTAGCAGAAACTGCAAGAATAAGCATTAGTCCTCACGAGAAGAGGTTGACATCATATGCCCCTTAAGGTAATCAATTTGCGTCTTTAATCTTTCCATGTTTTTCTTTTGTTATTTTTACTTTAAAATAGAAAAATAAAATAACGACAACCTAGCTAATTCCATTTTTGTGCATGATATATTTTGATCTCAAATGCATTTCAATGGCTCGATGTTCCATTCAATCATTTTTGCCATGTATCTTCCATTTAGACATACTTTGGATGACCAACTTTTAGAAACTAATAACCAAGGAAACTTATTTTAACAGTTGCAGCAGTACCTACTAATATTTGCCAATATATTATCCATGATATGTATCTTCCATTTTATTAATTACCAAAAAATGAGGATAATAGTGGACACCCCAAACAATATCTCTGAATCTTAATTGTTCATCCTTAATGCTTGAAATGTTCCACATGATGTTTGCTGTTCAAGCAAAATCATTTTATCATTAACACTCTTGGCATTCTCTTGCATCAGAAGGGACCAATGATTTTGCCTTTTGGGAGCTCATGCTTATGGTTAGTTGTATAGCTATAATTTCTCTGTACATACACTTTTTCCTTAGAGAATTAGAATCATTTGTTCCTGGAAGTCTCATTGTACTTGTTCATTTGTTCCTCTCGTTTTTTCTTCGCGGGTTGCTTTATTCCATATTTTGCTCATGTGCTGCAGTGCTCGCTTTGTCTTCCCCTGATGTTCATGGTCTCAAGGATACTGACCTAGGAGTAGTCCTATGCAAGTTCTGGTTATCGCCCCTATCCTCTTTCCTGCAGGTATGCAGGAATCTCTTATCCAGATTCTAGCTATACATCCTTTACTATGACAATCTCGTGCTATACTGCAGAGTGTACTCTTTATATAGCTACTAATTTTGTAATGTTGTTCGCTGATTGCTCGCTGCTATCTTCGCTTCGTATGGTCGCCGGCTGGACACTTGCTGCTATCTTTGATTCATAAAGCACACTATATTGCCTTTATTTTTACATATAAATGTAAATGTTGACAAGTATATTATTGTGGTTGTTGAGTCAGTCTATTGATAAGAGAGATATTATGTGTGCTGATTCTTATTCTCTCAATTCCTCTGAAGTCTGTACTTCTTGTTCAATTTGGAATGCATGATCAGAGAGATATGGCGAGGGAGGTGGTGAGGAAGTCATTGGTGATCTTGAAGAATGGCAAGACGCCGAGCGATGCGCCGCTGCACCAACTGCCCAAGACGTCGAGCGACGCGCAGCTGCTGCCGCTGCCCAAGAAGATGACAAGCACAAATGATGGTTTGATATGTGTGCAGTTGCATTGTTTATTTCTTAATCAGTGGAGATCATTTTTATTAATTATTTTGACACGACCCCTATGCTTTCTGTCAAGAGATTGTTTTTGTAGTTGCCTATTTATTGTTATCTACCATTTTTAAATCTTCTGCAGCATAGCATGTACTATACTCCTATTATGCAAAGACTTCGGGAGGATTAGCAGTTTCAAATTCTACTATCGAGTTGTTTGCTCTTTTTGAATTACAAATGCCTACCCAAGGTGTTATTTTCTTGCATCCTAACCTTTTAAGATAATATTCAGATGAACTTCTGGATGCAACGTCCTGGGCATGTGCTTTCGAGCAATATTTGAATAAAAATACCGGCAGTTTGTGTTAGCATTTCAAAGACTGACTTACTCTAACCAATCCTATTACTATTTGTGTTTATGAGATTTCCACTAAAGCTCGAGAGGAGTGACGGTGGGGGCGTCGAGCTGCGATGAGGTGCCGCTCGGGCGCGAGATTTCCACTAATTTTCTATATTGCTTATTTATGCATTTGTGACCATAGCTTTCCACTTTAGCTCATAAACTGGATGGCAAAATAGAGTTTGCCCACTTCATATCTATGTTGTCTTATTAGGAAAATAGAGTTTGTTTTATAGCTGATGCTTAATATGTTTTATCGACCGGTGAATGCTCAACTTTAGCTCATAACTGGATGGCAAATGCTAATTCTGATGGGGCTTTTGCCACATTGTTTTATGGTTGTCTAGGCAGTTGATGGCATGCTTCTTTCTTGCTAATTGTCAATTCTTTTGTACACTAGTGGAAAAAAGGCCTTTGGTCATGATTCATAATCGCCATTAGTCGCGGTTGCGCAACATGACCAAATAAGCGCGACTAAAGCCCCCACCTTTAGTCGCGGCTGCTTAAGAACATGACTAAAGGCCCGTCCCACGTGGCGCCAAAGTGACCGTCAAGCGGAGGACCTTTAGTCGCAGTTCTTCCGGCCAATCATGACTAAAGCCGCCACAGGTTTAGGGTTTTAGCCACCCCTCTAAACCTGTTTTCTGTTTAATTTGTATTGTTTTATTTCTTTTGTGCTTTATTTTAATTTTGAAGGAGTTTCATATATTCTACGGTACTACATACATGCATATGAATGTACAATCTCAAATAAATTTGAAATTAGAACCAAAAAGAATTCAAGAGGAATATACAATATATATTCAATATCATCGGATGACCATATACAATTTTGAACAAGTTTCCATACATGATTTAATCCATATAAAGTTCTACGTCCTCGTAATAGTGTTCTCCTTTAGGATGGAGGACTTCCTGCTGAACCATCCAGCTAGTTCCTCTTGAAGTGGTCGGAAGCGAGCTTCTAGACTAAGCATCATCCGGAGGTTATTCCTCCGAGCATTGGTATCACTCGGAACCCGCTCAGAGGTGTATCTCCGGATCCTCTCCTGAACATAGTATCCACATAGATTGGTCTCCGGTGACTGAATATCCCCAGCATTCTTAGGCTTTAACATTTTGAATTCTAGCTCTTTTTGAATTCACCGACCTTTGTATCTACGAACCGTCTCCAAACCCTACGAGGCAAAGAAAATTAAGTGAACAAGAGAGTTATTAGTTACTTGATATTAGGAAATGAACGAAATAGGCCGATCTATATAGAGCGCAAATGAATGAAAATAATTACTTCGCAGCATTCTTCTCATGTCGGCCCAAAGCTTTGGATCCATATTCAGAGAGTCGTGGACGAGACATTACGAGGTGTTAACTTTAATTACTAGCGTAATCCGGTGGAACTGCGGACACGATACATGCACGACGTCATGCATAACTCATCGATTAGCCGCCACATACCATGCATGGAGTAAACAAAAGAGAATTAATGTGCTCAAGACAGAAACACTCACCCAAAATGGTAAGGAAATAGAATATCACTTTTGAGTTCCTGCTTTGTAAGAAACTGCCACAGGTCTGCCTCCACGTCGGTGGGGTGACGGCTCCAACACATGTCCATTAACGATGTGTGGGTCAATGAACCCAACATCATGGATGTTCCTTACTCTGCATTCCTTAATCTTCATTACGCATGTATAATAGCGGACACAACAATATAGTTAGGACATATATATAGTGCAGGCAATATGAACGAGATGGGGTAGAAATTAATAAATCACTTACGTAACGTAGCAACCGATGATAGATTTGTCGAGCTCAAGGCAGAGATTGAAAAGCTGGAACAATTCACTCGATGCAATTTGTACATAGTAATGTTTGAAGTGATGCTCATGTCTAACTTCCGCATAAATATATTCTTTGGCGCTTTTATTTTTTATGTAACCCTTGTACCAATTCAGCAGACCTTTCATTTGGTCGGTAGATCATTTTCTGCTTGAGGCTCGACGAGAGGCCCATTCTTGACATATGTAATTACTACCTCCTTCATCGGGCGCCTCATCAAGGCCTAACAGTTCACGAAGAGTAATACCTAAGTTGGCCGCTTGTTCTCTCGGCACTCGTTACAGTCAATCCATGTCAGTCGCAGAGCTTGTATGATCTCGGGGCATCCGGGCTTCCACTATAAGCGGGCAATCGATTGTTTACTTTGTTCCCGAGCTGGGCAACTTGTTTCCCGCTTTTTTACTTTCGGCCTTCTCCCGCTCTTTGTTCTCCTTGAACATGAGTGCCTGCCTCAAGTTCACGTGCATAGTCGTCGGGCAGATTCTTGGCTTGGGACGGTGTGCTCAAAAATGACTTAGCCCACTTCTTTTGCTCATCGAATATCTTGGCTTGGGCTCGGGCTCTCTTTTCTTCTTGCAGTCCGCCTTCCATTTCTCATAATGAGCAGCCGCGGCGCGTCGACTTCCTCGGCACTACGTTCCCAAGGCCTTGTGGGGAGAGGCTTCAGTGATGGCTCCGGTACCTTTGTGGTCTTAGGTACATAAGGGTCCGGGTTAATAATCCAGGACTGCTTCTGCTTCTTTGTCGGAGGTGGATTGGGGGGCTGGACGGAAGCCTGTTTTTCCACCAGTGGTACAGGGCCCCTTAGCTACTTATGCTTTGCTAGACAATGAGAGTATGTAGATAGCATGTATGGTTTTTACATTGTTTTGCGTAGGTTGAGATGCATCACATGATGTTTTTCTTTTACATTTATAAGTATTTCAGAGTCCTTTCTTTTTCCACAAGGGGCGGTAGCTGTGCCATTTGATTCGAAGGACAGAGTTGATCACAAAGGGTAGCATTCAAGATATACACACACAGAAGAGTATAGAAGCAAATTATACGATGTAATTGACCACTATTTCTATTAACTTCTCTTATACACAATGTTCACGAGTTCATGTATTAAGTACATTTTATTGTATCACTTGTGTTTACTTTTTTTCAATGCAAGTTTACAGCTATTCGGAGTTCCTAATTGTAGACTTAACTATCTTGACCTACCAATGATCTAATTCGTGGCATTATTACCTTAAGAAAATATTTGCATTTAATTTCCTTTATATATAAGGGGTATAAGTTCTTACCAAATGTACTCAAATATACAGTTATTAAAAAAATATAAATATTTTCAACACGAACATGGGTTTAAACAAGTTTTTGCGCCATTTGGCGCAACTGGTCATCTAGTATAGATAACCAACACAGAAACAGCCGTCGACCGTTGGCGCCGTCGTGAGACTCATAGTAATGGATCGCTCGCTTCACTTGCCGGGGTTGGAGGACTCACCCCATTAATACAACACTATATTGATTGATTAGCTATGCCATATTAATTGATTAGCTATGCCTGACACCATATCTAATCTATTTGATTCACGTGATCACTTCTCAACCGTTGATAAAACAAAACAAATCAACCATGTATATTATAGTAGCAAACTGTACATGACAGAGATACATGAGCTGACTACATCGATTATAACATAAAATCTAAAAGAAATGAGCAAACTTTGAGATCTTCAAACTCTTCCTTCTTTCATGTCACAATCTTGTATTTCTTTGAAGGCAGTTGTAGGAACATAACAAAAGTATCAAACAACGGACCTGTAAATACCAACGAAGGTTCTCTCATTGTTTTAATTTGAGCCGCAATGCCAAGACTGTGATGCACGCACGCCGCCATTAAAATAATCAACCAACATCAGCAAAAGTACCAATACCAGTATTTCAGGGACAAAAAACCGAACAACCAGGTCGACGTAGCTATGAGTCGAGAGTACGAATCATCATTGTCGAGGATGTAACAGTCGGGATAGATATTGCGAGGACAATCCTCCTTGCGGCGACCATGAGAAAAAATCCAAAACCGACCTGGCGAAGCAAGATCTGAAGGACCATACCTAGACAAATTTAATCTTCTAACACCACCATTGACGTCGGAAAAAAGATCTCGTCGTCGAACGAAGGAACAAAGATTATTTATTGTAGACGATGCCATCTCTAACAAAGAAGACGACTATCAAAATCCTAAATCAATCTAATGAAAACAATACTATTATTGTGAACTCCACTAGTAAATCGAGTTCCCCACCCCTCCCGACACTGGCAAGGCTAGCCGGAGGAGGGGGAACCGATCTATGGTGGATGCGGAGGCGGCGGCGATGGCTATGTCTTTTTCAGAAGAAGGTGGCAATTGGAGGCGGAGGTGGCAGCCGCAAACCCCATCTTAGTCAAATATCTCATGGGCCCACGACTGCACATCAGTGGGCGTAATTTACTCCCTTTGTTCCAAATTACTTGACACATACTTCATCTAAGCACGGATGTATCTAGACACTAAACAATTATAGATACAACCGTATTTAGACAAATTCAAGTCAACTAATTTGTAACAGAGGAAGTGTTTCTCAAGCTTTCCAGATTTTAAGCAAACATTTCTGAACTCATGTGGATGCTCTACTAGAGAAGAATAAAGCAATAAAAAGGAAATGGCTAGACAAGATATGAACCTAAAAAGGATTTCTCCCCGCTTTATATAGTATAAAGCACGACCCACAAGCACAACGATACAGACTCACATCACCACCACACACAACACACACATCCAAGGCAATATACAAAGGTGTCAAGCACCATCACACCACCCCAACGACTACCAAGCCACTACAGATGAGCGAAGAAGAACCGCTTGGAGCCAACAGAGACCTCCACCACAAGCAATCCTTCGAGGAGAGGTGAGACAGAAAACGACGGAGCAAGGACGTCTCCGAGATGGTGCCTCCTAGAAGGGAACGACCACTGATAGCCGCTACCATCCGATCCCGAAGATTGAGTTTTCACCCAGAGCATCACGAAGGAGTAGGAACACCGCGACGAAGCCTCCATGAAGGATACGGCGTCCACGGACGCCGCCGTCGTCAGCCAATACAATGATTGGGCAAATGATGTACCCGGCACTTCCACCCCTCTGACACACCCTAACTCCATCAACCACCAGCGACCACCCACCCGTGTGGCCATGGCTGCTTGCCCGCATCCAAGACGCAAGTTCCACCACGAACGTCGTGCCTCCCGCCGCTAGGGCCGCCGCCCTACATCCAGACACCCCCAAGACCGACTGAAGTGACCGGCTTTGGGCCAATGGACGCACCCAACCGATGAGACCGCAACATACGTCCCGCCGCGAACAACGCCGGAGTCGCGTCTGCACACACACAGTCGGGGAAAGGGGGAGGAGGGGGAGCGGACGCATCCACGACCGACACACCCCTGTGCCAGCGACGAGTGGCTCGAGCTCGTCGGCGCCTCCCATCCCCCAGCCTGCAACCCCACCGGACACCCCGTATGTCACCCCACCTCGACAACTGATGCAGCTCCACGCGAGGCCACCAACACACACCCGTCCACCGGCAAGGAGAAATCGGAAGGGCCACCACCAATCGCCAAGGAAGCTCACTGAGGAGCCCATCTGCGCTGCCCGCCGTTGTCCAGCCGTCGTAGCCCCTGGATCCCAGCCAGCGGCTGTTGCATCACACCACCACTCGCCACAGCCATGGCAGGGGCAGAAACCTGCAGCCAGCGCCGCCTGCCACCCTGGCCCCAGATCTGGCCTCGACACCGCCGTCCCTGGCGACCAAGGCGCACCCACCACCTGGCCGCCCGCCACGGGGGAGCAGAAGCATCGGTGCTCTGCAACTGCTCGCCACGCCACTGTGACACCCGACTCCAGCGCCACAGTACGGCCCGGGCGATGGCCAGTGTCAGAGCGTCTAAACGGGAGGACCAAGAAGGTCGGGCCCTCAGGCGGTGGCGAGGGAGGAGAAGTGATGCGGAGCATCCTACTGACATCGCCATGTCAAGAGTCCGTTTGGCAAGTGACACGTGCCACATCTACTTCACATACACAAAGGTGAATCATATCCTTTACACGTGCTCACTTGACCCCTCCGAGGATGGTATACTACTTGACACTCCTCCCGTGTGCATGCATAGGTATTATCGGAGCTTCACGGATGTTGAGGAGGAGTCCAAGCGCCAAGGAACAACTACACCATCCGCGAGGGAAGCATGGAAGCGATGACAGAAGAAGACGGAGACAACTCCCAGGACCCAGACATCCGGCCACGGCACCGGACATCCGGCCACTGGAGGTGACTACAACAGCAGCCCAGCGATGAGCTAGACGCCCCGTACATTCGGCTCGACGCGAGCCACCGGACATCTGGCCCCAGCCCAAAAATCAAGCATCCTTCACAGAACGCTACGGAAGCCAACCCGGTCATCTGGCCGAACGCCCCGGACATCCAGCGTCTCACGGGAGCCGAGACATCCGGCCCCCAGCTCGGACATCCAGCGCCTTCCTGCGCGCATGGACAGGCCGGAGGCCCATGTATCCCCCTCTCACTTATCCCTTCGTGGACTAGCACTATATTAGACCCCCCTCCTCCTCCTAGTTAGGGTCAGCATTGTGATAGCTCATTTAGAGTTAGAGCTTTGCTCATTTATGTGGTTCTTCTCGATCGAGAGACCGCGACCTCTACGGAGAAGATCCACACTTGGATTCAAGACCCCTCACAGGAAGATCCCTCGCGGATTCAAGGCCTCCTCACGGAGATGAACTAGTTACCTCTTGTGTCCCCCCTTTGTTGGATTTGGATCGTGTATCTCTTTGTGTTCATGGATCTAGCACATGTGCGATCGTTTCTTGTTTATTTCAGTGTTTCCTCTCATTCCCCTCGTGTTTTCCCCCTCGTGTTCTTCGTGTTCTTCGCGGGACCCCCTCCATTTCGTGAAAGATCGGCCCCTAGGGTTCCACCCTACATCATCTTGGTATCATGAGCCACGTTGATCACGAATTTGGAGCCTCCCCCATCGTTTTTCTACCCTAGTTTTGTTGATTTCATCCTAAATTCGAAAATCCCCACCAAAAATAGCCCCCAATTTTTTTTTATGATTTGTTGGTTTGATGATGTTTTGTTGATTTTGATCCATTGATTCGTTGTGCCTTGAGTAGATCTATCTTTCCCCCAAGTTTCCCCACTTCCCATCCACGAAATCCATCAAACCCCCGAAATCATCAATTTCCGCCCCCAAAATCGAGTTCCTCGAGTTCATCCTCGGATTTGGAGTCCGGACATCCGACCCGTGGCCCCGGACATCCGGCTCCTAGAGCGCAATTTCGCGCGTGGTTCTGTACAAACAACCAGGATTTCCGGCCCTGACCCCGGATGTCCGGCCCCTGGCATTTCAGCCTCCCGTGTTTCACCATTTTGACCATAACTAATTCATCCGGAGTCCGATTTTGATGTTCTTTAGCTCGTTTTGAAGCTATTGACATCCCCCATCACATAAAAATACTACCATCACCATTTGAATCCATAATTTTTTTGGAACTTTGGCATCTTTGCCTAGGGCTTTCACCTCATCATCTGCATTCCACCACCAACTTCCGCAACCTAACCTTTTTTGTCCCCCATTGTATTTGAGGTTGTTTGAGTTGTGATTCGAGTCTCCTAAGGTGTTTTGGCTACTTAGGGACGGTTGCTTCTTCATCAACCACCACCATAACTTTCGCATAGGCTTGCCCACCATACACTTCCGCCACCCCAACTTAACCCAATTTTGTTTGTGTTGTGAGTTGTGTCTCCTATGGTGTTTCGACTACTTAGGGACCGTGCCTTCAACTCCGACGCCGTGTATAGCCCGTCATACCCTTCCGCCACATTAACCCATTTTGACCGGGTTTCCACCAATACTTCCGCAACCACCACCGCTTTTTCGCTACCACCATTTGACATTTGCCTTTGGAGATTTTGAGTTTGCGGTTTTTCCATTTCCTAGGGTGTTTCGGCTAACTAGGAACGGTTCGACATCGACAACACCACCGCTCAACTTCGACAAGCATTCGACATCGACCACCTTCACCATTTTGACACCCTAACCGTAGGCAAGAACGGTAACCTCTATATCATCTTGGTATCGTGGTATCCCATCATTGTACATTTTTCTTGCCATAGTATTATTAACCCCTAGCCCATTTTGCATCACTTGCCTATCGAGAGTAGCCATTGAGTATTGTCGGCAATGTTACTTGTGCACATTAGTGATCATCGATCTACACCTTCCATTGCATACATACCATATCATATTGGTATCATATCATCCCTTGTGTCACAAGATTGTTCCCGTATATACACAATTGCTATCTTGGTTTGTGCATTTCGCATAGTGGCCATATAAAAAAAAGAGAATAAGCTTTTAAGCAAAAGAGAAAGAGCAAAGAAGTTTGTAAGCAATAGCCATAGCATCATACCGCATTGCATATAAGATTGTCATATCCGATCATCTTGGATCATCTTGAGAGGGACACCGGGAATCATATATACATAGCACACTTGGGATAGAAAGTCGTTGCATTTTTGTCTCTTATAGGTTGTGCACAAGTGTTGTATCCGCCTATTGAGCAATCGTGCTAACGTCTCTCTCGAGTTGTGCATTTTCCGTGGATTCCACATTTTGAGCTCGTTCCTTGGTTGCACGACCCCATCTATTTATCCGTGTGTGTGTTTCCGTGTGCCATTCATTGCTATTGGTCTACTTGTTTCACTTGCGAATTTATGAATCTCTTTCAACATTATTGACTCTTGCTAACATTTTGCATCAATTTTTTTTGCCACTATCCTCACCAAGCTACTCCATAAGCCTTACTTGTGTAGGCGTGAGACTTGACAAGATCCGGTACCAACTGTGCTATTTCCTTGCTACACTATTGAGTGATCATTGATCCATTTTCAACATTGGATAAGGTACATTTGGTATAGTTCTTTCCTTTCTTCCACTCACATTTGCTCGAGTCTTGTGATGGATAGGCAAAGCACACCTCCTTCGGTCTACAACAACAACGACGAGTTTGGTGCCATGAACAACAACTTCGACGCCAAGATGGATGCTCAAATGGAAGAGATCAAGGCCCTCATCAAGTCCTACAAGAGATCTTCCTCATCTTCGAGAAGATGATCAAGTGCACATCCTTCCGAGCTACCATCTCCGACAAGGTCACATCGGCATCGACACCATCACCGACAAGAACGTGAAGGTCAAGAGCTCAACACCAACAACCGCTCAACGACTTCACCATCTCCCTTGGCATCTCGCCAAGCAACTTCAAGGCATCTTAGCCTATGGAAAAACGACATCTTCGCCAACGAGCACCCCAAGACTACGCTCAAGACAAGCTCACCAAGCTCAAGTCCGCGACTTCCACGAGCTACTACGACCTTGACACCGACCACAAGATTCCTTTCTATGAGACTCAAGAACCCGAGGATTATCTCGAGTGGGAGCGCCTGATGGACGACTACCTCAAGCTGTATCAAGTTCCTCCCGAAGATCAAGTGAAGTGCGCCACAACAAACTTCCACGACTACACGTCGACATGGTGGCTTCACACACCTTCGGAGAGCTACGACATGAGTTGTCCCAAGACGAAGAGAGCTATGCGGCGAGAGTTCGTGCCTCGCACCTACACGGAATAACTTCTACGCCAATTGAAGAACATCATCCAAGGATCCAAGTCCATCGACGTGTACTTCAAGGAGATGAAGAATGCCTTGCGACAAGCTGGCATGGACGACCCCAGTTCGATGAAGTTCCACTTCATGATGGGATTGCACAACGACATCTCGAAGACTATCTTCCTCGAGAACTACAAGTCCCTCGACGAGAACTACATTGGTGCTCTCAAGGCGGAACAAGAACTCATGAAGGCTAAGGCTTCTCCACCCTAAGCACACTTCTCGAAGACCAAGCTCCAAGACGGCGAGCATGAGGCTAGTACCACCACGATGTCCAAGCCCGATGAGCTCCAAGACGGCGCTCCCAAGTTTGACTTCACCGCCGTCCCTCTTTGTGGCATTGATGATGCCGAGTCTACTTCGACTCTTTTTCAAGACGGTGCGGCGACGACTACGACTACGGAGCCAATCAAGGAACAAGCTTTAGAGGCGAGCGACATGATGATGAGCAAGGATGATGCTTCCATATTTGGAGGCGAGAGTGATGATGTGCCATCTTCGGCCTTCATCCACAGTGACGATGATGAGATGATCGAGCATGGGATTTTCCCTTCGGTCATGGAGGAGAGTGATGATGTGCCATCTTCGGCCTTCATCCACGGTGGCGTATGATGACTTGAGTGACTTGTGCCACCATATTGAGAGTGAGAGCAAGTTCACCACTAGTCCCATATATGATGAGTTGCCCCAATTCCCATGTGAGGAGAGCCACAACCCCCACCACTTGAGTGAGATGAGTGACTCCACCATATGTGACTTTGAGTGCACCTACTTTGAGGGAGTGAGTGAGCCACCACATAGAGAGGGTGTTATAGTTGATAGGTCATGTGAGGACATTTTGAACTCTAACGACTTAACCTCTACATCTATTGTGTCTTCTCATTTGGTGCTAGGTCCCATATATAATGACGCGCCGATCCTCGACTACTTCGTCCTTCCTTTGGACAAGACGATGTCCATGGTGGAATCTGATGCACCCCCACATGGTTCCATCAAGTTGATGATGATGACCACCATTTGGTCTTTCACACCTCACCTACACCACTTGAGTGGAATGAAAAAGGTAACATAGGTGAAGGTGGATGCTCTAGTCCCACTAGTGGAAATTCTTGACATTGATTGCTTGCATGATGTTGATCAACCTATTTCCATGCTTCATGCTAGTGTGACTTCCTCATGTGATGATTTCTTTCCCATTTACGATGAGTATGATGATTCTCATGTGGAGTCATGTTACATAGGATTTCTTGTGATAATTCTCTCGGTCACATCATGTTTGACATTCCACTTGACTTTTCATATGCTATGCATGAGATCAACCATATGTCATATTTTCAATGTCTTCATAGTGACTATGCATATGCCATTAAAATGAACCCAATTTGCACATATGGCATAGATGACAAGCCTATGGTTATTGGCATTTGTTTCTCTTGTGATGATATTGATATGCTCCATTTGCATCATTTCAATCATATGCCATGCCATGACCACCTAGCTTTGGATATGCATTGTTTTGGATGTTGTCCATTTTCTCCATATGTTGTTTCTGATATTGCTCATGAAGAGACCCCCGTAGTTTCCTCATACATTTTAGGAGATTTTGATAAATCCCATCCATTGCATGAATCCCATGATTGTGAGCACCATATGCATCCCATGAATAAAAATGCTATTGTTATGCCACACACTTGGTTTAATTGCATGATCAATTTGTGTCCCCATCGTGTTATACATAACAACTATTCTTTCATGATGGATGACATGTTCTTATACCATGCTTCCAATTTCTTTGAGCAATGCTTATCTTGTGCTAACTCACACGTGCACATACACATCATAGTGGATGAAGTGTACATTTACCACGCACACAATTTCTTTGGTTCGTGTCTCTTTTGTGTAGGTACCCATGAATACTTGTCAACCTCAGAATCCCATGAGTTGACAAGACGAGATCTAGAGAGCAACGATGACTTGGGATCCCGTGGATTGGTTTTCACACCATTTCCTTTGCGCAAAGACTTCGCACATTTCTTCTACATGGCCCTCACATGGTTATGGGTTATTGTCCATTACATATTCTATGCTCATCTTGCCATGTTCACTTTGTGTGATACTCATTCATATGCCTTTGTCATGCATTTGGGACCCATGCTTTGCATTCCACCTGATGATTGATTGTACTACTCGTATGTGTATTTGCAAGCTTGGTGGAGATATTGCTTGTTATTGCCATGTTCCATTTGTGACCCATCCCTATGATGATACTATGATCTTGCTTTGTGTTCGTGCTTGCGATATGTCATGTGCATTGTCTATGCCTATTATTTGCACACATGACATGATTGCCATGATTTCCTCTAGTGTGTTGCATCTTCTCTCCACTAGTTTGCACGACTTGATTACTATGATTGCTTGCCTTGTTGCATCACCGATGATTCATACTTGCTCGTTTCATGCGGTTGATGACAACCATCTACATTCTTTGCACATGATTGTTATCGCTTCTTGTCATATATCTCCATGTGTTGCCTCTCTCATGCTAGATTATTTGACATGTATTGAGTTCAACAATGCCTTTAGTCTTGATAATGAGTTTGCCCCCATAGCATTCTCACATATATTTGGAGATTTTGACATATTTCTTGTGAAGCAATGCTTGTCTTACCTCTTTGCACCATATACCTAGTGCCATGAATATAGCCATTGTTGCATCATATTATTCATGCAATTGTGCTCCTAATGGTTATGTGCAAGAGAAGAGAACCATCATGATGGATGATGTGTTTATCTACCATGCGCATACGTTCTTTGTTTTGTTGTGTGCATGTGTAGGAAACTTGGACTTCGTCTCAACTTCCACGTCACGTGAGTTGACAATCCGAGCTCTTGAGAGTGAACCAACTTCTACCACGACGATTCTACATCGCACTTGCTTGTGTTTCGACATTATGAAGGACGCACAAGGACATGCTTTCAAGGTGATGTCCTTCTCTTTTGAGAACCCCCAAACCATGAGCATGGATATTATGGATCATACTACTTGTGTTGCTTTCCCCATGAGACTTATTGCTCATCTTGGACCACTTGATTGCACACATATTAGAGATCTTGCTTCGACTTGTTATTTTCACCGTTCCATGCATCCTGATATATATGCCTTGTGTGTTGCATCCGACTTGTGGATTACTTGCTCCTTGAAGGAAATATGCCCTAGAGGCAATAATAAAGTTGTTATTTTATATTTACTTATATCATGATAAATGTTTATTATTCATGCTAGAATTGTATTAACTGGAAACTTGATACATGTGTGGATACATAGACAAAACATCGTGTCCCTAGTAAGCCTCTACTAGACTAGCTCGTTAATCAAAGATGGTTAAGTTTCCTAACCATAGACATGTGTTGTCATTTGATGAATGGGATCACATCATTAGGAGAATGATGTGATGGACAAGACCCATCCGTTAGCTTAGCATTATGATCGTTTAGTCTTATTGCTATTGCTTTCTTCATGGCATATACATATTCCTTTGACTATGAGATTATGCAACTCCCGAATACCGGAGGAATACCTTGTGTGCTATCAAACGTCACAACGTAACTGGGTGATTATAAAGATGCTCTACAGGTATCTCCGAAGGTGTTTTTTGGGTTAGCATAGATCAAGATTAGGATTTGTCACTCCGTATCGGAGAGGTATCTCTGGGCCCTCTCAGTAATACACATCATAAGAAGCCTTGCAATCAATGTGACTAATGAGTTAGTTGCGGGATGATGTATTACGAAACGAGTAAAGAGACTTGCCGGTAATGATATTGAACTAGGTACGAAGATACCGACGATCGAATCTCGGGCAAGTAACATACTGATGACAAAGGGAATAACGTATGTTGTCATTACGGTATGACCGATAAAGATCTTTATAGAATATGTGGGAACCAATATGAGCATCCAGGTTCATTGTTGGTTATTGACCGGAGAGGTGTCTCGGTCATGTCTACATAGTTCTCGAACCCGTAGGGTCCGCACG
This sequence comes from Aegilops bicornis, assembly GCA_021605145.1. Classification (NCBI taxonomy): domain Eukaryota; kingdom Viridiplantae; phylum Streptophyta; class Magnoliopsida; order Poales; family Poaceae; genus Aegilops; species Aegilops bicornis. The sequence continues at coordinate 261,019,539 of CM038674.1, read as the reverse complement.
CTTAACGTTCGATGATGATTTTGTATTATATGAGTTATGTGATTTGGTGACCGAATGTTGTTCGAAGTCCCGGATGCGACCACGGACATGACGAGGAGTCTCTAAATGGTCGAGAGGTAAAGATCCATATATAGGATGATAGTATTCGGACACCTGAAGTGTTCTGGAGAGTACCGGGTACATATCGGGTCACCGGAAGGGGTTCCGGGTACCCCCCGGCAAAGATATGGGCCTAATAGGCCAAGAGGGGAAACGCATCAGCCATCAGGGGCTGCTGCGCCCTCCAAATGGGCCGCACCTGAGGGAAAGGGAAAGAGGGGAAGAGAGAAGGAAGGAGAAGGATTCGGCCTCCCTCTTCCTTCCCTCCTCCTCCTCTTTCCTTCCCCCTCCGATGGATATGGTGGCGGGGGGGGGGGGGCGAATTGGAAGGCCCCCAAGTAGGATTCCTCCTACTTGGGGCGCCCTTGGTTGTGCCCCTCCCCATCCCACCTATATATACGTGGGGAGGGGGTGCCTAGAACACACACCAACAATTGTTAGCCGTGTGCGGCGCCCCCCCACTTCCACAGTTTACGCCTCCGGTCATATCTTCGTAGTGCTTAGGCGAAGCCCTGTGCGGATCACTTCACCATCATCGTCACCAGCCGTCATGCTGACGGAACTCATCTTCTTCCTCGACACCTTTGCTGGATCAAGAGGACGAGGGACGTCATCGAGCTGAATGTGTGCAGACTCAGAGGTGTCGTACGTTCGGTGCTTGATCGGTCGGATCTAGAAGAAGTTCGACTACATCAACCGCGTAGTCAGATGCTTCCGCTTTCGGTCTACGAGGGTACATGGACGCACTCTCCCCCTCTCGTTGCTATGCATCTCCTAGATAGATCTTGCGTGAGCGTAGATTTTTTTTTGAAATTGCATGCTACGTCTCCCAACAAAGGGCATCTCAAATGTGTCTATGCGTAGATGATATGCACGAGTAGAACACAAAGAGTTGTGGGCGGTGATCGTCATACTGCTTACCACCAATGTCTTATTTTGATTCGGCGGTATTGTTGGATGAAGCGGTCCAGACCAACCTTACACGACCACATTCATGAGACTGGTTCCACCAACAGACATGCAACTAGTTTTGCATAAAGGTGCCTGCCGGGTGTCTGTTTCTCCAACTTTAGTTGAATCGAATTTGACTGTGGCCAGTCCTTGTTGAAGGTTAAAACAGAAAACTTGATAAATAACCGTTGTGGTTTTGATGCGTAGGTAAGAACGGTTCTTGCTAGAAGCCCGTAGCAGCCACGTAAAACTTGCAACAACAAAGTAGAGGACGTCTAACTTGTTTTTGTAGGGCATGTGGTGATGTGATATGGTCAAGACATGATGTGATATACTCCCTACGTCCGGAAATGCTTGTCGAAGAAATGGATGTATCTAGACGCATTTTAGTTTTAGATACATCCATTTTTACCCATTTCTTCGACAAGTATTTCCGGACGGAGGGAGTACGTTGTATGAGATGATCATGTTTTGTAAAATTTATCGGGAACTGGCAGGAGCCTTATGGTTGTCGCTTTATTTTATGAAATGCAAACACCATGTAATTGCTTTACTTTATCACTATGCATTAGCGATAGTTGTAGAAGCAATAGTTGGTGAGACGACCACGACACTATGATAGAGATCAAAGTGTTAAGCCGGTGACGATGGAGATCATGATGGTGCTTTGGAGATGAAGATCAAAGGCACAAGATGATGATGGCCATATCATGTCACATATTTTGATTGCATGTGATGTTTATCTTTTATGCATCTTATTTTGCTTAGTACGGCGGTAGCATTATAAGATGACCCCTTAACAAAATTTCAAGGTATAAGTGTTCTATCTGAGTATGCATCGTATGCGACGGTTAAATGCGTCTTTGAGACACCACGTGATGATCGGGTGTGATAGGCTCTACGTTCACATACAACGGGTGCAAGACAGTTTTGCACATGCGGAATACTCGGGTTAAACTTGACGAGCCTAGCATGTACAGACATGGCCTCGGAACACTGGAGACCGAAAGGTCGAACGTGAATCATATAGTAGATATGATCAAAATAGAGATTTTCACCATTGATGATTACTCCATCTCACGTGATGATCGGACATGGTTTAGTTGATTTGGATCATCTAAACTTGAGGGATGTCAATCTAAGTGGGAGTACTGAAGTAATATGATTAATTGAACTTAATTTATCATGAACTTAGTCCTGATAGTATTTGCATATCTATGTTATACATCAATAGCTCGCGATATGGCTCCTATATTTTTTTGATATATTCCTAGAGAAAGCTAAGTTGAAAGATGATAGTAGCAATGATGCAGACTGGGTCCGTGATTTGAGGATTATCCTCGCTGCTGCACAGAATAATTATGTCCTTGATGCACCGCTAGGTGAAAAACCTATTGCAGGAGCAGATACAGACATTATGAACGTTTTGCAAGCTCGACATGATGACTACTTGATAGTTTAGTGCACCATGCTTTACGGCTTAGAACCGGGACTTCAAAAACGTTTTGAACGCCACGAAGCATATGAGATGTTCCAAGAGTTGAAATTGGTATTTCAGACTCATGCCCATGTCGAGAGGTATGAGACCTCTGACAAGTACTTTGCCTACAAGATGTAGGAGAATAGCTCAGCCAGTGAGCATGTACTCAAAATGTTTGGGTACTAAAATCGCTTGAATTAACTGGGAGTTAATCTTCCAGATAAGATAGTGATTGACAAAGTTCTCTATTCACTATCACCAAGCTACTAGAACTTCGTGATGAACTATAATATGCAAGGGATGACGAAAACAATTCCCGAGCTCTTCGCAATGTTGAAATCGGCGGTGGTAGAAATCAAGAAAGAGCATCAAGTGTTGATGGTTAACAAGAACACTAGTTTTAAGAAAAGGGCAAGGGAAGGAGAGGGAACTTCAAGAAGAATGGCAAGCAAGTTGCCACTCCCATGAAGAAGCCCAAAGCTAGACCCAAACATGAAACTGAGTGCTTCTATTGCAAAGGAAATGGTCACTGGAAGCGGAACTGCCCAAAAAACTCGGATAAGAAGGATGGCAAAGTGAACAAACATATATTTGATATACATGTTCATAGTAACCCTAGGGTATTTGATACCGGTTCAGTTGCTAAGATTAGTAACTCAAAACATGAGCTGCAAAACGAACAGAGACAAGTTAAGGGCGAGGTGACGATGTGTGTTGAAAGTGATTCCAAGGTTGATAAGATCACCATCGCACACTCCCTCTACCTTCGGGATTAGTGTTGGACCTAAATAAATGTTATTTGGTGTTTGCATTGAGCATGAATATGATTGGATCATGTTTATTGCGATACAATTATTCATTTAAGTCAGAGAATAATTATTATTCTGTTTACATGAAAAAAAAACTTTATATGGTCATACACCCAATGTAAATGGTTTATTGAATCTCGATCGTAGTGATACACATATTCATAATATTGATGCCAAAAGATGCAAAGTTGACAATGATAGTGCAAAATATTTGTGGCACTGCTGTTTAGGTCATATTGGTGTAAAGCACATGAAAAAACTCCATGCAGATGGGCTTTCGGAATCACTTGATTATGAATCATTTGATACTTGTGAACCATGCCTCATGGGCAAGATGACTAAAACTCTGTTCTCTGGAACAATGGAGCGACCTAATGACTATTGGAAATAATACATACCGATGTATCCGGTCTGATGAGTGTTGAGGCTCGCGGCGGGTATCATTATTTTCTGAACTTCACAGATGATTTGAGCAAATATGGGTATATCTACTTAATGAAACACAAGTCTGAAACATTTGAAAAGTTCAAAGAATTTCAGAGTGAAGTGGAGAATCATCGTAACAAGAAAATAAAGTTTCTACGATCCGATCGCGGGGCGAATATTTGAGTTACGAAGTTTTGACTTCATTTAAAACAATGTGGAATAGTTTCACAACTCACGCCACCGAACACCACAACAGTAATGGTGTGTCTGAACGTCAGAATCGTACTTTATTAGATATGGTGCGATCTATGATGTCTTTTACCGATTTACCACTATCGTTTTGGGGTTATGCATTAGAGACAGCTGCATTCACGTTAAATAGGGCACCGTCTAAATTCGTTGAGACGATAGCTTATGAACTATGGTTTGGCAAGAAACCTAAGCTGTCGCTTCTTAAAGTTTGGGGTTGCGATGCTTACGTGAAAAAGCTTCAGCCTGATAAGCTCGAACCCAAATCGGAGAAGTGCGTCTTCATAGGATACCCAACAAAACTGTTGGGTACACCTTCTATCACAGATCTGAAGGCAAGATCTTTGTTGCTAAGTATGTATCCTTTCTAGAGAAGGAGTTTTTCTCGAAAGAAGTGAGTGGGAGGAAAGTAGAATTTGATGAAGTAATTATACCTTCTCTCAAATTGGAAAGTAGCTCATCACAGAAAACCGTTCTCGTGATGCCTACACCAATTAGAGAGGAAGCTAATGATAATACTTCAGATCAAATTACTACCGAACCTTGTAGGTCAACTAGAGCACGTTCCGCACCAGAGTGGTACAATAATCCTATTCTAAAGTCATGTAACTAGATCATGATGAGCCTACGAACTATGAAGAAGCGACGATGAGCCCAGATTCCGATAAATGGCTTGAGGCCATGAAATCTGAGATAGGATCCATGTATGAGAACAAAGTATGGACTTGTGGTTGACTTGCCCGATGATCGGCGAGCCAAAGAGAATAAATGGATCTTCAAGAAGAAGACTGACGCTGATGGTAATGTTACTGTCTACAAAGCTCGACTTGTTGCGAAAGGTTTTCGACAAGTTCAAGGTGTTTAGTACGATGAGATTTTCTCACTTGTAGAGATGCTTAAGTCTGTCCGAATCATGTTAGCATTTGCCGCATTTTATGAAATCTGGCAAATGGATGTCAAAACTGAATTCCTTAATGGATTTCTTAAAGAAGAGTTGTATATGATGCAACCAAAAGGTTTTGTCGATCCTAAAGGTGCTAACAAAGTGTGCAAACTCCAGCGATCCATCTATGGACTGGTGCAAGCATCTCGGAGTTGGAATATACGCTTTGATAAGGTGATCAAAGCATATGGTTTTATACAGACTTGTGGTGAAGCATGTATTTACAAAAAAGTGAGTGGGAGCTCTGTAGCATTTCTGATATTATATGTGGATGACATATTGTTGATTGGAAATCATGTAGAATTTATGGATAGCATAAAAGGATATTTTAAATAAGAATTTTTCAATGAAATACCTCGGTGAAGCCGCTTACATATTGGGCATCAAGATCTATAGAGATAGATCAAGACGGTTGATAAGACTTTCAATGAGTACATACCTTGACAAGATTTTGAAGGAGTTCAAAATGGATCAGTCAAAGAAGGGGTTCTTGCCTATATTGTAAGATGTGAAGTTGAGTAAAGACTCAAAACCCGACCACGGCAGAATATAAAGAGAGAATGAAAGTCATTTCCTATGCCTCAGCCATAGGTTCTATAAAGTATGTCATGCTGTGTACCAAACCTGTTGTGTACCTTGCCATAAATTTGGCAAGGGGGTACAATAGTGATCTAGGAATAGATCACTGGACATCGGTCAAAATTATCCTTAGTTACCTTAAAGGGGACTAAGGAAATGTTTCTCGGTTATGGAGGTGATAAAGAGTTCATCGTAAAGAGTTACGTTGATGTAAGCTTTGACACTGATCTAGATGACTCTAAGTCTCAATCTAGACACGTATTGAACATAGGAGCTATTAGCTAGAGTAGCTCCATGCAGAGCATTGTAGACATAGAAATTTGCAAAATACATACGGATCTGAATGTGGAAGACCCGTTGACTAAACTTCTCTCACAAGCAAAACATGATCACACCTCAGTACTCTTTGGGTGTTAATCACATGACGATGTGAACTAGATTATTGACTCTAGTAAACCCTTTGGGTGTTGATCACATGGCGATGTGAACTATGGATGTTAATCACATAAAGATGTGAACTATTGGTGTTAAATCACATGGCGATGTGAACTCGATTATTGACTCTAGTGCAAGTGGGAGACTGAAGGAAATATTCCCTAGAGGCAATAATAAAGTTGTTATTTTATATTTCCTTATATCATGATAAATGTTTATTATTCATGTTAGAATTGTATTACTCAGAAACTTGATACATGTGTGGATACATAGACAAAACATTGTGTCCCTAGTAAGCCTCTACTAAACTAGCTCGTTAATCAAAGATGGTTAAGTTTCCTAACCATAGACATGTATTGTCATTTGATGAACGGGATCACATCATTAGGAGAATGATGTGATGGACAAGACCCATCCGTTAGCTTAGCATTATGATCATTCAGTTTTATTGCTATTGCTTTCTTTATGGCATATACATATTCCTTTTACTATGAGATTATGCAACTCCCGAATACCGGAGGAATACCTTGTGTGCTATCAAACGTCACAACATAACTGGGTGATTATAAAAATGCTCTACAGGTATCTTCAAAGGTGTTTGTTGGGTTAGCATAGATCAAGATTAGGATTTGTCACTCCGAGTATCAGAGAGGTATTTCTGGGCCCTCTCGGTAATACACATCATAAGAAGCCTTGCAAGCAATGTGACTAATGAGTTAGTTGTGGGATGATGTATTACAGAACGAGTAAAGAGACTTGCTGGTAACGAGATTGAACTAGGTATGAAGATACCGACGATCGAATCTCGGGCAAGTAACATACCGATGACAAAGGAATAATGTATGTTGTCATTACGGTACGACCGATAAAGATCTTTGTAGAATATGTGGGAACCAATATGAGCATCTAGGTTCCGCTGTTGGTTATTGACCGGAGAGGTGTCTCGGTCATGTCTACATAGTTCTCGAACCTGTAGGGTCCGCACGCTTAACGTTCGATGACGATTTTGTATTATATGAGTTATGTGATTTGGTGACCGAATGTGTTCGGAGTCCCGTATGACTTCATGGACATGACGAGGAGTCTCGAAATGGTCGAGAGGTAAAGATTCATATATAGGACGATAGTATTCGGACACCGGAAGTGTTCTGGAGAGTACCGGGTACATAACAACAGCTAGCATGGGCTATTGCGCCCCCCATATGGGCCGCACCTGAGGGAAAGGGTGATAACCCACAAGTATAGGGGATCGCAACAGCTTTCGAGGGTAGAGTAAATTTATTGATTCGACACAAGGGGAGCCAAAGAATATTCTCAAGTATTAGCAACTGAGTTGTCAATTCAGCCACACCTGGACAACTTAATATCTGCAGCAACTATTTAACGGTAACAACGGGAAAGTAAATAAGCGTAAACCAGTATATGGAAAGCTCGTAGGCATTGGATTGGTGATGGATAATTATGCCGGATGCGGTTCATCGTGTAACAATCATAACATAGGGTGACACAGAACTAGCTCCAATTCATCAATATAATGTAGGCATGTATTCCGAATATAGTCATACGTGCTTATGGAAAAGAACTTGCATGACATCTTTTGTCCTACCCTCCCGTGGCAGCGGGGTCCTAATGGAAACTAAGAAATACTGAGGCCTCCTTTTAATAGAGAACCGGAACAAAGCATTAGCACATAATGAATACATGAACTCCTCAAACTATGGTCATCACCGAGAATTATCCCGATTATTGTCACTTCGGGGTTGTCGGATCATAACTCATAATAGGTGACTATAGACTTGCAAGATAGGATCAAGAACTCACATATATTCATGAAAACATAATAGGTTCAGATCTGAAATCATGGCACTCGGGCCCTAGTGACAAGCATTAAGCATAGCAAAGTCATAGCAACATCAATCTCAGAACATAGTGGATACTAGGGATCAAACCCTAACAAAACTAACTCGATTACATGATGGATCTGATCCAACCCATCACCGTGCAGCAAGCCTACGATGGAATTACTCACGCACGGCGGTGAACATCATGAAATTGGTGATGGAGGATGGTTGATGATGATGACGGCGACGAATCCCCATCTCCGGAGCCCCGAACGGACTCCAGATCAGCCCTCCCGAGAGGTTTTAGGGCTTGGCGGCGGCTCCGTATCGTAAAACGCGATGATTTCTTCTCTCTCAATTTTTTCTCTCCAAAAGCCAATATATAGAGTTGGAGTTGGCGTTGGAAGGTCTCCAGGGGGCCCACGAGGTAGGGGGGCGCGCCCAGGAGGGGGGGGGGCACCTCCACCCTCATGGACAGGGTGTGGGCCCCCTGGTCTTCATCTTTGGCGAGGATTTTTTATTATTTTTTCTAAGATGTTCCGTGGAGTTTTAGGTCATTCCGAGAACTTTTGTTTTCTGCAGATAAAACAACATCATGGCAATTCTACTGAAAAACAGTCCATCCGGGTTAGTTCTATTCAAATCATACAAGTTAGAGTCCAAAACAAGGGCAAAAGTGTTTGGAAAAGTAGATACGACGGAGACGTATCAACTCCCCAAGCTTAAACCCTTGCTTGTCCTCAAGCAATTCAGTTGACAAACTGAAAGAGAAAAGAAAAACTTTTACAAACTCTGTTTGCTCTTGTTGTTGTAAATATGTCAAGCCAACATTCAGGTTTTCAAAGAAAGATTATAACTAACCACATTTGTAATAATTCTCGTGTCTCATATTTACTCATATCAATGGCATAATCAACTAGCGAGTCATAATAATAAATCTCGGATGACAACACTTTCTCAAAACAATCATAATATGATATAACAAGATGGTATCTCGCTAGCCCTTTCTGAGACCGCAAAACATAAATGCAGAGCACCTTTAAAGATCAAGGACTGACTAGACATCATGGTAAAAGAGATCCAATCATAGTCATACCCAATATAAATTAACAGTAATGAATGCAAATGACAACAAGGCTCTCCGGCTAGTGCTTTTTAATAAGAAGGTGATGACTCAACATAAAAGTAAATAGATAGGCCCTTCGCAGAGGGAAGGTGGATTTGTAGAGGTGCCAGAGCTCGGTTTTGAAATAGAGATAAATAATATTTTGAGCGGCATACTTTCATTGTCAACATAACAACTAAGAGATGGCGATATCTTCCATGCTACACACATTATAGGCGGTTCCCAAACAGAATGGTAAAGTTTATACTCCCTCCACCAACAAACATCAATCCATGGCTTGCTCAAACAAATGAAAGTGCCTCCAACATACATCAGTCCTGTGGGGAGTTTTGTTTGCAATTAGTTTTGATTTAGTTTGCATAAAGCATGGGACTGGGCATCCCGGTGACCAGCCATGTTCTCGTGAGTGAGGAGCGGAGTCCACTCCTCTTGAGAATAACCCGCCTAACATGGAAGATAAGGGCAGCCATAGTTGATACATGAGATATTCGAGCATACAAAACATAATGTTTATTTGAAGGTTTAGAGTTTGGCACATACAAATTTACTTGGAACGGCAGGTAGATACCGCATATAGGAAGGTATAGTGGACTCATATGGGATAACTTTGGGGTTTAAGGATTGGATGCACAAGCAGTATTCCCGCTTAGTACAAGTGAAGGCTAGCAAAAGACGGGAAGAGACCAACTAGAGAGCGACAACAGTCATGAACATGCACTAAAATTAATAAACATTGGATGCAAGCATGAGTAGGATATAATCCACCATGAACATAAATATCGTGGAAGGCTATGTTGATTTGTTTCAACTACATGTGTGAACATGTGCCAAGTCAAGTCACTTAAATCATTCAAAGGAGGATACCACCCCATCATACCACATCATAACCATCTCAATAGCATGTTGGCACGCAAGGTAAACCATTATAACTCATAGCTAATCAAGCATGGCATAAGCAACTATGATCTCTAATTGTCATTGCAAACATGTTTATTCATAATACTGAATCGAGAACAATGAACTCATCATATTTACGTAAACAAGAGAGGTCGAGTTCATACCAGCTTTTCCCATCTCGACCGGTCCATCATATATCATCATAATTGCCTTTCGCTTGCACGACCGAACGATGTGAATAATAATAAGAGTACACGTGCATTGGACTAAGCTGGAATCTGCGAGCATTCATAAACAGGAGAAGACAAAGTAATATGGGATCTTGGTTAAATCAACAATAAAGCATATAAGAGCCACTTCAACAATTTAATCATGGTCTTCTCCTATCGACCCCCAAAGAAAAGAAGGGAAATAAAAACTATTTACACGGGAAAGCTCCCAACAAGCAAAAGAATAGGAAATATTTTTGGGTTTTCTTTTTAATTATTACTACTACAGTAGAAAAAGTAAACTAGCTAAAAGCTATTACTAATTTTTTTGTTGTTTTCTTAAAGTTTATTAAACACACAAGAAGAAAGCAGAAAAAAGAAAATAAACTAGCATGGATATTACAGTGAAAGAGTATGAGCACCGACATCTAGCAATGAGTGTGTGTGAACATGAATGTAATGTCGGTGAGAAATACGATTCCCCAAGCTTAGGCTTTTGGCCTAAGTTGGTTCATTGCCGAGGATAGCCGGCGGATACCCGTAGGTGTAGCCGGGTCAGATTGTGATGCAGCGGCTATCGCCTCCTGAGCTGCAACGTGGTGTCGAGCCGCCTCCACTCTCCTCCCGTACTCATCTGCCTCCTCTCTGGTAATAACATATCTTCCTTGTCTGAGAATCAAAGAAGGCATGAGCAGGAAGAGTAATACGGACAACATGCCGTTTGTTAAAGATTAGTCGATACTGGAGAGGTGATTCAGTCCTCTCGACAAACTGGTGGGAAACCATAGAATCAAAATCTAAATAAGTAGAGGGCAACTCCATATCACCCTCACGAATGTCTATCTCAAGAAAATTAGCTAAGCGGGTTGCATAAATTCCTCCAAAGAAATCTCCGTTATATCTATTATAATGCAACCTACGAGCTACAATGGCTCCCATATGATAAGATTGGTCTCCTAACACAACGCTCCTGAGAATGCTAAGGTCAGGGACACACATGTGACATGCTTCATCCTTAGCATTTATGCACCTACCTATGAAAAGAGCAAAATAATGTATAGCAGGAAAGTGAATGCTCCCTATAGTGGCTTGCGTTATATCTCTAGATTCCCCCACTGTTATACTAGCAAGAAAGTCTCTAAATTCAGATTTACGGGGATCAACAAGATTACCCCATTGTGGGAGTTTGCAAGCAAAAGTAAAATCCTCTAAGTCCATGGTATAAGATTTGTCATAAAGATCAAACATGACTGAAGGAGAATTACGTGAAGATGAAAATTCAAACCTCCTCACAAATGAACTAGTGAGACCATGATACTGTGGGCATTTGTATGCCTCAAAGTCCACAAGACCGGCGTTACGCAAATATGCGTTAAATTCCTCTTTGATTCCCGCTCGATCTATAAAATTTTCCGAAGGCCATTCACAGGGCCTCACAAGAGCGTCCCTTGGGGGCTCCTCATCGGCATCGCGCATTGCAAGCCTAGGGCCTTGCTTCCTTGAAGAACCACCTTGGAACATCTTCCTAAACATATTGTTTTCTCTGAAAAATTTCTGAAATTTTTAGTAACTTCAAACAAAAGTGAACCAACTTCAATAAAATTGATAGCAACTACTCCTACAAGTGCCTAGAGCCTATATCAAGCATTAGAACTACTTGGAACCATATAAAATTGACATGCAAGCTCAAGAACATGGTCACCTATGCAGCACAAATTTGCAATGAATAAAGCACTAGAATAAAAACTAATTGGACCAATGGAGGAGTCACATACCAAGGAACAATCTTCCCAAGCAGTTTTGTGAGAGGTGCTTTGAGCAAGGAGATCAAAAATCACAAAGAACGGGGCCGGAACTCGTGTTTGAGCCAGATATTCGTGTTTGTGGGAAGAAGAAGAAGAGGATGGGTGCAGGAATAAGTGGAGGAGGGCCACTGGCGCTCACGAGGCAGGGGCGCCCTCCACCCTCGTGGGCTGTGTGGCAGCCTCCATGTAATTTTTGCACTAAAATCCTCAAATATTCCCGAAAAAATCATATTAAATTGGCATGGCATTACGAGGACTTTTATTTTCGGGATATTTTTATATTGCACGGATAAATCGGGAAATGTATGTAAAAATACTATTTTTACTTTTTAAACTAAATAACAGAAAGTATAAAGAGGGTACAGAGGGTTGTGCCTTCTAGTTTCATCTGTCTCATGCTCATCAAAAGGAATCCACTAACAAGGTTGATCAGGTCTTGTTAACAAACTCATTCCGACTAACATGGAACCGGAGAAATTTTGAATAACACTATGTTACCTCAACGGGATATGCACATCCCCTATAATAAGAATATCATATTTCTTCTTGACAAGAGGAAGGGAAATTCAAAACCTCCAAATATAATCGATGGAAATTTTCCAATAGAGTTGATGCTATAAACTTGAGGTTGTTTCCTCGGAAAGTGTACCGTATGCTCATTACCATTTACATGAAAAGTGACATTGCCTTTGTTGCAACCAATAACAACCCCTGCAGTATTCAAAAAAGGTCTTCCAAGAATAATAGACATACTATCGTCCTCGGGAATATCAAGAATAACAAAGTCCGTTAAGATAGTAACGTTTGCAACCACAACAGTACACATCCTCACAAATACCGATAGATATAGCAGTTGATTTATCAGCCATTTGCAAAGATATTTCAAGAGGGTGTCAACTTATTCAAATCAAGTCTACGATATAAAGAGAGAGGCATAACATTAACACCGGCTCTGAGATCACATAAAGCAGTTTTAACATAATTTCTTTTAATGGAGCATGGTATGGTGGGTACTCCTGGATCTCCAAGTTTCTTTGGTATTCCACCCTTAAAAGTATAATTAGCAAGCATGGTGGAAATTTCAGCTTCCGATATCTTTCTCTTATTGGTAATGATATCCTTCATATACTTCGCATAAGGGTTTGTTTTGAGCACATCAGTTAATCGCATACGCAAAAAGATAGGTCTAATCATTTCAGCAAAACGCTCAAAATCCTCATCATCCTTTTTCTTGGATGGTTTGGGAGGAAAAGGCATGGGTTTCTGAACCCATGGTTCTCTTTCTTTACCATGTTTCCTAGCAACAAAGTCTCTCTTATCATAACGTTGATTCTTTGATTGTGGGTTATCAAGATCAACAACAGGTTCAATTTCTACATTGTTATCATTACTAGGTTGAGCATCATCATGAACATCATCATTATTATTTTCGCTAGGTTCATGTTCATTACCAGATTGTGTTTCAACATCAGACATAGATATATCATTTGGATTCTCAGGTGGTTCAGCAATAGGTTCACTAGAAGTTTGCGAAGTCCTATCATTTTTCTTTTTCTTCCTTTTAGAAGAACTAGGCACATCAATATTATTTCTCTGAGAATCTTGCTCAATTCTCTTAGGGTGGCCTTCAGGATACAAAGGTTCCTGAGTCATTCTACCAGTTCTAGTAACCACTCTAACGGCATAATCATTTTTCTTACTATTCATTTCATTGAGCAAATCATTTTGAGCCTTAAGTACTTGTTCTACTTGAGTGGTAACCATAGAAGCATGTTTGCTAATGAGTTTAAGTTCACATCTAACATTAGCCATATAATCACCCAAGTGTTTAATCATATAGGTATTTTGTTTTAATTGTCTACCAAAATAAGCATTGAAGTCTTCTTGCTTAAACATAAAGTTATCAAACTCATCCAAGCAATCGGCTAGCAATTTTAGTAGGAGGGACTTCAGCTTTATCATATCTATAGAGAGAATTTACCTTTACTACCTGTGTCGGGTTATCGGGATCATGAGGTTCTTCAATAGGTAATGGATCAAGATCATATGTTTTTTCAACAGACGGTAAATTAAGACCATGTATTTCTTCAATAGGAGGTAAATTCTTAACATCTTCGGCTTTAATACCTTTTTCTTTCATAGATTTCTTTGCCTCTTGCATATCTTCAGGACCGAGAAATAGAACACCTCTCTTCTTCGGAGTTGGTTTAGGAATAGGCTCAGTAATTGGAGCAGGAGCTGGCTCAGGAGGTGCCCAATTATTTTCATTTGTCAGCATATTATTTAATAGAATTTCAGCTTCATCTGGTGTTCTTTCCCTGAAAAGAGAACCAGCACAACTATCCAGGTAATCTCTGGACGCATCGGTTAGTCCATTATAAAAGATATCAAGTATTTCATTTTTCTTAAGAGGATGATCAGGCAAAGCATTAAGTAACTTGAGAAGCCTCCCCCAAGCTTGTGGGAGATTCTCTTCTTCAATTTGCACAAAGTTGTATATTTCCTTTAAAGCAGCTTGTTTCTTATGAGCAGGGAAATATTTAGCAGAGAAGTAATAAATCATATCCTGGGGACTACGCACACAACCAGGATCTAGTTAATTTAGTAAGATGTGCCACAACAGTTTCAGATTCATAACCATGAAAAGGATCAGATTCAACCAAAGTAATTATATCAGGATCAACAGAGAATTCATAATCCTTATCGGGAACACAAATAGGTGAAGTAGTAAAAGCAGGGTCGGGTTTCATTCTATCCCTAAGAGATTCTTTACTCCATTTAACTAATAGCCTCTTAAGTTCGTTTCTATCTTTGCAGGCACAAATAGCTGCAGAAGATTCCACATAAAAAACATAACCCTCAGGAATAGCAGGCATATCTTCATCATCACTTTCATCAACATTATCAGTTTCAATAGTTTCTTTCTCTCTAGCCCTAGAAATTTGTTCATCAAGAAATTCACCAAGGCATGAGTATCAAGCATAGAAGTAGTTTCATCATAAGTATCATGCATAGCGAAGTGGCATCATCAATAACATGCGACATATCCGAATCTAATAGCGAAGCGAGGTGTTTAGGTGTCGCAAGCTTACTCATAATGAAGGTGAATCAAGTGCGAGCTAGATGGCAGTTCCTTACCTCCCCTCGTAGTTGAGGGATAAATTTTTGTCTTAGCGTCTTTCAAGTTCTTCATAGTGTCCAGCAGATATAAATCCCAAGTAACTCAAATAATAGAGCTATGCTCCCCGGCAATGGCGCCAGAAAAAGGTCTTGATAACCCACAAGTATAGGCGATCGCAACAGCTTTCGAGTGTAGAGTATTCAACCCAAATTTATTGATTCGACACAAGGGGAGGAGCCAAAGAATATTCTCAAGTATTAGCAACTGAGTTGTCAATTCAGCCACACCTGGACAACTTAATATCTGCAGCAACTATTTAACGGTAACAACGGGAAAGTAAATAAGCGTAAACCAGTATATGGAAAGCTCGTAGGCATTGGATCGGTGATGGATAATTATGCCGGATGCGGTTCATCATGTAAGAGTCATAACATAGGGTGACACAGAACTAGCTCCAATTCATCAATATAATGTAGGCATGTATTCCGAATATAGTCATACGTGCTTATGGAAAAGAACTTGCATGACATCTTTTGTCCTACCCTCCAGTGGCAGCGGGGTCTTAATGGAAACTAAGGGATATTAAGGCCTCCTTTTAATAGAGAACCGGAACAAAGCATTAGCACATAGTGAATACATGAACTCCTCAAACTATGGTCATCACCGAGAAGTATCCCGATTATTGTCACTTGGGGTTGTCGGATCATAACTCATAATAGGTGATTATAGACTTGCAAGATAGGATCAAGAACTCACATATATTCATGAAAACATAATAGGTTCAGATCTAAAATCATGGCACTCGGGCCCTAGTGACAAGCATTAAGCATAGCAAAGTCATAGCAACATCAATCTCGTAACATAGTGGATACTAGGGATCAAACCCTAACAAAACTAACTCGATTACATGATAGATCTCATCCAACCCATCAACATCCAAAGCAAGCCTCACGATGGAATTACTCATGCACGACGGTGAGCATCATGAAATTGGTGATGGAGGATGGTTGATGATGACGACGGCATTTAATCTCTCTCCGGAGCCCCAAACGGACTCCAGATCAACCCTCCCGAGAGGTTTTAGGGCTTGGCGGCGGCTCCGTATCGTAAAACGCGATGATTTCTTCTCTCTCATTTTTTCTCTCCGAAAGCCAATATAGAGTTGGAGTTGGCGTCGGAAGGTCTCCAGGGGGCACACGAGGTAGGGGGGCGCGCCCAGGAGGGGGGGGGCACCGTCGTGGACAGGGTGTGGGCCCCCTGGTCTTCATCTTTGGCAAGGATTTTTTATTATTTTTTCTAAGATGTTCCGTGGAGTTTCAGGTCATTCCGAGAACTTTTGTTTTCTGCACATAAAACAACATCATGACAATTCTGCTAAAAATAGCGTCAGTCCGGGTTAGTTCCATTCAAATCATACAAGTTAGAGTCCAAAACAAGGGCAAAAGTGTTTGGAAAAGTAGATACGACGGAGACGTATCAAAGGGAAAGAGGGGAAGAGAGAAGGAAGGGGAGGGATTCGGCCTCCCCCTTGCTTCCCTCCTCCCTCCTCTTTCCTTCCCCCTCCGTTGGATATGGTAAGGGGGGGGGGCGAATTTGACAAGGCCCCCAAGTAGGATTCCTCCGATCAAGAGAGATATACTCTGGGCCCCTTGTGTGATCCGACCAGGAACAACATGGCCATGCGACAAGGATTATGAGATAATCCGGATTGTGGTCGGCATCACTGGAACGAGAAATAGGCCGGGCTAGCACAAGGATGACAGTCTCGCCTTGAGCCCGATAACATATATCGTGTGGCAAAGGGAGCGAAGTGTGACACGCCAGGCTGTGTTCGCTTAACCAACTTCATAGTTCCGCTTGGTGGTCGGCACGCCTCGCTAGAGGCCGCTACCAACCGTGCAGGTGTTGGAGGTGATCCGAATCGTGACCAAGCCGACTTGAACCTAAGGGGTCGGCAAGGCTTAAGGGAAGGAACCTACGAGGTCGGTTCAGAGGGACGGTCGGATGTGATCCGAACTGGACTAGGAACGTGACCGAGTAGACTTTGGGCTTTAAGGTCCGTGCGAGGCCCAAGTATTGAGCCTGCGACGGACGCCTATATAAAGTGGAGGTGCGGCACACTCACGCGGTTGATCGCTTCGACGCTGCGACAAGGGTTTGCATGTGTTGCGAATAGCCACCTCCACTCGCCGCCGACTGTGTGATCAGACTAGCAGTCCGCCGCACGGTGTTCCTCCTGCACGCGCGGATACCGTTAGAGGCGGTGCACTTGCGCCGCTCCGTCGAACTCGTACGTGGGATCGGACGATCGGCTGTTCCAGGGAGATCGGACGAGGAGGAGACGATCCACGCGACGCTGCCGCCTAACTCTTCTTCCGCCGCACATCGCTGCGTTTAGTGGTAACTAACTGTGATCCATCTCCGTAGCATGTTCCCGGATGTTCTGCGCGTAGGAAAATTTTAATTTGCGATCGACGCACCCTACCGTAGAACCCAACAAAGGTATCGAGCCTCTGCTATAGGATTTGGATTCAGATCGTATGCATATTAGATATGCGGAGGCGGCAGATGAGATCTGTTGTCCTTGAAGAGATCCGCTATGTGCACGGTTGATGTGATCAACTCCACATGGGGATCGTTGAGGCTATGTTTTCTGTAAATCGGGATCGATGAGGTCGTGACACGATCTACCCCTACCGGTCGGTCATCCACCATCGCGGTTAACAGTGAAACGTAAATCCGAATCGGATTCGCGATGATCGATAAGATCGGTCAGATCGGAAAATTCGGCGTGAACGGAGTTCAGATGTGATCTATGATTTCCGAAAACGTCGGGCGCCGCCAAGATTTTTGAGGGGCGCCGCCTTCAAACCCCGCCGCTAACCGCTAAGCGGACCGCTGCAGGTGCATAGCGCCGTGTATTTCAGACCGACACACAAACCGGTAGAATGCGATTCTATGCATAACTTTGTTTTGCAGGTTTGATGTGAATAGTATGGCTCATGTGTATGTGATGCATGTGTGTAATTTATACGTGGCTGCGTGTCATGTTTGTCAGCCGGCAAGAGCCAAAGTGCTGTCATTATATTGTATAATGACCTGCGTGTCGACTTGTGACTCTATGTAAATTCATTACTAGTTGTAGTAGTTGGATAATAGAGATCAGGTTGGCGGCTTGGCGTCCCGGTGTGACAAACAAGATGGAGTTCCTAGATGGTCATCGGAGTTGGAGCCGACCTGGATGGACAACCATGAAGGAGCCATACTATTTCACAATATGTGTTATATTTGTGATTATTATGCTTCTTTGTTTCTATGCATGTTAGAATGGTAGAATGATCCCTCATGAATATCAAGCTTAATTGCCATCCCCGATGTTGCACCTTCGCACGCCAAGTACGCCTAGTAGTGGGCTCATAAAATTGGGGTCTTCTTTGGGTGTCCTTGAACCGAAGGGTTCGTGGTCGGACACGGACATGCACCGCATCAAAGTTAACTTGACAAGGCTATCAAACGGTTTTGGGCCTTGTGGCAAAGAAGGTTGGGAGCCGGGTATGAGATACCTTCCCAACCGACATGAGTCGATAGAGATACAATTAGCAAGGAGTTGCTTACGGATAGGTATGTTGGCTAGCGATGATGCTAAAGCTCACTAGTCACATGCGCTTAGTCGGATCTGAATCACCGAGAGTCTGCGGAGGGATGCTTGACTTCGTGGGAGTATTTCGCTTTAAGGCTAGAATTACTCTACATAAACACATTGCTTAGTAATTGCATATTTTCCATTGTAGATCAATGGCACCACCTGCTCAACCCAACTTTGCATTGAAATCAATTCGAAAAGGATAAACTGAATGGAACAAACTTTACCACCGGTATAGAAATCGAGAATTGTTCTCAAGCATGATAAAAGGAACATGTTCTAGAGGATCCACTTCAGAGGAACTCCGCCGATAATGCTAGTGCCACAGCCTAAGAATGCCTACCATAAACTCGTTGATGAATCAACGGAGATCGATTGTCCGATCTTTGGCTTGTATGGAGCCCGATTTGCAACAACATTTTGAAAATGTTGAGGCTTACGATATGATCGAGAGTCTCAAGAGCATGTTTCGCATACGTGCTAGGACCGAAAGGTTCTACGTCTGGCGATCCTTGATGGATTGCAAGTCAAGGAAGGTGATCCATCGAGCCCACATGTGATCAAGATGATCGGATATGTGCAAGCTTTGGATCGTTTGGGCTTCCCGCTCTTGGATGAGCTAGCTACGATTACGTCACGGGTTCTCTTCCGCCTACCTATGGGACGTTCATCTCGAACTATCATATGCATGGCATGGATAAGAAGCTCACCGAATTGCATGGGATGCTCAAGGTGGCGTAACAGGATATTAAGAAAGGCACGCATCAATTGTTGATGGTGCGTAAATCGCTAAGTTCAAGAAGAGTTGGTCCAAGAAAAAGGCTAAGGCAAAGGGCACGGAGACGGTAACCTCTCGCCACGCATCAAGTCTGGACCGGACTCAAGACCGCTTTGCTATCACCGCAAGGAGACCGTCACTTTGGAAGAGGAATCAGAGTAGCAAGTGGCTTGCGAGCATGGCAAGAAGGCCGGGAATGCCGCTTCGTGCAAAGGTACACTTGTTGCATATGTTATAAACATTTACCTTGGCCGACATACCTAGTAGCTCTTGGGTATTTGATACCGGATCGGTTGTTCATATTTGCAACTCGATGCAGGGGCTGGTAAGAACTAGGCGTGTGGCACAAGGGGAGATTGACATCAGAGTCGGCAACAAAGCAAAAGTTGCTGCGTTGGAGGTCGGCACGATGCAACTCCAGCTTCCTTCCGGATTCATTATGGAATTGAATAATTGTTATTACATTCCTGCACTTAGTCGGCGCATTATTTCTGCCTCATGTTTGATGAGTCAAGGTTATGAATTCAATTTAAAGGACAATGGTTGTTCGATATTTTGAATGGTATGTTCCACGGCTATGCACCCATTGTTGATGGGCTATTTATATTGAATCTAGAACAGAACCGGTCTATAACGTGAATGTCAAGAGGCATAAGCCTAATGAGATAAATCCGCATACTTACGGCATTGCCGGCTTGGACACATTAGTCTGAAACGCATGAAGAAGCTCCATGATGATGGGCTCCTAACTTCGTCCGACTTCGGGTCGTTCGAGACATGTGAATCATGCTTGCTCGGCAAGATGACTAAGTCTCTTTTCGCAAAGAGTTGCAAGAGGGCGTCCGAGCTGTTGGAGCTTATACACAGTGATGTGTGTGGTCCAATGAGCACAACTGCCAGAGGTGGCTATCAGTACTTCGTGACTTTTACCGACGACTTGAGTAGATATGGATATATCTATTTGATGAGGCACAAGTCGGAGACTTTTGAAAAGTTCAAAGAGTTTCAGAGCGAGGTTGAGAATCAGCTCGGCAAGACTATAAAGCTTCATGATCCGATCATGGAGGTGAGTACATGAGCCAGGAGTTTGATGATCATCTGAAAAGTCGAGGTATAGTACCTCGGCTCACACCTCCTGCACGCCACAGAGAAACGGCGTGTCGGAACGGAGGAATAGGACCTTGTTGGACATGGTCCGGTCTATGATGAGTAAATCAGATTTACCCTTGTCATTTTGGGGATACGCTCTAGAAACTGCAGCTTTCACACTTAATAGGGTACCATCAAAATCCGTAGACAAGACACCACATGAGATGTGTACCGGGAAGAGTCCCAGTTTGTCTTTTCTAAAGATTTGGGGTTGTGAAGCATTTGTCAAGCGACTTATGTCAGACAAGCTTACACCTAAGTCGGATAAATGCATATTCGTGGGATATCCGAGGGAAACCTTGGGATATAGCTTCTACAACCGGAAGAGAACAAAGTGTTTGTTGCTCGAACGGGTTTTCCTTGAGAAAGAGTTTCTTAGTCGGGAGGCCGGTGGGAGGACGGATCGACTCAAAGAAATTCGAGGACCACTCGGGACGGCTCGGCCGGTGATGAGATCATACCGAGTCGGGCCAGTGGAA
Source organism: Aegilops bicornis (assembly GCA_021605145.1). Classification (NCBI taxonomy): domain Eukaryota; kingdom Viridiplantae; phylum Streptophyta; class Magnoliopsida; order Poales; family Poaceae; genus Aegilops; species Aegilops bicornis. The sequence goes on along the minus strand of CM038674.1, from coordinate 260,998,520 downwards.
CTCAGAGTGGAAGCGGCACCGAACCACGGAGGTCGGAAAGATTGCGCAGAGTGTGTGATGTATTGTTGCTAGAAAGTTTAATTTAGCCGGGCCACATATGCGGAAGCAATGGTGAGCCCAATTCGAGGCATGGCCGGAGGCCATGAGATCCGAAAGTTAAAGTTGATGGATGAGAATCAAGTTTGGGACTTGGTTGATCTCGCCACCGGCGAATCGCCATTGGTTGCAAATGGGTCTTTAAGAAGAAAACCGGTGTGGATGGAAATGTTCAGATCCACAAAGCTCGGCTTGTCGCTAAAGGTTATGGTCAAGTTCAAGGAATTGACTACGACGAGACTTACTCGCCGGTAGCGATCTGAAATCGGTGAGGATCATACTAGCTATAGCTGCATATTTCGATTACGAGATATGGCAGATGGATGTCAAAACGGCTTTCCTTCACGAAATTTAACCGAGGACGTGTATATGATACAGCCCGAGGGTTTTGTCGATCCGACTAGCACTAGTAAGGTATGCAAGCTCAAGAGATCCATTTATGGGTTGAAGCAAGCATCTCGGAGTTGGAACATTCGCTTTGATGAGGTCGCCATCGGTCTCGGTTTCATCAAAAGCGAAAAGGGCTCTTGTTTATACAAGAAGTTAAGTGGGAGCTCGATAGTGTTTTTGATCTTGTATGTGGACGACATACTACTGATCGGAAATGATGTTTCGATGCTAAACTCGGTCAAGGAGTCATTGAATGGCAAGTTTTCGATGAAAGACCTTGGCGAGGCAGTATATATATCTTAGGCATTAAGATCTATAGAGATAGATCGAGGAGGCTGCTCGGCTTAAGCCAGAGCACGTACATAGATAAAGTGTTGAAGCGGTTCAACATGAGTGAGGCAAAGAAAGGGTTCTTGCCACTCTCACATGGTATAAGGCTAAGCGAGACTCGGAGTCCTTCGACATCTGATGAGTGAAGCAGGATGAGTGGGATTCTGTATGCCTCGGCAATCGGATCCATCATGTATGCCATGATATGTACAAGGCCTGATGTTGCTTTTGCAATAAGCCTAACAAGTAGATACTGTGCCAACCTGTGAGAGTCACCGGGCAGCGGTAAAGACTATTTTGAAGTACGAAAAGGACTAAAGAGATGATCCTAGATAATGGAGGAGAGGAAGAGCTCGTCGTAAGGGGTTACGTTGATGCTAGTATCCAAACCGACAGAGATGATTGTCGATCACAACCGGATTCGTGTACGCCCCGAACGGAGGAGCAAAGGTAATCGGATGAGTTCCAAGCAGGATATCGTGGCCGATTCTACCACGTGGTTTAATACATTGCGGCTTGTGAAGCCGCAAAGGAAGGTGTTTGGATCCGGCATTTTACGGATGATCTTGGTATTTTCCCACCTCGGTGAAACCGTTGGACCTTTATTGTGATAATTACTGGTGCCATAGCACAAGCCAAGGAGCCGAGGAATCACCACAAGGTCGGACACATAGATCGGAAATATCACCCGATACGAAAGATCGTAAGAATGGTGATGTAGAGTTATGCAAGATTCACACGGATGCAAATGTTGCAGATCCGCTGACTAAGCCGCTTCCACAACCCAAGCATGAGGGGCACGTTAGAGCTATGGGCATTCGATGTCTATTTGATTGACTCTAGTGCAAGTGGGAGATCATGGAGATATGCCCTAGAGGCAATCATGTATGATGATATTTCCTATGTGTTTATGAATAAAGATAGTCCTTGGACATTATCAATAATGTGTATCAGCAAGTACCTGACTTGTTTGTGGGACTATGCATTGTATGATGACTGTCCTAAAAGGTCCCTAGTCAAACGGGTTGTGTGGATGCGCAACCGACTAGACTAGCATATGACACGGTCGATGGCTTGGTCTCACTAGCCATGGAGCATTGGATGCTAACCGGATAATATGGACTTGGAAAGGTCTGGTCGGATTCGACGTAGTCGGATCCGGGTCGAGATAAGGTCCGAGTCGGACAGACCCAACTATGAGACGCAGCGATATGTCATCTGCGAGTCTCTAGTAAAACATACGTTCTATGTCCTAAGACCTGAGCTGACGCATGTACTCGGGATGGTGACAGACTTGCTTTGGGCCGACCAAACGCTACTCCGTGACTGGGTAGTTACAAAGGTAGGTTTCGGGTTTGTCCAATCCCATGCTGCACAAGGATGACAGTCTCGCCTTGAGCCCGATAACATATATCGTGTGGCAAAGGGAACATAAGTGTGACACATTGTACAGGTTCGCCTAACCAGCTTCATAGTCTGCTTGGTGGTCGGCACGCCTTGCTAGAAGCCGCTACCAACCGCAAGGTCGGAGGTGATCCGAATCGTGACCAAGCCGACTTGAACCTAAGGGGTCGCGGCTTAAGGGAAGGAACCTACGAGGTCGGTTCAGGACACCGGGTCGGATGTGATCCGAACTGGACTAGGAACGTGACCGAGTAGACTTTGGGCTTTAGGGTCCGTGCGAGGCCCAAGTATTGAGCCTGTGACGGACGCCTATATAAAGTGGAGGTGCGGCACACTCATGCGGTTCATCGATTCGACGCTGCGACTAGGGTTTGCATATGTTGCGAATAACCACCTCCACTCGCCGCCGACTGTGTGATCGGACCTAGCAGTCCGCCGCACGGTGTTCCTCCTGCACGCGCGGATACTGTTAGAGGCGGTGCATTTGCGCCGCTCCGGCGAACTCGTACGTGGGATCGGACGACCGGCTGTTCGAGGGTGATCGAACGAGGAGGAGACGATCCACGCGGACGCGCTGCCCCAACTCTTCTTCACGCACGGCATCGCTGCCTAGTGGTAACGAACTGTGATCCATCTCCCGTAGCATGTTCCTGGATGTTCTGCGCGTAGGAAAATTTTAATTTGCAGTCGACGCACCCTACCATAGAACCCAACAGATCCCTCGTGGATTCAAGGCCTCCTCAAGGAGATGAACTAGTTACCTCTTGTATCCCCCCCTTTGTTGGATTTGGATCGTGTATCTCTTTGTGTTCATGGATCTAGCACATGTGTGATCGCTTCTTGTTAATTTGAGTGTTTCCTCTCGTTCCCCTCGTGTTCTTCGTGTTCTTCACGGGACCCCCTCCATTTCGTGAAAGATCGGCCCTAGGGTTCCACCCTACATCAAGGAGGGTGGGGGCTGAGACCGGCAGGGATTAGGGTTGGCCCTCTGGTCGCCGCGCAAGGGCGATGCGGAGGGAGGGGAAGGGGGACCTTTGGTTTGACCTTTCGATGCGAAATATGTACCATGATTAAAGGAAAAGAACAATGGCTGGGGCAGAAACAACTATATCAGCATGGTGGCGATGAAACGAACAAATTCAGTTTACATCAAAGACTATCATCTGCACTAGCTACAGCCCTAGTTTTACTGGTTCAACGGCATATTATCCTACTAATTGTTATACTTTTCATTCATGATGAGATATCTCAACTACTGTTTAGTATCAAGAACATATTGTTACTTCGCACCTATTTCATGGAAGTAGAGGGCAACGTTAGACGAGTGATTTGCGGAGGTTACCTCATGAAAGATGTGTTCCATGACAAATAAGCTTCCAGCAGTCCTCTACTGGAACCGACTACCCCTCAACTTTCTTGAACCTCTTTGGGAAAAGTTCATGTCCCTCAAGCATAACTTCTTGGTGCATTTGTTCCCATATTGCTTCAAACTGGCTCTGATATTTATCCTGTATCCATGCCTGAATCTCAGGATAAAGAAAATCTGGATCACTACTCCATGCATCTCTTAATGCTCTCCAGCTGTCTTTTAATTTTCCACCAATGTTCATCCTGCTAAGAAGATCTCCAACTCTTCTTTGGCTGGCAGGCCCAAGGACAGCAGATGGTGACAGAGCCAAGAACTTTTGAACCACCCTTAGACATGGCAAGACATCCCCTTTCAGCAAAGCCCATGCAAATACCTGCAACCGCCTGGTGGGGTCTTCGATGGGTAAACTGTGCAGCGGAAGCTGCCAATTATGTCTAGAAAAGATGGGACTAACATAACAGTAGACCTGGTCATTCTGAGGCTCGTAATAGGGTTTTGGATCTTCCAGTGGCGCTGAGAAGGTGCAGAGAGAACTAGCATATTTGAAAAGCCATCCAGGCTTTATACTGGTCACACCATGCATGTACGATCTCTTTGTATTTAGTAGTTCCGAGTAAACTACAAACTCTGGTGAAGTTCGGGCAACAGAAGATGATCGGTGGAGATATATTGTATCATCGAGGATGCAAGATTGATAACGTCCAGCTCGAACCTTTCGATCCTCTTTCGACAATCCAGAAAAAGTGTTAATCTTCTTTGCAACCCTATCGGCCCACCCAGCACATATTCCTTGCCCAAGAAGTTCCTCTTCATTCAGCATTGGTTTTTTGTCGGTTTCACTCCTCCAGGCCTGTTCAACATCCTCAGAACCTCCATAATTCCAAGCAAATTCATCACAAAATTTGCTATGGTGAAATATTAATCGAAGAAGCTGCTTTCTCAATTTTGACATCTCTTCCATTGTTTTGAGGTGAAGTGAGTACTCTCTGCAGAATTCCACTGGGTTCCTTGAACACTCAATTGACCGCAAAGCATGAGAAATGGTTAAAGCATCACTACTAGGGATGGAAAAATCTTTATGCGCTCTCTCGAACCATGGACTTGAGTTTCTTCTGTCTCTTTCTTTTATTTTGATCCTTATGTTCTGGATCCGGGCCATCCTGGTTTGATTCTCTACTAGTGTCTCCCTGAATGAGAAAAGGATTTGCATAACTCAAAGCTGATGCAGCAGCAGTTGCATATCCCAGTATGAAGTTAGATCTGGCATAGCCTTGCTGGCTCTTCAAAATTTTAATTATTGTCAGAAGAAGACGCGAATGTCGTGGGCTCATGGGGTATTGCGCCATAGCCTTTCCCATTGATGTAAGTTTTTCTTTGCTGTCAAGTGCTTCTAATGTCTTCAAGCAACGCTTGGCTTCAACCAAACTTTCATTGTTAGGAGGCGTAGGGAAAGGAAAGTTTTCAACCTGCAATTATCATATTTGCACGAAAATTAGAACAAAAGGCAACACATCATAAAAGATGATTAAAAAAGGTAAATAACGAAAAGGTCCCGCTCGACCCCCGCGTCGCTCCGCTCGGGCGACTCGGGGGAACTCCGTGCGTCGCCGGCGGCCCCCTCCTCTGTGCCTCCTCTCCTCCGCCGCTGCCGCTGGCCTCGCCGCGGTGGCGGCGGCCCCTGCCTCCGAAGGTGGCTCGGGGAGATCCGCAGCGGACGCGTGAGGGCCGGGTGGCTGGGGTCATCTCAGTGGCGTCTCCACTCGAGCTCGGTGTCGAGGGCGCGGTGAGCGCTGGAGGGAGCAGGGGTGGCGTCGAGGTGGCGCGCAGCCTGCTCGCCGGCGCCTGGTCGTGGCGCTCACAGGCGCTCCCCTCGGCGGCGGATCTGGCCGCGCTGATCCGGGGCCAGCGGCTGGCTTTGGGCGCCGGGTGCGGTCTCTAACCTCGGCGTGGTGGTCCCGCCATCCTCGTGGCTGCTCGGGCGGCGTGGCGGGGCCAGCCGGTGGCCAGCCATCCTTCTTCCGCCAGATCCAGATCGGGCGCGCGAGGTGCCTCCTCTCGCTCAAGGCCCTCCCGCCGATCTGGCACCGCGCTTCAAGGCCTGTTCCACTTCGTGGCTGCTTTGGCAGTCTGGTGTTGGTTCTGCTGGTGCTCGGTAGCCGTCGTTGCTGGAGGGTGGTGCCTCCGGGCGGTGGTGACTCCGGTCTCAGCTGCGGCATGGCTCAGCAAACGGGTGGCGCGGGTGTTGCTTCGGGTGAAAGCCCTGTGTCGGCTTCGGTCGGCACCGGCGGCAGCGACGCCCCTCGGCGTCGGATCCCTCCTTGGAGGTGCCGTTGTGTGATGCACTGTTCCCCGCGTACTCTGTTCTTTCTCTCGGTGAAAGCCTTAGATCCAGCTACTGGGTCGGACGGCGGCGGCGTCCTTGACGTCGTTTTTACACCTTGGTGGCGCCTGTCTTCGGAGATGCTGCTCCATGCTGTTTACCGAGGTCTGGGGGTGGTGTTTGGCTGGTTTGAAGCGGGTGGTCGGTGGTGGTGGTGCGGCGGTCTGGGGTCGACGGTGGTGTGTGTCGTGCTCGAGTGCTCCTCGGTGCGTCTCGCTTGGCGGTGCCGCGGTTACGCCTGCCGGCACCACAGTGCCGTGGGCGTCGTCTCGCCTTTGCATAACCTTTCGAATGTACCCCCGACACAGGTGGTGTCGTGGCGCTGTGCAGTCTCGGTTGTGAGGTGCCTTTCGATTGCGTCGATGGTGCAGTGCCGCGGTTTGGTTTGCTAGGCGATGCCCTTCGACTATGCCGGTGGCACACAGGTGCCGTGGCGTCGTCTCGGCCCCGCGTGTCCCTTCGAAGGTGCCTCGCGACACAGGTGGTGTCGCGGCGTTGTGCAGTCTCAGATGCGTGGGCCTTTCGATTGCGTCGACGGTGCAGTGTCGTGGTTTGGTCCGGCTGGCCAATGCCGCTAGATTTCTCCTTTGGTGCTCTTTGTTGTGTTTTCCCTCGTTGTTCCCCCTGTTATGTGTGTTGTTGGCGTGGGTTGTTTTCTGTTTATCTCTTCTCCCTTGTGCCCCCTGTACCTCTGGTTCACTTGAACCTATCTTGCGATAGGCTGCTAAAGCCTTATAGGCAAATGAATACAATTCAGGTGGGGAAATCTCCCCCCCGTTGAAAATTCAAAAAAAAAAAAAGGTAAATAACTTTTAAGCGCATTACCTTATCAATTATCATAAACTTGAGCATAAGCACAAGGCCATCAACTGGCATTTTCTTGATCTCTAGCTCAGAGAACTCAGGAAATAAATCATCTTTACCATATGCTGCACCTGAGTAGAGACGGTAACAGTGCCCAGGCCCAGTTCTTCCAGCTCTCCCAGCACGTTGGGATGCTGAAGCCTTGCTTATCCACTGGACTTCATAACTTGCCATCCCCGTAGCATGATCATAGTTCTTAACCTTTTCTTTTCCAGTATCAACCACATATGTTGTACCAGGAATTGTTAAAGAGGTTTCTGCAACATTAGTTGCCACAACAACTAATCTTTCCCCTTCAGGAATATCGCGAAACACTCTGAGCTGCTGCGAAGCTGGTTGCATTGCATAAAGTGGTAAAACATGAAGCCTACCGTGTGAAACAGATGTAGGTTCTGTACGTTTACTGAAAGAAGGATTAGAAGGGTTTGACTTTTCCGCAATTGTCGCATTGCTCGATTCCTCAGCAGCTTCCGTTTCTCCTGATATACCTGATATAGCTTTAAAGGATGCCTTCAGTACAGATGAACTCTCAGCATGTTTCAAAAATGATAACACTGGTCCATCTTCTGTGGTTTCATGTGCAGCGGAATCCTCATCATCACTGTCAGTGTCAGTCTCACTCTCTATTTCAGCATCAGAAGAATCGACATTTAGTCCATCATCCATTTCATCTTCACCATATGAGGAAAACATGTCCTCTTGGTGCTCAGCTTCAGTTCTATCAATATCATATGCTTCAAAAATTTCCTTCTCATCTATTTCTGGTTTTGAACCACACTCATCTCCAACCCTTTCAGGCTTCTTACCAATTTGCCGTTTGGATGCTCTTTGCAGTTTCTTACATAAATAATCAACTTCGCGTTGTCCAGTAACAAATACAAGGATTCCACCTGGTGGTAGACTCTTGTGGATTGACAGAACCTTTTTATAAGCATGTGCTAAATAATCATCATGTGTCCTCTTCGTGAAGTGAATTGTTACTGGAAATTGCCGTGCAGGTACCTCTACAGTTGGTGGAATCACATCAAACAATCTTCTGTTTGAAATAAATTCCTTTAACTGCAAGGTAGCACTCATCAGCACAACTTTCAGCTGACTAATCATATCTTCTGGCTTAACGTTCTTTCCAGAGCGTATTTTTTCTGTTGATCTGCATATGTATCCTTTGACATGCACAGAAGTTAGCCATGCCTGCACGTTTTGGCTTTCATCAAAAGGAAAATGAGGTAAGCTCTTGAGATTCTAACTTTGCGAAGCTTTATAATTCTACAAAGCATCCCAATAAGTATATCTGTGTTCAAACTCCTTTCATGTGCCTCATCCAAGATGATCACGGAATAGTGCTTCAACAGAATGTCACTCTGTAAAAGATCAGTAAGTCGTGTGATAAGGAGTTTCAATCTTGTTATGTAAGACACAGCTTCAAATATATATATATTTTTGAACGGGAGCTTCAATAAAAAACACATGCATTTCGGAAGAACATCACTTGATGCATAGATAAAATCTGTAAATTATACAATTACAGGTAGACAACTGACTGTGTATAATGATACAATTATGGAAGACGGCTAACCGAGAGACAGAATAAACCACTAAAGGCAAGTTTAAACCTCATTGTAATTATTTATAAATTTGAGTCATCTGCTGTTATGGCCGTAAAAGTGTCAGATATACCATTTTGTTGCATTTCTGGTCATGGTTCATGTTTTTTAGAACGAGTTATCAGTATAGGACAACAAGAAACTTTTAACTCAAAGCCGAACGATTGAACAAAATAGACTGATAGGAGTAACCAGGAAAAGCAAACATATACAAAACCTGGATCTCTCGCAGCAAAATGCCATCTGTCATAAACTTGATGGAGCATTTACTTCCAACTTCTTTATCATGCCTAACTTGAAAACCGACCTCCTTTCCTAGCTTAAGTCCTAACTCATATGACACCCTCTTGGATGTGGAAAGAACAGCAACACGTCGTGGTTGGGTGATACCAATCATCCCTTTTCTACCAGCTCGATTGCTTGTGCCAAAGCCGGCTTCATATAAGAACTACAGAACACAGATAGCATAAAGAGCAATGAAAAAGTTGGCAGCTACTTAACAAGCAGATTGGATCAGAACTCCTAGTTTAAACCAATGTTTAAGAGAAACCATGTGTGGGCACACTCACCTGAGGGACCTGAGTAGTTTTACCACAACCTGTTTCTCCGCATAGAATTACCACAGAATTTTCGTAGATAGCTTCCATTATTTCCTGCTCCATCATTATTATTGGGAGATCCCTCCTCGCCTTCTCAACCTCCTGTGGTCTTGACACAGGCACCACAATTGGAGGATTGAAGCATTCTTGTAAAGCAGCTTCACTTTGTTGTAGCTCCTTATCCTAACAAAAGGATAATGATTGAATTAACTCAGAACGTGACACCAGCTTCTAATTCCCGGCCACTTACAAAATAGGCAAATCTAGAATGCCTTTAGATCAGTTAGATAGCTAATGAGTCAAAAATAGTTGAGATGCCGAAGATAGTTGAGATGTGGACCAATTACCTGCAAATCTATCTCTGCGGCAGAGCAATTTTGCACGGATGACTGAATCGTCTGATGTGCGAAAATGTCAGCATCATCATTAGTCTCCTCAGTTTTTTGTCCCAGAATGATCCGCGCATCAAATGCCAGCATCGTCATTAGTCCCTTCAGTTTTTTGTTCCAGAATGCTCACGCAAGACTCATCATAGGTTTCATCGAATCTTTCTCATGATTCTTTCGTTCACTGCCAGGATGATCAAGTTTTGCTGCCTTAATAAACTTCACTGGCGAAACTTCTGGCATAGCTTCACTGTTTCCAGGAACTCCTTTCCGATCACAGTTTTTCTTGAATAGCGAAAGTTCTTCAGAAACATCTAAACCATGCTTGGAGAACTGCACAGCACGCCTAAATTTTTCTTTCATAGTCGCAGCCTGTAGTACAAAAATATCACGAGATAAATAACTTTGCAGTGACATAGTAACCAATCGACATGTCACAGATAGATCTACTGTACTTGTCCAACAGAGCACGTAGTATCCAGCAGTGAAAATACATGATCAGCAATCATGTGCTTCCTATTGTGCAGGGACAGTTTCATACAAAGTCGTTAGAGGAAACAAAAAACCATCATAGAAAACATCACTACTCTAAACAGAACCAATTAAGACGAGCATACTGCAAAAATTCGATGCTTTTTGCTTGCAGTGCCTTCTTTTGCTTTTCCTCCTGGGAACAATTAGGCAGGCATTAATGCTTATATAAAAACTAAAGCTAACTAGTTAAAAAAATCTACTACATGGCAAATGGCAAGGTAAGGAGGCGCACCTCCAATTTCTGAAATTTTTTTAGCTGAGTCTTGCTCATCTTAGGGTCTTCCTTGCTCTTGCTTTTCTTGCCATCCTGGCAATTCAGTGGTTATAGGACTCCCATAGTCACATCCTAACATCGGTTGAGAAGGAAACCCAAGAAAGAGGGCCCAAATAAATTTGGCATTACCTTGCCTATCCCTTGTGCTTTGTTCTTCCTCTTGCATGGAAGAATCAGCGCGTTGCTATCCTCCTCCATGCTCTAACTGCAATCAAAGCAAATTGACAGAAACGTCACATACAGCGTGAGCCAGAGTGGCATAGCCAGGATTCGAGCAATCCATGTGCCCGAAAATAAGCGCTTATAACATTGCAAAAAAAAAAGGTACCCATACCATAGCAAAAAAAAAGTACCCCTCGATTACACAACAGTTATATGATTTGAACTCTGCCTAGTGATCCAAGAAAATAGATAGAAACATGGCAAAAACAATAACAAGTTATTTGATCTCTTCATCATTTACTTCTATAACATGAATTGACAAGAAAATACATACATTCAAGGCTTCAAGCTTATTGCTATAATAACTATAAAAACAGGAAATCGGAGAAAATCAGCGAGACAATGAAACTCGTTGGGATTGTGGTCCTGGGGAAATCACCGTTGATGGCAGCCTAGCGACGATACGGTGGGGAACACGTCAACTTGCTCGATCAGCAGCCGACCGCGGTGGCACAGTGCCGGAGAGGAGGCAGGGGCGGCGCGACGGCTGAGAGTACGCGGGTGCGTAGGCGGCGCGACGGCTGAGAGTACGCGGGTGCGTAGGCGGCGCCGCGTACTGGATTAGTTCTCCCTGTCTGGCACAGCGAGAGCGAGAGAGAGGAGAGGATGCTTTCTTCTGGAGGGCGCTAACACGGAGACGTAGGAGGGATGAGGTGGAGTCTGCGCAGCGGGAACGGAGGTGAGCAATGGGACTGGCGGCGCCGGCGCGGCTCTGGCGTGTCGACTGAGGAAGACAAACTGAACTACCGCGACGACTATTCCTCGCATTAAGCGAGACCGTAGCAACTTTCGCTGAAGGATGTACAGTAATTGGGCCGGCCCATTTTGGCGAACAGTTAAAAAAGGAATAAAAATTGGAGAAGCATGGATCGATTTTTTTAACACATTACAAACGCAAGCACTCATATATACGCGCATACACTCACCCTTATGAACACACACCCTACCCCTATGAGCATCTCATAAAGACTGAGCCGGCATATTATCTTAAAATTTACGAAGTCGCCGTAGGCACCTCGTCATCAACAGGAGCGTCTCTTCCCACTGAATGCACATCGTGGAAATCCTAAAATAAATTTAGAAATAAATGCGAGCATCAGGACTTGAACCCTGGTGGGCTGGGGATACCACAGTCCTCTAACCATCCAACCACAGGTTGGTTCGTGTAGCATGGATCGATATGTGGTTGAGCGGTTGAGCCACTGCGCCCGTGTCTTGCCGTGATAAGTACTAGGTGAGTTGTGTACTTGAGGCGAAGGAAGCCGGCTTTTTCATTGGTTTTATGGTTTTTTTTCTGTTTTTGTTTTGTGTTATGATAGGGTTTTTTTGTTTTTGTTTTGTTTTTTTCCTTCACAATTTTTTTATTCTCCATTTTTTCTTTTTGTTTTCTCTTATGTTTATTTTTTTCGCTCTACAGTTTCGTATATGTCAAAATATTTTTGTAATACCAATTCAACATTTTTCAATACAATTTTAATATTTTCAATACATGGTCAACATTTATTCTATACACATTTTTAAAATGCTTGATTAATATTTTTTAAATACAAAATTAATATTTTCTGAATACATGGTCAGTAATTTTCTATAGAAACTTTTAAATTCTTGATTAACATTTTTAAAATACAATATTAACATGTTCTTAACACATGATCAACATTTTTCTATACATGTTTAACATTTTTTGAAATGCTTTATTAACATTTTTTGAATACTTGTTTAACATTTTTCAAATGCTTGATTAATATTTTTTTCAAATATTTGTACAATATTTTTCAAAAATACTTGTTCATCATTTTTTTCATATATGGTCAACATTTTTTCTATCACATTTGACATTTTTCATATGCTTGATTAACATTTTTAAAATACTTGTTCAACATTTTTTTGAAATACTTGATTAACATTTTTATATACAACAACAAAGCCTTTAGTCCAAACAAGTTGGGGTAGGCTAGAGGTGAATCCCATAAGATCCAGCAACCAACTAATTGTTCTAACACATGGATGGCTAGCTTTTACGCACCCCTCTGGTGATACTCCAGTCCTTCATAAATCTTTTTACAGACTCTTTCCATGCCAAGTTTGGTCTACCCGACCTCTCTTGACATTATCACCACGCTTTATCTGTCCGCTATGCACTGGCGCTTCTGGAGGTCTCCGCTGAATATGGCTAAACCATTTAAGACGATGTTGGACAAGATTTTCTTCAATTACATTATAAAAAATCATTATTTTTTAATACACGGTCAACAATTTGTTTACATGTTTAACATTTTTCAAATACATGATTAACATTTCTCAAAACATTATGTAAAGTATATATTTGTAATATATATGCAACATCCCAAATTTTCAATTTAAAATGTTATACATAGATCATTCATGCATGTCATATTTTATTGCATCTCGTTTCGCGATCCTCGAAATCCTAAGCAACTCAAGAACCCTCGAAGAGAGTTTGGGATTTCCCGGTTTTCATATTTGAATCTTATCAAATATTGAAACGAGGCATTGATTTTAATTATTTTTCTCTTTGAAAAATATTTCATATTAAAATATATGAGAGAAGATAATATGACTTCTCCAAAGTAATTGAAATATTGGAGGAAAAATATTAAAATTAAATAGTTGATTCTATTCAGATTTTATTGCTATTTTATTTGCATTAGAAAATTACATGTTTTTCAAAATTGCATTTTAGGGCCAAGAAAATGTTCATCTCGTTCTAAATATTTTATTTAGACAATGAAAATTTGTTTTGGTATTTTAAAATTTTATTTTATTTTCTAGGAGTTATTTTTGGTTCGACGTAATTGTTAAAAAAAAAGGTTTCTAGCGCCTGATCGGGTCAAGCTCAGCCGGGCCGCTTCCTCACACTGCCTCCTCCAGAGACCGACGCCGCCTCGGACCCGAGTCCGACCGACTCCGCCTCCCGCCTTGCCTCCTCCAAGCCGCCTCCTTAAATACCCCGCCCGAGCCCCACCACCACCAAAACCCCGCCAACCCCGCTTCGATCATAGCTGCCGCCGCCTGTCGCCATGGCCGCCTGCTGCCGCCGCCGCCGCCTGGCCAAGCTCGCCTCTCCGCAGCCGCCTCACTGAGCCTCGCCGAGGTAACGCCATGCCGCTGGCCACGGCTTTTTTTAGAAAACCGATTCGTTTTTTAAGAAACCCTAGTTCGTTTTTTAGATCGGTTCGCCGGTTTTCCCGGTTTAGCTACTTAGCGGACATTCGTCCGTACGTTCGTTTTAACGAACGGTTTTCGCTCGATAGTTACAGACAATGAACTTCGTTCGTTAGCCTGTTCGTCACTTTTCTTTTTCTCGGATTTTTCCGTGATTATTTCGATCGTGATTTCTGATCCGATTTTCGTTTCAGTTTATCTTTTCACTCGTTTATCGGAATCAGGCGATTCGAGCGCCTAGATCTTCGTCTCGAAACCCTCTTTATGTTTAATCAACTTAAACAAGATTTTGTATTGTAAAAATTTGACTTTAGTTCGGATTAGTAAACGGATCTTGTTTCTTTCGCCGTTTGAGTTTCGTTGCTTCGTTTGGTTTGATTCTTTTCGCAAACTGGAGTTCTTAATTTGAACTTTCTGGTCAATTCTTCTTATTTGAGTTTTGCCCGTGCATCTTTGCTTGATTTCTTATGAATGCTATTGTTTGTTTGCGATAGAATTTTCGGAGTGCGAAGCGTGCTACTACGAGTCCCTAGGTTTCGCGGATCGTCAGCAAGGCAAGTAACACATTGACCATACTCCTTCCATACCTAGTTTTTATGCATTATTTCAATCCTCAAACATTGCATGATTAGGATGTGATTAACATGTGGGATTGGAAGTAGTTGATGAGGTAGAACCTATTGCCCTGTTATATTCAAACCCTTGGGAGTTACTTCTACGTATTGCTTATATTGCTATGTTATGCTCGTAGACGTGGTTCGGGTGAGTGAAATCCATGACAAATGTGAGATTGTTAATTAATGGTTCAACTTAAGGTGGCAACTTAAATACACATCTGGGTGGATTGAGGCACCTGGAGAATCCAGTGTTGTTTGTATTTTTTTGGAAATCCCGGGGTACCGTGTGATTTTCCTATGGACCGCCACCCAGGCTCAAAGGGAACTGAGATATTTTCATGCTAGAAACTTCTGTGTGCAGCCACAAGCTATTATGGGCTCTAGCATAGTTGAGTAAGTTACATGAAGCTCTCGAAGAGGTGGATCAGCAGGTAGAGGGTTGTAGGTTTGGTATGGTCTGCCCGGAGTAAGGAGTTAATGTTTCTGAAAGACTGTGTCTCGGTCATCCGTTTCTCAAACACCATGTAGTGCGAGAAATCCAACGGAGGCTATCGAGTCTTGTGGGGAAAAGTGCGCAAATCTCTGCAGAGTGTACAATCTAATCATGGTTAGCCGTGTCCCCGGTTATGGACAATCTTGAGTATCTAGTACTTGGAGTACCCTAAGTATCTCATCACTTTAAATTAATATTGATGGGCCAATAACTACTTTAATTGGGATTGAGTTGGAGGAACCTTCTCAATAATGTTTCAACTACCATGATAGTTAAATTAAAATATATTCCTTTGTTGTAGGGAAAAATTGGCTTTTCACAAAATCTATAACCATAGAGCTTTCCACCAGCCAAATATGCATGTAGTGATAGCATTATTCTGTTATTGCTTCATCAGGTGTTACATTGCCAAAGATATTCCATGTGCTGACCCATTTCCGGGCTGCAACGTATTATGCTGCAGACTTTCCAGACGAGGAGTAAGGTTCGTTAGGTCGTTGCCGTGCAGCTCAGCTATGCCGTTGGACTTGATGGACTCACTTTATCTTCCAAGCCTTCCGTTGTTATCGTATTAGATGGCCTTAAGCCATATTTGTTGCAATAAGTTCTCTTTTGAGACATTCAATGTAATAAGTGTGTGATTGCTACTCTGTTATAAATCCTTCGAGTACTGTGTGTGTCAGCATTACCGATCCAGGGATGACACGGAAGCACAGAGACTTGACCGTTTGAGGTCGGGTCGCTACAAGATGGTATCAGAGCACACGCTGAGTGTAGGACACGACCATTAAGATAAACCATAGATCACTCTTCTCTACTCATTTCTGACTTCTCTTCATTTTCTACTCTTTAGGATGACGGAGTTGAAGAACAAGTTTGCACAGCCGGATGAAGACACACCCTTTGGACGCCACTTGAAGGAAGTCACTAGGTACTTGAACATTGGAATACCAAGCTTCACCAGGACGTACAACGCCATCTTACCAGAAGAGGAGCGCTGGATGATTCAAGTACAAGTTCCAGGAAGGACGTTCTCGTCAACCACTAAGCCCATAGAATTTTATTTTGAAGCACCCACCTGGAGTCTAGGCAAGAGCATGGCAACCCACATTACCATGGGACGCATTGGAGAAGTCTACAACAAGGATCTTAAGGACACTATCTATCAGATATGTGGGCGCCAAGACGAGCAATGGGAGATGATCAGCACCAAGAAGGACAAATCCATTGCAGCTTTCATCCAGAGTTAAACCGGCACATTCGACGCCAGGAGAATCGGATGTCTTGCGCAGACATGATAGATTTGAAGAAGGCGAAGACTAGGATCATCGAAATGGAAGAAGAACTCAATTCTACACGTGATGGATATGAGGAGGAAATTGCGACACCATCGGAGAAGAATGACGACTGATAAAGAAGATCAAGTATTCATGGGAGATCCAAATACGGGAGGAGAGGACGACGATTCCACTTGCAGGAGAACTACATCATCATCGATTTACACCGACTCCGACCCTAGTGATGATGACTTTGAAGACGAAGCTTGAGCAGACATCATGGAGTCTTCCACCGATCAAAATTTCTAGATGACCACCAAAGAATTTGTAGTATTTCCCCCATGTATAGTTCTAGACCGCTTGTATGCCCTTGCTTGATTGATTGAGTGAAATGTTTGTGTTTGTCTCATGTGCATATGGGTAGTGCTTTCTCACTAGACCCCTTTTCTATTCTGATCTCTTCCATCTAAACCCGCCAGATGCCTCCGAGACGTGACACCGGATTTGCCTTCCCGCCAGAGCTCACTCAGTTGATCCAGCAGCAGAAACAACAACAACAACAACAACAACAACAATGCCTTCCCGCCAGAGCTCACTCAGTTGATCCAGCAGCAGAAACAACAACAACAACAACAACAACAACAACAACAACAACAACAACAACAACAACAACAACAACAACAACAATGCCTTCCCGCCAGAGCTCACTCAGTTGATCCAAAGAAGAAAACAACAACAACAACAACAACAACAACAACAACAACAACAACAACAACAACAACAACAACAACAACAACAACAACAACAACAACAACAACAACAATGCCTTCCCGCCAGAGCTCACTCAGTTGATCCAGCAGCAGAAACAACAACAACAACAACAACAACAACAACAACAACAACAACAACAACAACAACAACAACAACAACAACAACAACAACAACAACAACAACAACAACAATGCCTTCCGCCAGAGCTCACTGGGTTGATCCAAAGAAAGTAAACAACAACACCCACAACAACATCAACAACAACAACAACAACAACAACAACAACAACAACAACAACAATGCCTTCCCGCCAGAGCTCACCTGGGCTTGATCCAGCAGCAGTAAACAACAACAACAACAACAACAACAACAACAACAACAACAACAACAACAACAACAACAACAACAACAACAACAACAACAACAACAACAACAACAACAACAACAACAACAACAACAACAACAACAACAACAACAACAACAACAACAACAACAACAACAACAACAACAACAACAACAACAACAACAACAACAACAACAACAACAACAACAACAACAACAACAACAACAACAACAACAACAACAACAACAACAACAACAACAACAACAACAACAACAACAACAACAACAACAACAACAACAACAACAACAACAACAACAACAACAACAACAACAACAACAACAACAACAACAACAACAACAACAACAACAACAACAACAACAACAACAACAACAACAACAACAACAACAACAACAACAACAACAACAACAACAACAACAACAACAACAACAACAACAACAACAACAACAACAACAACAACAACAACAACAACAACAACAACAACAACAACAACAACAACAACAACAACAACAACAACAACAACAACAACAACAACAACAACAACAACAACAACAACAACAACAACAACAACAACAACAACAACAACAACAACAACAACAACAACAACAACAACAACAACAACAACAACAACAACAACAACAACAACAACAACAACAACAACAACAACAACAACAACAACAACAACAACAACAACAACAACAACAACAACAACAACAACAACAACAACAACAACAACAACAACAACAACAACAACAACAACAACAACAACAACAACAACAACAACAACAACAACAACAACAACAACAACAACAACAACAACAACAACAACAACAACAACAACAACAACAACAACAACAACAACAACAACAACAACAACAACAACAACAACAACAACAACAACAACAACAACAACAACAACAACAACAACAACAACAACAACAACAACAACAACAACAACAACAACAACAACAACAACAACAACAACAACAACAACAACAACAACAACAACAACAACAACAACAACAACAACAACAACAACAACAACAACAACAACAACAACAACAACAACAACAACAACAACAACAACAACAACAACAACAACAACAACAACAACAACAACAACAACAACAACAACAACAACAACAACAACAACAACAACAACAACAACAACAACAACAACAACAACAACAACAACAACAACAACAACAACAACAACAACAACAACAACAACAACAACAACAACAACAACAACAACAACAACAACAACAACAACAACAACAACAACAACAACAACAACAACAACAACAACAACAACAACAACAACAACAACAACAACAACAACAACAACAACAACAACAACAACAACAACAACAACAACAACAACAACAACAACAACAACAACAACAACAACAACAACAACAACAACAACAACAACAACAACAACAACAACAACAACAACAACAACAACAACAACAACAACAACAACAACAACAACAACAACAACAACAACAACAACAACAACAACAACAACAACAACAACAACAACAACAACAACAACAACAACAACAACAACAACAACAACAACAACAACAACAACAACAACAACAACAACAACAACAACAACAACAACAACAACAACAACAACAACAACAACAACAACAACAACAACAACAACAACAACAACAACAACAACAACAACAACAACAACAACAACAACAACAACAACAACAACAACAACAACAACAACAACAACAACAACAACAACAACAACAACAACCCGCCTCCAGGTTGACAACTTAGCTCGCTCGAGGTTTCACCACCGGTGTTTTCCAAAGAGCACCGGGCCTATAGTTGCCGATGATTGGCCACGCCGTATTGGAAGGAGTTGACCACCGCAGTTGCACAGATGTCGAGAAGGTGCGCTTTGTCAAGACATCAATTGGATGGGCCAGTAGCCTCATGGTGGGAGAATTATACGACCATTTTCCCCATAGCCAACGTCACTTGGGACCAGTTTCAGCAAGCTTTCCACACCGCCCATGTCTCAACTGGAGCTATGAGTATGAAGAAGCGTGAGTTTCGCGACTTATGCCAGGGGAACCGTACTGTGGCTCAGTACGTGGATGAGTTTAGAAAGCTATCTCGCTATGCCCCCGATGATGTGGCCACAGATGCCGGGAAGCAGGAGAAGTTTATGGAAGGGCTGAATGATGAGATGAGCATGCAGTTGATGGTGGCAACATTCAACAACTACCAGGAGTTGGTAGATAAGGCTCTTATGATTGAAGGGAAGCAGCAGCAGATTGAGAGCCGTAAGAGGAAGTATGGGCAAGGGAGGTATAACTCAGGAGCTCAACAGAAGCCTCGCCTAACCCCGAACTCGGGAGGACTTGTTCATAACCATGGAGGTCATAACCACACCGGAGGAAGTTCGCATAACCACAATGGTCCTAAGAATTGAAATGGGAACGGAACAAACAACAATCAGAACCGCCCCAATCCAGCCACACCCGCCAAAAGAGATCTAAGTCACATTACTTGCTATAAGTGCGCGGAGTGCCCTGAAGGGAAGAATGGGAACGGAAATGGGAGCTCTGGGAAGAAGCCCAATCCATTCAACAAAGGACAAGTGAACCACGTTAACGTGGAGGAGGTTGAAGAGCAGCCAGACGCGGTTATAGGTAAGTTTTTGGTTAAGTCTTTTACCGCCCTTGTTCTTTTTTATACTGGTGCATCGCATTCATACATATCAAGGGGATTCGTGGATAAGTTTAAACTACCAACCCAAACCCTTAGGAACCCTCTGTTAGTGAGTTCACCTGGAGCAGAGTATATGGCTAGTCGGTGGTGCGACCAAATACCCCTAACCATTGGTAGCCATGTTTTTCCGTCCGACCTAATAATCCTAGAGTCACAAGGATTGGATGTGATATTAGGCATGGACTGGATGTCAAAGTATGGAGGAAGCATTGACTGTGCTAGTAAGTCGATTTATCTCACCACCCCGGAGGGAAAAAGGATTAAGTATGTATCTAGGCATGTGCCTAGGAGGAGCCAAGTAAATACCCTCACGGGAGTTGTTCAGAGGAAGTGCCTGCCAGAAAGATTACCCGGATGTTTTTCCAAAGGAGTTACCAGGCATGCCACCGGATCGAGACATCGAGTTTTTGATAGAGCTATTGCCAGGTACAGGGCCAATATCAAAGAGACCTTATCGGATGCCCACGAATGATCTGGAGGAGATTAAGAAACAGATCAAGGAGTTACTGAAGAAAGGTTATATTCGACATGTCGGCGTTCTAGGAACGGGGGTACCCAGACTCGCTTGCCTGCGGCCTGCGGCGTGGCTCAAGGGGTGGCCCAGTACGGCCCATATTCATCAGCACAAGCTCAAGACCCTCGCGAGGGGGCCAGATTGCGGGCGGACGGCTGTGAAGCTTCCTCGTGCACGGCCTCGCCAGCCGGGCTCGCGAGGAGGCGGAGAGATCAAGGCGGGTACCTCACGAGGTGCCCATGACGCAAGCCATGACGACCAAGGCGCGGTGAGCGCCAAGCCAGCAGATGTCCTCATTTCCTCTTTGGTGCAAAGGAGGCAAGCGCAGGCGAGAGTATCAAGCAAAGGCAACCATTTCGGTGCAACAAGACCAAGACCAACACAACGGCAGGAAGGAGGTCATCGTGGAGCCCAAGCCGGCGACCCAACGGTAGGGGTGCGCCGGAATCCGCCTTCTGCCGCCTCGCGCCCCGTCGCATCGTCATCATCATGTCCGGCGACCCAACGGGCAACCCTGATCCCTGGGCGGCCTGGCCCGCCCACGCAGAGCCGCTTGCCCTGGACGACCTCAACCCCGTGCCCCAGGCAGCCCGTGGTCCACAGGGCGCTGCGGGCCGCGGGCGACGCGTTCATGCAACGTCAGCTCTCACGTCACGGTAGGTGCGGTCGGCGGCAAGGGCCTCGAACCACGCCGCGGCCACGGTGCTGTACACCCGACGGGAGCAGGCGAACTCAAGGGCCGCGCTCACGGTGGCCCGAGAGCTAATGCAATGCAGGCTGCTGGAGGGCGGCCACGACGTGCTGCTGGAGCGGGTGGCAGAGCTCCTGGGCTTCGCCGCATCGAGGGCTCACTCTTTCTGCACCCAGCTGCCACCTCAGATCCAGGGCGGGCCGCATGGAGGCCTCGCGCGTGCCCGCACAGCTCCAAGCGGTCTCCAGGGCCACTCCAATGCCAACCAGGCCGTCAGCACCGGGCTAACAGCGGTGCTGCCTCCGCCCCCGGCCAACGAAGGAGGACTCGCCACAGCCCACGGCCCCAGTGGGCCGCCGCGCTACCACCCCCAGGTGGGCACTTCGAGCAGGGCTGCGTGGCACACGGGGCACCATGGCGAAGCATTTTCGGGGTGGCGGCCCCGGAAGAGTATGTGCCCCACATGATGGATCAAGGGCACGCGCAGGAGGAAGACCATGGCTCGCTCCTCGGCCCAAGCTGGGGGGAAGAGACACCCAAAGCTGAGCTCTTTCAGGAGCCCCGGGAAGGCCCCGTCGACCGCGCTAGAGGCAGCGATTATCGGGTACCGCTAATTCCTTAGGAGCAGGCATACGCTAACCGTGGATCGCAGGAGGTACAAGTCGTCGCGGAGGATGGCTGCCCCAATCCAGCGGTTTCCTACCCCTTAAGAGGAGGGCGCCGGGGGCTGCAGGAGAGGGGCCGAGATCCGGCATCACCACTGCGGCGTTCGGAGCAAGGTGTCCTCAGGAGGTAGGCCCTCTACCGGGGAGGTGCCTCAGGGCCTACCCCCGGCAGAGGACCCGTGGTCGTCGGGGGAACCGCTGGCGACCGCTCTACCCCATCGGCGGCGTCCTCGGTCTCCGACCGTCGTCGATGGCACTAGAGTGTGGCACAAGGCGGGGCCCTCGTCTGGCGATATGAAGCAAGGCCGGTACCTGTGAAGAAGGCCCAGTGCTTGTGAATCTCGCCGCCCCATGACACTCTCACGTAATAATGAGTGGGGTTGTACACGCCCCAGAGTCTCAGGAGCGCCGGCCTCAGGCCCTGGGGCTCCCTCCCACGCCCAGTGGCAGCACTTAGCTCCGCGCTGGTGAGAAGACGTCCAAGACTAGACTAGGTGACGGACACGGCTTTTTTCTGCTTTTCTTGCTCTTCCCCTTGGCTGTCGTTTTTCCCCATTTGGATTTAAGTTGGATTTGAGCTTGAGATTTGTGTGTGTTCGGGGAAGGGGTGTTTAGTCTCGTTCGAGCAATCTCTCGCATTCTGGTTACCACTTTGCCTCAGCTGCCTCCCCTCGTGAGCCCCTCGCGAGCCGGGCCAGGCCTAGCATGCGTGCAGCCCGGACTGCCGTCACCACGCCCTCTCAGGAGGTTCTCATTACAAGTTCAATGGGCTCGTTCAGGAGGCACTCGGGACACCACAGCCCTCCGCAAGCTATCTCGAGGCCCACGCGGGTCAAAGGTAAACAAGCCGCCAGCTCGCCGCAAGGCCAGCCACTTGGCGCAGCGCACGCAGTGATATCGCATCTATTAATACGCTTAAGCTGCGAAGTTTTTACACGAGGGGCCCTCCCAAAATGCTCTTACAATCTTCGTGAAGCCCGAACTCTATCTCGCGCAGGTAAGAAAGCAGGAACAACACGCGGTCACCGGATAAATCCCCAATGTATCCTCAAGGGAACCTCCTGAATCATCATCGGGCGTCTGGCCTCGCCATCACCCTCCGTGATCGTCGTCGGCCGCATCGGGGCCGTTCACCAGTGCCGCCTTTCATCGGCGATCCACGACCACGCCGTCGTTGTCCGTAGTGAAGGCCCTGACAAGGGCATCCACGTTGTCCTCCACCCAGTGTGCCAGGTCGCCCCGGATGGCCTGGGGTACCGGGGCGATGGCGGCATCGAAGTCAAAGTTGGGATCCATGTTCCGAAGATGGCTGAAGACGTGAGAAAAAGCACGCCCGGCAGCGCTCCTCTCCTCCACCAACCTGTTGGCTCTGCCCGACCGCGCCTCCAGCTGCGTCACCACATCAGTGAAGAACTGGAGGTTACCAGCATAGTTAACCGCGTGAGGCTCCCCAACGGCCGCGTCACAGATGTTGCCCAAAGCTGTGTTAGCTCTTTCCCGGAGCATGTGGAGCATAGGGCCATGCTCGTGCTCCAGGATCTGCCGCTGGCGTATCTCGTCCTCGTTCCGCCGCGCGACGGCCTCAGCCGCGACCACCCATTGGCGGAGAAGAAGCACCTCGGCGCGAGAGGAAGTCAGCTCCTCCTGCGCCGCGCCAAGGGCAGCCCGGGAAGCATCAGCCCGCCGCGTCACCTCATCCAGCTTGGCCCTCAAGGCGGCGGTCCTGCCTTCCGCTTCGGCCCTGATCAACTCCAGCCTCTCCTCGAACTCGCGCTCGAAGTTCGAGCGGGTCGCCGCCACCCGGCGATCAACCTCTTCCAAGACTCGGGCCTCTCGCGCAGCAACCTCGTCCTCCGCCTGCGCCACCAAGCGCTCTCTCGTCTCCAGCTACTCGAGGTCACGGGCGCGCTCGGCAGCTTCCAGCGTCAATCCCTCCTCACGTCTCTGGAGCTCCGCCTGGTCGACCGAAGCCCCCTTCATCGACGCTAGGGCCATCTCACGCAGCTCCACCTGCTGCTCCAGGGAATTGCTCCAGGCCTGGAGCTCCCGCGCCCGCTCCTCCGCCGCCTCACGCCGCCGGTCAGCCTCCCAGGCCTCCTCGGCGGCCCGGGAACAGGCCTCCTGAGAAGCCGCCAGCAACACCTCGGCCTTCTCACTATCGAGGTCACGCTGGTGGCGCGCAAGGGCAACGGCCACCTTCAGCTTGCGCCTCTCTTCAGCTAGGCGCAGGCCCTCAACTTTAAGGCGCGCCTCTTCATCAGCGAGCTCTACACCAAGCTGGCTCATCAAGGCTACCGCCTCCCGGAGAAACCCTTGGCGAAGGCGCTGGCGCTCCCGGGCTACTGGAGCACGCTCTTCCGCAGATCGCCCTCCGCCTGTGTGTGCTGGGGCCACGAATCAGCACTCCCCCTCTGGGCAGGGGGCTGGGGGTTGGCGCCCTCGCAATGGCCGGGCACGCCTCGCCAGAAGCCCGGCCCGGAGTCGGCTCACCCTCAAATGAAGAGCGCAGGGCCGACCTCAGCCAATCGTCATCCACGACCAATCGAAGAGCCCAAGGCAGGCTGGCTATACCCCGGGAAGGCTCGCGAAGGAGGTTCGTGAGGTGCGCAGAATCATGATGCATCACAGGATGGCTCACCTCTCCAACCGGCCTCACCACGAGGGCAGTGCTTGAGCTTGGAGCGCTTGGGGACAGTGGAGAGGGCGAGGCCTGGGGGGATGGCTCCTCAGCCATCTCCGTGAGCTCGGCAGGAAGGGCCCTGCAGAGCGAGGATCAGCCGAAGCAATGGGAAAGTAAGGAACTAAGAAAGGGGAAGGCTTACTCATCAATGGCGAAATACTTCCTGCGTAGACGGCAAGGGTAATCATCAACCAAGGCCTCCTTTCTCTTTCGGAGAGCCTCGAAGTCCACACGGAAGCGGCCCAGGAGCTCGGCGCAGGGGTCAGCCTGCGACGAGGAAGAAGCGCCAAAGTGGCTGGGCCGGGCGTCGTCCTGGCGCACGCCGCCAGTCGCCTCACCAAGAAGGGTAGCCGGGGCCTCAGGGGCCTCTGCCACGGGAGCCGCGGGCCGCGGCTCAACGCCTTCATCCGCCGCAGGACGGGCCGCAGGAGCTGCCACCTCAGGAGTGCCGCCTGGCGTCGTCATCCCGGCGGAGGCCCCCTCAGCCCCCGGTGGCCCTTGCCTCCCTGCTCCACCACTCGAGGAAGGACCGCCGTGGGCAACCGGAAGGGCAGCCATCACAACGGGGTTCTCACGAGGTCCCATGAGGCCTACGGAGCGCAACCCCCATTCGTCGAAGCTGGGCATCTGCTTCACGAAATCACCCCTATTCGAGCAAAGGTACAGCAGGGCACCCCTTGTCGGATGCCGCCAGGAAGGGTCCCCGCCAGGACCATGAGAACCTTCCTCAAAGCACTTCAGCGCCGTGTCCTCCTGGAGCCTCATGCGGTCTTCACGCCCGCCAAAGGCCCACATCCGGCGGGAATGGCGCTGGAGAGGGGCAATGCGGCATAGGAGGAACTCCTTCACCACCTTGGGCGCTGTCACGCCAAGCGACCTCAAGTACGTGAAGCGATGCCAGACGAAGACGAGCCGGGGGATCGTGAGTGTCTCCTGGCCCCAACCCGAATTGGGGATAGCGGGTAATGTTGGCTCCGAAAGCAGGGGGCTGGGCACCCCGACATCCACATACTGACCACCGTCAGGAACCCAGGCGCGGGCGGGGGAAGGCTGAAATCAATCCCTGAAGCTGCTGTTTCTGGTGCGGCAATGAAGCTCACGCACCCCGAGCATTGGGTGGGGTCTCTAAGGCGAAGGAGAAGAAGTGGCGCAGCAAGGCAACTGAAGGAGGAATTCCCATCATCGCCTCGCAGACGAAAGCAAAAATGGCAAGAAGAGTAATGGATTCAGGACCCAAATGCATCATGTGGATCTGGTAATGGGAAAGCACAACGTTGAAGAAATTGGAAAAGGGAGGAACCAGTCCTGCCCACAGGGCGTCGACGAAGTACCGGACCTCGGTGACTATTCTGTCAATGGAGAAGTGAGACGCGGGCCAGGCCGTCGTCCTCCCGCACTCGTTGAAGATGGTGGCAAGGGCAGAGCTGACCTTGTCCAAGCCTTCTCGGTTGAGTATGATCGACCGATCGACAGCAGGAGCCGTCGGCGGCAGCGAGCGGGGAGCAGGCACAGGTTTCTTCACTTTCCCCTTCTTCGTCGGATCCATGGCGACAGAAGGGGGGAGGATTCAAGATCGGATTGGAAGCAGAGACTGGAGCTCGAGAAGAAGAAGAGCAGGAGATGCTCGAGCGGCGAGAAGAGGGATGGTTGTGTGCAACCACGGGTCCGCCTAGCTGGGCGCAAAATAAGGAGGCATGGGGGAACAGGGATGCCCACGTCCAATCAATCGCCACGCGGCGCCCGAGGCCGCAGGCTGTTAGGGCCCGCGGCGCTCAGACTTGCCCCTTCGCTTCCCGCTAAGCCAAGTCCAGCGCCGCTTTGGGCCCGGGGCTACTGTCCGGGCGTTCGGGAACGGGGGTACCTGCACCGCCGCGCCCGCGGGCGTGGCTCAAGGGGTGGCCCAAGACGACCCATCTTCATCAAGACAAGCTCAAGACCTCGCGAGGGGCCAAGCCTCATGGGCGGATGATGTGAAGCTTCCTCGAGCACGGCCTCGTCAGCCGGTGGCTCGCGAGGAGGCGGAGAGATCAAGGCAGGGTACCTCACAAGGTGCCCATGACGCAAGCCATGACGACCAAGGGCGCCAGGCGGGCGCCAGCCCGCGTAGTGTCCTCATTTCCTCTTTGGTGCAAAGGAGGCAAGCGCAGGCGAGAGTATCAAGCAAAGGCAACCATTTCGGTGCAACAAGACCAAGACCAACACAACGGCAGGAAGGAGGTCATCGTGGAGCCCAAGCCGGCGTCATCGACAGAGCCTTTGGCAGGCGAGGACCAACTTTAGTCAGGATAAGTGTACTAGATGTTCCCCTTCAAAATGGCTAACTGCTACGCCTCTTCCCGCTCAATATTTGGGAAGAGGCCCAGGGCCTTTGTCTATAAATAGGACTAGCCACCCACAGGGTAGAGGGAGAGGTCGGATCCGGAATCCAGAATAGAGCTAGAGATCAAACAATCTAGAGAGAGAGAGAGCGACCGAACTCCCCCTAGCAGTTCGTCACACCGGCCAAGAACAGACCATCGCGAGGCTATTCTTCCTTGTACTGTTCATCATCAGCCCCCGAGGCAATCCACCACACCACACACTGGAGTAGGGTATTACACCACCATGGTGGCCCGAACCAGTATAAACCTTGTGTCCCTTGTGTTGCTCTTTGCGTAGTTTAGATCCTTGCGAGGCGACGAGGTGTAGGTAGGTAGGAGGTGAGATCTCCGCGTGCACCCCAGAGTTCGAACCTAGAGGGTCTGCCGGAACCCAAAATCCGACACGACGGAGTTCATCACCATGGGGAGCCCCAATGCTTTTGGTTGAGAAGAAGGATAAGTCTCTGAGAATGGTTGTTGATTATCGCGCGTTAAATGAGGTGATGATCAACAACAATTACCCACTGCCGATGATCAATGATTTGTTTGACCAACTGCAAGGAGCTAAGGTGTTTTCGAAGATCGATCTGTGATCAGGATACCACCAGTTGAAGATTCGAGAGAAGGATATACCAAAGACAGCATTCACCACGCGGTATGGGTTGTATGAATATACAGTCATGTCATTTGGACTGACTAACGCCCCTGCCTACTTCATGAGCATGATGAACAAGGTGTTCATGGAATATTTGGACAAGTTTGTAGTGGTGTTTATTGATGATATAATGGTATACTTGAAGAATGGGGAGGATCACAAGGAGCATTTGCGTTTAGTTCTCGAGAAACTCAGGGAACACTAGGTATACGCCAAGTTCAGCAAATGTGAGTTTTGGTTGAAGGAAGTCGGATTCCTTGGACATGTTATATCTGGAGAAGGTATAGCAGTAGATCCCACCAAGGTTCAATCGGTCACTGAATGGTTGGCACCCACTTTAGTTAGCGAGATCTGCAGTTTTCTTGGACTCGCAGGTTACTATCGGAGATTCATTGAGAATTTTTCCAAGGTTGCGAAGCCAATGACTGAATTATTGAAGAAGGATACCAAGTTTAAATGGACGAAGATTGTGAAGCAAGTTTTCAGGAGTTAAAGAAACGTTTGACTACAGCCCCAGTGTTGACACTGCCAGATATACGCAAGGATTTCCAAGTGTATTGCGACGCTTCTCGCTTAGGACTTGGTAGTGTGCTTATGCAGGACAGAAGAGTTGTTTCGTATTCCTCACGACAACTAAAACCGCACGAAGTGAATTATGCCACGCATGATTTGGAGTTAGCAGTCGTAGTGCATGCGTTGAAGACTTGGAGACATTACCTTATTGGAAACCATTGTGATGTGTACACGGATCATAAGAGTTTGAAGTACATCTTCACACAGAAGGAGCTGAACCTTAGGCAGAGGAGATGGTTGGAGCTTACAAAGGATTATGACATGAAGCTGCACTATCATCCCGGCAAGGCCAATGTTGTAGCAGACGCTTTGAGCCGAAGAGTTATGCTAATACCCTAGTGGATACATGATTACCAAAGGAGTTAGCAAAGGATCTCAGGGAACTTCGATTGGAGATTGTTCCTAGAGGTTTTGTTGCAACAATGGAGGTTCAGTCTACATTGTTGGAAAGATCCGAGAAGCTCAGAAGGATGACAAAGAGATTGCTGAGATAAAGGAGAGAATGAGCAAAGGAAAGGCCAAAGGTTTTCGTGAGGATGAGCACGATACCTTATGGTTTGAGGACTGTGTTTATGTGCCCAATAATGCAGAGATCAGGAAGTTAATACTTCAGGAGGCTCATGACTCACCATACTCGATACACCCCGGGAACACCAAGATGTATTTGGATTTGAAGGAACGTTTCTGGTGGACGGGTATGAAGAAGGATATTGCCGAGTATGTAGCCATATGTGATGTATGTCAGAGAGTGAAGGCAGAACATCAAAAGCCTGCAGGATTGTTACAAATTATGCCGATACCGAATGGAAGTGGGATAAACTTGGCATGGATTTTATCACCGGATTGCCCAGACCAAATCAGGATATGATTCTATATGGGTAGTAGTTGATCGCTTGACCAAAGTGGCTCACTTTATCCCAAAGGAAAACAACCTATACAAGTGCGAAGTTGGCCAAGATATATATGACCAGGATCGTATGTCTGCATGGAGTTCCGAGGACCATCGCATCAGATAGAGGAACACAGTTTACTTCAAAGTTTTGGCATCAGCTGCACCAGACTTTAGGAACGAGATTGGAGTTCAATACAACATTTCACCCGCAGACGGATGGGCAGTCCGAGAGAGTCAACCAGATTCTGGAGGACATGTTGAGGGCCTGTGCACTAGATTATGGATCTAGTTGGGATGACAATTTGCCTTACACAGAGTTCTCATACAACAATAGCTACCAAGCCAGTTTGAAGATGGCACCGCTCAAGCCCTCAGTATGGACAAAGGTGCGTAACACCGCTGATGTGGGATGAAGTTGGAGACCGACAGCTTGTTTGGACCAGACTTGATCAAGGAGTCTGAAGAGAAAGTTAAGTTAATCCGAGATAGACTGAAGGTAGCTCAGTCCAGGCAGAAGAGTCATGCAGATTCGAAACGCAAGGAGGTAACCTATGAAATTGGAGAAAGAGCATATCTATGAGTATCACCCTTGCGAGGAGTGAAACGTTTTGGAGTTGAGGGAAAGTTAGCCCCGAAATTTGTAGGACCATATCGTGTTTTGGAACGTATGGGAGAAGTTGCCTACAAGTTGGAGTTACCTCAAGGATCATCAGGAGTACATGATGTGTTTCACGTTTCACAGTTGAAGAAGTGTCATGCTGAGATGGCCGATATACCATTAAGAGATACAAGATCTTTGGAGGCGATCTGGGTTGGATAGTGATTTTACTTATGAGGAGAAGCCACCAGATTCTTGAATTTGCCAGTCGAGTCACCCGCAGCAAGGTTATCAAGTTCTGCAAAGTTTAGTGGAGTCACCATACCGAGGATGAAGCCACCTGGGAACGAGAGGATAATCTTCGCAAAGGCCACCCACACCTATTTTTTAGCCAACCTGAATCTCGAGGGCGAGATTCATCTTAAGGGGGTAGGTTTGTAACATCCCAAATTTTCAATTTGGAATGTTATACATAGATCATTCATGCATGTCATATTTTATTGCATTTCGTTTCACGATCCTCGAAATCCTAAGCAACTCAAGGACCCTCGGAGAGAGTTGGGGATTTCCCGGTTTTCATATTTGAATCTTATCAAATATTGAAACGAGGATCATTGATTTTAATTATTTTTCTCTCCGAAAAATATTTCATATTAAAACATATGAGAGGAGATAATATGACTTCTCCAAAGTAATTGAAATATTGGAGGAAAAATATTAAAATCAAATATTTGATTCTATTTGGATTTTATTGCTATTTTATTTGCATTAGAAAAATTGCACGTTTTTCAAAATTGCATTTTAGGGCAAAGAAAATGTTCATCTCGTTCTAAATATTTTATTTAGACGGTGAAAATTTGTTTTGGCATTTTTCGAATTTTATTTTATTTTCTAGGAGTTATTTTTGGTTCGGCGGAATTGTTTTTTTTTAAGTTTCCAGCTTCCGACTGGGCGGAAGCCCAGCCGAGCCGGCCCGCTTCCCTGCGCTGCCGTCTCCCTCCAGGAGACCGACGCCGCCGCTGCCTCAGACCCGGAGTCCGACCGGGACTCCGCCTCCCCGCCTCCTTGCCCCCTCCTCCAAGCCGCCGCCGCCCTCCTTAAATACCCCCGCCCGGAGCCCCCACCACCACCAAAACCCCGCCGCCAACCCCGCTTCGATCATTGGCCGCCGCCTCTGCTGCGCCACGCCGCCATTGCAGCGCCGCTGTCGGTGTCAAACCGGCGGATCTCGGGTAGGGGGTCCCGATCTCAAGGCCAAGGCCGATGGTAACAAGAAGTAAGGGACACAGTGTTTACCTGTGTTCGGGCCCTCTCGATGGAGGTAAAACCCTACTTCCTGCTTGATTAATATTGATGATATGGGTAGTACAAGAGTAGATCTACCACGAGATCGTAGAGGCTAAACCCTAAGAGCTAGCCTATGATGGTATGATTGTGATTGTGATCGTCCTTCTAAGGACCAACCTCTCCGGTTTATATAGGCACCGGAGAGGGCTAGGGTTTACATGGAGTCGGTTACAAGGAAGGAAATATAATATCCGGATCGCCAAGCTTGCCTTCCACGCCAAGGAAAGTCCCATCCGGACACGGGTCAAGTCTTGAGTCTTGTATCTTCACGCTTCAATAGTCCGGACGTTGTACAGTCCGGTTGTCCGGATACCCCTAATCCAGACTCCTCACCGCCGCCGCCACCGTCGCCGCGCCGCCACCGCGCAGCCCGCCTCCCGCCAAGGGCAGCCCCGCCTCACCGGAGCCTCGCTGAGGTAACGCCGCTGCTGGCCGGTTTTTTAGAAAACAGATTCGGTTTTTTTAAGAAACCCTAGTTCGTTTTTTAGATCGGTTTGCCGGTTTTCTCGGTTTAGCTAGTTAGTGGACGTTCGTCCGTCCGTTCGTTTTAACGAACGGTTTTTGCTTGATAGTTACAGACAATGAACGTTCGTTCGTTAGCCTGTTCGTCAGTTTTCTTTTTCTCGTATTTTTTCGCGATTATTTTCGATCGCGAACTCTGATCCGATTTTCGTTTCAGTTTGTCTTTTCGCTCGTTTATCGGAATCAGGCGATTCAAGCACCTAGATCTTCTTCTCGAAACCCTGTTTCTGTTTAATCAACTTAAACAAGATTTTGGTACAGAAAAATTTGACTTTAGGTCAGATTAGTAAACGAATCTTGTTTCTTTCGCCGTTTGAGTTTCGTTGCTTCGTTTGGTTTGATTCTTTTCGCAAACCGGAGTTCTTAATTTGAACTTTCTGGTCAATTCTTCTTATTTGAGTTTTGCCCGTGCATCTTTGCTTGATTGCTTATGAATGCTATTGTTCGTTTGCGATAGAATTCCCGGAGTGCGAAGCGTGCTACTACGAGTCCCTAGGTTTCACGGATCGTCAGCAAGGCAAGTAACACATTGGCCATACTCCTTCCATACCCAGTTTTTATGCATTAGTTAAATCCTCAAACATTGCATGATTAGGATGTGATTAACATGTGGGATTGGAAGTAGTTGATGAGGTAGAACCTATTGCCCTGTTATATTCAAACCCTTGGGAGTTACTTCTACGTATTGCTTATATTGCTATGCTATGCTCGTAGACGTGGTTTGGGTGAGTGAAATCCATGACAGATGTGAGATTGTTAATTAATGGTTCAACTTAAGATGGCAACTTAAATACACATCTGGTGGATCGAGGCACCTGGAGAATCTAGTGTTGTCTGTATTTTTTTGGAAATCCCGGGGTACCGTGTGATTTTCCTATGGACCGCCACCCAGGCTCAAAGGGAACTGAGATATTTTCATGCTAGAAACTTTCGTGTGCAGGCACAAGCTATTATGGGCTCTAGCATAGTTGAGTAAGTTACATGAAGCTCTCGAAGAGGTGGATCAGCAGGTAGAGGGTTGTAGGTTTGGTATGGTCTGCCCGGAGTAAGGAGTTAATGTTTCTGAAAGACTGTGTCTCGGTCATCCGTTTCTCAAACACCATGTAGTGCGAGAAATCCAACGAAGACGATCGAGTCTTGTGGGGAAAAGTGCGCAAACCTTTGCAGAGTGTACAATCTAATCATGGTTAGCCGTGTCCCCGGTTATGGACAATCTTGAGTATCTAGTACTTGGAGTATCCTAAGTATCTCATCACTTTAAATTAATATTGATGGGCCAATAACTACTTTATTTGGGATTGAGTTGAAGGAACCTTCTCAATGATGTTTCAACTACCATGATAGTTAAATTAAAATCTATTCCTTTATTGTAGGGAAAAATTGGCTTTTCGCAAAAACTATAACCATAGAGCTTTCCACCAGCCAAATATGCATGTAGTGATAGCATTATTCTGTTATTGCTCTACTATGTTACATTGCCAGCATATTCCATGTGCTGACCCATTTTCGGGCTGCAACGTATTATGTTGCAGACTTTCCAGACGAGGTGTAAGGTTCGTTAGGTCGTTGCCGTGCAGCTCAGCTATGCCGTTGGAGTTGATGGACTCACTTTATCTTCCAAGCCTTCCGCTGTTATCGTATTAGATGGCCTTAAGCCATATTTGTT
The DNA here is from genome assembly GCA_021605145.1 of Aegilops bicornis. Taxonomy (NCBI): domain Eukaryota; kingdom Viridiplantae; phylum Streptophyta; class Magnoliopsida; order Poales; family Poaceae; genus Aegilops; species Aegilops bicornis. Next base: position 260,965,440 of record CM038674.1, on the reverse strand, counting down.
GTAATAAGTTCTATTTTGAGACATTCGATGTAATAAGTGTGTGATTGCTACTCTGTTATAAATCCTTCGAGTACTGTGTGTGTCAGCATTACCGATCCAGGGATGACACGGAAGCACAGAGACTTGACCGTTTGAGGTCGTATCGCTACAATATATCTTTAGAATGTTTGGAAACATAAATGGAAGTAAACAAAGAAATAAAAAAAAGGTAAAAAAAGAAACAAATATGAGGCATTGGCGTCCCGCATAATGAGCCGGCCAACCCATTATGCCTGGGCCAACCTATGAACGAAACGATCGGCAACGAGCCTATATGCAGGACGCCAATGCAACCCATATGCGGGACGCCATATGCTGCACGTGACAAAATTCATTACATTTACATCAACTAAGCAGTGTTAGTCGGGCTCTGGAGGTATTATTTATACCTAATCTAAATGGTCGCTCGCAGATCCCTTTGTCTTCCTCATGTCCGGCAGCCCGATCATCGGACTGCCGGGAGCCCCGGAGGTATATGCTTGAGCGCAAAGGACGGCTCGCTTCCCCACCGCTCATCGGAGTGGAACCCCCGGCTGATGCTTCAGCGGGAGGGGAAGGGGGCACCTCCGCTTCCGTGAAGCCCATGCGGGGTTGACGATGGTCTACACTAAAGAAGAATCGGGCAAGACGCCGGCTGTGTACGTCGGTGTCGCCTCGGCGGTGGCCTTCATGGGACCCAAGCGGCGGGGGCCTGCCATGTTTTACTTCTCCTCGGTGATGGCGGCAGACGCGGGTGTGTTGGCCAATGACTCATCGATCTCCGCGCACCCCGGCCTTTGTCTCTGCCTACATGGCGCAGCCACATGCGTGAGAGGCGCGGGCGCAGGCACAGTAGGCACGGCCACAAGCACGGGGGCACGGGATGACGTGGTGTCGTCGACGGCAGTGACGATGCCTGTGCCGTCGTGCTCCACACCATGCCAGCTTGGGGTGGCAACTGACTCTGTCGGGCTAGGCGGGGGAGTGGAGTAGGGAGCTTCCATGCTCATTTCCGCCGGCTCGATGGGCCATCCAGCTGGCTTTTATGCGGAGAACTGCTTTTCCTGCTCGTCGGATGCCATCGAAAGAGTGAAGAAACTGGTGGAAGGAGGAGCTGGAGAGCGGCGGAGTGGTGTGATTATTGCCCGACGTGTGGCCTCGTTTAAATAGAGGGCGGACGGAGCGGCTCGACCGGTGTTGCATTTAATGTCAGTCCGCTCATGAACGGCTGTGTGGCCAAAGTAGGTTTCTCGACTTCCATGTGGGTTTTAATGAGAGGCATTTGAATGCGGCAAGAAGGTGTGTTTAGCCAGGCGTGCAGCGGGCGGCGCCCTCGGCCGGCATGCCGCTTCATTGGCGGAGGTAGTGAGAAGTCGTGTCTGCCCTGAGCCGCCTTCAGTGTGGAGCAAGCATGCTCCACATCGACATGAATGAGGGCAGCTGGCGCCGGGCCAGAAGAGCGCGCGGGAGGGGGAAGTTTTTTGGTGGGCTAGGGCGGTCTGAAGCGGGCTTGGGACCGGTCCGAACTCCTGCAAATCTCCTCCACGTTTGTCTCCGGTTTGCGGGAGCAAACACGTCCGAACCATGCCACAGACCGATACACGACCACGTTAGATGGCCTTCGCGGTCCGTACGGCTTTGGAGATGCCCTTATCAATCATACATCACGAACATCTTTAAGAAACAACACCCAACACATATCCGACATATTTTTTGAATTTTGAACGCATTTTTTTAAAAGCTCAGTGTTTTATGAAAACATGGACACTTTTCAACTTTTTAAATAAATTTTAAAAAACTAAAACATTTTCGAAAACAAGACTATTTTTTTGATTTTCTGGACAAATTTGAAAAACATGAACATTTGTCAAAAACGTTGAACATTTTAGAATTTATGAAAAAATTTAAAAGGCAAACATTTTTTAAATTTGTGAACAAACATGAACAGTTATTAAATTTTGAACAAATTTTGAAAAGAGAATATCTTTTAAACTTTTATTTTTTAATATATGGAAAATATTTAAAAATGTGAACTTTTTTTGAATTTGTTAACAAATATTGAAAAAACATGATTTTTTTTCGAATTTGAGAACAATTCTTCAAAACAACATTTTTTAATCCACGCGAAAAAATAAAAAATACAAACATTTTTTATTTTGTGAACATATTTTGAAAACATGAACAAGTTTTTGAATCCGACCATGTTTTAGTTTGTGAACAAAATTTTAAAAGGGAAACTTTTTTTTGAATTTCTGATCAATTTTGGAAAATAAGCGTACAATTTTTAAAATTCTCAACTTTTATGAATTTGGGAAAAAATCACGACATGAACATTCAAAAAATGATTTTTTTGAAAATTTCAAACATTTTTGTTATTTATGAGACATTTGTTAAAAAAGAAAAAAGCAAAAAGAAAGAAAAGAAAAGGAAAAAAAGAAGTAGAGAAAAGAGAAAAGAGAAAAAAATGAAATAAAAATAAATAATAAAACCTGTTGGGGATATGACAATCACATATTGAAAGCACAAGTGCTCACTGGGTGGTTTTGGTAATTAATGTCAACATATCTCTTGTTGGACTAATGTCTTCATCTAGTGTATTTAAGACAAGTTCAACAGATGGAGTGGCGTGGACAAGAGGATGTGGAACCCTTTCAAGGCGCTAAAGACAAAGGATTGGCTCAAGCTCAAAAGCTCAAGACTCTACATTTTACTTTTAGTGATCCAAGATCACATTGAGTCCATAGGAAAAACCAATTTAAATCAAAAAAGAGGCTGGGCAACTCGGCCACCCAGAGCTTCCCCGATCGCGTTGCTCGTTGGCCTCCGATTGAACAGTTTCCGGTCAACTGCCTGCCTTTGGCCGTCCGATCGCTGCGTCTCGCTGACTCTTGTTTTCACCGCCCCGTTTTTTTCTCCGAGTCCATGGCTGGTGGGCTCGTGTGGCCGATCTGTTGCCTCGGTGAATCGGCTGCCGGGTGAGAACGGCGAGTACTCACGCGCCGCGTTTAGGGCGCTTCTTGGCGTCGTCCCTCGTGGGGATGCGCCAGGCGCATCATGCGTTAGGGAAGGCTGGCCGACGCATGCGCACCCGGTTTGGCCTTTCTCCTTGCGATGACATGTGGTCCCGCTATTCCTGGCCCCGCCGCCCGCTGCCCCTGGCGGCTCCTCACGTGATGGTTCGACCGGCATTCGTGCGGCTTGCGGGATGGGCTGGGCGGGCGATCCCGCGGCGGGTGTCACGGAGGGCCCGCGCAGCGCAGGGTGGGCACAGGGTGGGCTGCCGCATGTGCACCGCCGGTGCACGCTTGTGCTTCGGTGCGATGACATGTGGTCCCGTCTTTGGTGCTGGTCCTACCTGCCGGTTGCAGCGGCCGCGGTGCGTGGCCGCCCGTCTCGGTGCTTCTGGTGCAGTCGTACACCGCCGATCGGCCGGCTCGTCGTGCCGTCTCCGTCCGGGGTTGGGAGTTGATGGCATGCTGCCGGCTCACCGTGGTCGACCAACCGGCCGCGGCGAGCACCGCGCCGTGGACCCCGCTTCAGCCGCTCGTCAAGAACACTAGGTACGGGTCTCGCTGCCTCATTGGACACAACCGCCTAATCCACAGCCACGCACTCCTCCCTCCTCCCTCTCAAAGCCGCCACACCCATTCCTCCCTTCCGCCTCCCTCCCCGGATCCCTACCACCGCCACACGGCCCACACCCACTCGTCTCCTCCTCTCGCTCTTTAGCTTCCTCCTCCTTCCTGATCTCTGCGTCGGCCGCGAGAGGAGCGGGCGGTGGTGGCATCGAGTTGCGAACCCTGTGACCAGGTCCGGGGTTCGGTTCCAAGGCGCCGACGGCTTCTCCGTCTATGACGCCGGGGGCGAGTGCACACCCCAGTCCCCTCCTCCTACGCGAACCCTACGAGAGAGAGAGAGGAAGATGAGAGGGAGGGAGAGAGAATGACCTGCATCGGCCTGCACCGACGAGGACGGGCGCGACCTGGAGGTTAGCCGCTGCTCGATCCACTCCTGGATCGGGAGCTGCGTCGAAGCTGGGGTTCGGGCGTGTTGCATGGGAGGCTGCACTCCGCCTCTTCCTCGTGGTGCGGCGGACGGCGGCTCTTACGGTCGTGTGGCCGACGGCGGCCTCAGCGGGTGGTCGACGACACTTGCAGCTGGTGCTCTACCCATGGATTCCGGCACAGCTCGAAATGCTCAGATGGTCAATTATAAACCCCTTTATTTATAATTTTGGGATTGCTAATGGATAAATCTCGATTTGAAATGTTAGTTCTGAATTCGTTCTTTGGCTCATGATGCGATTTCTTTTGCTAGGACAAATTAGGCCTCGGCCAATGGTGGAGAAGACAGAGCATGTGGACAAGTCACCGGAGCACGTGTTCATGGGATGTTCGCGTGCAAGATGCGAAGTTCACGGAAGGAAGAAGAGCTGGCCGGCGAGGATGAGGAGAAGGCGGGATGCGAGGTGCTTGCAAAAGAAGCAGCAGGAGGCCGTCCGTGAGGTGCTCCTCCGGATGCTCCCTTCCGTGCCGGGCCTAGGTGTTCAACGCCGCCCTCACCATCCCCTTCTTCCATTGGCTCATCGGCTCGCCGAGGTCGAGATCTAATACTCCACACTGCCTCCCATCAATTTTCAGATATATACAAGGTTTATCATCACCCCATGGATCATGTGTTGTTGATTAACCAGGTTATTGAGGTGGAGGTCAATGGTGTGAGGCGGAGAAGTGGAGTTCTCATAAAGAAACACAGGTATGTATGGATATGATAGATGCTTCCATTGTCATGGCGCAGGTGCCTGAACTCGGAGGCTTGATCCACTATCACTTGCTCATGCCACCATGTCATAATATCTCATTTTCATATATAAGATGATAGTAACTGAATGATCATATTAGGAGTGCGTTATTGGCAGCCTTGTGAAGTTTTCTTCATAACTTGTTCTCCTGTTTTTAATGTTTGTATTCTTTTTGTTGCAAGGTGTGGCTGTAGGTAAAGTTGTCAAGTTGATCTGGTGCTTGCTTGAGCTGTTGATTACTGCTGCTTTGCTAAGGTTCAACGTCTTACTACATGAGAAATTTATTCCAATGCTTTCTCAATCCCTTTACCATGATGACTACCAGAGGAACCTTCAATGTGTATAGATGGTGATGGATACGGGGACACACAAGAACTAGCGAACTTAATACCAGATGCCCTCAACTATGAATTCTTTAATTATTGGAGGTTTTCATATTCATATCAATACAAGGTGGGATATGATGCAGGTGAATGCCTTTATTTTGTTTCTTTATGATCTTCTCCTCTACTTAATGATAGATGTAGTGCATAGGGTCATCGTGTCAGTTTAAATGCTTTCATGACAACCGGTATAGCATTGAATCAGGCAAGGTGTGAATAAGTGTGCTTAAATGCGTGCTTTGTTTATGTGTTTACTGCTTATTATGTCGTACAAGTTGCCACTTTTGAATCTGCCCTCTTTTAGGCACGTGTCTTTCCCACATATATGTTGGTAAATGTGTGCACTACATATTTTTCCTACAGTCAATAGTTCAAGTACAGAGTATATGTGCAATGAAGTAATGCGGCGAGCACTATATGGTAGTGGAAAGTTTCTCTTGAATTTTGTACAACATTCAAATTATCATCCAGAAAATTTATATGTTGTTTATCAATAGGTACATATGCAAATTTGTCTTTTTGTTGGTAGTTTGTTGCTTGTCGCAGCATCCCGAGCACATATGTGAGGCTATGGCAGTCCTTTTTCGTGTAATAAACTGATGATGAGAATAATATGACAGGCCGACCAATTGTACACTGTGAACACAATCGTTGGTACATTTTGAAGTTTTCTTTCCAAAGTGGCATATTAATTATTTGGTCCTGCACACCCTAATTATTAGGATTGATATTTCATTTTTTGTTCACCTTTAGATAGACATTTTTTGCTTGGCCTGCTGTATTTTCTTGAAGTAAACACTTTATTATCTCTTTTACAGTTAAAAATGCATGCTTGGAATATATAGCTGCTAATCTGATGCTCCAGTATTTAGTTTGCAGTGTGAGTTCCATGATTCCGGAACCGGCGCACCTCGTTGTCGTGGAGAGCATGAGTGGCTGGGTCTTCATGGTGGGGTGGTCTGCAGGGGAGGGAAGGTTGCTGACGACAGGGGGAAGGAGGAGGCCGATGAGGAGGGTAAACAACAGGGTTAAGGGGCACAACGAGCCCAGCAGGGGGAAAAAGCAGGGCGAGCGGCGCCAGTGGGAGGAAGGAGCAGGGCGAGGCCTCGCGCATATGCATGGTCAGTGGAGATGAGGTTATTTTCGATTAATGCTTCTGCCTGATGAGTTCCTCCCCTTTTATGTCGCAGGCTGTAAGATCTCTGCATGTTGCTGCTTGCTTGTTCTGCCAGTGGTTTTGCTCACTTCCTTTTCTATTTAGCTACTGCATTCTTTTCTTTACTATGTGTTGTCATGGATATTAGTTTAGATTGTGTTTATATTCAGGATTTTGCACAGAGTTTTGTTCTATTTTGGCTCATGCTTGCCGCTTGTGTGATTGAACATATGGTGTTTTGTCTACTTAACCATTTGTGTGTAGTAGTATTCATTTTATCCTTGATCATGTGCGTATGTACTACTGAAGTAGTTTTAATTGATATAAAAGTTTTCATGTATTGCAGCTATTTGACTTTGAGCAACCACAATCTATAAGGAAGATTAGGAGTAAATTATAATTTGCCATCTCGAAAGCGTTTTGTATGTAGAATTGGTTAGCATTATCTCCAGATACACCGTTTACTATTAAGTAGATAATTTACATGTTGTCATGGACTAAAGGTGGTGATATATACTTATATGCCCATTCACAACTGCTATTATTTAACATGTTTCCCTTTGGGCATGTACAATGCTAGGAGCTTACATAGGCGCTTACGAAGAAAATAATAAAATCCGAAGAACACCTAAGCGCCTCATCCCTCAACGCTAGACGCTAATTAACTAAACAACGTAGATGCTAAGTGCTGGAAAAAAATGGCCAAGCGCCGGGTGCGCGATTTAGCGTTGACGGCAGGGTTGACACCAGGATTACAGCCGGCAACCGCTAATCTGCTGGGATTACGAACCTGGCGCCGGGGCTAAGCGCCCAGCGATGGAGATGCCCTTATATCATTGTGAAGTTGAAATCTTTTTTTCCTGGTCTTCTAGGTTCACATAGTCCTCAAGGGTATCCTTCTATGTTGAGATTCTAAAAATATTTTGAGTTATTTTATTTTGACTACTTCATGCTTGAACTTGGAATTGTTGGCTAAGCAGTCCTTGAAATTTGAAGGGAGCGTGTGTAAGTCTGTAGTAATAGGCAGTGCAAACATGATCAGCCTATTGATGATGTAGTACTTAATATGATGATTATCTGGTTTACTTATTGTATTTTATTGCGCATAGTAGACCACCATGCATCACCAACCAGGTAAAAATGTTACATCAGGGGGCTTTCATGAGCTAATTGCACAATTCTTTAAGCTATGCTCTGAACGTTAGTGGCCTTATTTAAGCTTTGTAGGTTGCAGTGTAATGTGAAGATTCCAAGGGATATCAAGCTTTAAATTGGGATCATTTGCAAAGCGGAAATATAGAGATCGACATCTCATGGTAAATAAATTTCTCGGTCTGTTTCTGTTCATATGATAAGTGGGTCACGTTTCTTCCGTGTAATGCTAGGATAAAGTTTGATTTTCTATATACTATTCCAACTTGGTCCTATCTCTAACTACAAAAAATTTATGTACCATTTTAATTCAAGCTTGATTACTATTAGATTTTGGTAATGTGCATTGAATGAATATGAAAACGGGGCAGATACTGCCATGGCGTATATCCTATTGAGTTTTGAGGGGTCTTTAATGCTCACTATTGATCTCTTTTGTTCAGGGAAGGAACATGTCGAATATAACGGCCAAACAAGGAAGGGACATGAGGTTGTAATATCATTCTCGTTCTCATTTCTTGTAGGAAGTCACAACTAGGAGTGATGGTGGAAATATAACTACCAGTTAGTACCTTTATGTTTTTCTGAAAGAACTTTGAGCTACCGTTAGTTTCTTTTCCTGGTTCGTAATCGGTATATACAGTTACCACACAATCATGATCATCAATGTTCACAACTGTCTGAATCGTGTGATTCAAAGCAGGACCCATATGATTGCCACTCATGCATGTAATGTGTTATCTGCAGTATATCTCAATTTTGAATGTGACATGTCCTGTATGTATGTTAACTTCAGATTTTTGTCAACCTCTTTGTTATCTAAGTTTCCATTATTTTTTTGCTTGCTTTGATCTTTCAAATTTTGTGGTTGTTAGCAATATCGACTTTGTTATCTTCACCAAGTGTACAGTTGCATAGTAAGGCACAAACTTGAATTTTTCTTATCGTAGGTGTACATTCTAACTATGGTAGTGACCTCTTTTATTTGTCTATGTAACAATCATATGCATAAATAGTTAAAAATGGTATCCGAATGTTGCATTTTTAGCTGATTCTTACCATGCACCTAAATGATTTCTAAAACTTAAAAGATGTTAATGAAACCCCAACTGTTTCAAAACACTCAGGGTTTGAATTTGGACCCTGCGCCATTTGGCTCTATGTTACCCGAATAAGATAAAAAATATGCATGCTTAAGCATATATTTTTAAAGATAAATTATCCTTCTTTTTTCATCTTAAAGAGTTTGAATTAGTACCCCAAATGGTTGCTAAAACCTACTTCTACTAACGAAGTCAAATATTTTTAAAACACTTCGGGTTTGACACGGTTGCCCAAACATAGAGTTATTGAAAAATGTAAATATTTCGAATTGCGCACATCATTTCAAATGGGTATATTCGTACGTGCTTGCTCATGCATATATTTTGTTTTAAATAGAACTCTATAATATTAAGTTCTATGTGTATATTCACATCGTTGTACACAACAATCCATCGTGTTTTCTATTAGAGGGGATTAAGCCATGATTTTTTTTCATTGCGGGCATGGCTTTAGCGTGCCTCTGCGCCATTTTGGCGCAACGGGTCCAGTAATCATAATAAGAGAGGGGTATGCTTCTCTCTCTCTGGGCAAATGTTACTTTAGACAACATGTAGTAAGAAATAAAAACTCTAAAAATGTGGTTGAATTGCACAAAAAGAGTTCATAGTTCTTATTCATACTTTAAACACGTGAGGCTGTGCAAATTAAACCATGTCTTTTTTTCAAGGCGCATATGCATTTAGCAGACCAGAACTAAACCGACTGTATATACATGGCCTGTCCTTAGTAAAGGAAGCTATTTTCATCACGAACATGGCTTTAGTTGAAGGTTCTTGCAGCATGAAACTATTTTCATCGACAACATGTCTTCAGCAGGTCTCTGCGCCATTTGGCGCAACGGGTCAACTAGTACTATTAAAAAGGGATGAGGTGTTGCTTAATGGGTTTCTTGCTCAAAATGCTTAGTGATATGCTCCAAAACCCTCAACCACTTTCTCACATCCACATATGTCCCAACCCAAAAGTCAAACTCGGCCCCACCGAAATATTCTATCCGGCGCCACCGAGTTCATTTGACATAGCCACTACCACAAATCCTAATCAATTCGGTCACACCGATGGGATCCCGGTCTCACCGAGATGGGCTTGCAAACTCTCTGGTGCCTGTTGCATTTATTCCGGTCCCACCGAGATTTGTAATCGGTCTCACCAAATTTGCTTGACCAACTCTCTGGTTAGCTCTTTACCAAAATCGGTCCCACCGAGTTTGTGTAATCAGTCAAACCGAGATGAGGTTTTACCCTAACCCTAGCACATCGGTCCTACCGAGTTGATCATGTCGGTCCCACCGAAATGCCTAACGGTCACATTATGAACTGAATCGGTCTGACCGAGTTTTCTGATTCGGTCCCACCGAGTTTGGTGATTTGTGTGTAACGGTTAGATTTTGTGTGGAGGCTATATATACCCCTCCACCCTCTTCATTCGTGAGGAGAGCCATCAGAACATGCCTACACTTCCAGTACACATTTTCTGAGAGAGAACCACCTACTCATGTGTTGAGGTCAAGATATTCCATTCCAACCACATAAATCTTGATCTCTAGCCTTCTCCAACTTGCTTTCCACTCAAATCATATTTCCACCAAATCCTATCCTATGAGAGAGAGTTGAGTGTTGGGGAGACTATCATTTTGAAGCACAAGAGCAAGGAGTTCATCATCAACACACCATCTATTACCTTTTGGAGAGTGGTGTCTCCTAGATTGGTTAGGTGTCACTTGGGAGCCTCCGTCAAGATTCTGGAGTTGAACCAAGGAGTTTAGACGGGCAAGGAGATCTCCTACTCGTGAAGATCTACCCTAGTGAGGCAAGTCCTTCGTGGGCGACGACCATGGTGGGATAGACAAGGTTGCTTCTTCGTGGACCCTTCGTGGGTGGAGCCCTCCGTGGACTCGCGCAACCGTTACCCTTCGTGGTTTGAAGTCTCCATCAACGTGGATGTACGATAGCACCACCTATCGGAACCACGAATAAAAAAATCTCCGAGTCTACATTGCGTTTGCACACTCCAATCACATCTCTTTACATTCTTGCAATTTGCATGCTTTACTTTCCGCAACTCATATACTCTTGTCATTCTTGCTTGATATGTATTGTGAATTTTTAAACATGTGCTAAAACTCCACCTCAACTCAAGGAATTTAAAAAGTGCAACTTTTCTTGCTTAGAGTCTATTCACCCCCCTCTAGACACCTCTTCTCGATCCTTTCAGATATGACCCGCCCAGGAGGGGCCGGATCATCCTTATGGTGGTTTATCTAAATGAAGCCCAAGAGTATATTAAAGATGGCGGTTCATAGACATGCTTGTTAAAGGGCCAAACCCGAAGGCGGCTTAAGGCCCATAAGTGTAAACTGCCATATATGCGTACACTTTTAATGTAAGGCATGTAAGATAAGTCAATGAGCCGGACACGTTATATGAGCCGGTCGGGACTCTGTAGGCCGCAGGGTGTCAACCCATGTATATAAGGGGACGACCCGGCAGCGGCTTAGGGGAGGAGACAACAAATCGAGAGCCAGGCAAAGCGTATTTGCTCCCTGGTCATCGAAACCCTAGCAATACCACCTCAAACTGGATTAGGCCTTTACCTTCACCGCAAGGGGCCGAACCAGTATAAACTCCTCGTGTCCTTTGTCCTGTTTAACCCCTTTAAGCTAACCTCGCCGCAATAGCTCCACAACTAAGTCCTTCCATGAGGACATCTGCCGTGACACTTCCACGACAGTTGGCACCCACCGTGGGGCTAGCGCATGGTGGTTTTGAGTTCTTGAAGGGCAACTTTGAAGGGATCAAGGGATACGCTGTGGTCCGGATGACCAAGAGTCATCGCGGCAAGCTCTACATCGACGATGCAGGCTGGGGCCCTGTGACGCACCCGATTCAATCGTACACTAATCATGCACGCAAATGTGTATGATCAAGATCAGGGACTCACGGGACGATATCACAACACAACTCTAAAACATAAATAAGTCATACAAGCATCATAATACAAGCCGTGGGCCTCGAGGGCTTGAATACAAGTGCTCGATCATAGACGAGTCAGCGGAAGCAACAATATCTGAGTACAGACATAAGTTAAACAAGTTTGCCTTAAGAAGGCTAGCACAAACTGGGATACAGATCAAAAGAGGCGCATGCCTCCTGCCTGGGATCCTCCTAACTACTCCTGGTCGTCGTCAGCGGGCTGCACGTAGTAGTAGGCACCTCCAGTGTAGTAGTCGTCATCGACGGTGGCGCTCGCCCTGGGCTCCATCGTCTGGTTGCAGCAATCGAGTAGAGATAGGGGAAAAGGGGAAACAATGCAACCGTGAGTACTCATCCAAAGTACTGCAAGCAAGGAGCTACACTACATATGCATGGATATATGTGTAAAGGGCCATATCGGTGGACCGAATCGCGTAATGCCGTAATAAGAGGGGATAGCTAGTCTTATCGAAGACTACGCTTCGTCACCTCCGCCTTGCAACCGGGTAGAAGAGGGTAGGTAGAAGTCCTCCAAGTAACATCACATAGCAATAAGCCTACTCGGCGATCCCCTCCTCGTATCCCTGAGAGAGAGCGACCACCGGTTGTATCTGTCACTTGGAAGGGTGTGTTTTATTAAGTATCCAGTTCTAGTTGTCATAAGTTCAAGGTACAACTCCAAGTCGTCCTGTTACCGAAGATCACGGCTATTCGAATAGATTAACTTCCCTGCAGGGGTGCACCACATAACCCAACACGCTTGATCCCATTTGGCCGGACACACTTTCCTGGGTCATGCCCGGCCGCGGAAGATCAACACGTCGCAGCCCCACCTAGGCTCAACAGAGAGGTCAGCACGCCAGTCTAAACCTAAGCGCGCAGGGGTCTGGCCCATCGCCCTGAGCACACCTGCAAGTTGCGTGGGCGGCCGGAAGCAGACCTAGCCTAGTGGCGTTCCAGTCCAATCCGGTAAGGCCGCCGGGCCGACGTCACGGCAAGCTTCGGTGATACCACGACGCCGAGTGCCCATATCTCTCCCACGAAGTTGGTTAGTGCGTATAGGCCCGTGAGCTGCACTCGCATCGATACCCGATCTCGTTAAGCGTGTTAAGTATCCGTGAATGCCGAACAGGCCAGGCCCACCTCTCTCCTAGGCGGTCTCAACTCGCCTGCCGCCCGCCACAAAGATCCATCCAGAGGGCTGGGACAAAGGTCCTTTCAGCCCCAATCCGTGAATCACTGCTGGTGCTCCACAAGCCGACCCGACTTTAGTCACCACATGTATCATGTATAAGAGCAGTATATACCCGTGATCACCTCCCGAGTGATCACGGCCCAATAGTATAGCATGCCAGACGGACAAGAATGTAGGGCCACAGATGAAAATACTAGCATCCTATACTAAGCATATAGGATTGCGGTAAAGGTAACAACAAGAGTAACAGGACAAAGTGCTATGCATCGTGAAAGGTATAACAGAAGCAAGAACATGCTACACTACTCTAATGCAAGCAGTATAGAGTAGAATAGGCGATATCCGTGATCAAGGGGGCTTGCTTGGTTGCTCCGGCAAGAGAGAGGGGTCGCCAACTCCGTAGTCGTAATGGGCAGCAGCAGCTTGGTCTCGTGTTCAGCGGAAGAAGAGGGGAAGAACAATGAATATTTAAGCAAACAGAGGCATGACGATGCATGACAAAGCAAAGCGTGATGCTAGGCGTGCCCTAACACGGTATGAGGTGATACCGTGAAAGGGGAAGCATCCGGAAAGTATTCCTTGTTTCGCTTTTTCGCGTAAGAGCCGGAGGGGGAAAGTTGCGAGTTCGATAGGTTAGGGGGGTGTGGCGGACGAACGGGTTGCTTATCCGGAATCGTCTCATCGTTCTGAGCAACTTTCATGTTGAAAATATTTTAATCCGAGTTACGGATTAAAATATATGATTTTCTAAAGATTTTATTAATTTCTGGAATTTAATTAATTATTTAATTAATTAGAAAAACATATTAATGACATCAGCATGATGTCATGTCGACATCAGCAGTCAATGAGTTGACTCGGTCAACCTGATGGTGGGACCCGGTTGTCATTGTCTAAGACTAACTAATCAGGTTTAGTTAGTCTAACTAAAATGATTAGGTTTATTAACTACAATTAATTAGGTTAAATAATCAGGATTAATTAAGTTAATTGATTCTTTAATTAATTAATTAATGTTTTAATTATTTTAATTAATTAATTAATTATTTATTAATTATTTTTTAAATCCCTTTTTTAAATCCTTTTTTTTTCTTATTAAAACGTCGGGGCGGGCCCCTAGTCAAGGGTCTTGGGGCCTTAGCATGGCGAGCGGGTGCGTGAGCCCGACCGGGCACCGGGCGCCCGTTCGAGGCCACGCAGTGAGGGCGCGAGGCCCAACTGCCGGGCGGCCTCGCCGACAATGAAGGAGCCGGGAGGCGGGGAGGCCTCGGACGGCGACGGCCTGGCACGGCCGGAGCCAGAGCGGGAAGGAGGCGGTGGTGGCAGGCGACATCAGCCGTAGGGTGGCACGAAGCGGCGACAGGTGCGACGGAGGCTGCTGGATAGCTGCTGGGCGTGCTCACCGCGAGCACGAGCACCGGCGGCGCTGCGGCACGATCAAGGGACGGCGCGTGGCACGGCCCCGAGCGGCGAGCAGGGAACGAGGGAGAGAGAGGAGGGGCGCGGGGGTTGCTCACGGCGCGGAGTAGGGTTCGGGGCAGCGGGCTCGGCGGAGGTCGGGGAAGTCCGACGAGGGAGAGGACGAGGACGACGTCGGCGGAGGCGGAAGCAGGCCGGCGGGGTGGTCGCGGCGTCGTGGCCTCCGGCGAGGTACTCGGGCGGTGGCGCATCCAGATCGGTGAAGAGGGTGAGGCGCAGGAGGGAGACGAGGCGACGGCGGCGGGGCGAAGTAGAGGTGGGCGGCGGCGCTGGGGCGTCTGGGGCAGCAGAGGGGGAAGGGGGCGCCACGATGGGGGGGGAGGGCGTCACGATGGGGGGAAGGCGCTCGTACCCGATCCAGATCGGGACGAGGAGAGGAGAGACGTGGGGAGTGGGAGGAGTGGGTTAGGGTTCGGTGTCTCCTGGGTGGGTTAGTAGGTGAGGTGGGGTGGGGTGGGCCGGTCCGGCTGGGCCGGCCAGGGTAGGCCAGATGGGTTGAGGCCCAAGGGGGGCGCGGTGGTCAGCTGGGCCAGTCGGCCTAGGTGAGGGGGGTTCTTCCTTTTTTTCTGTTTTGCATTTTCTTTTATTATTTCTCTGCTCTGTTTTAATTCATTTTAAAATATTCAGACACTTTCTAAAAATATGTTTTCTTTAATATAATTACCCTTGTAATATTCGGCACCCACCGAACAATTTTGTTTCAATTTTTGAAAACGTTTGTTGTTTGACATATTTAGAATTTAAATTTCAAAACGGTTTCGAATCATTACGAGGTTAGCAACAGTAACCGAGGTGACGTGGCATGATTAGCGTGGGGTTACTGTAGCATGATTATCCCAAGGCCACGCTTCTCCTCCATTACAAGAAATCTCGCCCGAGATTTAAGAGGGGAGTAAGGGAAAAGACTAGGTTACAAAATTCTAACGATCCTTCTTGGTCTTGGTTACTCTTCTCGAAGAGGTAGATCCACTACGTTGATGTCTTCATTTCTCTGCTGCGGGTCATCATGATGAAGTCGACGTCCTTTCTTCGGGGTCTCCATCGTACTTACGAAAAGGGGTAAGGGGTAGCTTCAAAAGGTCAGACCTCTACAAGGTTGCTACCTGATAGCTAACATCGGGGAAGGTGGCGGAAAGTAACTCTCGAACTAAAACTTAAGAAAATATTGAGAGCAAGAAAGGAGGTACCATGAGAAGTTTCAAGCGGGTAGGCAATCGCTCGCTGTTCAAAACAGAGTGTGAAGGGGTTCAAAGCAACGGAAATAGGTATTGTGTTTAATACCAGAATTGAGGATCACACGGAAGGTGGCTCGTGAATTACATACGGCCAAGCGTGAGGAATAACTTTGGAAACAGGGGTGTATAGGAGAGTCAGGTTTCGATCCTGTGGAACTGTGGGTTATGGGCCCACCATGTGGTTGAAAGTAGGAAGCGGGCCGGCATCTTGCTCGGTCACGATAGCAAGGCGTGTCAGAGGGTAGCCTGTCAGTTATGCCGGCAACATCATCGATACCAAGGGCGAGGGACGAAGAGAACCATTTTCCCGCTCGTTGAATGAGGCGGGCCAATAGGCAAGGTTCTCGGCCCATCGGTGGCTACCAAATGTCATCAACAATAGTAATGTGGTCTTGCCGATGTAATTGTACACCGAGGTATATACATACGCAGGAGAATATTACTGCTTAGGTCATATAGATCACAAGAAAGGTTAAACCAAACAATGGAAAGGAAAATATGAATATCAGATTAAACAGAACAATGGAAATGAAAATGTGTTAAAACACATATTTCAGGGGGGTATATCCTTCCCAAGGACAAGCAGAGCACGATATCCATGACAGGTTATAACGTAGAAAACTCTTTAGGTAAGGGGAGAGAAATTTCAAGACATTACCCATACATCGGTGTTTGGATAATTGAGCAGGAAACTTTTAACATTGGGCTTCAAATGTTCTTGTTGAAAATTGGAGTACCATAGACATGCTTCGAGATAGCATTGACATGGCCAATGTGTGAAGATCAGACTTTGGGAAACACAAAGGATTCATCAGAATAACTTATAGAATAAGTCTTACAATTCCCTCATGGAAGAATGTTTAACCTTGCCAAAAGAAACAACTATAACAATAGGTCCTCCGCCAAGGGTGCTAAGCATGACATCACCTTACCGGGTCATAAAAGACCAATGTTATAACTCTTGGAAATGTCCCAACCATCATATCTGACCGAGGTTTAGATCCTATTGGTGTCAGGATACCTCCGACTCAGTATGCCTGAGAAGAAAAGGTGCAACACAATTGACGAGATGACAATGCAAGATTCTCGGGAAATGAACTATGAAGTGATTTCCGCTAACAAGAGCTCGTCATTAACCCAAGGAGAAGACAAGGAGGTGTCTGGTGAACTCAACCGTAATTCATCAAGATTTCCAAAAGATGGATTTCCACAATTAAGTGAACAAGGAGATAACATTTGTCAGATCAAATGATATAAGGAAGTATGCTCGAGGAAAAACATACACAATTAAACATTGGTTGAAAGGTGCGCCCAAAATATGGGTTGGGTTGCACGACCAATGTCGTAATGGTGATTCAATAAGCCATAGTCGTAGAATGAAACTATAGACCAATAACTTCAAAGCAAGAGGGTTGTTCGAAGTTTAGGATTTACACATCACAGATCATTTGTCGGTATTCCGGTTAGAAACAACACGGGGACCAAGAAAGAATGGTGATGTTAATAAGTATCACTGGTATCAAGAATTCTTAAGGTTGGTGAATTTCTCACGACATCCTTGACATAAAAGATGGTAATACTCCCAGGTAAAGAAGAACAATGCTGGGTAGTAAGGAACTCAAGGTATAACACAAAACATGAGCAAGTTTGCCTCGGAGGAAAGGCAATAATGTTGGCAAGGATAACACAAATCAACGAGGGGAACGGAAGGTATTTGTCATCATGAGTTCAGATGATATCCTAGAAGAGCTCAGAACGGTCATGATGATCACGACACATTTGTCGAGAGATTCCATGAAGATGTAATCAATCAAAGAACGACATTAAGTCAAAGGAATGAGGTAGCGGAAGGTTATTGGAACCATGGGTAGGACACAAACTTGAAACCAGGATTGTTGTTCAAGGCTTAACTGATATGACGAGGAAGATCGACGTAAGTTTAGCTCATCGTCGAAAATTTTGGTGCTCCGGGAAGAAGGACCGGTAGCACACTTAAAATTTAGCACGACAGTGGATATAGTCGATCGTGCTAGGAATGACATGATCGGGTACAAACTCGTACTTAAAGAAGATTACTAAGAGTTGTTGAACCGTGAAAAGCGGACTCGGTTCGATTATCGGTGTCTTTGAGTGTTTAGTAACTCGAGCCCGCGAAAAAATTGGAATCGGTGGAAGGTAGTACTTGATGAACTCATAAAAGTTATGCAGTTCCATGATAATCTTGAGATACCAGGGGGTATTACTCGACGACAGATCAACGCAGAGGTTGTACCGGGGTATTGATCCACAGAAGACAAGTGCTTACACTTGCATCGAAAATGGTATTTAAAGGAGAACATGGTCGGAACCACGATTGTAAAGGGCAGACCCCAGATATAAGATGAACTTATATCAAGGGAATAATTAATTTTAAAAGAAGCTTCGATGAGAAGATGTACATCGTGTCCATGGGCATGAACACAAGTTCAAGGTCGACTCCCACTTCTCCAATGCATAACCTTTCATTCACTTTACGCTCGATGAAGTTGCAAAGTGTTGAAATTTTATCTAGCGAAGCACCGTAAGAGTATGACTCGTGAAAACTTTCGGGTTCACACGGTTTAGAGAAGGCATATGTTCAACCCATAGGGGCTTCTTAGAAACATATACCACAAGTTTCAAGAGTAAATAACACAAGCCCGAAAGCAGAGCATGGTTGGCCAAGCAGAGGATACAACTTAACAAAGGCATTATGTATCGGGGAAGAACTCACAAAGTGATCAAGTGTGCGTGACATTGTCGGATAACAATCCAACAAAGGACTTGATGGTCCACAAAGGATCCGATATGAGTATCGATACTCAACCGTAAGAGGAAGGAATGCAAATGCAACAGGTTATGGAAGCATCTGAATAATTCACAGCTTAATTGCAAAGGAATTATGATTTCCAAAACAAAGGATCAGAAGCAGACGTTCTGATCAAGGATGGATCAATTGAATATACTAGAGGCACAATCGACGACAGATAGTTTGGTCGAGAACCAGCTCATGTTCAAAATGACGTCTAAGCCGGAAGGATGAATTCTAGGATCTATTTGAGGATTGCGAGAATTCGCAACATATTGAATCAACAGACTCAAAATGATAATGACAAGGTATGCCATTAAGATTACGAGACTTATGGGATTAATCATATTGAAAGCAAACAAGAAATTCCAGGGCAATAGGTTGCTGAGGATTTTCGGAATATCGAATGGTACTTCGAAGACTTTTGTGTAACACATGAACAACTGGGGGATGAGCGGATACTCGATAAGTGCGAGAATTAACCGTAGGGGTATTCAGGTGACAAGGAACAGCAAGGCAGTAAGCTCAAAGGATTATCAAAACAACGACGAGTTTTTCAGGGTATCTTGTAATAACAAGACCAATCGGGATGAAGGTAAGAATAACAAGCGCAAGTAGTTATCCATAAGGGTTTACGGTTGGAAGGGGAATTGCAAACGCGATGAACACAAGTTCTCGAGTTAGCAGCGAAGAGCATCTTGAGGGTCTTACAGTGCTTGACGATCATCAGTAATAAGGGGCTCTCCGGGTGAAAGTGATAACGAGATCCTAATGTTAGATTTAGTAAAATTCATTTAACCCGAATAGAAGAGAGCTCAGAGACCCAGAGTAAATATCGAGGAGTAAAAGATCCTAATACCACCCAATGGGGACGTGGGCCCATGGGCCACACAGCCAAGTTAGCAAAAGTTTTGTAAAGTCTAGACTCGACTTCGGCCAAGGAGTGTGGACGGGGGATTCCTACAGCAATGGGCTCTGTTACATTAATCTTGTGATGCCCTCGATTCAATCGTACACTAATCATGCACGCAAATGTGTACGATCAAGATCGTGGACTCACGGGAAGATATCACAACACAACTCTAAAACATAAATAAGTCATACAAGCATCATAATACAAGCCAGGGCCTCGAGGGCTCGAATACAAGTGCTCGATCATAGATGAGTCAGCGGAAATATCTGAGTACAGACATAAGTTAAACAAGTTTGCCTTAAGAAGGCTAGCACAAACTGGGATACAGATCGAAAGAGGCGCAAGCCTCCTGCCTAGGATCCTCCTAACTACTCCTCGTCGCCGCCGGGCTGCACGTAGTAGTAGGCGCCTCGGTGTAGTAGCCGCCATCGACGGTGGCGTTCGGCTCCTGGGCTCCATCGTCTGCAGTTGCAGCAATCGAGTAGAGATAGGGGAAAAAGGGGGAAACAATGCAACCGTGAGTACTCATCCAAAGTACTCGTAAGCAAGGAGCTACACTACATATGCATGGATATATGTGTAAAGGGCCATATCAGTGGACTGAACTGCAGAATGCCAGAATAAGAGGGGGATAGCTAGTCTTATCGAAGACTACGCTTCTGGTCACCTCCGTCTTGCAACAGGTAGAAGAGGGTAGGTAGAAGTCCTCCAAGTAACATCACATAGCAATAATCCTACCCGGCGATACCCTCCTCGTATCCCTGAGAGAGAGCGACCACCGGTTGTATCTGGCACTTGGAAGGGTGTGTTTTATTAAGTATCCGGTTCTAGTTGTCATAAGGTCAAGGTACAACTCCAAGTCGTCACATTACCGAAGATCACGGCTATTCGAATAGATTAACTTCACTGCAGGGTGCACCACATAACCCAACACGCTTGATCCCATTTGGCCGGACACACTTTCTGGGTCATGCCCGCCGCGGAAGATCAACACGCCGCAGCCCTACCTAGGCTCAACAGAGAGGTCAAGACGCCGGTCTAAACCTAAGCGCCAGGGTGCAGGCCCATCGCCTCGAGCACACCTGCATGTTGCGGGCGGCCGGAAGCAGACCTAGCCTAGTGGCGTGCCCAATCCAAGGCGCGCTGGGCCGCCGCCGACGTCACGGCGTTTCGGCCGATACCACGACGCCGAAAGTGCCCATATCTCTCCCACGTAGTTGGTTAGTGCGTATAGGCCGTGAGCAGGACTCGGATCAAATACCAAGATCTCGTTAAGCGTGTTAAGTATCCGCGAATGCCGAACAGGGCCAGGCCCACCTCTCTCCTAGGCGGTCTCAACCTGCCTGTCGCCCGCCACAAAGATCCATCCAGAGGGCCGTCGGACAAAGGTCCTTTCAAATTTCTAATCCGTGAATCACTCATGGTGCTCCACAAGACGACCCGACTTTAGTCACCACATGTATCATGTATAAGAGCAGTATATACCCGTGATCACCTCCCGAGTGATCACGGCCCGATAGTATAGCAAAGCAGACGGACAAGAATGTAGGGCCATAGATTAAAATACTAGCATCCTATACTAAGAAGATAGGAATGCTCGTAAAGGTAACAACAGTAGTAACAAGTACAGGCTATGCATAAGGATAGGTATAACTGAAAGCAAGAATATGCTACACTACTCTAATGCAAGCAGTATAGAGTAGAATAGGCGATATCTGGTGATCAAGGGGGGGGGGGGGCTTGCCTGGTTGCTCTGTCAAGAGAGATGGGTCGTCAACTCCGTAGTCGTACTGGGCAGCAGCAGCGTCGGTCTCGGTGTCTAGCGGAAGAAGAGGGGGAAGAACAATGAATATTTAAGCAAACAGAGGCATGACGATGCATGATAAAGCAAAGCGTGATGCTAGGCGTGCCCTAACGCGGTATGAGGTGATACCGGTGAAAGGAAGCATCCGGAAAGTATTCCGGTGTTTCGCGTTCGAGCAGGAGCCGGAGGGGGAAAGTTGCGAGTTCGATAGGTTAGGGGTGTGGCGGATTTAACGGGTTGCTTATCCGGAATCGCCTCGCTGCTCGAGCAACTTTCATGTTGAAAATATTTTAACCGAAGTTACGGATTAAATGATATGATTTTCTAAAGATTTTATTAATTTCTAGAATTTAATTAATTATTTAATTAATTCGAAAAACGGATTAATGACATCAGCATGATGTCATGCTGACATCAGCAGTCAACAGAGTTGACTCGGTCAACCTGATGGTGGGACCCGGTTGTCATTGTCTAACACTAACTAATCAGGTTTAGTTAGTCTAACTAAAATGATTAGGTTTATTAACTACAATTAATTAGGTTAAATAATCAGGATTAATTAAGTTAATTGATTAATTAATTAATTAATGTATTAATTATTTTAATTAATTAATTAATTAATTAATTATTATTATTTTTTAAATCCTTTTTTTCTTATTAAAATGTTAAGGCGGGCCCCTAGTTGATCTTGGGGGCCTTAGCGGGCACTGGGCGGTGCGGGTGCGGGCGTGAGCCCGACTGGCACTGGCGCCAGGTGTTCGAGGCCACCGCAGCGAGGGCGCGAGGCCCAGCTGCGCCGGGCCTCACTCGACAGCGGCAGAGGCGCGGAGGGGGAGGCCCCTGACGGCGACGGCCTCGCGGGCGCGCCATGAGCCGCGGGAAGGAGGCGGTGGTGGCCGGCGGCATCACCGAGGTGGCACGAAGGGCGACGGGCGCGACGGAGCGCTGGATAGCTCGCAGGCTGCTGCGTTTCGCCATGAGCACGAAAGCACCTGGCGGCGCTGCGGCATCGCATCAAGGGACGGGCGGCACGTGCCTCGAGCGTGGCGAAAGGTGGAACAAGGGAGAGAGAGGAGGGGCGCGGGGGTTGCTCACGGCGCGGAGTAGGGTTCGGGGCAGCGGGCTCGGCGGAGGTCGGGGAAGTCCGACGAGGGAGAGGACGAGGACGACGTCGGCGGAGGCGGAAGCAGGCCGGCGGGGTGGTCGCGGCGTCGTGGCCTCCGGCGAGGTACTCGGGCGGTGGCGCATCCAGATCGGTGAAGAGGGGGAGGCGCAGGAGGGAGACGAGGCGGCGGCGGGGCAAAGTAGAGGTGCGGGGCGGCGGCGGGAGGCGCCCTCGGGGCGTCTTGAGAGGGTGGGAAGGGGCGCTTCGTCGATGGGGGAAGGGGCGCTCGTCGATGGGGGGGAGGCGCCAGACCGATCCAGATCGGGACGAGGAGAGGAGAGACGGGGAGTGGGAGGAGTGGGTTAGGGTTCGGTGTCTCTGGGTGGGTTAGTAGGTGAGGTGGGGTGGGGTGGGCGGTCCGGCTGGGCCGGGCCAGGTAGGCCGATGGGTTGAGGCCCAAGGGGCGCTGGTGGTCACCGGGCCAGTCGGCCCTGTGAGGGGGGGTTCTTCCTTTTTTTGCATTTTCTTTTATTATTTCTCTTCTGCTTTTAATTCATTTTAAAATATTCAGACACTTTCTAAAAATATGTTTTCTTTAATATAATTACCCTTGTAATATTTGGCACCCACCGAACAATTTTGTTTCAACTTTTGAAAACGTTTGTTGTTTGACATATTTAGAATTTAGATTTCAAACGGTTTCGAATCATTACGAGGTTAGCAACAGTAACCGAGGTGATGTGGCATGATTAGCGTGGGGTTACTGTAGCATGATTATCCGGGCGTCACAGGCCCCGAGGCCAGCTCAATGGAGTACGGGTACCGGGTCCCCTTCGGCGGAATTCATGTCTTCATCGGCAAGATCAGCGAACCGGGCCCTGAGCCGGACATCTGCACCGACATCATCGAGACGGCTCAGCGTGCACGACCCGCCCGAGTTAAGCCCACCGTGAAGCGTGCCTTTGTTGGATGTATCCATGGGGCTGAATTGGAAGGTTCTGTGTCTGGCGGTGAGACAACCATCTACTCTGATGATGAGTCGTCCACAGGCGAGACCGACTCAATGTATCAACTACAAGACGGACGGCTTGGGGGCTGTTCCGAGGGCGAAAGTATTCCGGACCCCCGTAAGCCGCCGAACAGGGTGGCGATCTTCATGGCTAGCACTCATCCGGTTCTTGGTTCGACAGCCGCCGCGACCATGACTTCCAGTGCAGCAGCGGTGATAGCAGTAGGTGCTGGCGGTTCAGCACGCCCACCGGCTCAAGTTTTGGCAGATCTACTAGACGCTCTAGCGACTCTGATGGAGGTTGATGTAACCCCAGACAACCAGGAACAGCATAAGGTGGAAGTGGCTAAATTGCGTGATGAGATCGCGCAAGCTAAGGCGGACTTGGCAGCAGAAAACTCCAGGATGGTTGCAGAACGGGCCGTTTTGAACGCCCAAGCGCAGCGGGTTCAAGCAGATTCATACCTGTCGGATGTGGGGTTCCGGCAAACCCTTAAGGTTCGAACACTGGGGTGCGCGCGAAGTCTTTCCCTCCTACCGATCTACACCCTAGCTCGCTAAGATCTCGCGGACGAACTCGACGAACTCACAACACAAAAACACACGAGATTTATACTGGTTTGGGCCACCGTTGTGGTGTAATACCCTACTCCAGTGTGTGGTGGTGGATTGCCTCTTGGGCTGATGTAGAACAGTACAAGGGAAAGAACAACCTCCTGAGGTTGAGGTGTTCTTGTGCTTGGTGACTAGCGGGTGAGAGCTGGATGAACTGCTCGATGCCCCCTACTGTGGTAGCTAGCCCTTCTTATATAGGCCCTGGTCCTCTTCCCAAATATTGAGCGGGAAGGGAGCCAACAACGGTGGACAAATTTGAAGGGGGACAGCTAGTACAAGCTATCCTGACAAAAGTGGTCTTTGCCTGCGAAAAGCTATGGTGGTGACGCCGTCTTGGGCTCCATGATGACCTTCGTCTTGCCGTCCTTCTGGTCTTGGTCTCGTTGCACCGATATGGCAACCTTTGCCTGATGCCTCGGTACTCCTCGCCTGCGCTGGCCTCCTTAGCACCAAAGAGGAAACAAGGATGCTGCGTGCGCTGGTGCCCGCCTGGTACCGATCGTCATGGCTCACGTCACGAGAGCCTCGTGAGGTTTGCCCCGCCTTGATATCTCCGCTCCTCGTGAGCCTGCCTGACTAGGCCACTCCTGAGGAGGTCTTGCATCGTCCGCCTCGTGAGGCTTGGCCCATCGCGAGGGTCTTGGATGCCTTGTTGATGAAGATGGGCCGTACGGCCTGCTCGCTTAGCCACGCCGTGGGCCGCAGGCAGGCAAGTCTGGGGACCCCCGTTCCCAGAACGTCGACAGTAGCCCCCGGGCCCAAGGTGCGCTCGGGCTTGGCTTTGCGGCGAAGCCAAGGGTCAAGTTCGGAGCGCCGCGGGCTCCAAAAGCCTGCGGCTCTGTTAATGCGTGGCGGTTGATTGGACGTGGGCGTCTCCACCTCCCCATGCTGCCTCGGCAACTACATGACTTGACTAGTCCCTGCGACATGCAAGGAAAACCATCATTACCTGCGATCGTGGGAGGCGCCAGTTGGCCTTCTCTTGCTTTAAATGGGGAGGGGGCGGAGCTCCCGTCGCCCATCTCTTCCTCGCTCGCTTGCTTCTTCCTCCTTGCTCCACTGCTAACGACAATGGCGCCTATCAGAAGGTTCTCCGCCGAAGAGAAGGGAAAGGCCCCCCGCGATGATCCGGAGCCACTCCCGCCGAAGAAGAGGTCGATCCACCACCGTGACGAAGCGGCGATGCAGGTGGTGACGAGGCCTTGGTGCGAGCGGCCTCCTCCAGTGTATCTGCTGCCCTTGTACACCTGAGCCGAGGGCTCAGGAGGACGGAGCAACGAGCAGCATCGCCCACACCGCACCAGGGGTCGCCGCGCCACGGCGACGCGCGCTGTCGCCCCCGGAATCCACGCCGCGGACTCCTCGTGCGAGCTATTGCTGTGGGCTCCGATGCCTCCAAGCTCTTGGATCCGCTTCCCGCGGTTCTTCTCTGACGTGATGCCGCCGAGGGGGCCTCTCGAGCTCTGGTTGCAGCACGCCGACTGCAGTGCTCTGGCGACCGGAGCAGAGATCGAAGCGGTCCCCATCGGCAAGATCTTTATGACTCGCGGCTGGGGCGAGATCGCACGGGTCTGCCGTATGAGGGGCTCCCTCGCGATCCACTTTGAGTTTGACGGCGCCTCCACGCTCTTCTTCTAGGTTTTCAATGCGGAGGGCCGCCACCTGGAATGCTGCTCTGGGGAGGAGCGTCAAGCTGACGCACGTTCCGCTCGCGGCCACTTCAGCAGTAGCAGCCCTCGGGAGTCCAGCAGCTCAACTGAGCTCTATGAGACTCCGGAGACGAGCGATGACAGCTACGTGCCCCCGAGCTCTCGCCGTGCTCGGAGCGGAGTAGCAGCGTCCAGCCGTCGCCGCCGCTGATCTGGATGGGGTTGGCGCCGGCCTCCCATGGCCCACTGTTGATGATGGCGTCCGCCACGGGAGGGTGTAGATAGGATTCCCCTTAGTTTTGGCTTTTGTTCCCTGTGAAGAACCATGAAGTACCCCGTGGGGGCATGTAAGGATCTACAATGTCTTTTGTACTTATCTTCCTTGTTATGAAAATTTGGTGAACGCATATCCCGTTGAGGCTCGGTCCCCCCTTTCTTTTCTCGCGATAGCTTGTTGCTCTACGCTGACAGGTCCCGGTCCCTAGGCAGGCTACAGCCATCGCTGGTATGCCAAGTCGCATGCCGTGGTCAAAGCCAGGAGGTGTGCGGCCTGAGGTCCAATAAGAGCCCCTGAGGCGCGATGCTCAGGAGGTCCCCTTTAGCGCTCAAGCGGCCATGGTGAGGCAAGAAAAGGAGTCGACGTGGCTACAACGGGGTTGCGGCAAGGCGTGAGTGACCATTAGGCCCAAACTTTTAGCCGACCCGAGAGCGGGACTTACCTTTTTTACTTCGGGGCGATTCCTGATGGTGCGCTAGGGCTCCGCGCCAACTTGTGCGGCATAGCTAGGCCGGCCCATACAAGTTTCCCTCCCCCCGTGCTCTCCTTAGTGCTCTACGTCCTCAGGTCCCGGCCCTCGAGCAAGCTCAGCCGCCGCTGGTATGCCAGGTCGCGATGCCGTGGTCAAGGCCAGGGGGTGAAGGCTGGAGAGCCAGTAAGAGCTCCTGAGTCGCGGTGCTCAGGAGCCCCCTTTTAACGCGCAAGCGAATTACACGAGAGAAAAGGAGACTCGCGGTGCCGCCTATCATCCTCCCCATGGGATCCCTGCGTACAGGCACAAGAAGAAACACGGTTTGCCATTACAGCTGCCAGCCTGCCGCTGGTTGCTCTGGATGAGGTGAAGGCACCGAGGGCCTGGTGAGATAATGTGCGCGGGGCGTGCCGCGAGCCAGAGCTCGACCACTCAGATTTGTCGACGTAGCAGGGACGGACCCATGCACCAGCGCCGTGCGTGTGAGGAGGCCCCGTGGGAGGGGATGATCGAGCAGGTGATAACTGTAGGCAGGTTAAGCATGGAAAGCAGATCAGCTCAGGTAAATGCAGGAAGATACATGCCACTAGGTCCGGCCCGAGCGGCCTGGGGATAATGCAGCCCGAGGGGCGCCCCCAGCAAGGTAAGCTAAATACATAAGCAAAAGGGATACATGCCACAGGGACGGACCCATGCGGCCTGGGAATAATGCAGCCCGGGGGCGCTCCCAGCTAAACAAGCTTGGAAGATGTCACCTGGTTCTGTAGACGAAGTAGAGTTGGTGCAGCTGAAGGCGTGCATCGAAGGAGAGGCTCCTCACGAACCGCCAGGGCCCTGAGCCCCGGGAGGCTCTGGGTGCTCCGGAGGTTCCCTGAAGACCGTCTCCATTTCTTCCAGGACGGCATGGTACCTGGCCTCCTGAGCCGCCAGGATACGCTGCATGTTGTGCTGATAGGCTGACGCCACGCCCGGCAAGCCGAAGGGCATGCGAACGTAGCTGTGTGGAGGGCCCTCGCAATGGCCCACACACGAAGGCCAGAAATGCTCCTGAGATGCGGCCCTGTTGAGCCCTGAGACGTCGACGCAAACTCGCAGCCCGACATCCTCACCTGGATGGGGAGCTGCGCCTTGTGAGCGGCTGTCGCCGCGCATGGCCCTTGCGTCTTGCAGTTCCTGAGTGGTCTTGGCGATGAACTCCTGAGTGGTGGGCACTCCTTGCCCCGTGTTCTCCTGAGGGAAACGTGCCGTGAAACACACCTCCAAGCGGTGCCCAAGCGCCTCCCTCGTGAGGTTGGCAAGGTCTGAGGCCCTCCAGAAGAGAGCCCCCGAGCCCTGCTCGAGGAGGGCGCCGGGCGCGCCTTCCTATGCGATGGAGGGAGGCGCCCCTGGGACAGACGCTGATCCCGATGAGGCTCCTGCCGCGACATCATCCTCCTGAGGTCCTGCGCGGCGCGACTGCTTCTTCTTGGGGATGGCCTCCGGAGGGCCCTCACTTCTGCTGTCGGGTTCGTCGATTGCTGCAGCCTGGAAGGCGCGCTCGAGGGAGCACACCGCATCTCTTTCTTCACATGGGACCGTGATGATTTCGCTGGTTCCCAGCATCTTGAGGACGTTGTAGCCGTGATGGGTGACTGCCATGAACTTGGCCAGGGCCGGATACCCGAGGATGGCGTTGTACGGCAGGCGGATGTGTGCGACGTCGAAGTCGATGAGCTCGGTGCGGTAGTTCTTGCACTCTCCGAAGGTGACAGGCAGGCGGACCAGCCCTATCCGTGTGGTGGAACCGTCGATCACTCCTGAGAAAGGCTTGGTAGGCTGGAGCTGCTCATATGGCACTTGGAGGTTGTCAAACGTGTCGACGGACAAGACGTTGAGCCCTGCGCCGCCGTCGATGAGGGTCTTGGTAGTCTTGGTAACCTGCACATTGCTGATGACTGGAGAGCACAACATCGGGAGGGCGCCAGCGGTGGCCGCGCACTTGAGCTGATCTGCCGAGTTGAAAGTGATGGCGCATTGGGACCACTTGAGCGGGCGCGTGGCCTCGAGCTTGGGGAGCACCGTGTTCACTTTGCGAGCGAGCTGTTTGAAGATGCGCTGAGAGGCTGGGGCCTGGGCGCCGCCAAAGATGCAGGCGATTGCACGTGGCTCCTGGAAGCCCCCAGCCCCCTCGTCCTGGTGGTGATCGTCGTTCCTTCTTGGTGGCGGCAGCAGGGGAAGACCGGTGTTGCCCCGGGGGCGATCCTCACGAGGCTGGTCCCTCCAGGTGCCCTCGCGAGGGTGGTCCTGCCAGCGGTCCTCGCGAGGCCTGTCGCGCCATTCCTGGCGCGGGCCACGGTCGTCCCAGCGTCCGCCTCCACGTCCTCCTCAACGGCCGTAGCCCCGGTCACTACGCTCGGGGCATCGACCGAAGCGTCCTTCTCTATGGCTCTGAGCTCTTGACAGTCACTGGTGTTGTGGGTGTTCAGGTTGTGCAAGGCGCAGAACGGTCAGTTGTTCTTGGATGACTCGGGCTGATCTCTGCCCCGCTTGGTGTCGGGCTCCGCTGCGAGCACCGCCGCTTCCTTGCGCTTCACGTCCTTGGCCTTGGCTTTCTTCTCCTCCGCTCCCGTGACTGGCAGCTCGAGGAGGGAGAGGCGCCCCTCTTCAGCCCTTGCGCACTTGGTCGCCAGGTTGAACAGCCCCTGAGATGTGCATAGCTCCTCATGGATAGCGAGCTCTTCCTTCATCTTGACGTCACGGACGCCGTCTGAGAACGCGGAGATGATGGCCTCGTCCGTGACCTTGGGGATCTTGAGGCGAGTGTTGTTGAAGCGCTGGATGTACTTCTGGAGGGTCTCTCCTGGTTGTTGCTTGATGCAGCGCAGGTCACCCGCGGCTGGCGGGCGGTCGCGAGTGCCCTAGAAGTTGGCGACAAAGCAATCGCGCATCTCGTCCCAGGAGGAGATCGAGCCATGCTGCAGGTTCAGGAGCCAGGAGCGGGCTCCATCCTTGAGAGCCATGGGGAAACAAGTTCGCCATGACTTTCTCATCGCCGTTGGCCGCTTCGATGCTCAGCTTGTAGAGCTGCAGGAACTCCGCAGGGTCGGCGGTGCCTTCGTAGCGAGGAGGCAGGTCCGGCTTGAACTTGCCTGGCCAGGCAACGCTACGCAGCTCAGGGGTGAAGGCGCGGCAGCTAGCCGTGGTTGCTGGGGCCCGCTTCGGAGGTAGAGCTTGGTCTTGACGAGGTCCACGAGGCGCCGCTGCGGGCGGTGCACGGTCTTGACGAGGCGGCGCGGGAAGCACGGGTGCTACTTCTCTCGGCCGAGAGACTTCTTGGCAGCTTCTCTCTTCGCGCGCGAGCCCGGGCATGGCAGATCATGCCGCGGAACCGCGCGCCTTGGTGCCAAGGCACCGTCTTGGGGCAGAGGTAGTGGAGGCGCGCCACGGGCCTCGTCGCCCGTGGCTGGCTGAGGGTGGGGCAGAGAGAGGGACGGCGCCGGGGAGCCCCCTGCGGCGCGGACGAGCTCGGCGACGCGATCGAGCCACTCCTCGTAGAGGTCGTCGACTAGGTGGTAACGCAGGAACTCATTCACCGCGAGGAGCGCGGCCCGCGCCTCGATGGGAGCACGGCGTGCGTGGGACGAAGAACTGGCCGGGGTCAGCGACGGAATGGCGGTGCGGCCGTCCTGCCGCACCAATGGATGCAGCAAGGACGCCTGCTGCTCGTTCCCCGCCGGGCCGGTGGCGGCGTTGGCGGCGGGAGACGGAGAGCGACTAGGTGGCCCACCGACAGGAGCCGTCTGAGCAACGCGGGCGATGCGGGCAGCCCGATGCTCAGCTCGAGCACGACGAGCGTCCACCATGGAGATGATGGAGCGACTGATCAACAAGAGGGAAGCTACAACGCACCCCTACCTAGCGCGCCAAATGTCGGATGTGGGGTTCCGGCAAACCCTTAAGGTTCGAACATTGGGGTGCGTGCGAAGTCTTTCCCTCCTACCGATCTACGCCCTAGCTCGCTAAGATCTCGCGGACGAACTCGACGAACTCGCAACACAGAGAGACACGAGATATATACTGGTTCGGGCAACCATTGTGGTGTAATACCCTACTCCAGTGTGTGGTGGTGGATTGCCTCTTGGGCTGATGTAGAACAGTACAAGGGAAAGAACAACCTCCTGAGGTTGAGGTGTTCTTGTGCTTGGTGACTAGCGGGTGAGAGCTGGATGAACTGCTCGATGCCCCCTACTGTGGTGGCTAGCCCTTCTTATATAGGCCCTGGTCCTCTTCCCAAATATTGAGCGGGAAGGGAGTCAACAACAGCGAGGAAATTTGAAGGGGGACAGCTAGTACAAGCTATCCTGACAAAGTGGTCTTTGCCTGTGAAAAGCTCTGGTGGTGACGCCGTCTTGGGCTCCACGATGACCTCCGTCTTGCCGTCCTTCTGGTCTTGGTCTCGTTGCACCGATATGGCAACCTTTGCCTGATGCCTCGGTACTCCTCGCCTGCGCTGGCCTCCTTAGCACCAAAGAGGAAACAAGGACGCTGCGCACGCTGGCGCCCGCCTGGCGCCCGCCTGGTGTCGATCGTCATGGCTCACGTCACGAGAGCCTCGTGAGGTTTGCCCCGCCTTGATATCTCCACTCCTCATGAGGCTGCCTGACTAGGCCACTCCTGAGGAGGTCTTGCGTCGTCCGCCTCGCGAGGCTTGGCCCTTCGTGAGGGTCTTGGATGCCTTGTTGATGAAGATGGGCCGTACGGCCTGCTGGCTTAGCCACGCCGTGGGCCGCATGCAGGCAAGTCTGGGGACCCCCGTTCCCAGAACGCCGACAATACCGGCTTATGGTGGATCAGAACGCTTCAAATGAAGTCTTGAGGAGGAAACACCGGAGTCGTCTGCCCTCAGTTTATGAGTCGAGGGACCTCTTCAACACACTCGGAGCGGGGGCTAGTAATCCGCTGGTGATAAACCAGACGGTTGAGGCATCAGGAGGTGGAGTGTCGGGTCAGCCGTGCATGGCCGGTTCTCCGCATATGGATAACACCCCGCCTCAGTGCGTAGTGATGCCGCCGGGTCAATACTCCACCCCTCTGGACAACATGATTGCTGCAGCTATGTGATTGGCGGCTCTACCGGTCGAGGGCGAGACCCCGACGACAATTGAAACCAGAAGGGCCAGGGAGCTTCTTCAAACGGCCTTAGTACAGTAGCAGGCTTACTCCTATAGTCGCGACCGGATTCATTCAACCCCTCGTCCGAGCCGGAGCTACAGTAGGCATATTGATTCGCCAGCAGTTTCGAGTACTGAGCGACGTCGTAACCAACCTCATGGTCATGACCCGGCACGAAATGGTGACAATGCACAGGATTTGGTGGACTACGGCAGAGCGCATCGGGAGGCCGAGCTAGCAGCTCAGCTGGCGGCTCATCAGCACGCGCCAGTTTACCCGACGGCTTCAGTTGAGGCGGGTGTAACTTCTAAAGCTTTCGGTGTACCGTGTCTAACGGCGGCTCCACGGAGCGAGCGCTTGCCCAAGGATTTCAAAGGCCCTCATAAGGTGCCCAATTACAGAGCAGATCAGCCCCCTGAGGCCTGGGTTGAGAGTTATGAGATGGCTATGGAGATGCTGGATGTTAGTGAGGCTGCGTACGCCAAGTACTTCACCATGATGCTAGAGGGACGGCTCGTACCTGGTTGAAGGGGCTGCTGGCTAATTCCATCGGGTCATGGGCGGAGCTGAAGGCCCGGTTCATCCAGAATTTCAAAGATACATGCAAGCAGCCCATGTCAATTGTGGATTTGGTTTCTTGTGTTCAAGCCGAGGGCGAGTCAACAACCAGCTGGGTACGTTGGGTGTCGACTATCATACATTCTTCAGATAACATAAATGTCAGTTTAGCGATTCTGATGTTGGAGAAAAATTGTCGTTTTACTCCACTTAAGCAGAAGCTTGGACGGCTCAAGCGTCATTGCAACGACATGGGTACTCTAATGGCGGCTCTTGTTAAGTATGCCGACTCTGATGGTACCAAGGACCCCAACTCTAAGGATGAAAGATCGGGAAAGGGAAAGAAGAGTAGTGGCATGAAGGGATAGCAGTACAATCCTACCAATCAGGGCGACAACGGTAAGCGCAAGGCTGATGATTTTGTGGCTAACACCGGAGCGCAATTATAACCAGCGTCGTAAGGGACCATCGGTTCAAAGGACAGGGTTTGACCTTGATGCAATGTTAAATCAGTCGTGTCCAAAACACGGAACGGATCAGAAGCCAGCTACTCATTCATGGAAAGATTGCAGCATAATGAGAAGCTTTAGGGAGTCCATCCAGCGCCACCATGGCCCGAATGGCGGATCAGGGTCCGGTTCTCATGGTCCGGGTTACGGAGGCGGCGGTTCAAGTTCCGGGTTTCAAGGCCATGGTAACCAAGGTGGTTACAATCAGCAGAGTAATCAGGGGAATCAATAGCAGCAGCAGTCTCGTTATCAGAGCAATCCGAAGCAATTGAATAGGGCGCAGTACCACGTTTTCACCACCAGTTTGTGTAAGTGGGATTAGAAGCTTCACAAGAGAGCTGTGAATGCTGCTGAGCCGGCGGTGCCACGTTACCTACGGTGGTCAGAGCAGCCTATTGTACGGAGTCGTGAGGATCATCCACCCTGGGTTGATAATCCGGGTCACACAGCTCACAGTAGTGGCGCCTCAGGTTGGGGGCTATAAATGTGCCAAGGTACTCATGGATGGAGGTAGCAGCATTAACATACTTTATTATGAGACCTTCCGTCGCATGGCACTGACTGACAAAAATCTTAAGCCGTCAAACACTGTCTTCCATGGTGTCGTGCCGGGTAAGTCAGCCTACCCGGTGTGTAAGATATCTCTAGAAGTTGCCTTTGGAGATGAGCATGATTCCAGGTCTGAGACTTTAACCTTCGAAGTGGTCAAGATCAAGAGCCCTTACAATGATCTGTTTGGGCGGTCGGCTTATGCTAAGTTCATGGCGAGGTCTTGTTATGTTTACTTGCAACTTAAGATGCTGGGTTACAAGGGCACCATCACAGTGCATTGGAGTCGCAATGTGGCCCTGGAGTGTGAAGAAGGTGATGCGACTTATGCTGAATCGGTTTGTGCAACGGAGGAGCTGAAATTTTACAAGGATAATGTTGACCCGGCAGACATGACGTCCTTGAAAAAGCCAACCACAGAGCATGATCCTTCAATAAATTTTAAGTCAGCAGATGATACTAAATTGGTTGACTTCATCCCTGGCGACTCATCTAAGTAGTATAGCATCAGCGTTAATCTGGATCCGAAATAGGAAAGCGCGCTCATCGAGTTCATCCGTGAGAACCGGGACATCTTTGCATGGAAGCCTTCAGACATGCCGGGTGTATCGAGGGAACTCACTGAGCACACTCTTAATATTAATCCGAAGTTTAAGCCGGTAAAGCAATTTATTCGCTGATTTAACGAGGAAAGGAGGAATGCCATTGGTGAGGAGGTGGCCCGGCTCTTACCGGCCGGGTTTATCGTTGAAGTTTTCCATCCTGAGTGGTTGGCTAACCCGGTGCTGGTGCTTAAGAAGAACGACACTTGGCGAATGTGTGTGGATTACACAGACTTAAATAAGGCTTGTCCAGCTGATCTGTTTGCTCTCCCTCGTATTGATCAAATCATTGATGCTACGACGGGTTGCAAGCGTTTGAGTTTTTAGATGCTTATTCTGGTTATCATCAGATCAAAATGGCAGTTAAGGACCAGGAGAAAACAACTTTCATTACTCCGTTTGGAGCCTTCTGTTATGTATCTATGCCTTTTGGGCTCAAGAGTGCCCACGCGACTTACCAGCGGTGTGTGCAGAATTGCCTTCACAATCAGATCGGGTGTAACGTTCATGCTTATGTAGATG
Organism: Aegilops bicornis; assembly: GCA_021605145.1. NCBI lineage: Eukaryota > Viridiplantae > Streptophyta > Magnoliopsida > Poales > Poaceae > Aegilops > Aegilops bicornis. The sequence goes on along the minus strand of CM038674.1, from coordinate 260,931,383 downwards.
ACATTGTGGTGAAATCCAGGAAGAAGGAGACCCTGATTGATGATTTGAAGGAGACGTTTGACAATCTCCGGGTCTACAAGATGATGCTTAACCCCGCCAAGTGTGTCTTTGGTGTACTAGCAGGCAAACTTTTGGGATTTCTGGTTTCTAACAGAGGCATTGAAGCTAACCCGGAGAAGATAAAAGCCATTACTTCATTGGCTAAGCCGGCGTGTGTCAATGATGTTCAGCGTCTGGTGGGTCGTATTGCAGCTCTAAGCTGGTTCATAAGCCGGTTAGGTGAGAAGGCTATTCCTCTTTATCAGATGATGAAGAAGACATATCATTTTGTTTGGAGTGACGCTGCTAATCAAGCATTTGAGGATCTGAAGAAACAGTTGGCTGAGCCGCCCGTGCTTGCTGCCCCTATTGATAAGGAGCCTCTGTTGTTATATGTGGCTGCTAATAGCCGGGCCGTCAGTGTAGCTATTGTGGTGGAAAGGAAAGAGGCAGGCAAGAAGTACCCGGTTCAACGGCCGGTTTACTACATCAGTGAGGTGCTTATTGAATCAAATAGAGATATCCGCACTGGCAGAAGCTTGTGTATGGGGTTTTCATGGCAAGCCGGAAGCTCAAGCAATATTTTCAGGGTCATCCCATTACTGTGGTTAGCTCTACTCCTTCAGGAGACATCATCCAAAACAGTGAAGCCACAGGCCGGGTTGCTAAATGGGCTATTGAGCTTGGACCTCATGGTTTAAAGTATGTACCTCGTACGGCCATCAAGTCCCAAGCACTTGTGGATTTCATCAATGATTGGACAGAGTTACAGGCACCTGAGGAAAAGCTGGATAACACATATTGGACTATTCACTTTGATGGATCCAGGCAGTTGGAGGGCTCAGGGGCTAGAGTTGTCTTGACTTCCCCACGAGGTGACAAATTTTCTTATGTTCTCCGGTTAATGTTCCCTTGTACTAACAATGCAGCTGAGTATGAGGCCCTTGCTCCACAGCCTTCGGATGGCTAAAGAGATGAATTTAAGCCGGGTGAGGTGCTTTGGCGATTCAGATCTGGTGGCTAAGCAAGTTTCTGGTACTTGGGATTCTAAGGATCCGCTCATGGCGGCCTATCACCGAGAGGTTGATGCTATTGCGGGTCATTTCAAGGGTTATCAAGTCGAGCATATTGAGTGCAGAAGAATGAGGCGGCTGATACTTTAAGCCGGCTAGGGTCTCAGCGTAAGCCGGTGCCACCTAACACATTCCTGGATATTTTTCTTAACCCTTCTGTCAAATTGCCTACAGAGGAGGATCTTGTTGTCCCTGACCCGGAAGCACAATTGGTGGTGGCTCTTCATGCTATTCCTGATTGGACAGTTCCTTATTTGGCTTACATGACCCGGGGTGAGTTGCCAGAAGATGAAATCTTGGCCAGACAGATAACCCAACGGTCTAAGTCAATGTCAATTGTCAATGGGGAGTTGCACCATCGCAGTGTCATAGGGGCGTTTTAGCGTTGCGTCTCTCCTGAAGAGGGCTGTGAAATTCTACGAGAGATCCACGAAGGAGATTGTGGTCATCATGCCGGCTCTAAATCTCTCGTAGCTAAGGCTTTTCATCATGGGTTCTATTGATTGACAGCTCATGCTGATGCTGAGGATCTGGTAAGCAGATGTGACGGCTATCAAAAAATTTCACAATGAGCTCATGTGCCGGCTCAAGAATTGAGGATGATTCCAATTACTTGGCCGTTTGCAACTTGGGGGCTTGATATGGTTGGGCCTTTGAAGAGGCCCAAGGATAATAAGACCCACCTTTTGGTGGCGGTTTATAAGCTCACTAAGTGGGTGGAGGGGGTCCCGAACTGTGCGTCTAGGCGGATGGTAACAGGAGACAAGGGACACTATGTTTTTACCCAGGTTCGGGCCCTCTCGATGGAGGTAAAACCCTACTCCTGCTTGATTAATATTGATGATATGGGTAGTACAAGAGTAGATCTACCACACGAGATCGTAGAGGCTAAACCCTAGAAGCTAGCCTATGGTATGATTGTTGTTCGTCCTCTGAACTAAAACCCTCCGGTTTATATAGACACGGAGAGGGCTAGGGTTACACAGTAGTCGGTTACAATGGGAGGAGATCTACACATCCGTATCGCCAAGCTTGCCTTCCACGCCAAGGAAAGTCCCATCCGGACACGGACGAAGTCTTCAATCTTGTATCTTCATAGTCCAGAGTCCGGCCAAAGGTTATAGTCCGCTATCCGGACACCCTAATCCAGGACTCCCTCAGTAGCCCCCGAACCAGGCTTCAATGACGATGAGTCCGGCACGCAGATTGTCTTCGACATTGCAAGCGGGTTCTTCTCCAAATTCCGTGTACCTATTGAATAGTGTCCGACTTCTCATGAATATTGCGCTCCTTGGCTTCCACGCCCAATAATGGCCCATCCTCCACGTGTCAGACGAATGCGAAAAGCCAGGGTGTTTTTACATTTACCCCCCTAGCTATGTAAATGAGCTGCCTTTTAAAGAGACGAGGATTTAGATCCAAATCACACCATCTTCCCTTCGCTAGCATTCATCGGAGTGCATCCGACAGAGATCCATTCCATCATGGCCAGTGGACGCAGCCCCTCCTCTCGGTCTCCCAGCCCCCAGCCTGGAAATTGGAAGAGATGTTCTGTCCCGCACAACGAGCTAGTGATGCTTTAGACCAAGGGATTTCTCCCTCCAGCCTTCATGGTCCCGGTTCGAGCTGGGCTCGCCACCTATAATGGCGGAGAGCAAGCGGAGAGCGTCCCCAATCCCTCCAAGGGAGAGCGGGTATGCCTTGTCCCTTATTTGATAAGAAGGCTTGGATTTCCAATTCATCCGTTTCTCCGAGGGCACCTGGAGTTCTACGACATCCAGTTGCACAACCTTACGCCTGCCTCCATATTGCATATTGCAGGCTTCGTAGCCCTTTGCGAGCTGTTTCTGGGCTGCGAGGCTCATTTCGCGCTGTGGAGGAAACTGTTCTGCCTTGTGCCCCGTTCTCAGAAGGGGTCAATATATCAAGTGGGCGGAGCCGAAGTATGGCGCATCGCCGAGACCGGATATCTATCCGGAACCCCAAACAAGGCGTCCGAAGACTGGCCTTCAGAATGGTTTTATATAGAAGATGTCCCCCTGCCGGATCCTGTTTGGATCGGCCTCCCTGAGTTTGATAATGCTCCCTTGAAGAAGTGCCTGAGCTGGCGTCCACGGAGCCCCCGTATGAAAAAATGACAAGGACGTTCTTTATCCGATGAGCGGATAAGGCTGTTAGCTCATTCCGGACTGACCATGATCGAGGTCATGGCCACATGCATTATGCGGGGGGTGCAGCCGCTTCAGTATAGAGGCCAGCCCATGTGGGATTTCAATGGGGAGGATGACGCCACCCGCTGTGGCCGTAAGGGGCCGGACTCGATTGCCGCTCTAATGAAGATCTTGCCCACTTTGTACAAGGGAGAAGAGGAGGAGTTCCTCCGCGTCAATTCTCAGGGCGGATTTTCTTTGTACAATCTTCCAAGCTGGGTAAGTGGACACTTCTGTTTTGCCCATCCGTTCCATATTCCCATAGTCAAGTACCTTATCTTGTGATTTCGACGCAGGAATTGCGCCGGGCCGTAAAGGATATAAACAGCCCTCCTCCAAAACCCGAGGATCCGGAACGGTCCCTCGATCCGGCCTCCCAAGAGGATCCGAACATATCCATGGAGCTAATCGATGGGGTATTTTACCAACTGAGCATCGACAATGCCTTGGTGGCTATTACAGCCAATTATCCTGGACTGCTCCCTGCCTCACAAGTAATCGAGATTGAAGTCTTAATACTTCGAAGATGATCCGTCCGTGCTTTTTTTATCACCGTATACCAATGGTGTTTCGCAGGGGAGGATCTCGAGGCGGAATGCCGAGCCTGCGGCGACTAGCCAACAAGGGACCGTGAGGGCGGGCAGGCTAAAGAGACACACAGTCCGGGTCGAGGCACCGGTGCAGCAGTAAGGCGTGCCGCCTTATTCCAAGGTATTATTCTTACGATGCATACTAACGCCCGTGCTCTCTTTTTTTAGGAAAAAGAGGGCTCGCCGGACTATATCCGGAGAGATTGCCAATCGCGCCTCCAACAGCCAGGCTCCAAAGCCAGGTCCAGAAGCAGAGGCGAACACGAGGCATGCGTCGGACGCTCCTCCGACAGAGGATGCGGACAGACTATCCGCCACCAATTCCGAGGTGGAGAGTGCCATGAATCACAGGCGCCGCCGGACAGTTCTTCGCAACGCTTGTTTCTCCCAAGAGGCATTGGACGCCTTCAACTCGGGAGATGCGTACCTCCGTGCCGCTCAAAATGGTCTAACCAGGGCCACGGAGCAGTATGTAAAAGACATACGGGTGAGAAAATTTGATGATTATATATATATATATATATATATATATATATATATATAAATATATCAGTAGCCCCCGAGACTTGAAATAGTTAGAATAACTGATTTAATGATCATTTATTATCTGAGTTCTTCTGAGAAAAAGAATACCCAACTGTCCCAGGAGCTGGAAGAGTGCAAAGCCCAACTTGAGGCCGCACTAGCCGCGACAGGGGAGGCCAAGGAGACCCCCTCTGGTAATATATGCTTCGAAAGATAAGTATGTTGTGAAGTGCGGCGTGTGTGCAAATCTGACAATAACATTGCAGATGGCGCCGGAGTAGATCCGGACAAGCAACAACTCTTGCGCCGGTTAAAGGCCGACGAGAGTGTGCTTACGAAGGTGAGGCAGGAGAAGAATAATCTCCAAGATGCCAACACCCAGCTAGGCGAGTAACTAAAGGATGTTCGTGCCCAGCTGTCGGACTCCATGAAGGAGAATCGGTGGCTTCGACGCGGCATTTTTAGTAAGTGCTTGAACAAACTTTGAAAAAAAGTTCGGTGAGGAAGTCGATTAACAGAGTTATGTTTGTAGGTATGCTCATAGGTCGTCCTGCAGAGGAAATGCCCGGTTCTACGGGTGACCTTCTTCCCGAGCTCTTACAACTGCACTAACGAGTTCGGCAGGTGATGAAAGGCGTCGCCAGCCTTACGGCCATCTGTCTCCATGCCGAAGGTCTTGGAGAGCTTGCGAAGAGGCTTAAGGGAGCTGGCGATGTTTCCGATTATGGAAGATATTGGCCTGCCATCAAGGCGCCAGGAGGCTCGGGCCATGGTGAAGACGCAGCGGTACGAAGGTTGACCCAACCCACATGGCCGAGGTCGGACCTGTGGGGCCTGATGGGAAGGAGATCCCTGTGAGCTTAGTGTACGGCTAGGTAGAGTTGGCCGCCAAATATTCCCAACAGGACTGTAAACTAGACAGCCTATTGGATGGTATTGAAGAGGAATATACCCAGTCAAATTGACTATGTAATTTAAGATGCCATATAAAATGCCTTCTAGCCAGATTGTAGATCGTTTGTCATGGTGGACCTTTTCGCTTCAATCTCGGGACCCGATAGTCTGGAGTGTGTCCGAATACCCTCTCGGTTATGTAAGAACCGGGGCATGCGTGGATACCAGGCGTAGGGGTCATTAGTGCTTGAACAGACAAGTGCCCAACTAGTTATGTTATATTACATGGTTAGTAAGAAACATCTTCCAGGGAGAATAGTTCCGTTAGGGGTTCGTTTCCCTCGGAGGCATGCCCTAAAGTGCATGTCCGGACTGCGAAAAAGCAGAAAAGCATCTGGGGGCGGATAAATAAACAAGGGAGAAATCATCTTTAGTTCACCGACCGAATATTCCCTTAAGAACGCTAGCTTTCGGCTTCAGCCAGTCTGAGGTACACATCCGGTTGACTCGGCAGTAACAATCGCAGAGGTGCTCCCTTTACCGCCTAGCCGAACAATCGGGAACGTAGGGGTAAGCACAGGAGCCAGGCAACCCAGCTTGGCCAAAACTTAAGTCATATCGATGCATATAATGGTGAATAAAAGATACATGCGGAAGTGTGACACATGTGTGAAGCCCATATAAATATGCTTCTGTTAAAGAAGCCCCCAGGTATAATGAGCGCGGATAGCGCGTCAGTTGTGTGCGAACAAGGCGCGAACGAGCCCTTAAAGGTTGTAAGAGAAAGGGAGGGAGAAGGAGAGAAATATAAGACAACTAATGTGTAAAAAATAGACAGAGGAAGGAGACGAACACAGAGTCCGGCGCTAGGCGTAGAATCTTCGGAGACGGGCTGCGTTCCATGGGTTCGGCTCGAGTCGGTTATCCGATGCATCTCGCAGACGGTACGCTCCACCAGTCAGGACTTGGTCAATAATAAAGGGACCTTCCCATTTGGGCTTGAGTTTGTCCTTTTTCTTGTCCGGCAGGCATAGAACTAACTCGCCAACATTGTAAGTTTTGGCCCGTACTTCTCTGCTTTGATATCTTGAGCTTCTTTGTTGATAGAATGCGGAACGGGTTTTTGCCACGTCATGCTCCTCCTCCAAGGCGTCCAAACTGTCCTGCCGGTCGAGTTTGGCTTCTCTTTCTTCGTACATGCGCACGCGAGGTGAGTCATGAATTATGTCGCAGGGCAGAACCGCCTCTGCGTCGTATACCATAAAGAATGGTGTGTATCCGATGGTGCGATTCGGTGTGGTCCGCAGCCCCCAGAGTACGGAGTCGAGCTCCTCAACCCAGTGCGTGTTAGATTCCTTGAGGGACCGCACTAATATGGGTTTGATGCCGCTCATGATTATACCATTTGCTCGCTCGACTTGACCGTTAGTTTGAGGGTGATAGACTGAAGCATAGTCGAGCTTGATGCCCATGTTTTTGCACCAGAGTTTGACCTCGTCGGCCGTAAAGTTCGTGCCGTTATCAATGATGATGCTGTGGGGTACGCCGTAACGGTGTACGACCCCTGATATGAAGTTTATCACCGGTCCGGTTTTAGCCGTCTTAATAGGCTTGGCTTCTATCCATTTGGTGAATTTATCCACCATGATCAGTAGGTATTTTTGCTTGTGGGTTCTACCTTTAAGGGGTCCAACCATGTCAAGCCCCGGACATGAAGGGCGGTGATGGGTATAGTTTGGAGGCGTTGGGTGGCATATGGCTTTGGTTAGCAAAGAGCTGGCAACCGACGCATTGTTGGACTAAGTCCTGAGCATCTGCCCGGGCCGTCGGCTAATAAAATCCTGTACGGAAGGCCTTGCTTACAAGGGCCCGGGCTGTGGCGTGGTGCCCGCCGAGTCCGGCATGAATTTCAGCCAGAAGATTCCGCCCTTCCTCTTCGGAGATACACCTTTGAAGGACTCCGGTGGTGCTTTTCTTATAAAGCTCTCCCTCATGGACTTTATAGGCTTTAGATTGCCGCACTATGCAGCGTGCCTCGTTTTGGTCCTCGGGAAGTTCCTGCCTGGTTAGGTAGGCTAGGAATGGTTCTGTCCATGGGGCAATGACTACCATTATTACGTGGGCTGAAGATGTTACTTCGTTGGCCGAGCCTCCCGTTGTGTCAAAATGTTCGGTGTCGTGCAGTGCGGTTGGGTCCGGGCGGTTATTTCCGGATTCCCCTTCCCATAATACGGATGGCTTGAACAGCCTCTCCAAGAAAATGTTGGGGGGGGGGGACTGCATCACGCTTTGCGCCAATGCATGCCAAGGCGCGAACCGAGCTGACATTTTTAGGAGGGCGTTGCGGTAAGCTGCCATTTTCGGATCCTTGGCATCAAAGTCTACATTTATTTGGGATATCGCGAGGTTCGAATCCCCGCACACCTTTAGACGTTGGATGCCCATGGAGACTGCCATCCGGAGACCATGTAGAAGGGCCTCGTATTCGGCTGCGTTGTTGGAGTCCGTATACATTATCTGGAGTATGTATTGAACTATATCTCCTGTTGGGGACGTCGAGCAGCGCCACCCCTGAACCAGCCAACATTTTGGAGCCCTCGAAGTGCATGATCCGGTTGGAATATGTGCCATACTCTTTAGGGAGTTCGGCTTGATCCATTCAACGCATTTAAGTCGGCCAAACTTATGACTTAATAGCTCGCCGTGGCTTATAGGTTATGTAGAACGGGAGGAGCTCAATGGCCCATTTGGCAATCCGGCCCGTCGCGTCGCGGTTGTTTATAATATCGTTAAGAGGTACTTCGGAGGCTACTGTTATCAAACACTCTTGAAAGTAGTGTCGCAGCTTCCGGGATGCCATAAATACCGCGTACGCTATCTTTTGATAATGCGGGTACCGCGACTTGCATGGAGTGAGGACATTGGACACGTAGTAAACTAGCTTTTGAAGGGGGGATTTGTGTCCGTCCGTTTCTCTTTCGACGACGAGCACTGCGCTTACAACTTGATGAGTTGCCGCGATGTATAATAGCATTGGTTCGCCGATGTTAGGCGCGGCTAGGACCGGGTTTGTTGCCAATATGGCTTTTATTTTTTCGAGTCCGGCCGTGGCGGCATCCGTCCACTCGAAGTGTTCGGTGCGCCGGAGGAGGCGATAAAGGGGTAATGCCTTTTCTCCCAAGCGGGAGACAAAGCGGCTTAGAGACGCCACGCATCCGGTCAATTTTTGTATTTGTTTGAGGTCCTTTGGGATATCCAATTGTGACAGAGCTCGGATCTTGGCTGGGTTTGCTTCAATTCCTCTACCAGATACAATGAAGCCCAAGAGCTTTCCGGCTGGTACGCAAAAACGCATTTTTCGGGTTAAGCTTGATGTCATATGTTCGGAGGTTATCGAATGTGAGCCTCAAGTCGTCTACTAGAGTTTCGACATGCTTGGTTTTGACGACCACGTCATCTATGTATGCCTCCTTTGTTTTGCCGATCTGGTTTGCCGGACATGTACGAATCATGCGTTGATATGTTCTTATTTGGCGTTTTTGAGCCCGAAGGGCATTGTGTTGAAGCAGAATGGGCCGTATGGGGTGATGAATGCCGTTGCAGCTTGGTCTGGCTCTGCCATCTTAATTTGATGGTAGCCGGAGTATGCGTAAAGGAAACACAATGAATCGTGTCCTGCGGTAGCGTCGATAATTTGATCGATGCGAGGGAGGAAGGGATCCTTTGGGCAAGCCTTGTTGAGGTCCTTGAAATCGGCGCATAGGCGCCTGTGGATTTGTCCTTCTTTGGTACCATCACCAGGTTTGCTAGCCAGTCCGGATGTTTTATATTTCGATGAATCCGGCCTCGATGGTTTGGCTAGCTCCTCTCCCATGGCTTGTCTCTTAGGTTCGGAGAAGCACGAAGAGCCTACTTGGTAGCTTGAATCCTTTTAGGATGTTTAGGCTGTGCTTTCGGCCAGCCGGCGTGGGATTCTGGCATGTCTGAAGGGTGCCAGGCAAAAATGTCCCAATTTTCGCGTAGGAATTCTCGTAGTGCGGTGTCTACGTCAGGGGTTTAATTGCGCCCCGATGGAGGCCGTTTTTGTAGGGTCCGTTGGATGGACTTGGAATTTGACTATCTCGTCCGTCGGTTTAAAGGAGGTGGACTTGGATCTTTTGTCGAGTATCACGTCGTCCCTGATCACCGTGGAGCGCAGCAAAGTCAGTTCCCAGCCGCTAGGGCTTCAGATAGTGCCTCAAGGGCCAGTGCGATTGTCTTATTTTCGGCGCAGAGTGCTATGTACGGGTCACTAGCAAGAGTGATGATTCCGTTGGGCCCGGGCATTTTGAGCTTCATGTACCCGTAATGGGGTATAGCTTGAAAAATTGTGAATGCCTCTCGCCCTATAGAGCGTGGTATCCGCTGCTGAACGGGGCCACTTGGAACGTGACCTCCTTGGACATGTAATTATCCGGCGTGCCGAACACCACATCCAGTGTGATTTTTCCTCTGACAAAGATGCTTCCCAACCGGGGATTATTCCTCTAAAGGTTGTCTTTGCTTCGCTCAATGTGGCTCCAGTCTATTTCCATTTTTCGAAGGGTTTCCTCGTAAATGAGGTTCAATCCGCTGCCACCGTCCATGAGTACCTTGGTAAGGCGAAAGCCGTCCACTATTGGATGAGGAACAATGCGGCTGGTGCTCGAGCTGTTCGGAATTTAGGTTCATCACTGGCATTAAAGGTAATAGCCGTGTCACTCCATGGGTTTATTGTTGCTACTTGGTAGACTTCGGTAAGGCTGCAGAGTGTTCGTTTCCGCATATTATCTGATGCGAAAGATTCGAACACTTTATTAATACCCATCTTGGTATCCACAGGCTGGTGCTCTATGGATTACGGGTGAAGCTCTTCGCCACTTCCGGCCACCTACCGGAGTATCCAACATGCTCTAAGGCTATGAGTTGGTGTGGCGCCCTCTGTACTATGAATTTCTGAGGTCCATTGAGCCATCCCTCGACGGTTCCATGCCCTATAGAGGGTTTTTGTTTTTTGGTGTTTAACCCAGGTGCCTGGCGATAATGCACCCTTTTATTTCGGACTAGGGTTGTATTCAGGGCCGGATTGTCCCAAAATTTTATTTCCGTTTTCCAGGCGCTTTCCATCGCACAGTACTTCCGTACTATGGACGCCAAGTCAGCGAAGCGTGTAATTTCACGGCGACTTATGGCATTGAGGATTCTGTTGTTCGTGCAATTATTGCAGAAGAATGAAATCGCATCCTCCTCGCGGCAGTCCTTTATCCTGTTCATGACCGGGAGGAATCGGCCTAATCTTTGGTGTAATGTTTGCGGGCTCTTGCCGAATTTGGGATAGATCGCTTATGTTTGGGTGGGCGGGTGGGATTAAATTGAACCTCGCCCAATCTGAGACTCAGGGGCCAAGGGGTTTCGAACTTCGGAAGCTTGGGTTCTTGGATGTTGTCCAATGAATCTAGCCCGCTGCCTGACTTTAGGTTCAGGGCTTGAGTGATGACCTCTCCTCCGCGGGTATCCGGCTTGGAGGGATCAGGAATCCGGACATAAATAGTCCTTAAGATAGATGAAGGCTTGCCGCATTGTTCCTCCACCACTGCAACGTGATGGGTGACACAGGAGAGTTAATCTCTCTCGGATCGGGTTTATGCCCAATCTGATCGTAGTCTGTAGCGACTCCCAGGGCGGCGATGCGATCCAAGAGCTCGTTTAAGAAAGAGAGCTCCGTCGGATCTAACTGCTCGGCGAGTTCTGAGTTGACGTTAAGATTGCTTTCGTTGACCCGAGAAGTCATCATCGGCGCGGCGGCCGAACGGGCCGTCATAAGAAAACCGCCTAGCCAGAGAGTTTGGCCGATAGCCAAAGCTCCTTTAGCAACAGTGTCGTCTTTAAAGACGGGATGAGGCATCCTTCACGATGGCGGCAACAGCGGAACTCTCAATGAAAGCACCAATGTCGGTGTCAAAACCGGCGGATCTCGGAGTAGGGGTCCCGAGCGTGCGTCTAGGCGGATGGTAACAGGAGACAAGGGACACGATGTTTTTACCCAGGTTCGGGCCCTCTCGATGGAGGTTAAACCCTACTCCTGCTTGATTAATATTGATGATATGGGTAGTACAAGAGTAGATCTACCACAAGATCAGAGAGGCTAAACCCTAGAAGCTAGCCTATGGTATGCTTGTTGTTCGTCCTCGGACTAAAACCCTCCGGTTTATATAGACACCGGAGAGGGCTAGGGTTACACAGAGTCGGTTACAATGGGAGGAGATCTACACATCCTTATCGCCAAGCTTGCCTTCCACGCCAAGGAAAGTCCCATCCGGACACGGGACGAAGTCTTCAATCTTGTATCTTCATAGTCCAGGAGTCCTGCCAAAGGTTATAGTCCGGCTATCCGGATACCCCCTAATCCAGGACTCCCTCAGTGGAGGCAGAGCCGGTCAGTAAGTGTGATGCAGCCACAGCGCTTCAATTCATGAAAATGGTGATCTTCCGTTTTGGTTTTCCACACAACATTATAACAGACAATGACACTAATCTCTCTAAAGGTGCTATGAAAGAATTTTGTCAACGGGAGCATATCCGGCTTGATGTTTCCTCTGTGGCTCACCCTCAGTCCAATGGTCAGGAAGAACGAGCAAATCAAGAGATTCTGCGAGGTATCAAGCCCCGGCTTATGATTCCTTCGCAGATAACGTCGGGTTGTTGGGTAGAGGAGTTACCCTCAGTATTATGGAGTATCAATACGACCCCCAACAGATCTACGGGTTACACACCTTTTTTCATGGTTTATGGGGCAGAGGCGGTTCTCCTTAGTGACATCCGTCACGATTCACCCCGAGTGGCGGCTTATGATGAAGATGATAATGAAAAGGCACGTTAAGATGCATTTGACCGATTGGATGAGGAGCGTTATCTTGCGGCGGCTCGTTCGACGATTTATCAGCAAGACCTACATCGTTATCACAGCCGCCGGGTCCAAACCAGAACCTTTCAAGAAGGCGACTTAGTGCTCCGACTCATCCAAGACCAAAAGGACATTCATAAGCTATCACCACCTTGGGAAGGACCTTTTGTGGTCAGCAAGAATCTCCATAATGAGTCATACTATCTTATTGACGCTCGAGACCACAAGGACTCACGTATGTCGGAGGAGGAGACCCGTCGGCCGTGGAATATAGCTGATCTTCGGCCCTACTATACTTGAGCCACCGGCTCTCATGATGTACATAGCTACTTGATGTATATATTATAAGCAGTATAATAAAGTCGGCATCCCTGACAATTCAGGGCCTCTGTCGTTTCACTTCCTCTAAGCTCAGTCTTTATCATCATATTCGTTTAAGAGGCTCGACACCTAAACTTCAGGGACCAAAGAGAGTTGGATGCGCAGCACGGCTCAAACATAGGTCCCTGACGAGTACGAGTTGTCAGTGTGTCACTTGGGGGCTTCCTGTTCAAACATAGGCGCATTCAACCAAAGAGAACATAGCGTTACTACCCTCTTGACTAGGTTCTGTCCAAACATAGGCGTATTCAACCAAAGAGGACACAACCTTTCAGGGTCATCCTACCTGTAGCCAGCTGCTTCAACTCCATCGGGTAATCCTGATTGACCCGTCGAACTCTTAACAATCAATCTTTACGGCGTATTCGACCAAGATCTGAGCTTGTTAAGGTTCAAACGGCGTATTTTCATGCGAGATCATGGTTTACAGATAGTCAGGATAGATCCAGGCTTCATAAGCCGCCTTCCTTGAAACTTGGATAAATCGGCCCGTGATGTATGCTGTTACTCTGACCCCGCGTACTCCTGATAAGTCTTTGAGCAAGACCAGACTTTATCTAGGGTTCAAATGTCAATTGGGTATTGTGAGTCAGGCTCATGGAACGCACGAACAATCCAGTGGCTCAGGCTAGTTTCATTGAAGAAGACACTTTGGCTTGGAAGCCTAGAAAAGCCTCAAATTTCTTTCGATTTGTCATTTACATTCTATGATTTCTTGTTTGACTTCTGGTTTTTTACAAGTCGGGCCCAGCTGCCCTACTCATGGCTCATATTTGAAGCATCTTCTGGGTCTCTATAACCCGCCAGGATGGCAGACTCTAAGTCGCTAGAATATCATACTCTTAAGTTTACAGTTACAACTCGGGCATTTTTAACTGTACGAAACCGATAAGCCGGCAGTCTAAGCATATACTACAAGTATGACATTTTATTTCACAATTGTCAGACCGGCTCTGGTTATGGACTGCTCGTCCCCGGCAGCCTCAATTGGGTATCATGACCCGCTCGGCGGTAAGCCGCCAGGGCGCTTGTACTTTCTTTGTGTGTAGGATAATAATCATTCAGCTCTGCATAAATCAAAGGCTATCATACCCATAATGGTTTTTTAAACCGGCGGATCAACATTATTAAGCAAAAAGCAGAAACATGCATGATGGCACGACAGATTCAAGTTTTTACTACCCTATTACATGGCTCCATGAGCCGAATGAGATCAAATGTTTTTTCAAAGATCAAGTATATAAACCGCCCGATGGTTCAATCTTCTTGGCCTTGTTGACTAGAGGCTTATGCGTCATCCCTTGCCGGTTCTTCGTCCTCCTCCGCCATCTGAGAATTTGGTGATGACTTCTACCTCTTGAGCATGCGTTGGTCTTCCCTTGAAGAGGAAATGGTGATGCAACAAAGTAGCATAAGTATTTCCCTCTGTTTTTTAGAACTAAGGTATCAATCCAGTAGGAGGTTACACGCAAGTCGCCTCGTACCTGCACAAACAAATAAGAACCTTGCAACCAACACGATAAAGGGGTTGTCAATCCCTTCACGACCACTTGCAAAAGTTAGATCTAATAGAGATAATAAGATAAATATTTTTGGTAATTTTATGATATAGATTGGAAAGTAAAGATTGCAAAATAAAAGACGGAAGAAATAGTAAATTGACAGGAAAATAATATGATGGAAGATAGACCCGGGGGCCATAGGTTTCACTAGTGGCTTCTCTCAAGATAGCATAATTTACGGTGGGTGAACTAATTACTGTCGAGCAATTGATATAAAGGCGCATAGTTATGAGAATATCTAGGCATGATCATGTATATAGGCATCACGTCCGCGACAAGTAGACCGAAACGATTACGCATCTACTACTATTACTCCACACATCGATCGCTATCCAACATGCATCTAGAGTATTAAGTTCATCAGAACAGAGTAATGCATTAGGCAAGATGACATGATGTAGAGGGATAAACTCAAGCAATATGATATAAACCCAATCTTTTTATCCTCGATGGCAACAATACAATATGTGCCTTGCTGCCCCTGCCGTCACTGGGAAAGGACACAACAAGATTGAACCCAAAGCTAAGCAATTCTCCCATTGCAAGAGATCAATCTAGTAGGCCAAACCAAATTGATAATTCGAAGAGACTTGCAAAGATATTTAAATCATGCATAAAAGAATTCAGAGAAGAACCAAATTTTGTTCATAGATAATCTTGATCATAAACCCACAATTCATTGGATCTCGACAAACACACCGCAAAAAGAATTACATCGAATAGATCTACAAGAAGATCGAGGAGAACTTTGTATTGAGATCCAAAGAGAGAGAATAAGCCATCTAGCTAATAACTATGGACCCGAAGGTCTGTGCTAAACTACTCACACATCATCGGAGAGGCTATGGTGTTGATGTAGAAGCCCTCCGTGATCGATTCCTCCAAATGAGGCGGGGAAAAGGCCCCAAGATGGGATCTCACGGGTACAGAAGGTTGCGGCGGTGGAAATAGGGTTTTGTGGTGCTCCCGGATATTTTCAGGGTATATGAGTATATATAGGGGAAAGAAGTAGGTCGGCGGAGCCACGAGGGGACCACGAGGGTGGGGGCGTGCCTACCCCCCTGGGCGCGCCTCCCTGCCTCTTGGCTTCCTCATTGCTTCCTTGACGTCCACTCCAAGTCTCCTAGATTGCGTTTGTTCCAAAAATAACTCTCCCGAAGGTTTCATTCCGTTTGGATTCCGTTTGATATTCCTTTTCTGCGAAACACTGAAATAGAAAAAAAAACAGCAATTTGCACTGGGCCTTCGGTTAATAGGTTAGTCCCAAAAATAATATAGAAGTGCATAGTAAAGCCCATTAAACATCCAAAACAGATAATATAATAGCATGGAACAATAAAAAATTATAGATACGTTGGAGATGTATCAAGCATCCCCAAGCTTAATTCCTACTCGTCCTCGAGTAGGTAAATGATAAAACAGAATTTTTGATGTGGAGTGCTACCTAGCATAATTCTTAATGTAATTTTCTTTATTGTGGCATGAATGTTCAGATCCGAAAGATTCAAGACAAAAGTTTAATATTGATATAAAAATAGTAATACTTCAAGCATACTAACAAAGCAATCATGTCTTCTCAAAATAACATGGCCAAAGAAAGTTATCCCTACAAAATCATATAGTTTGGCTATGCTCTATCTTCATCACACAAAATATTTAAATCATGCACAACCCCGATGACAAGCCAAGCAATTGTTTCATACTTTTGATGTTCTCGATCTTTTTCAATCTTCACGCAATATATGAGCGTGAGCCATGGACATAGCACTATATGTGAAATAGAATGGTGGTTGTGGAGAAGAAAAAAAAAAGGAGAAGATAGTCTCACATCAACTAGGCGTATCAATGGGCTATGGAGATGCCCATCAATAGATATCAATGTGAGTGAGTAGGGATTGCCATGCAACGGATGCACTAGAGCTATAAGTGTATGAAAGCTCTACAAAAAGAATCTAAGTGGGTGTGCATCCAACTTGCTTGCTCACGAAGACCTAGGGCATTTTGAGGAAGCCCATCATTGGAATATACAAGCCAAGTTATATAATGAAAGATTCACACTAGTATATGAAAGTGACAACATAGGAGACTATCTATCATGAAGATCACGGTGCTACTGTGAAGCACAAGTGTGGTAAAAGGATAGTAACATTGTCCCTTCTCTCTTTTTCTCTCATTTTTTATTTTTTTGTTTGGGCCCTTTTCTCTTTTTTGTTATGGCCTCTTCTTTTCCCTTTTTTTATTATTTTCGTCCGAAGTCTCATCCGGACTTGTGGGGGAATCATAGTCTCCATCATCATTTCCTCACTTGGGACAATGCTCTAATAATGATGATGATCACACTTTTATTTACTTACAACTCAATACTTAGAACAAAATATGACTTACTGGGATATGCAATGAATCAAGAGTGACATGTATGAAAGAATTATAAAGGTGGCTTTGCCACAAATATGATGTCAACTACATGATCATGCAAAGCAATATGACAATGATGGAGCATGTCATAATAAATGGAACGGTGGTAAGTTGAATGGCAATATATCTCGGAATGGCTATGGAAATGCCATAATAAGTAGGTATGGTGGCTGTTTTGAGGAAGGTATATGGTGGGTGTATGATACCGGCTAAAGGTGTGCGGTATTAGAGAGGCTAGCAATGGTGGAAGGGTGAGAGTGCGTATAATCCATGGACTCAAGATTAGTCATAAAGAACTCACATACTTATTGCAAAAATCTATTAGTTATCGAAACAAAGTACTACACGCATGCTCCTAGGGGGATAGATTGGTAGGAAAAGACCATCGTCATTCCCCTACCGCCACTCATAAGGAAGACAATCAATAAATAAATCATGCTCTGATTTCATCACATAACGGTTCACCATACGTGCATGCTACGGGAATCACAAACTTTAGAACAAGTATTTCTCAAATTCACAACTACTCAACTAGCATGATTCTAATATCACCGTCTTCATATCTCAAAACAATCAAAAAGAATCAAACTTCTCATAGCATTCGATGCACTTTATATGATAGTTTTTATTATACCTATCTTGGATGTTCATCATATTAGGACTAATTTTATAGCCAAAGAAAATTAACATGATGTTCTATAAGACTCCTCAAAATAATATAAGTGAAGCATGAGAGATCATCAATTTATATAAAATAAAACCACCACCGTGCTCTAAAAAATATAAGCGAAGCACTAGAGCAAAGTTATCTAGCTCAAAAGATACAAGTGAAGCACATAGAGTATTCTAATAAATTCCGATTCATGTGTGTCTCTCCAAAAGGTGTGTACAGCAAGGATGATTGTCGTAAACTAAAAAGCAAAGACTCAAATCATACAAGACGCTCCAAGCAAAACACATATCATGTGGTGAATAAAAATATAGCCTCAAGTAAAGTTCTTGATGAAGCGAAGACGAAAGAGGGGATGCCTTCCGGGGCATCCCCAAGCTTAGGATTTTGGTTGTCATTGAATTTTACCTTGGGGTTCCTTGGGCATCCCCAAGCTTAGGCTCTTGCCACTCCTTATTCCATAATCCATCAAATCTTTACCCAAAACTTGAAAACTTCACAACACAAAACTCAACAGAAAATCTCATGAGCTCCGTTAGTATAGGAAAACAAGCCACCACTTTAAGGTACTGTAATGAACCCATTCTTTATTTATGTTGGTGTTAAACCTACTGTATTTCAACTTCTCTATGGTTCATACCCCCGATACTAGCCATAGATTCATCAAAATAAGCAAACAACACAGGAAAAACAGAATCTGTCAAAAACAAAACAATCTGTATCAATCTGATTTGTTCGAATACTTATGGAATTCCAAAAATTCTGAAAAACTAGTACTGCCTGGATAATTTGTATATTGATCTACTTCAAAAAGAATTGGTATTTTATCACGTTCGGATGAATTTTAACAATTATTTTCGTGAGCGCAAAGTTTCTGTTTTTTTCAGCAAGATCAAACAACTATCACCCAAGAAGATCCTATTGGTTCTACTTGGCACAGAACATAAAACCATATCTAAACAGAAGCTAGATGAATTATTTATTACTAAACAGAAGCAAAAATCAATAAACAAAAATAAAATTGGGTTGCCTCCCAACAAGCGCTATCGTTTAACGCCCCTAGCTAGGCATAAAGTCAAGAATAGATCTAGGTATTGTCATCTTGGGTATGCAATCCATAAGTGGCTCTCATAATAGATTCACAAGGTAATTTAATTTTCTTCCTAGGAAAGTGTTCCATACCTTTCCTTAATGGGAACTGGAATCTAATATTTCCTTCTTCCATACCAATAATTGCACCAATCGTTGTAAGCAAAGGTCTACCAAGAATAATAGGACATGTAGGATTGCAATCTATATCAAGAACAATGAAATATACGGGCACATAATTCCTATTTGCAACAATAATAACATCATTAATCCTTCCCATAGGTTTCTTAATGGTTGAATCCGCAAGATGCAAATTTAAAGAACAATCATCAAATTCACGGAAACCTAACACACCACACAAAGTTTTTGGAATCGTGGAAACACTAGCACCCAAATCACATAAAACATAGCATTCATGATCTTTAATCTTAATTTTAATAGTAGGTTCCCACTCATCATAAAGTTTTCTAGGGATAGAGACTTCTAATTCAAGCTTTTCTTCATAAGATTGCATTAAAGCATCAACAATATGTTTAGTAAAAGCTTTATTTTGGTCATAAGCATGAGGATAATTTAACACGGATTTCAACAAGGAAATACAATCTATTAAAGAGCAATTATCATAATTAAATTCCTTGAAATCCAAAATAGTGGGTTCATTGCTATGTAAAGTTTTGACCTCTTCAATCCCACTTTTACCATTTTTTGCATCAAGATCTAAAAACTCCGAATCATTGGGACGCCTTTTAACTAAAGTTGACTCATCTCTAGTCCCATCATTATCAAGATTCATATTGCAAAACAAAGATTTAATAGGAGAACATCAAACACTTTTAGATCTTCATCCTTATTGTCATGAAAACTAGAAGAACACGCTTTCATAAAGCAATCTTTTTTAGCACGCATCCTAGCGGTTCTTTCTTTGCACTCATCAATGGAAATTCTCATAGATTTGAGAGACTCATTAATATCATGCTTAGGTGGAATAGATCTAAGTTTCAAAGAATCAACATCAAGAGAAATTCTATCCACGTTCCTAGCCAACTCATCAACCTTAGGCAATTTTTCTTCAAGAAAAGCATTGAAATTCTTTTGCGAAATCATAAATTATTTAACACTAGTCTCAAAATCAGAGGGAATATTATTAAAATTTCCATAAGAGTTGTTGTAGGAATTACCATAATTATTACAGGAATTACTAGGAAACGGCCTAGAATTAAACTTTCCTCTACACGCGTTGTTACCAAAATTGTTCCTACCAACAAAATTCACATCCATAGATTCATTATTATTCTCAATCAAAGTAGACAAAGGCATATCATTAGGATTAGAAGAAACACTCTTATTAGCAAACAATTTCAGAAGTTCATCCATCTTTCCACTCAAAACATTAATCTCTTCTGTCGCATGAACCTTTTTACTAGTAGATCTTTCAGTGTGCCATTGAGAATAATTAACCATAATATTATCTAGGAGTTTAGTAGCTTCTCCTAAAGTGATTTCCATAAAAGTGCCTCCCATAGCCGAATCTAAAAGATTTCTGGAAGAAAAATTCAATCCAGCATAAAATTTTTGTATGATCATCCATAAATTCAATCCATGAGTAGGGCAATTACGTATCATTAATTTCATCCTCTCCCAAGCTTGTTCAACATGCTCATGATCAAGTTGCCTAAAATTCATAATATCATTTCTAAGAGAGATGATCTTAGCAGGAGGAAAATACTTAGAGATAAAAGCATCTTTGCACTTATTCCATGAATCAATACTATTTTTAGGCAAAGACGAAAACCAAGTTTTAGCACGATCTCTAAGTGAAAACGGAAATAGCTTTAATTTAACAATATCATTAGCCACATCTTTCTTCTTTTGCATATCACACAAATCAACAAAGTTGTTTAGATGTGTAGCGGCATCTTCACTAGGAAGGCGAGAGAATTGATCTTTCATGACAAGATTCAGCAAAGCAGCATTAATTTCACAAGATTCAACATCGGTAATAGGAGCAATCGGAGTGCTAAGAAAATCATTGTTGTTGGTATTGAAAAAATCACAGAATTTAGTATTGTCTTGAGCCATCGTGACAATCAATCCAACACACAAGCGCACAAGAAGCAAGCGAAAAGAAAAGAACGGAAAAAGAGGGCGAATAAAATGGCAAAGGTGAAGTGGGGGAGAGGAAAACGAGAGGCAAATGGCAAATAATGTAATGCGAGGGATTAAGGGTTTGTGATGGGTACTTGGTATGTTTTGACTTGGCGTAAGCCTCCCCGGCAACGGCGCCAAAAATCCTTCTTGCTACCTCTTGAGCATGTGTTGGTTTTCCCTTGAAGAGGAAATGGTGATGCAACAAAGTAGCATAAGTATTTCCCTCAGTTTTTGAGAACCAAGGTATCAATCCAGTAGGAGGTTACACGCAAGTCACCTCGTACCTGCACAAACAAAAAATAACCTTGCAAACAACGCGATAAAGGGTTTTCAATCCCTTCACGGCCACTTGCAAAAGTGAGATCTGATAGAGATAATAAGATAAATATTTTTGGTATTTTTATGATATAGATTGGAAAGTAAAGATTGCAAAATAAAAGACGGAAGAAATAGTAAATTGATAGGAAAATAATATGATGGAAGATAGACCCGGGGGCCATAGGTTTCACTAGTGGCTTCTCTCAAGATAGCATAATTTATGGTTGGTGAACAAATCACTATCGAGCAATTGATAGAAAAGTGTATAGTTATGAGAATATCTAGGCATGATCATGTATATAGGCATCACGTCCGCGACTAGTAGACCGAAACGATTCTGCATCTACTACTATTACTCCACACATCGACCGCTATCCAGCATGCATCTAGAGTATTAAGTTCACAAGAACAGAGTAACACATTAGGCAAGATGACATGATGTAGAGGGATAAACTCAAGCAATATGATATAAACCCCATCTTTTTATCCTCGATGGCAACACTACAATACGTGCCTTGCTTCCCTAACATCCTTTGGGAAAGGACACCGCAAGATTGAACCAAAGCTAAGCACTTCTCCCATTGCAAGAAAGATCAATCTAGTAGGCCAAACCAAACTGATAATTCGAACAGACTTGCAAAGATATTTAAATCATGCATAAAAGAATTCATAGAAGAACCAAATATTGTTCATATATAATCTTGATCATAAACCCACAATTCATCGGATCTCGACAAACACACCGTAAAAAGAATTACATCGAATAGATCGCAAAGAAGATCGAGGAGAACTTTGTATTGAGATCCAAAGAGAGAGAAGAAGCCATCTAGCTAATAACTATGGACCCGAAGGTCTGTGGTAAACTACTCACACATCATCGGAGAGGCTATGTTGTTGATGTAGAAGCCCTCCATGATCGATTCCCCCTCCGTGGAGCACGGAAAAGGCCCCAAGGCGGGATCTCACGCATGTAGAAGGTTGCGGCGGTGGAAATAGGGTTTCGTGGTGCTCTCGGATGTTTTCAGTATATGAGTATATATAGGCGAAAGAAGTAGGTCGGTGGAGCCACGAGGGGCCCATGAGGGTGGGGGGCACGCCTACCCCCTGGGCGCGCCTCCCTGCCTCGTGGCTTCCTCGTTGCTTCCTTGACGTCCACTCCAAGTCTCTTGGATTGTGTTTGTTCCAAAAATAACTCTCCCGAAGGTTTCATTCCGTTTGGATTCCGTTTGATATTCCTTTTCTGCGAAACATTGAAATAGGCAAAAAAAACCAGCAATTTGCACTGGGCCTTCGGTTAATAGGTTAGTACCAAAAATAATATAAAAGTGGATAGTAAAGCCCATTAAACATCCAAAACAGATAATATAATAGCATGTAACAATCAAAAATTATAAATACGTTGGAAACATATCAAGCATCCCCAAGCTTAATTCCTACTCGTCCTCGATTAGGTAAATGATAAAACGGAATTTTTGATGTGGAATGCTACCTAGCATAATTCTTAATGTAATTTTCTTTATTGTGGCATGAATGTTCACGTCCGAAAGATTCAAGACAAAAGTTTAATATTGATATAAAAATAGTAATACTTCAAGCATACTAACAAAGAATTCATGTCTTCTCAAAATAACATGGCCAAATAAAGTTATCCCTACAAAATCATATAGTCTGGCTATGCTCTATCTTCATCACACAAACTATTTAAATCATGCACAACCCGATGAAAAGCCAAGCAATTGTTTCATACTTTTGATGCTCTCAAACTTTTTCAATATTCACGCAATATATGAGCGTGAGCCATGGACATTGCACTATATGTGAAATAGAATGGTGGTTGTGGAGAAGACAAAAAAGGAGAAGATAGTCTCACATCAACTAGGCGTATCAATGGGCTATGGATATGTCCATCAATAGATATCAATGTGAGTGAGTAAGGATTGCCATGCAACGGATGCACTAGAGCTATAAGTGTATGAAAGCTCAACAAAAAGAATCTAAGTGGGTGTGCATCCAACTTGCTTGCTCACGAAGACCTTGGGCATTTTGAGGAAGCCCATCATTGGAATATACAAGCCAAATTCTATAATGAAAGATTCCCTCTAGTATATGAAAGTGACAACATAGGAGATTCTCTATCATGAAGATCACGGTGCTACTTTGAAGCAGAAGTGTGGTAAAAGGATAGTAACATTGTCCCTTCTCTCTTTTTCTCTCATTTTCTTATTTTTTTGTTTGGGCCTTTTTCTCTTTTTTGTTATGGCCTCTTCTTTTCCCTTTTTTATTATTTCATCCGGAGTCTCATCCGGACTTGTGGGGGAATCATAGTCTCCATCATCCTTTCCTCACTTGGGACAATGCTCTAATAATGATGATCATCACACATTTATTTACTTACAACTCAAAAATTACAACTCAATACTTAGAACAAAATATGACTATGTGAATGCCTCCGGTGTAAAGGATATGCAATGAATCAAGAGTGACATGTATGAAAGAATTATAAAGGTGGCTTTGCCACAAATACGATGTCAACTACATGATCATGTAAAGCAATATGACAATGATGGAGTGTGTCATAATAAACGGAACGGTGGTAAGTTGCATGGCAATGTATGATACCTACCCCTCTGGTTTGCGCCTCCCTGCCTCGTGGCTTCCTCGTTGCTTCCTTGACGTCCACTCCAAGTCTCCTAAATTGCAATTGTTCCAAAAATAACTCTCCCGGAGGTTTCATTCCATTTGGATTCCGTTTGATATTCCTTTTCCGTGAAACACTGAAATAGGCAAAAAACCAGCAATTTGCACTGGGCCTTCGGTTAATAGGTTAGTCCCAAAAATAATATAAAAGTGCTTAGTAAATCCCATTAAACATCCAAAACAGATAATATAATAGCATGGAACAATAAAAAATTATAGATACATTGGAGACGTATCAATGACCAATCGATGCCAGATAAAGCTTGAAATTCAGCCTCGTCGTCTATAAGATCAGACGACTCAACTTCAGGGGCAAAAGTGTGCTTACGGATTGGGGGGATTAAGTCCATCACTCTATACGCCGGGGTTGGCATCTTCTGATTCTGCTTTTTGTAAGCCGGATGGTACTTTGAAAGGTCTGAATCATTGGCAATCATAGTCGCCATTGGACGTATCTCTTTCACACAAGCAGAGAAGTCCTTCTGATCAAATGGCGTACCATCCTCTTTCAAGCTTGGGTAACCAGTGGCTACCTCAGACGGGTCAAGCTCTGGCACCCATGCCTTGGCTCGGCTTAAAGCCGTTACAGCGCCGACTCTTGTAGACGACCGCTTCATCTCATCGATCCTGGCAGGTAGCACATAAAGTCTTTTCAAGACATCTATCAGCAGAGTTGGTGCTTGATTAGTCGGGGAGATGGTAGCTAGTGTATGCTGAGCTCCATTATACAACTACTCGACCAGAGTATAGATCGCCTTGAGCTTCACAAGCATGTCCTGGTTAAGGTTGCTGCTCCTGGGACCTGACTAAATCACAGATTGATTAAATGACAGCTTATATTATCACGACAAGGGTTCATTTTCAATGATTAGCAAAGCGACTCACCAAAGATAGCAGAAACCATCTGAGATACATGGTGTTTTAAACCGGTGAGCTTAGTGGTCACCTCTTGAAGAGTTGCCTCTGCTTTTTCAGCCCGCTGCGTTAAAGCAGTCTTTTCTTCAGCCCAAGTCTTTTTCTCTGCCTCAAAACTGGTCTTCAGCTTTTCTGACTCAGCCACGCTAAATTGGAACTTTGACTCAGCTTTTCGGGTCTCAGTTTCCTGAGTTGCCAGCCGGGTCTTTGCATCATTTAATTAAGACTCCAGTTCAGCAGTAGCAGCCTGTATGAAGTACATAGTTATCAACACATTTATATCAGGATATAGGTCCCAAGTCTCTTGCAAGCAACAACTCTTGGCACTTGGGGGCTAATGTCTGTCAAAGAATTTTTTCAAGGAAACAACTCTTATGAATAAAGTCCCAAGCACTTTGCAAGCAAGACTACTTGGCACTTGGTGGCTAATGCATATCGCTTGTATCTTCTTAATGATGAGCCGGATGTGTTGTAAATAGTATCAGCTGACTCATGGGGGTTATGCAGTTAAGCTCTCCTTTCTTACACAATGGTAAATAGGACCGGCTCATTCATGCTGATTAAACCGGCCCTTGGGGACTACGGACGCAAAGCTAAAACCGTTTAAACATCTGGTTTAATTTTTTACCGGACTTGGAGGGAGTCTATGACAGAAACTTATGGATTCTTGTAAGTCTACAGTCTATTCAATCTTATCATAACCAGTAGACTTGGGGGCTGGCAGGATGTGTATAACTTATTTAAAAGCCGGAAGTCATACCTCATATTTCTGGTGCATCTATTTCACCATATCAATCTCAAGGTCGCGACTGGAATGAACTTGGTTAAGATAACCAGAGAACATTTCATTGACGGTCAGTTGAGAGTAATCAGCAATGTCAAACTTCATTTTTCGCCTCTCAACAAACTCATCTTTAGCGGAGTGCTTGGCCAAGACGGTTGGACGTCCCGGTTCTCTGAAGCTGGTGCCAGTAATCATAACGTCTTCACCATGTTCTTCTGGAGGCTTAAGTGGATTGGATGACTCAATGAGCACAAGATTGGCATCCATATGATCACGGGAGAGGTCAGAAATCTCAGGCGGACACTACAAAAAAAAGACACATCCGTGACATTTTGGGCCGAACGATTTTTTTTCTGTCATACATATGACACTTCTATGACGATAATTGTGACAAAACCGGTATCATCATAGATGTGGTGGGCTCCTACTTCTATGACAAAAAATCATGACAGAAAATGGGCTTTTCGTCCTGGGCGGGCCGGAGACGCAGCTGCATGACATTCTTTGGGCCGTCCATGACGGAAAAACCCGTGGTAGAAGCGAGGGGGAGGAAAATTTCAAGGAGTTCTCGGTTACGGTGGGAGGTTGGGGGCTGAGCGATGCGCGTTTCTCTCGTACACGTACGCGCATGTGTGCGAGGTGTTGGCTCTAACTGAACCTGAGCGAGGCGTTGGGCTCTAATCGAACCCGGCGATTGCCGCAGCTACGGCGTTATCGAACCCGAGCGATCGATCGATGGCTGTTCTTGAACCCGATCGAGCGATTCCTTCGCTACTGCTGCTAACTGAAGCCGATCGATTGGATGAACAGTGAGCGTTTCCGGGGGGGGGGGGGGGGTTGGATGAACAATGAGCGGTGGCGTTGCCTCTGGATGAACAGGACCCCGTGGTTTGGAGGGCTGGATGAGCGATGAAGCGGTGGAGGGTGCCCGTGGAGGGGTGGTTGAACAGGACACCGTGGTGTGGAGGGCTGGATGAACAGTAGACGATGGAGGGGTGGTTGAACAGTAGCCGGTGGAGGAGCGCGCGGTGGAGGCTGGATGAACAGGAGCCCGTGGAGGCTGGAGGAGGTCGACGGTAGCCCGTGGAGGCTGGAGGAGGTCGACGATGGAGATGAACAGTATCCCGTGGAGTCCTGCTTTTGCGTACACGCCACACCTCCCGATGAACAGGATCCCGTTTGATCGTGGCGCTCCAACACAAGTCCGTTTCATCCGTTTTTGCGGCACGCCACACCCTCCCGATCAACAAGACCCCGTTTGACCGTAGGAGGTCCGTTTTCATCCGCTTTGGCGGTACGCCACACCCTCCCGGTCAACAGGGACCCTGTTTCGACCGTAGGAGGTCCGCTTCCTCCGCTTTTGCGACGCCACACCCTCCCGATCAACAGGACCCGTTCCGAACATAGGAGGTCCGTTTCCTCCGTTGTCGCGATACGCGAGCCTCATTTCCATCGCATGTTCCGTCCAAGCCCTCCTGATGAACACGACCACGCATTCCGTTCCGACCCAGCCAGTTGGCTCCCCATGAACACGACGACGACGCTGTTTCTCCGTTCTGACCCAGCCATGTACGTATGCGTGAGTAGGCGTTCGAGACCCTGCCCGTATGTACATACGTGGCCGTATTTTCTTTCTTGCACCCTGGCCGTTGTACATACGTGTACATCTACATGCGCACCTCTACTACGACACGTATGCGCCTCTACTACGACACGTGCGCGCCTCTACATCGACCAGTATATATGTACGTACACGTTCGCGACCAGAATGACAACGCCACTTACGCTTTGACCAGGTGGATCCCGACTGTCAGGCACTTCCTTCGTGCGAAGATGTAGCTGGTGGGTCCTAGCAGTCGGGGGGCAAATCGTTTTTTTGCCCGAACGCACTTCCTTGCGTGCGAAGATGTAGCTGGTGGGTCCCAGCAGTCAGGGGGGCGAATCGTTTTGTTTTTTTTGCCCGGACGCACTTCCTTGCGTGCGAAGGTGTAGCTGGTGGGTCCTAGCGGTGGGAAACGTTTTTCATGAAATATGGTGGCCCGTCCGGTGGGTCCCGGTACCGTCGGTGGAGGAATAATTATTTTGCACGTAATAAGGAGGCACTTCCTTGCTGCGGCCGTGGACCCACTGTCGGCCTCTCCACGCATGATCCACGTCCGATGGAAGCCGTTCCTTGACCATGTTGACCACGCCACGCCGAGAGCACCAGGGCGGTCTACGACTGCGAGGCCTAGGAAGGGGACGACGCGGAGCCGGGGAAGACGCGGTAGTGGATGCCCAAGCGTAGAGCAGTAGAGGGTTCACTGGTTCGCTGCGGTGTGAGGCTGCCGTCACCGCAGAATAATAGGGGGTGTGGGCGAGTAGAGGGATGGCCTGGCCAGCGGTGGGAGTAGTAGGGGGCGGTGAGGCCTCACGCATCGCAGCCGGCCACAGGAGGGAGGAGCACGAGGCACGTCGGGCGGTGGTTTGGGCGGTTGGAGCAAGAAGACCAGAGGTTGAAGAAGCACTATGGCCGTTGGATGGACATCGTACAGTCACTGGAGCTAGAATCGTGCATATTGACTAAGTTGACAAAGCCCTCCGTCCCCTTCAACTTAGTAGGCCCACAAGTCAGCATGCCACTATACTGGGTCCCAGCTAACAGGGGGAGTATTCATTTTTTTGTGCGTAATAAGGAGGCACTTCCTTGCGTGCGAAGATATAGCTGGTGGGTCCGAGCTGTCAGCGGCGGTAACATTTTTTCGCGAAATACAGAGGCCCTTTCGGTGGGTCCCTGATGTCAGGTGGAGGAATCATTATTTTACGCGTAATAAGGAGGCATTTCCTTGCGTGCGGCCGTGGACCTAGCTGTCGGCCTCTCCACGTACAGCCCAATTGAGATGCATGTCGGTTGTTGACCACGTTGACTAGGCCGCGCCGAGAGCACCAGGGCGGTGGACAACGGCTAGGCCTAGGAAGGGAACGACATGGAGGCAGGGAAGACTCGGCAGTTGTTTCCGTATGCGGAGGAATCTGTTGCACGAGGTTTACTAGTTAAATGCTGCCGTCACGGAGAATAACAACAGGTGTGGGTGAGTAGAGGTATGGCTAGTCCAGCGATGGGAGTACGGTGGGGCGGTCAGGACTGCGCGGCAACACAGCCGGCTGCGGGGAGGAGGGAGCAGGCAGTCCCGCCGGCGCTTGTTTGAGCGGCTGGAGCAGGAAGAGCAGAGATTGAAGAAGCACGACGGCCGTTGGATGGACATCCAACAGTCACTGCTTGTGCGTCAACCTTTTTTTAGGAAAGCCTCAAATATGTGGAAAACAGCATACAGCCCATCTGCCATTATTTCTAATAATTTACAGCCCATTTGCTAATTCTTAAGGTTTTTTTGGAGCCCATATTATTTTTCTTAGCATTACAACCCATATTGTGGCCACGGTTAAAAAATTATACGAAATTTTGCATATTCGGTGCGGTCCGAACTGTTTTTAATCCCAAAATTTCGACTCACATTCAAACTGATTTTAAAAATAAATGTATATCAATATAAAATCCAACAAATTCTCCACGCATAAAAATTAATGTAATTTAAAATCTCGAAATGAAAAAAAGATATTTGAAACTAATTGTCGGTGTGATGTGTTTTAAAAATGTACAACCAATTTCTCATTACTGATAGGCCATTTTCTCGTCCATCCGAATGAAGCTCTCCTCGTCTTGAAAGATTTGCAGCCCAACAGGCCTGACAAAGTGACTTACTTGGCAAATCACAAAAAAACTGGGCTGTGGCCATGGACCCGGTGTCGGCCTCTCCACGTCTGATACTCTTCCGATGGAAGTCGGTCGTTGACCACATTGACCACGCCGCGCCGAGAGCACCAAGGCGGTGGACGACGGTGAGGCCTAGGAAGGGGACGACGCGGAGCCGGGGAAGATGCTGCAGTGGATGCCCACGCGGAGAGGAGTACGAGGGTTCACTGGTTCGGCTACGGCGTGAGGCTGCCGTCGCCGCAGAATAACAGGGGTGTGGGTGAGTAGAGGGATACCCTGGGCCAGCGGTGGGAGTAGTAGGGGCGGTAAGGCCTCCAGCGGCATCACAACCCGACCACGAGAGGCAGGAGCACGCGGCACGACCGGGCGCTGCTTTGGGCGGCTAGAGCAGGAAGACCAGAGGTTGAAGAAGCACTATGGCCGTTGGATGGACATCGTCTGCAGTCCTTGGAGCTAGAATCGTTCATATTGACTAAGTTGACAAAGCCCTCCGTCCTCGTCAACTTAGTAGGCCCTAAGTCAGCCACCCACTATGGTGGGTCCCAGCTAGCGGTGGGGTATTCATTTTTGGTGCGTAATAAGGAGGCACTTCCTTGCGTGTGAAGATATAGGTGGTGCGACCCGCCGGGGAACGCTTTTTTCACGAAATATGAAGCCCTTCCCACGCATGCGCACGTGACAGTGCGTAATAAGGAGGAACTTTCCTTGCGTGCGACCATGGACCTCGTGGGTCCCGGCCGTCGAGCTCTCCGCATCTGATCCTCTTCCGATGACTCTCGTATGTTGACCACGCTTGCCGAAAGCGCACCGAGGCGGTGGACGACGGCGAGGCCCTGTGGAATGACCCGGAGATGGGGAAGACGCGGCAGTGGAGTCGCAGACGGATAGGAGTGGGAAACTTGACTGGTTCGGGTGCGGGGTGGGCCGACACTCGGCAGAGAATAACAGGAGGTGCGGAGTGGAACGATGGCCTAGCCGTCGGCGGGGTAGCGTCACCGAGGAGCGCATAAAACAACGCTACCGGATGCGAAGGTCGGAGCAAAGTTCCGGCAGCGCTTAGGGGAAGAAGACGAGAGATTTAAGAAGAATGCGGCCGTTGGATGTAAATCCAACGCCTTCTTAAACTTAGACCTCTTGGCCCACATGTCGGCCGATCCATTTGTTTTTAGTCCATTTGGTGGGCTGCGTGAAACAATGATGTAGCATCTATGCAGCCCGTTTAAATCCCATTTGCATTTTCTCGAAATCATGGACTCATTTGGGCTAGGTTAAAATATCATGTTGGGCTAGATGGAGAAATGTTATAAAAACATAAACACATGATTGCACGTCAAGAAAATCTTTGCAAGCTTATGTACGCAATCACTAGGAGTTAACTTGCCAAGTTATATATAAACAATTATTATTATTATTTTGTAAGAACTTTCAACTTACGAAATAAAATATCATTTTAATTTGATGAGTTAATAGTACATGGGGTATTATTATTTTTTAGGCTAGACGTGGGACAATTGAGTTGGTTCTAGGGGAAAGTACTGGGAGAAAACTCAGTTTACATCGAAAAATAAAGTGGGAGAAAATTCAGAGACCTGCTGGGTCCACCTGAGGAGGGGAATATGTTGGGGGGAAGGAGATTCAAAGCACGGCAGCCGAGTGAACTAGTTTTTTTTACGGACAAGTGAAATAGCCACTAAAAAGCAATCAGGTTAATGGGTTCTTAAAAGAAATATTTCGGACAAAACAGATAATTACGACACATAGGCTAATGCATGAAACACTCAGATGATAAAGGTGCTTATAAACAGATAAAGTACAACATCTAGACCTTCCTGGCACGCTTGATCATGAGCTGCGGCTGTCCGTGTACTCGTCGGTTATGGGAAGCAGACACACCCTCATGTCCAAGATCTACCTGTACATGTCGTAGCATGCGTATGCGTCCTTGGCCGCGTAGGTTAGGTAGACTAGATTCAGAGGTACCTCCCACGTGTTCAGGTCGTCTTCTTTCATGTTGGCGTATCAGGGGTCGATGATGGTCTCAGCGAGGTCAACCACGGAGTTCTTCTCCTGCCCATTGCTGATGATCTTGTATTGCTTCTGGATGTCGACAAGCTTGTTGCACCAGATGGCCGAATCGTCGCTTTCTTCCTTCTCTCCACCATAGCGAAGGTGCAGTCGGCGCTGTCGATGAAATGGGCGAATGCTCCAGAACCTGGTGCAGCCATAGGACTGAGGCAAGGCAGAGCTTCACCGAGTCTGTATCGTTGGTGTACATCACATTCAACTTGGTGCAGCCATAGGACTGAACGGCGAACTCAAAGGGGAACTCCTTGCTGAAGTCCATATTCACCAGGCTCACCCCTCGGATCGCCATTGGAGTCTCTTCGAGTGAACGAGTGTGTAGGCGGCAGCAGTTCATTTTTCAGCTCTTGGGGAACTGGATTCAACAGTAAGCTGAGTGTGTACAGCGACAACGATTACTACCCTCCCTCGTCCATTGCTGACGCCCGGCAGAAGATGCACCCTCGGTGCATTCAAACGCCTCCATTAAGAAACCTACTCCGCCATACGTCGGTTCACGAGTGGGTCTGTATTGGTCCTGTAATAACAGGAGTTAGTGGTCACTTTACTTAAATTTAATTAGCTTTAATAGAAATTTATACTTAAAACAAGCAATGCATTGGCTCGTTCTATCAGTGCCACAGGATCAACATGCACAACAATTAGAATTATTATTCTCGGGGCCTTTACGATTAGCACATTTGTCGCACTTTCACAAAGATAATACTACCAAGTTTGAACTGTTTGTTATGGTTGTTGTGCTCGCATCATCATGCCGTGTTTCCCAGCTCGCAAGATTCATAACCAACAAATAAGATCCAAATAATAAGTACAACAAAGATGCCTACACATCTCATTGATTCCCAGCTTGCAAGATTCAGAACCAACAAATAAGATCCAAATAATAAGTACAACAAAGATGCCTACACATCTCATTGATTCCCAGCTTGCAAGATTCAGAACCAACAAATAAGATTCAAATAATAAGTACAACAAAGATGCCTACACATATCACTGATTCCGAACTTGCAAGATTCAGAACCAACCCATTAGAGCCTTTTGATAAAGTGAATATAGGGATTAAATCCATCTTGGCTAGCCATGTCATACAATCGAAGAACTTGGCGAATGCTCTTGACCGTCACAACATCTGTAGTAGAGTATTCCTGTTTGCACAGCATGTTTGCACAGCACAAACAAGGAGACACGAGAGCATGATTTCACTTTAATAGCGGCCTCCTTGAACTCAACCTCCAGCTCTACTTTCAGGTCAAAAAAACAAACCCTCCAGCTCTACTTGGATGAGGTCTGCCTGGAGTTCCATGATTCAATTCATGCGTCTTTTTCTGCAGTTCACCTGAAATGAAGCAAAGATTGCATCATTCAGCTAGCAAGAAGTACTTGCTCTTGTGAGTCAAGGGTTCTTCTTTAGTAGTTGCACTAAAATTGAGGAACATTAAGGTTGGCTGTCCGGCTCATGTAAGGTGCAACTATAATTTTCTTATCCTTTTATGCAGTTCCACTAAAATAAAGTGCCATTGTGGTGACAAAGGATGGCTCCATCTTGCAAAGGCTGATAAAATGTTGCACGATATTACCAGCAGAACTTGGCGGAGATTTTGGAAACTCCAATCACCATTTTGTGCAGTTCCACCAAAATTGAGAAATGTTGCCCACGTGACATTTTAGTTGAACTACACAAGACACTCATTCCAAAAAACGTGTTTTGTGCAGTTCACCAAAAGGTCACAATAGCAACAAGGTGAAATGGATATCCTTATCTGCACAAAAAGATAGAAAGTAAACAGTTGCTGGTCAATAAGAATATACGAAACATATACAAAACGAAAAGAAGCATCTTAATTATGTTCATGGCAATCACGCAAGGTCAGTAGAAATTTTAAAACGTCAGCAATGCTTCATGTTACCAGAAGCATTATGATCAACAATGAGATTCCTCAAATATGGGATTACTTTAATGGTGGCATTGCTTGTTTACTGCATACAAGAAATCAACAGCAGCTAAAGAGTTGGTTTAAGGGCATGGGACCGTGGGGACACCAGGACACTCAAAGACATAAAGGAGCAACTTACTTATCATCTTGGGGAAAACAGTAGGAGTGCCATTTGTAAATACAGTTTAATTGCATCTTATCCTTTGGAGGCATTAGATTAACAATAACACCGGTTAGACATATCCCTAAGGTAACAATGTGATAGCTTCATTTTACATGCGCCTTACATTAACAATAGCAAAAGGTTGGTATAAGGACATGCGACGGTGGACGACAAGACAATGTACCTACAAGGAGGCATAAAGTGGTGATGCCGAGTTTGTTCATGCTATGTGAGGGCAGCAAACCTAATCCTGGAGACCTTGTACTATGTGAGGGCAGCAAATCTAATCGTGGAGACCTTTCACTATGTGAGGGCAGCAAATCTAATCCCAGAGACCTTTTACTATGTGAGGGCAGCAAATCTAATCCTGGAGACCTTTTACTATGTGAGGGCAGCAAATCTAATCCTGAGACCTTTTACTATGTAAGGGCAGCAAATCTAATCCTGAGACCTTTTACTATGTGAGGGCAGCAAATCTAATCCTGGAGACCTTTTACTATGTGATGGCAGTAAATCTAATCCTGGACATACTACATTGACTTGTCCACCACCGCCACTTTCTATCCTTTTTCAACCAATAATAGATCTGTTCCTTATCCGGTTTGTACTGCGTTTTCCCATTATTTCCCTTTTCAACCAAGAGACCGGTTGGGTATCCGGTCTCTACTACTTTCACCATATTATTTCCTCTTTAAATCAAGTCCTAGATTCATGCTACAACTTTCCCCCCTTTCTTCTTGTTTGAACAAAGCCCTAGATTCGAATGCATGAAGTAGCTTTACCTCTAATAATACAAAAAAATTAGGTGGCTTTGGAAGAGCTGATGGGAGTAGAAAAAGATGCACATGCAGACACGTGGGGCTAGGCAGTAGAGCAAGGCCGCTTTCGAAGAACTTATACCTAAGGGTCGCCGGGATGTCGGCGGCGGCAGGTCGGATCTGCGGACAATACGGTAGGGAGGAAGAAGGGTCGGAGGACCTCCCGAGCCGGCGCTGTGTCGGAGAGAACGGCATGGGCAGAGGATCGGGCCCCTCTGGCAGCTATGGGTTTCCTCCCTCGATGGCTATGACCGCGTGAACGATGCACCTTTTAGTCCTCTACACACACCGGCCGAAGGGATCCGGCCGGATCTGTGACCAGCGGTGAGCAGAGAGAAAATGTCGCTACCGCTGTCTTGTTTATATCTGGAGAGATGAGAGAATGAAGAGAGCAACCCTAGTAAAGCAAGCGCTCGGGCCCTGCGTCCATATATAGTGGAGTGATTATCTTTTCTCTCCACAACAAAGCGTTTCAATTTGTGTACGTGGCATTAAAGAAAAGAAACTCTCTATTTAAGGTGATTCTCAGACGACTCCTACTTACTACTAGTAGTACTACAAGATTGTTCACTTGTGCTCCCGCCCCTACATTCATTGAACAACCCCACGGGTGAATAAACATCTGATAAGTACTGTATTTATATAGAACGAACAAGCTCGAACTATTTTCGCGTAGTTAAAAGTTGAGGGCGGGGCTTTTCCCAGGCAGTTTTCGGGTAGGCGGTTTGACAGAGAGGCGAGGAGGGTGAGCGAGTGGGGCTGTGCGATTTGATGGCGCGTTACTGCTGGAAAGATTTGTGATATGACCACTCACTATATATATCTATATCTATACCCTTATAAAAAAACGAGTTGGCGATGATGGTGTGCCTGCCATCTTGTAATACAGACCGTATGATCTATATCTGGCGGATAGAAAGCAAACTATGATAATTTTACAAAAGATACCCGCACCTCTCTCCACATCATTATCTCCCGCAACCTCATTGCTCAGCAATTAAAAAAGTAATAAGTCTACGGAACAATCTAGCATGCATGGTGGCCGCTTTGCCGGGCGCAAATCCATCCCCATGCCTCCGCCCATTCCGACCACCAGTCACCACCACACTCCACTCCTCCTCACCTTATCTCTCATCTTTCAATTTTTCGATGACATTCTTGAGATACCAGTTTTCCGATAAAATTCTCGAGATATCATTAGTTTTTACACATGGTATTACTCCTGCATGGGTCAATCACAACATGTGTTTTGTAAAAAAAATGCATATTGATGTTCCGTGCAATGCACGAGAATCTTGCTTGTAATTATATAACGCAAATCACGAGCAGGACGTGACATTTTTTTGCCACAACCACGTTAACATGGCCACGTAAATCACTAGCTAAAGTAAATACCATTATACTTATATCCTGATGCAAAAGGTTGAGTACATGTCCGAAGAGTAGAGTCGCACACACGCACTCTGTATCTCAGAATCTCTCTCTCTCTCTCACACACACACACACACACCAGTTACATGACACCCACTTAAGCAGACACGTATGTTACAATTTGTGCACCCACGGGTACATGTGATGCTGCACATTTATTTAAGCCGGAAGGAGAACCCAAATAGTAGCTGCATTCATTTCCCTCCCGCCGCCTCTTCTCTGGTCGCCATCGCTCGGTAGCCATGGGCCGGCCGAAGGTAAGAACATACGCCATACTCCCGCTGGAGCGACACTTTAATATGGAAATTTTAGTGGTCATGCATGCATCTTTTTGTGCTAGCACTCCTATATAAGGGTTGACCTGTCGCATCCAGGACGTCTTGTGAGGCGGTGGAAGAGGAAGGAGAAGGGAAGCGGGCTGTGGAGTAATGTTTTTTACCACAATTTCTTAGGAAACCGGGTGCAATAATTGAGTAGTTTTGCAAACTACCAGTACTACACCTGAAACAGTTCAAAACCTATACTCCCTTGCCAGCGCGCGCTTCCCGCGTGAAACGGTCAGCGTCGCCCTGGAGTGTCAGTGGCGCCGACTTTGAAGTGGCGCGACGGCCGAGAGAGCGCCGCTTCTCGGTGCACGCGACTACTCCGCGTCGAGACTGGCCATAGGCCCTGTTTGGATCCATGGGTTAGAGTTAGTTTGAGCTAGTAGTCGTGAATTACTAGCGATCCGACCGGGGTGATGCCCCCCTTCCGTTCCACGCTCTAATCTAGTGCATGACACGTCGACCCAGATGCTGGCTCTCCCACGTGTCGGAGTAGTAAGAAGGAGCAAAGAATGATGCGGTATATACTAGTACTATACTACTTAGGTCGGAGGAGTGCGAACCACGGCAGCCCAGTGAACCAGCAGTGCGAACCACGGTAGCCCAGTGAACCAGCAGTAGAAAACAATGTGGTGATCTGGCCATAAAAAACAATGTGCTACGGTCCACACTTTGTAGCATGTACAAAGAACACTCCTCTTTGTTTGGATCCACGAGTTAGAGCTAGTTTGGGTTGAAATAGCCTCAAATTATCGAAACAAGAGGGGTTTGTTTGAGCTAGTTTGCTCTAACCCAGCTAAAAAACTAGCCCGGTGGAGAGGTTCTAATTGGGTTAGTTATCCTCGGGCCCACTAAAAGAGAACTAAAAAATCTCCCCTGCCCGCACCAGATCGCTCCCCCCCTCTTGCACGACTCCTCTCTGTTCCCCATAGGGCCGCCCGCCCAAGCGCCGCTTGCCCTCTCTCTCCTTCGACCGCCCTCTCCTTCCGGCCTCCGCCGCCCTACTCCGGCTACCCTCTCCCTCCGGCCTTCGAAGGTCGCCCCGCTCCCCCTTCACGGTCGTTTTCTCCCTCAGCCGTGCTTGTGGCGGCGCATCTACCAGGGAGGTCACGAGAGGGATGAGTTTGTTCATTCCTTCTCTGTCTCACGGCCATATCATTGATCTTGCTTGCTGAGTAGATCCTGATCAAACTTGGTTTAGATTTGTGGTGCATGCATGGAATTGTTTGATGCTGCTTGAGGAGGTAATAAATCTTTCTAGAGGCCCAAAGATTCAGGTCACCTTTCTAGTTATTTCAATTTCAGGCTTGCATTATTTCTAGAGGCCCAAAGATTCCGTTCACCTTTCTAGGTATTTTAGTTACACGCTTGCATTATTTCTAGAGGCCCAAAGATTAAGTTCGATCGTGACAAGCGGCCCTGCTACCCATGCCGGTGTCGACCTCAACTCGCAAGGGCGGCGTCGGGAGGGTTCGGGGCTTGGGCTCTCTGAGCCTTCCTCCAGAGCGGCGATGGCGAGCTCCTCCCTCGGTGCGTGAGGGGCTCCGGGCTCCCTCCCTATCGTGAATGACTTCCGTGATGAGTTAGCTCATTCTTTGTTTCATGAAGTGTTTTCTTATTTTGTGAAGCTTGATTGACGACTTGTATGTTTAAGTGGTATATCTCATTTGTATGGACAAAGTAAAAATTATCATGTTTTGCATGCTTGATTTGTATAGATGGTTCGTTTATGTCAATTGTGAGCGGGAGGAGGCCATAGAAGAGCCGGCCACACCCAAGAGGGTGCTTGGATCCAAGGGACTTATTTTAGTCTGACTAAAAATAGTCTCTTTAATAGGCTAAAGTTCCAAGCACCCCTGGCTAAAGAGGGGCTAAAAGTAGTCTTGAGACTAAATTTTTTTAGTCAAGGGTACCCCTACTAAAATGTTTTTTTTTCGAGAGTACGCAATCGCGTACCGTATTTTTATAGAAGAAGGAGAACACAATTTACAAGATTCCACACGTTGATGCAAACACCAACATGGGAGCACCCACTCCAACTAAATAACCCAAGGCTAATGTCTCACAAAACGTTGTAAACCTCCAACACCGTTAAAAGCTAAGTTCCACTCTTTAAGCTCATCTAAGATTGCGCCCCTACTAAAATGTGGATTAGTCCTCTCTCTCCTCATTTAACTCCTCTCCTTTAACACAAAGTAGTTCTGGATTGGACGGTTTGGAGGATAATAAATGCTCATTAACTTGATTTTAGTCTCTTTAGTATTTGGATCCAAGCATGGGTGAGGCTAGCAAGTTTTAGTCCCACTACTTTTAGTCATGGAACTAAAACGTATCCAAGCACCCTCCAAATCCGGCAGGAAATAGGGTCCAAAGTAGTCAAATGATTGAGATAGAGCATTTATTGTCAATCTAACCTTGCCATCCATACACCTCTTTGGTTTAGAGTTAGTTCAAGGTTAGAATCTAACTCTAACCTCTAACTGAGTTAGAGTTCTCCTCGTCTCGGTTCATCGCCATCATACTTTCCCCATTCCTGCGTTTTCAGTATCCTGCAAATCAAAGAGGCCTTTTTTGCGGGAAAAAAATCAAAGAGGCCCTTAGACTGTTTTAGGTCCGGTCATTTTTTATAAACGTGTTATGTCCAAAATTTAATGAACGTGCTCCGGTTTCCACGAAAATAATCCGGTTTCATGTAGTAATTCATTCATTTATTTATTCTTCTGCGGGGGGTTTGCATGTAATTAAATGCGATGCGAAATGTAAAGTACCCGGCATATGCTCTGAAGTCGTGCATGCACTACGACCCAGATGCTCTGTGTCCCACATGTCAGCGAATGGGAGCACGTGGAAATAGCCTAGGAGTACATATAGGAGGATAAATGCGTGAAAAAATATGTACTGTGAAGCGTAGCCGCGGTTCGAAAAGGAGACCTAAAGTGGCGACAGCATGGTCATACGCACCCAACTAGTGGTACTACTAGACATACGACTAATTTTTCCCTCAAAAAAAGGGACGAGTGCTCAGTACTCCTATTCTATAAACACGAGTCCCATCTGACAACAGCGTCCGTGCAACAGCTAGCTCTCCTTCCTCGTTTCTCTCTTCTAATTCTAAACTCGGCCGCGGCCCCACCTCACAGTGAAAACGTTACGACTGGAATAAAAATGCCATATACTCCCTCCGTTCATAAATATAAGCCTTTTTAGATACTATTTCAAATGGAATATAGCATACAGATGTATGCAGACATAGTTTAGAGTGTAGATTCACTCATTTTGCTCCGTATGTAGTAGTCA
The DNA here is from genome assembly GCA_021605145.1 of Aegilops bicornis. Classification (NCBI taxonomy): domain Eukaryota; kingdom Viridiplantae; phylum Streptophyta; class Magnoliopsida; order Poales; family Poaceae; genus Aegilops; species Aegilops bicornis. Next base: position 260,892,349 of record CM038674.1, on the reverse strand, counting down.
CTTGCTGGAATCTTTAGAAATACTTATATTTGGGAATGGAGGGAGTACTATACTAATAAAACATTAAGGCCACGAGGCAAGAAGAAGAGATGCATCCATCGACGACGTCCACCTCCTCGACTTAGGGCGCCGGCCCATCGAACGACGCCTAAGTAGCAGCGGCTTTCGTGGCCAGATCGACGTGCTTCTGAACAATGGCGTCCAAAGATTCCAGCCGCTGGAAGAAGGCCAACGTATTTCTGTCCTCGCCTGCCTTGTAGTGGCCTATGTAGACGATTTCCTCGTAGACGTGAATGTGCGGGTCGACGGTTTCTTGCATGGCGAGGTGCTGCGCGGCGAGCGCAGCCTCGAGGTGCACATTCTTCGTCACGACCTCCGGCACCTGCAGGGCCACCAGGGCTTGAAAGAGTTCGTCACCATGGAGGCCGATGAGGGTGGCAGGCAATGAGGAGCCTGGGCGCGCGGGCTGGAGCAGTATGGCAAGGTCGTCCGCGCGCTTCTTGACGGCGGTGAACTTGCGGATGGAGTTGACCATCATGTCGTCCATGCGAGAGGTGAAGCTGGCGTCGGCGAAACTACGGCACTGCTGATCGCCCGACATCGTCTGGAAACGCTTCTTGCGGTGCGGGGGCAAGCCGGCGCCTTGGATGATTTGGCATGCCATTGCCGCTCGCGTCCATCGCCTCCATAGGTGCTTGTGGCTTGGTCACTTGGTCTTGGATTGGAGTGAGCGGTGTTGCAGAGACTTGGGAGTAGATGGATTGGAGTGGTGGGGCGCCTTTATTATATGAGAGTCCAAACTTTGTTGCATTCACATCGTGCTGGCTCTATTCTGCTTCTCCAATTAATTCCCTCTACATGTAATTGAGGATGCATCATTGACCGTTCAACGTCTCGGGAACCGCTACCCTCTCCCTCCTTGGCATTAAAGCACCTATGGACCCATCGACGACGAGGTGCCTATGGTGACTTCGTAAATTTCAAGATGATAGTGTCGTGCGTGTGTGCGTTCATAGGGGTGAGTGTATACGCGTGTATATGAGCGCTTGCGTCTGTACTGTGTCAAAAAAACGTAAATGTGTGTCAAAAAGAGACTAGTCAGTATACTCAATATTGTGCACCTCGGAGAGGAAAACGATAGAACTAGTACGTATTTATTTACGGTGCAGATTCACTCATTTTGCTCCATATGTACTCCGTCTCGGTGTAGTCTAGTCACTTGTTGAAATCTCTAGAAGGGCAAATACTCCTTTCTGGTTTACAAGGCTATATTAGCAAGTAGTTGTACGTACTAGTACAATAGTGGGCTCACATAGCAATTTTGTCTCATGCAAGAGCCTGGCTATATGCGGGCTCCAATGTTCACAACTGCAACGTTCGGGTTGCGCTTGGCTCTTCGCCTCTTCGAGAAGACGAACAATGATGTTACTAATACTGCTTCTCTGATGTCGAATCCATTTCTTTGCATATCCGCCCACCGCGAGCGGGACGGATAGCTTGTTGTAGAGCATGGTTAATAATATAGCCAGCTGCTGGCTATATGATGTTGCCATGTCACATATAGTCAAGCTTATAGCCAACAAGTACAATAGCTAGATATAAATATGTACTACTTTGTTGATACATGGCCCACACCACTTTCTCACAAAGTACCTAGGAGCACGTCTTTGCTTGGTACATTAACTAGTAGCCCGCTTCTCTTCTCTCTCCTCTTCTCTCTCTTCCAAGTAAGCAATAATATAATATTTAATGTCTTACAGCCCGCCTACATCACCTTATTGTACTTGCCCGTAGAAGTACTACTAAGGCCCTATTTGGTTCATAAGTCCTAGGACTTTTTCTAGTCCCAACTAAAAAGTCCCTAGTCCCTAAAAAGTCCCTCCCTGTTTGTTTCGGAGACTAAAAAGTCCCTAGTCCCTTCCTAGAGGTTATTAAATGACCATGTTGCCCCTAGTATATAGAAAAATAACAATCAAACAACACCATGGGGTGGCGGGCCAATGGATGCATGGAGGGGCATTGTTGGAAAAGTCCCAAAAAGTCCCAAAAAAGACTCTCCTTGAGAGTCTTCTTCATTTAGTCCCAAATGCCTAGTTTAGTCCCTAAAAAGTCCCTCCCGTTTGGTAAAAAGTCTCTAAGAGGGACTTTTTCTAGTCCCTACACAAAAAGTCCCTAGAAACAAACACCCCCTAAGCAAAAGCCTGTCCTCGTTTGCGAGCAACCGCACACATGGGCGAGGGAGAAGGCGTGTAGTAGTAAAATCAAAGCTTCTCCTCGTTGTACAAGTTGACGCGACACATCATAGCACTGGCCCCACATGCTTGCCTCTAAACTTGGCTGAAAGACCCGCAGTGTACAATATATTTGCTTCAAGCTCTAACATTTACCCACCACAAATTAAAATATATGTGGTTGTATGCATCGATTCGATGCAAGAGGGAGTCCCCCTTTAAAAAAAAACAAATTAAGATATATATTCCTGTCTTGACCAGATGAGCGTGCAAACTACAATCACTAGGGTGACAGGTAGGGCCAGAAGACTATTTTTTTAAAAAAAACTTCAAGACGTCCACATAGCATGGAGCCGACCCGAACGATTTTAAGCTTATAGGCACGATACACACTATCCTAGACTACTCTACACATGAAACTGCCACACGAGCGTCCGGGCTGCGCTTGGCTCTTCGCCTCTTCGGGAAGTCGAACAATGATGGAGTACTACTGCACTGGAGGAGTACTACGAGACGCTCGACCATCGACACCGATTGAACTGCTGCATGTCCACGGCGTGCGAGAGGGAGAGCGTGTGGCAGCTTCTCCTAGTCTTTCCACTTTGCCAGCCACCACGCTCATGGGCGAGGAGGGACGCTCCGCCTTTGCGTGTATGGCAGGTGGGCCCGGCGGTGTGTGGCCAACCTGTCATACGGCCAAAGGCAGTGCGATTAAGTCCATGAGGGAGAGGATAATCAAACTTCTCGTTGATGTACGAGTTGAGGCGACACATCAAAGCACTGCACTCGATATATTTCAATAATTTGCATTTACCGATGCATTAATTACAACGCATGCATGCATGTCGTGACTCTCCTTTTGATACTTGCATGTGTTGATTTAATGCACCTTGAAGTAGTATAAAATATGTGACGGTAAAGCTTTGTAATACCCCGGCCCAAGTCGAGAGATGGTTGTGCACGAGGAGGGCGAGACCATGCAGACCGAACAAGACCCGACGATGGAGCTCTCTAAGGTCTCGATGGACCTCACCACGCTCCACTGCCCCTTGACGCCTCCAGTGTATGAGGTTTGAATACACATCGTCCGTTCGGCTGATTGAGCAAGGTGCAGTTTCTTGATTGATGTCTTTGTTCGATTGATTTCTGCGGTGCAAGGGAGGGCACACGGCTGCGTGTCTTGCCGCGTCGGCGCCCGGGAACCAGCGGCGGTGCCAGAAGTGCGAGCGCGGCGGTGGCTTCGACGTGCGGAACACGGCGGTGGACTCCATCCTTTCGTCGGTGAGGGTGGAGCGCCCGCACGAAGGCTGTGGGCTCTACGTCACTTACCACAAGCTCGTCGATCACCAGAGCGTGTGTCCGCTCGCGCCCTGCAAATGCCCCGTGCCCGTCTGCGGCAACGAAGGCCCGCCACGGCTCTACCACCACATCAAGATGCGGCAGGTGCTCCATTGCAAGTGCCACTGCCAAAGCCACGGCTCTTCTTTGTTGGAGGAGGACCGCCGCGCGTTTTTCTTGGTCGGCGGCGTGCTCGACATCGGCGCGCCTATCGCCATGCCGGCCGTCTGCATCAGAGCGGGGGCGTCCGTGGGGACCCCGACCCATAAGTCGTGATCACCGAACGCACGTGTTCAGTGATCCCAGAGATCAATGCTCACTGAACACACAGAAGCTGAATAACAAGAATCTTACATCCATACATACCGTCTTACACAAATTATGACCATTATGGTCAAGTCCTACATAGATAAAGCCACAAGGGCTGAATACCAAATAAAATTAAGCACCGGAAATTCTTTGTTGATAAGTAGAACCCATGCCATCTGCCTTAACCCTACAGGCATTCTGACTAGGAAGCGTCCTAGCTCGCATGTTCGTCGCCGAAGTATTCTTCATCATATCCTGTACTTTCATGCCTGGCCAATAAAATAACCAGTGGCAAGCCAATGAGTACTTTGAATGTACTCGCAAGCAACCCATGACTGGAACAAAGCACAATAATGCAATGATATAGCACTAAGTAGGTAGGTTGCAGAAAGCTAGTTTTGAGTGCAATGACATGATCTATCAACCTGTGAAGTATGCGTCATGAGAGTACAGATGTCCATATGAACAAGTTACAGATATCAACATAAGTGGAGTTGGACACCAATCCAACTTGATCATCGTGTCAAGCCATCTGACTTAACCCAAATAGTTTTATCAACACACACACACACACACACACACACACACACACGGTTTGTAAAACCCTAGACGTAGTTTAAGCAGCACCGCCCAACTGTCCTTGACCGTGGACACAGCTATTCGAATAGGTTTACACTCTGCAGAGGTTACACACTTTACCCACAAGATTCGGGGAATTTTCGTGTCATCCACGACCCGCGGTACCTCAAGTACCCGGGGTAAGCACCCGATCACTATCTTTCCCTAGACGACACTAACAAGGAGTCCACTCGTTGTTCCATATCCTCACGATGTACATCATACGAGACTCACTCGAGATCGTAACATCCGAGAGGGGACACAACAGTGTATCCGGTGCCCTGTGAAAACTGTCATGGCCGCCCTACCTGGCACGACCCCGTCCCGAGAGAGAGCACCAACTCTCCCCCATCACTAGTAATGCGGGCTCCAAGCTAGTATCGGCCTAGGTAATCAATAATGCCCTTTCCCATACAAGGGTAGAGTGGTTGCGCATGTAAGGTTGGGACAGTCGACAAATCTTAAATCTAATCCGTTTTTGAAAACAACACACACAGTTGCCTCGGTACACCACTTCGTCATCAAGTGGTTACTCATCTCATTATCTCCCTCGGGCATAAGTGGCACCCGACGGGGTTTTCGAAAAGTCTTTTGAAAATACTTTGTCTCCTTCACCATGCATATACCCGTCCCTTTTTGCGTAGCATCTACTTTAGCATCCTATCTACTCCAACCGGCATAAACCTCATAAGGAGTTAGGGTCATGCACCATGCAAGTATCAACGAGGAAGTATCGGTGCCAAACCACCCCATGTGGTCACCTCATCATCAGGTCTCCGATGCAAGCAATAAAAGTGCTATATGACATGCATAAAAAGGGTTTCATAGACATGGTCAAAGGGCTGCTTTCCTGGCTTAGTAAAGTCTTCTTGGGTCTTCAAGGTTTTCTGGTCCAACTCCTTCGTCGGCAACGCAATCTATCGTCGCAAAATAATAGCGAGAAAAATAATGCAATAATAAAACAGAAAAACCAAAGTGCTCAAAAAAATGTCAACTCATTTTTGTTAAATAATAGGGTGAGAACTAAGAAGGGGAAAATTCCTAGTTTTGGATTTGGAGTCATGGAAACAGTGCTAGGAATTTTAAATGACAAGCATAAATGCTCAAATTCAAATTTAAATTTTAAGAGTGAAGAAAAGTTGGTTTGATAAGAGTGAAAACTGCACCAATAAATAGGTGGGATTATTACAAGAATTTAGGAGTTGGAATTATTGCATTTGGATTATTATTTAATCCTGTGGAATTTTTGGAAAAGTTACAGAAAAAGAAAAGGAAAAAGGCCACTGTGCAACTGGGCCTATTCGGCCACATTGCAGCAGGCCCAGGGGGAATCCAGCCCGCGCAAGGTTGCCACGTCGAAGGCGTATTGGGGAAATACGCCTCCAGCCGACGCAGCGAACCGGTGCGCGCGCGTGTGTTTTAAACCTGATGTGTGGGACCCACACGTCAGGACGTGAGGCTGACGGACAGGCCCCATGGCCGTCGTCGTCAACCTCAGGTCAGAGAGGGCGGCGACATCACCGGCGCCGCTGTGGTCGACGGCGAGGCGATCTGAGGGCACCGACGTGCTCAGGACGGAGTCGCCGTTCGGGTGGAGGTGGAGTTGGTCGCCGGGGTGCAGGGGTTCGCCGTCGACGAGGAAGCCGGCGGCAGAGCTTCGGGAGGTGCTTGGCCCGGTTGATTCCGGCTATAATAGAGAGGGGGGACAGAGGGGAAATGGTCAGGGAGGTGTGGAGGTTCCAGATCAAGAGGTAGAAGAGGTGGAGAGAGCCTTTACCCCGAGATCGACGGCGACCCGAGGCGGTGGAGCTCGAGCTCGATCTCGAGCTCGGGTGCTCCTGGAGGAGAGTGGAGGGCACAGGGGGCCGATTTGGAGTAGGTAGGAGCGAGTGGTGGTGAGGTAAAGGCTCGGGGAGGCCTTTAAGTAGGCGAAACCACGGCTCACCGTGAACCCGTCTTGGCCGGCGAGGTTGTTGCCGTTCTTTGTGGAGTCACGAGTAGCGTGGGCGTGTCTGGGGTGCTCGTGGGTTCGGTCCAGAGCGAGGGAAAGAAGAGAGAGGGAGCAGGAGGCCAGAGGCGCCGCGCGTGTGAGCACGCTCACTGGTGCGCTCGGGTGGTCGTCGCGCGTGCGAGCTGGGGCGAGAGGAGGGAGAAGGAGGAGGGGGCCGACCAGCTGCCGTGTTGCGGACGTCGAGGCGTCTCGTCGAGGCCTTACTGGGAGGCCAGGTGGCGGAGGCGGTTGGAAGAAGCGGCTACGGTGCGGGGCGCCTTGTATGGCAGCGCTCAGAAGCTTAAATGGCCGGTATGGCCATTTTCTATGCAATGTGGGCACGACCAAAGGTGTCTGGTGGCTCTAGGGGGGAGTAAAGAATGGGGTGGGGCATTGGATGCCCTGGGTGGCCAGTAGGAGAGGAGTGGGGTTGAGAGAGAGGGGGAAATGGGCTGTCCAGAGAGAGAAAGTGGGGTTTTACCCCTCCAATAATTGAGCTATGGATTTTCCATTGTTACTGGAGGTGCAAGGTGACTAGGAGGGGCTGTGGTAAAAAGTGGAACTCATGGAGATTAGTGGAAGAGCCCCAAACAGGGTTTTTAGTTAACAAGCAGAAGGTGTTTGATATGGTTTTGGGGTACTTGCACTAATTTACTTCTTGTGGCACTTGGCAGGGGTGTTTGTCATGACAAAATGACAGGGTAAAAGGAAGATGAGCTCATTTGGAAGAGTTTGCTAATGAAATTTTGGCAAACCCCAGAAATTAGCAGAAATGAACTTGTGTAGATCGAGTTGAGCAAATCACTTCTCCTTGATGCACCACTTGGTGTAGTGGCCTCATTTGGTCATGTGAACATGCTCACCAAAGTTGGGGTCAAGGAGAGAAAGTTGGTAGTACAAAGTTGTTCAAATTTGATTCTGGTCAGTGAGGGTTTTGGGGCATTTTGGTGAACCGAAATGATCTTGATTGACATGAGGCTTTGCAAGGTGATCACAATATGCATTTGTGACTTGCTGGATTTTCCTTGGATTTTTAAGAAAATATTTCCTGTAGAAATATTTCAAATCCTTAAAATGGGAAGAAATGGTTTTGGGAGGTTTTGTCCAATATTTTGAACATGACCATGTGTTGAAACTCTTATATATGGGAAATATATGCCCACTGAGTTTCCCTATTTTTTTCAAATATTTTTAAAACCATAAAATAATTTTTCCCTATTAAAGACCATTTCTGGCCTTAAGAAAAAGTTTCTAAATAAAATAGGAAAATAAATTTTAAAATTATATTTTTTTGGTTTATGGGAGTCCTACATCTAATAGGATTCAAATATACCTTTTGAAAGATTTTTCACACCCCAAATCAAGTACATGCAGTGTAATCCTCAATTCAGGGTTTTTTTGGAAAACTAATTTTAGAAAATACTTTTTGGCCAAATTAGTTTTGTAAGAAAATACTATATTGCTCTATACACATGGCATGATCATTGGGCAGAAGCTTGGGGCAAGGAGATGAAGTATAGAAGGTGGAGTTGTGTTGACTTTAAAGAGCACTAGAAAAACACAGAGAGAAAACCAACTCCAAATAAAAGCCAAATAATGCAAGACTTTTTGTCAAACCACACTTTATCATGATATATTAGCTTAAGTGTTGTGGCATGAAAATCAGGGTGTGACAGCGTCCCCACTGCCGCACTACGTGGCCAAGTTGTGGGCGAACGACCCGTCGGGGGAGCCCAAAGGCACGACCAACGCCGTCAAGGTGGAAATGGAGGTGACAAGCAGCAAGGATCCCGGCAGCGTCGGCGTGCGAGGCTGACCTTCTTGACAGTTCCGCCCAAGCTGCTGGCGGGGCTAAGCTTGTGTCCCTCCACATTCAGATTGACAAGCTCATGTCCTAAATGTTTCTCTGATTGCCTTATGTTTATCTTAGTAATATGCTAATATAGGGATTACCTTGGTCTACTTTAGCTTAAGAAATGGTGGGTTTTGGTGGTGATGCAGCAATTACTTCGACAGCAGATCCGTAATTTCCAACAGTCGAACAAATATTTTGTGTCTGTTGGATATAAAGTTCCTTTGGGTAAGAAGTACTACTTGTCATCAAAATGGATAAAAGGAGATGTATGTAGACGTATTTTAGTTCTAGATACGTCCCTTTTTATCCATTTTGATGACAAGCACTCCCTCCATTCCACAATACATGCCTTCCATTTGTCAAAATATAGATGTATCTAGACATGTTTTAGTATATAGGTACATCCATGATAGAGCCAATCGGATGGTTGAGAACACTACAATTCATAGCTACAGATGCGTGTGTGACTCCTAGATGCAAAGGCCGGGGGTCATCATCCTCCTTTTTGAGAAAAAACAAACGCGTGTGTGAGAGGACGAGTGCGTGCATGCACCTCTTCTCTTCCTGTAAAACGTACTCCCTCCATCCCATAATATAAGAACGTTTTTGACACTACATTAGTGTCAAAATCATTTTTATATTATGGGACGGAGGGAGTACTTACTAAACTCAGAGTACAAGTTTTTGTGGGTGGCACGATGGTGCGTGCGAGAAGTCCCGAGAGATAGGTTTAATGCGTCTGAAGAAAAGACTAGCCTAGTGTGACGCCCCCGATTCAATCATACACTAATCATGCACGCAAACGTGTACGATCAAGATCAGGGACTCACGGGAAGATATCACAACACAACTCTAAAAACATAAATAAGTCATACAAGCATCATAATACAAGCCAGGGGCCTCGAGGGCTTGAATATAAGTGCTCGATCATAGACGAGTCAGCGGAAGCAACAATATCTCAGTACAGACATAAGTTAAACAAGTTGCCATAAGATGGCTAACACCAACTGGGATACAGATCGAAAGAGGCGCAGGCCTCCTGCCTGGGATCCTCCTAAACTACTCACAGTGGTCGTCGGTGCTGCTGCGTAGTAGTAGGCACCTCCAGTGTAGTAGGAGTCATCATCGACGATGGCGTCTGGCTCCTGGGCTCCAACATCTGGTTGCGACAACCAGAGAGAAAGGCAAGAGGGAAAAGGGGGGAGAAAGAAACCGTGAGTACTCATCTAAATTACTCGCAAGCAAGGAGCTACACTACATATGCATGGGTATATGTGTAAAGGGCCATATCGGTGGACTGAACTGCAGAATGCCAGAATAAGAGGGGGATAGCTAGTCTTATCGAAGACTACGCTTCTGGCTGCCTCCGTCTTGCAGCATGTAGAAGAGAGTAGACTGAAGTCCTCCAAGTAGCATCGCATAGCATAATCCTACCCGGCAATCCCCTCCTCAATGCCCTGTTAGAGAGCGCTCACCGGGTTGTATCTGGCACTTGGAAGGGTGTGTTTTATTAAGTATCCGGTTCTAGTTGTCATAAGGTCAAGGTACAACTCCAAGTCATCCTGTTACCGAAGATCACGGCTATTCGAATAGATAAACTTCCCTGCAGGGGTGCACCACATAACCCAACACGCTTGATCCCATTTGGCCGGACACACTTTCCTGGGTCATGCCTGGCCTCGGAAGATCAACACGTCGCAGCCCCACCTAGGCCAATAGAGAGGTCAGCACGCCGGTCTAAACCTAAGCGCACATGGGTCTGGGCCCATCGCCCTTAGCACACCTACACGTTGCGAGGGCGGACGGAAGCAGAACTAGCCCCTTAATACAAGAGCAGGCTTACGTTCCAAACCGGCGCGCGCCGCTCAGTTCGGCCCGGCGTCCACGAAGGCTTGGTGATACCACGACGCCGAGTGCCCATAACTGTTCAGCGTGGTTGGTTAGTGCGTATAGGCCAAGAGCGGACTCGGATCAAATACCAAGATCTCGGTAAGTGTGTTAAGTATCTGTGAGCGCCCGAACATGGCAGGCCCACCTCTCTCCTAGGCGGTCTCAACCTGCCACAATAAACCGCCACAAAGTAGGTCGGGGGCCGTCGGGAACCCAGGCCCACCTCTACCGGGATGGAGCCACCTGTCCTTTCAGCCCCCTCATCAGAATCACTTGCGGGTACTCAACGAGCTGACCCGACTTTAGTCACCTCATGTGTCATGTATAAAGTATATAGTATATACCCGTGATCACCTCCCTAGTGATCACGGCCCGATAGTATAGCATGGCAGACAGACAAGAATGTAGGGCCCTTGATGAAACACTAGCATCCTATACTAAGCATGTAGGATTGCGGTAAAGGTAACACCATTAGTAGCAAGGACAGGCTCTGCATCAGGATAAAATTAACGAAACGCAGTAACATGCTACACTACTCTAATGCAAGAAGTATAGAGAAGAATAGGCGATATCTGGTGATCAAGGGGGGGGGGGGGCTTGCCTGGTTGCTCTGGCAAGAAGGGGTTGTCAACAACGTAGTCGATCGGGGCAGCAGCAGCGTCAGTCTCGTAGTCTACCGGAGAGAAGAGGGGGGAAGAAACAGTAAATACATAGCAAGCAAGTGCATAACAGGACAACATGCAGAGCTAGACATGTTCTAACACGGTGCTACACGATACGGCAAAGGGAGAAGTCAACCGGGAATGTTTTCCCGGTTCTGGACTTGTGTCAGACAGATGACCGGAGGGGAAATGTTCCATGTTCAACCTGCTAGGGGCATGTGACAGATGAACGGACCGTGTATTCGGATTCGTTGGATTTTTCTGAGCAACTTTCATATAGAAAACATTTTCATCTAGGCTACGGTTTAATTTCTATGAATTTTCAAAGTTTAAACAATATTCTGGAATTATTTATATTAACAGAAAAGATAAAATGACGTCAACATGACGTCATAGTGACATCAACAGTCAATAGTTGACCAGGTGAAACCTGCCCAGTAGGGCCCACCTGTCATTGGCAGAGGGCTAACAATAGTTCATTTAAATTTAAAAGAGTGATTAGTGACTGGACCCCACCTGTCATAGACTAATTAGCTAAACTAATTAGTTTTAATTATTAAAACATTTTAGTTAGAGGAAAAGCGGTGGGGCCCACGTGTCGCTGGTCGGGCTCGATCGGCCAAAGACAGCTTAACCAGGTGTCAATCGTCATCAGGGGGCAGGGGCCCCACAGGCGATGACCTGTGGGTGGCCCAGGTGTGCCCGGCCGGTGAACGCCGGCGAGCACGAAAACGCGGCGGAGGCACTCGGCCTCGTCGGGATTCGTCTATAGGGGGCCGTTTCGCGCGCGCGAGGGTGCGTTCGAACGGGCAAACGACGCCGCATCGAACGGTGGCAGAGGCGCGGCCGGACTTGGCCGGAAACGGCGCCGGCGACGAGGTTTGCGGCGGAGCGGCTACGGTCGATGGCGAAAAGGATGCTACGACACGCTATGGAGCAAAAGGAAAGGACGGGGAGGATCTACACGGAGCGGCGAGTCCAACGGGTGCGACCCCGTGACCAAGAGGTCATTGGAAGGACGCCGACGACGAGCTCAGGCGGGGCCACGTTCGGGCACGACGGGGAGGAGGAGCTACGACGGTGGAAACGCGCGGGGAAGAGAGGGGAAAGAGTTGCGTGCTCACGGTGGTCACAGCAAATTGTGCGTTAAGCGGGCTCGGGGAGGACCAACGGCGGCGAATCAGCGCCCGGAGGCGAAGACGGCGCGGGGAGGAAGAAGGGTCGTCGGACTCGTGGTGGTGGCTCCCTTCTCGCTCCAGTTGGTGCGGAGGGTGTAGCCGAGGACGGCGCGTCTCGTGGACGTGCTGGCGAGGCACGGGGTGGCCGGTGACCGCGACTACGGCACATCCATGGCGACGACGGCGTCGGTTGAGGAGGGGAGGGGGATCTGGAGAGCGAGGGAGAGAGCGACGAGGGAGAGAGGGGGCAAGTGGGCGAGTGGGGAGGGAGCCCAAGGCGTCGGGGCTGCCCTTATCCTCCCTGCGGCGCCTATAGCGGCGTGGTCGGCGAGATGGCTCGGTGGCGACGTGCGCGCGCGGTCGCTCACACAGTGGAGGAGGGGGAAGACGACAGGGGGGAGTGGGCCGGCCTAGCATGGGCCAGCTGGCTCGGGTGGGCTGAAGCCCACTGGGAGGCTAGAGGCTCTGGCCCTTTTCCCTTTTTTTTGCTTTCCCTTTTTCTTTTTTCCAGCAGCTTTTGCCTTTTATTTTTAGCCAATAATGACTTTGCAAAATTATGCCACTGGCCTAAACAATTTCAAAGAATTAAAGTGCACTGCCACAAAAAGGGGGGAGGATTTTTGAATACTTGCCAATTTTATAAATTAAAAAGGGCATTTAATTTACTGCTTAGGTCCTTTGTTTAAGTAGTTTAGGCCACTTAAACCCTTTGCAAAAATGTTGGTTCACCACCAATATTAGTTGTGGAATATTTGGCACAAGATGAACATTTTTTTCATGTTTGAGAAATTTTGAATTTCACTTAGCATTTGAATTTTGATTTGGATCAAGTGAAGATTAGCAACAGCAACAAGATGGCATGGCACCATTAACAGGGGATTACTGTAGCATGACACTGGGGGTGTTACACCTAGAGCTCGCCACACGGCTATTCTTGTCGAACGCCCCATTAACCGTAAGATATGTATACGACGGTGCAGGTTATTACTGCATACAGTGATACTCCCTCCTTTCCGGTTTATAGGGCTTAATTCAAAAATCTCACCAACCAAGATGGTGAGTGGTGGAATATTTTTTGTAGTTTGCAAAAGCACCTAATTAATGCTCTTGTTTTCCTCAAAAAATTATGTTTATCAATGCATTAATTGCAATGCATGCATGCATAAAGTACATGCATTGGTCAATTTTCTCTTAATACTTGCATGCAATGATTTAATGCACCTTGGAATCTGAACATGTGTTGGGGAACAACCAAATTGAGCCTTATAAAATGGAAAAACATAAATTTTGAGATAAGCCATATAAAACCGGAAAGGAGGGAGTAGAAAAAGAAGTACTCCATCCAGGAATAGTGTCGCACTTCGAAACTAGAATCGTCAATAAATTTTGAGCTTGCGTCTCGTCACATTCCAGATTACTCCATGCTATATTGAATTGCAAACCTGTTCACACCGATCACTACCTAAATGGTTTCCCACTTATGAGCGTATTAGTACTCGGTTATAAATACTAGTATGCCAAGATGACTGCACATTCCTCCTCAACTCCTCATCCACAAAAACAAACAAGTCATTCAGCATCCTTCCCTTAAATGCGCCATGGCGGCGTGAGTTACAGGTCGAGAGATTGCCACCAGGGAGAGGCGGGCATGGAAGCGGAAGCACAAGAGATGTCCCACCTCGCTGCGAGAGCAGCCGACATGTCCCGCCGCGCGGAAGTAGCAGCACAAAGGTCCCGCCGCGCCGCTGAAGAAGCACGGAGGTCCCGCCACGCCGTCGATGCAACAGACTGGTCCGGCCGCGCCGTGGAAGTAGCAGAGATGTCCCGCTGCGCCACGAATGCAACAGAGATGTCCCGCCGCGCCGCGGCATCCTGAGAAAATTTCTCACGGGCAGGCGACAACTGTTACAGGAGCATGCATGCGATCGTCCATAGCCAGATGGATCAGATCTCCGGCTGGGCGAGGTTGCAGGATGACATGAAAGCCTCGTTTGAACAGGCTACCGGCGTCATCCGGCAACTAAGGGAGGGCAATGAGAGGCTTCGGGCGGCGCGACTTCTTGAGGAGAGAAGATCGTCCGAAGTGCAGAGACCAGCGAGGAGGAGACCGATTGCCTTGTGGAAGAGGACCGGCGTCATCGTCAAGAAACTTATGGACGAGAATGACATGCTCCGCAACGAGTGCCAAAGGCTGGTGGAGGATTCCGTGGATGTTCTCAAGCAGCGTCTTTAGGACACGAAAGAGCTCATCGACGCTCACCACGGAGACTAGTTCCCGCTGACTGCAAAGAACGCATCAAGAAAGTAGAGATCGTGAGCGGATCCTTGTCTTCCTTCTTCTTTTGCCCTTGTGTATTTTGGGCGTAGCCGCATGTGGATTTTTAATTATCTTTCTAATTATGTAAGACAATTAATCATCCTTATCTTTACGTGGAAGATCAATGTTGCGAGGTGGAATGAAGAAAACTCTTCTTGTGGCGACCACAGCGTTCTTTGTTCTTCTAGTTCTTCTTTGGGCTTCCTTGACTTCTGGTTTCTTTTGATGTAATAATTGGTTTAGGATGTGGATTGTGTCGTCGGTTTGAAATGTTGGGTTCTAGCGCGGACGTTTGGCCTTTGTTGGCCTCTTGGGATGTTGCAATTTCAATCTGGTAGCTTTTAGTCCTTTGTGTTGAAATTTGGAGTTGTCTTGAACTTCTTGTGAATTGTGGCGGTTTTCAGTAATGAAAATCGGAAGGGCAAGCCCTTCTTTGATAAAAAATTTAATCGTTCTTATATATTCATCGGTCTTGCTATAAGTCATGATAGATGCTATATAGGTCCGTCGGATCTTACATCAAGATCCGTGCTTTCAGATTTTCTTTTTTCTCTCTTAAATCTCAGTCGAGTGAGACATAGCCACGCCATTAAATAGAGGCTCGGGTGCCATTAATGTAGACCTTGTGAGAGAGGTGGACGGCAAATGGAGGTCAAAGGGCTCTCCTCCCGATAAGCACGCGTAGGGGTCTGATCGCACGCCTCTCGTACTCAAATAGCTACCCTGCATGGCGCCTCCTAGCTAATAAAAAATGGGGACGTGTGGCGGCACGTAAATGGTACTAGTAAGTAGAACGCATACGGTTTCAATAATACTTGTGTTTCCGATTGTAACGTGACAACACTTGTTCCAAAATGACTTTGTTGATTGTTAATGTAATGCGCCATAAATCGGACTGCAAATTTACCACAGCATGTTGGCGCCATGTCATGGCACCAAGCCAAGTTTCATTATTTTCATGCGTGTTTTGGATTTACAGGAATTAAAAACTAAGTTTCTCAATGTTTCCAACCCAGCCACGGCGCTTGAATTTTGAATTTCATTCCCATTTCTTGCATGGAACCTAGAAATTTACCCGAGGACACACATGTGATTTTTCAACCAACTTTGGTGCCTTTGGAACATGTGCTTGTATTTCAAATTTGAATTCTGCACACAAAGGTGACACGTTCCCTCCCAGAACCACGAGCCTTCTTGAGAGAAGCTCCGATTTGCAAGAAGCTTATACCAAAATTTGTTCCTATTCGGCCAATTTTTTTTACCACAACATGGTACTACCATGACATGACACCATGCCAAGTTTCATGATTTTAAAACCAAGTTTCTCAATGTTCTCGACCGAGCCACGACACCCAGATGTTTGAATTTTATTCTCATTTTTTGCATGGGACCTACTCCCTCCTTCCATCTATATAGGGCCTAATGTGTTTTTCAAGACGGCCTTTGACTATTGACAAGATTAATAGCACATGAGATGTATACTATGAAAATTATATTATTGGAAGCTCCTTTGACATACAAATTTGAAGGTATGGTTTATGTAAGTTGCATGTCATATATTATTGCTCTAACGTTTGGTCAAAGTTAGCCTCGAAAAATGCATTAGGACCTATATAGATGGAAGGAGGGAGTAGAAATTCACCCGAGGACACAAATGTGAATTTTCAACCAACTGAGGTGCACGGAGCATGTGCTTGTAGTTCAAATTTGAATTATGCACATTAAATGACCAAAAACTCAATTAATGTGTAAATAAGGCCAAACGAAGCCGGAATAATTCCAAAATTTAACAGGGCACTCATGTAGTTCTATTTTGCCTTTGTAAATAAACTCAAGGAAGACAACGTATATCGTTTCGCACTCAAAGGTGGCACGTTCCCTCTCAGAACCACGAGCCTTCTTGAGAGAAGCTTCGGTTTGCAAGAAGCTTATACCAAAATCTGTTCCTATTCGGCCAATTTTTTACCACAACATGGTAGTACAATGACATGACATCCATGCCAAGTTTCATGATTTTTCAGGCGTGTTTTGCATTTACAAGAATTTTAAAACCAAGTTTCTCAATGTTCTCGGCCGAGCCACGATGCCCAGATGTTTTAATTTTATTACCATTTCTTGCATGGGACCTAGAAATTCACCCGAGGACACAAATGTGATTTTTCAACCAACTTTGGTGCACGAGAGCATGCGCTTGTAGTTCAAGTTTGACTTATGCACATTAAATGACCAGAAACTCAATTAATGTATAAAAACGACAAATGAACCCGGAATAATTCCAAAATTTAACAGGGCACTAATGTAGTTCTATGTTTCGTATATCGTTTCACACTCAAAGGTGGCACGTTCCCTCTTAGAACCACGAGCTTCCAAATCGGCCCAATTTTTTACCACAACATGTTAGTGCCATGACATGACACCATGCCAAGTTTCATGATTTCCAAAGTAGTTTTGGATTTACATGAATTTAAAATCTAAGTTTCTTGATGTTCTCGTCCGAGTCATGGCCTTGATTTTTGAATTTCATTCTCATTTCTTCCATGGGACCTAGAAATTCAACCAAGGACACACATGTGATTTTTCAACCCACTTTGGTGCACGGAGCATGTGCATGCAATTCATATTTAGATTATGCACATTAAAAGTCCAGAAACTCAATTGATGTATAAAAAGGCCAAATGAACCCGAAATAATTCCAAAATTTAACAGGGCACTCATATAGTTCTATGTTGCCTCTGTAAATAAAATCAGGGGGGATGCAGCGTATATCGTTTCACACACAAAGGTGACACGTTCCCTCTCGGAACCACGAGGCTTGTTGAGAGAATCTCCGGTTTTGCAAGAGGCTTATACCAAAACTTGTCCCAATTCAGCCAAAAATTGTACGTATGAAAACAGGGTTTATATTATCCTGAACATCTCGCTACCTAGACCAATAATGTACTACGATTTGAATTCAACATAAAATGGATACAAATATTTGAATTGGAGAGCGTATGGTACATGTAGTTCATAGTGAAATATGATTACTGCTATATGCATGTTTTTTGTTATCAAGATAATATTTAAATTATTGTATAACTTGACAACAATCATATTCAAATAAGGAAAATTGATTCAAATTTAGTCCATATGGTAGACGGCAATATATATGTTCACATGGTGGAGTAAAATGTTCATATATGATGGAAGACCAAAATGTACGACTACATCAATTATAAACCGCAAGGTCACCTAATGATATATTCGAATTCAACATAACATGGATTCAAAAATTGAAATTCGAGATCATGGCATCCGTAATCATATAAAAAGGGACAATACTCTTTCTTTCGTGGGAATTGATTTGTTTTTTGTTGTTGTTGAGGGAAGTGCGAATCGATTTGGTACTGTGGAGGGTAATCTTGTTCTCCCGTTTTTTTTACATTTTTCTTGTAGTTTTTTCAATGGCATCTATAGCAATATAGTAAAAGGGGACATGACTCTCTTGTGTCTTGTATGAATTGTTTTTTTACACGTTAAGTTTGTTCTGCCGTACAAGGAATCCGCACCTTGTTATCCCGAAATTTTCAAGCTCGAGTATCTTTTGTCTCACCTACTTTGAAACTCCCGCTTCTTCAACCCACGCCGCACCTTGTTATCCCGAAATTTGGACGCACGCGAGAACTCCCTCCTCATCCAAAATCGCTCCCGTAGCCCAGACATGAAATCCCCTTCTACCCCTCGGTAGGAAATGAAGCTCCACGTCGCGGTGTCAAAACCGGTGGGGAATGCGCTGGTAACTTACCCTACATTTTAGACAAGCGCGTCCCTAAGCTTGGCTCCCCCTCTTCGCCCCCCCATTCATACACCGAGGCCGCCAAAACCCTTGAAACCCCATGCTCCTCCGTCGGCCTCCCGACCGCCGCCAATGGAGACTCTTCCCCGACTACATCGTCCACCGCAACAGCTCGCCGTCCCTCATCCACCGCACGAGATGAGGATCCGTTGTGGATCTAAATCGTCACTTGGATCAGCCGCCCATCCTCCACCTCCAAGGAGCTGCCCAGTTCGCCTCGTCTATCGCGCCACCTCAATCCCCACATCGCCGTCTTGACCTGCCCCACGGAACCGCAACACCCTCACCAATTCCTCCGATGAAACCGAGGCCAACTCGGCGCCACCAAGGAGGTTACGCACTCACCGCTGCATTTTATCTTTTATTCGATCTCACGGGGCTGCCGGTGCTCGTCTGAAAGCAGACATGGCGTGTCTCCATCGACGGCGCCCGCCAGCCACATCATCCACGACGTCTCTCCCCATGTCGTTGCTTCCTTGGCGGCGACTTCCTGGCAACACTAGCTGCAGCTGCTCGGCTCTCGCTCGCTGCTGTTTCTGTTCTTCTTGCTGTCGGTCGCGCTGCTACACTGCTCCTGCTTTCATTCATGCTGCTTCTCTGCTCTTGCTCTCGCTTGCGCAGCAGCTGCTGCTGCATGACCTCCGGCAGCTACAGGAGTTGCTGCTTTAGCACTCGCTCGTGGTGCTACTGCACGACTTGCTCTCTGCTAGTGTATTCCACCTTTCGGCGTCTGGCGATTTAGATCCTTTGCTTCCGCTACTAGTGCACGAACGCCCTAAACATCTATTGCAATGCTTTGTTACTAGTTCGGTCGGTTTGACGGTAAAATTCAGTTTATTTGTGAAGTTCATTTTCTTCAGTTAAGTTCAGAGTGAACAGTACTTACAACATCTGTCGGAGCGGCCGTGGCGCGGCTGATGCGTTTTACATCTAGCACTTCTTGATGATGTATTTTACATCATCTATTGCAAATGATATTAGGGCCCCACTTCAGATTAACATTGTCTGTCTTGTCATGCTTCAGCCTCGTCGCCGTACACCTTAGCGGAGCTGCTCCAATGACGGAACCATCCATCACAGTGGAGCAGTACCCTCAGCACCGTTTCCAGAGGCCTCGGATCTTCTTCCCGCCTCAAGCAGTCACACTGACATCATCACCATCCTCCACGTCCAACCCAATGATGTTGATGTCCACAAGGCTATGCCAAAGAGGTTGTACACTCGTCGCATCACTTTGTTTCTCCATTCCTCTGTTCTTCCAATTCATGTGAGCCAAACACCGGGTTGGTGAAATCCTATGTTTCCTAATGCTCTGTTTTGCACGAGCATTCCTATCCTATTCTTGTGTTTTTCCTATCCCTGCGTTTATAGAATCCTCCAATTCTAAGGAGCCCTTACAGATTTACTTCATTTTCAGATAGGCGTCAAAGAAAACTCTGTGTGTTATGTACTGCTCCTGCCGTGCCGTCATCCACCCACCTAAGGTGCACCATCGATAGAAGCGTTCAACGTATGTGAAGATCCCCCGCCGACTTTCTTTCGCCGCCTCGGATCATCTTCCCCATTCTTGCAGCCACGATTGCATTACCATCATCGATCGAAACGAACTTGAGGACTACAGTTAGGAAGAGAGGTCGTGATCTTTCGTGTTTGCTTACGTTATACATCGGTTATTATTACACTGCTACTTTATCGTTCAATCTTGAGTTTTGAATTGCCCATGGGTCTCATATCGAGCCAAAGAACGAATAGTATCATCTACTATCTGGTTCATCTGGGGTCTTCTATGTGGTTCATGTTGGGTGGGCAACAAACAATAGATGATCCATTGTCTATCTTTTTAAGCTGAAGCTACAATCTACACCTTTATCATTAGTTTTGGATCCATCCACTCGTTTGCTACCATCGGTCTTGATTTTGCATGCACCCTTAGGCCTTACAAAATCTAACTATTTTTTGTTATGCATGTCGGATATTGTACACAATTGTCTTGAACATGTAGAGAAAGAGAAGACCGTTAACGTCTTGAATATAATGTCATGCGAGGCCTTACGCTCCATGGTGGTAGTGGCCCCCCTCCTGCATTACCAGATTGTATTCGAGAGGAAGATAAGCTGTTGGATGGAGATTCGGAAGGAGCCGACCACGCTTTGTTTACCACCCGAGGTGTTTGCTCTAACTGGCATCTTGATGTTGGTCATATCATGCATATGGCGCCTTGCATTGCTTACATTATGCATCTTATATGTCATCAGCTTAGTTTATATTTGCTTTGTGTGAATGCCACCTATTTGATTTCTATATCATACTCCCACCATTCCTAAATATTTGTCTTTTTAGAGATTTCAATAAGTGACTACATACGGAACAAAATGAGTGAATCTACACTCTAAAATATGTCTATATACATCCGTATGTGGTAGTCCATTTGAAATCTCTAAAAAGACAAATATTTAGGAACGGAGGAAATATATGGAAATTATGCAATGCCATATTCTTTAGCTAGGCATCATATCGTGAATCATGCAATGCCATCCTGTTTAGCTAGTCATCGTATATGTGAATTGTATTGTGCCATATTTTTTCCATAATGTATTCCATTTGTCAACAATGTTTATACATTCATCTACTCTTCTGTGCATCACCATTTGAGTCGGTCATGGGAAAATCTGGAGTGAAAACAAGGTCTTCGAGCGGTCGATTGCTACACTGTCGATGCAGATTTCTTGCTTTGGTTCTGAGTAGCTCCTCGGAAGGAGGATTCAGAGGCAGATGACGGTCGTATCCCCGAGGTGCATGCTCTAACTTGGCTGGGTTATATTGCTCATATCATGCATATGGTGTCTTGCATTGCCATGCCATCTACTTAGATTAGACATGCTTTGTGTGAATCCCTCTGTTTGCTTTCTATATCGGATATGTGAATTATGCAATGCCATGTTTTTCAGCCCGGTTATCATATATGTGAATTATGCACCGCCATGGAGCCATGCATCATATATGTGAATTATCTCATGCCATCTTTTTTTTTCATTACGTATTCCATTTGTCGACAATACATGTATATTGAACTACTCTTCATGTGTATCAGCCATTTGAGCGGTTATGGAAAAATGCAGGTGAAAACAAGGTCTTGAGCGTGCAATGGTACTGTTGAAGCATATATGTCGATGGTTCTGAGGAGCTCCTCGAGAGGAGGATTCGGAGACAGAAGACCAGTCCTATATCCCACCTGAGGTGTATGCTCTAAGTTGCAATGTTTATATTTCTCATATGATGCATATGGTGTCTTGCATTTCTTAGTTTAGACATCATATGCACAATATTGAATTCTATCTGCTTAGTTTAGAGATCATACATGCGAGTGCCAGCTGCTTAGTATATGAATCAATTATGTCAATTATATCATGCCATCCTGTATACTTAGACAACTTGTATGTGAATTATTTCATCCCAACCTATTTTAGAAAAGACATCATATAGTTTTGTCATGTCATCCTGTTTAGGTACTCATCATATGTTGAATTATGCCATTATATCCTATTAAGTTATCCATCATATATCTGAAAGCTGTGTCATGCTATCATGTTTAGTTAGGCATCATATATGTGAAGTTGTGTCATGCTTTGTCTGTTTGGTTAGACAACATATATGTGAATTACCACATCATCCATCATACAAACAGACGTTCAATTTCTTTTCTTGTTTATCAGCCATTTGAATTGGAGGGGGTGATGGCAGTATCTAAGGGAGCAAAAACCCGTTCTTCACAAAATACAGTGCTACACGTCGATGCAGATAGAACCATGGTTGTGCTGGCCCACAAACTAGCCCCACCACACATAATCGAGACTCTTCCAGATTGCACACTTACACCGTTGGGCGGAGAACTAGCTACAACCCATCTAACCGCAACCCAGCCGGATAGTAGTAACCCACTTATAGTTGACAAAGCACCATGTCCACCACAGAGTACCCCCACACGAGCAGTTTGTAAAGCTATTGCGGTGCCCAAAGCATGAAGACCCCGGCTAACCCAAACTCCACGTTTAAAGTAGAAGAGCAAGCTGTTCTCGTGTCGATTCCATAGCTATGGTCCATACTCCTTTCTTTGTTGCATCACTTGTATTTACTCATACCAACTATTTTCAATTTGAAGGATCCAATTGAAACTCCAATGGCGGAACAGGTATGTTTTAAACCTATTTCTTTAAGCTGGATTGCTATTCTAACTTCTTGCTCTATGTTGATTTCAGTTTAAGTTGTATAAACAGTTATGTTCTCATGTGATGCACATTACAAGTCTTGCCAATCTTGTGTAGTTTCTCACACTTATATTCTGTCTATCTTCTTTGTGTCTTAAAAATATATGAGTTGAACTGTGTCTCTATCTTGATTAGGGAACATAAACTAGAATGATATGGACAATATGTGACCATAGTACATAGATATATGTTTGTTTCATCTGTTATCCTATCCACCTTACTCTTGAGCGGTTTACCAAAATGAGTTTCAGTATACTACAAGCTAAACTGTGATGTATGCGCTTGTTTCTCTTGTAGTATGCAAACAGAATATTGGAGAAGAGCACCCACTATGCAATGGTAGAGAAAGTAATGCAGATAAGGTTCAAGATAGTGAGACAACCCTGTTGGTCTCCAAGAAAGGTGATAAAAATGATCTTGTAGGCGGTGAGAAAACCCCACGATCCTGCGTTGATGTAGTGTTCGATTCTTGGCTAGTACCGCTGGCACAAGCTCTTGAACTTCGCTGCTGAATCACTTGGCTTCTTCAATCTCAGCTACAAGCTGAAAGGCATCGATCATTGTCTTTGCGGCAAGAAGTCAAGGACTGAGAAGTCCTGCAGAATTCAGATGCATACTTTCTTGTGCAACAACAAGCTATTTGGAGGATTTAAGCGCCAAACAAGAGAAAGTTAATAAGCTTGCTAAGCATCTTGCCCGACATTATGGGTACCGAGGATATTGTTTCTTGAACTCTTACGAAGTGGTTTGATTACGGACTTGTTTTCTTTGTGGCGTTTATATGCCGCTTTGTTCCCTATATTTGCACCTTTGGTGGCGAACTTTGATGCCCGATGGATGTAATATAATGTAATAGCCGTGATAGCCTAGCATAAGTTGCTTTCTTATTTATTTCCTTGTTGTCTTGTTTATTTGTTTGCTTGTAGTCGGTCAGTTCTTTTCCGCGGTTTGCTAGTGGCTGCAATAACCTATTTCTTAAAACTAGGCCACAATAACCATGGGCTAATATTTCTTTGTAGTGACACTAGGCCTCCTACGGGCCGTAGAAACAGTGGGCCTTCTATGGGCCGTAGAAACAGTAGGCCTTCTACGGGCCGTAGAAACAATGGGCCTTCTACGGGTCGTACAAACAATGGGCCTTCTATGGGCCGTATCATCAATGGGCCTTATACGGGCCGTATGATCGTTTGGCCAGACATGGGCCAATAACAGGCCGCATTATGGTCGTAAACGGGCTAGAGTTGGAATCGTCCGTTCATGGGCCGACCATAACAACCATCGTTAATAGGCCGTGTTTGATGACGCTATGAAAATGGCCCAACGTATTAACAGACCACAAACGGGCCAACTATAACCACGGGCTGAATTTGGCCCACAAGCAGAAAATGACAGTAATGGGTCGTAAGTAACCGAATGCTACAAATGAGCCCAAGAATAAATGGGCCCTCAGAAGGCCGGAAGTTAACTTGGGCTGGAAACGGCCCAACGGAATAACGGGCCGTTAATGGGTATAAAGTGATCTATTTGTTCATTACGGGCCGGTTCACCATGGGCCGTTAATGGGTGTAAAGTGATACCTTTGTTCATTACGGGCCGATTTCACCACGGGCCGTTAATAGGCCAAGAGTTACATAGGGCCTCATATGGGCCGAAAGACGTCATGGGCCATACATGGGCCAGAAGTGAAAACGGGCTGGAATCATATTGGATGGCCCAGATGACGCTACTGGGCCTAATTCGGATATGGCATAACGGGCCCTGGGTTAGCGGGCTATAAATGGGCTATATGCGAACAGGCCGTTAATAGGCTTTCCATGGGCCGGCCCGCCACCTTTTGACCAAGTCAAACGGGCCGGCCTTTTCACAGGAATGGGCCTCTGTTGCGCCTTCTATCCAATGAGTGGATGACATCTGTCCCAACGATGAGCCGACACGTGTTTCCTCCAGCCAATGATGATTTTACACGTGGAAAATCCCCATTGGTCAGGGCTGTTAACGGGTTATCGGATCCAAAACCGGACCCGATAGCTTACCGGCGTTCGATCTGATGGATGCCACGTGTCGGTCACCCTTGATGAAAGCACTTACGTGACGCGTGATTTATCGTCATGGAAGTGGACACTTCCGTCATGATAATTTTGGTAATTTCATGGAACACTTCTCTGACGGCCACGGTATGACTATCTTGATTCTGTCATAAAATCGTCATGGATGTACATGCATGACAAAAAACGCGACCTACTGTGACAAACACGTATCATCACAGAAGTGTATTTTTTTGTAGTGGGAGTATCAGTGACAGGTTGTTCTGGCTGTTTGTCAGAAGCTTTAGGTACAGGGACTTGCTGCTCCAGCTCAGCAACTTTAGGTGCCTTAGTTGGCTTGGTCGCTTTCACCGTCTTGTTAGGCTTTGCTTGACCACTGCACGGATTATGACAAGTTAGTATAAATATAAGAGTATAAAGAGTTACAAAATAAAATTAATTTCCATTACCTAGGGGAAGTTTTAAAAGCCGGCAACTCGGTTTGCGATGAGTCGCCAGAGGAAGAACGGGCAAGTTCCTGGTCAACGGTCATCAACAGAGTTAAGTGATAAACAAATAAGACCTGCCAATGGGTCAAAGGAGTAAGTTAAAAAGAACCTCATTTCATCGTTTTCGAGGAGCGGGAGTGTTTGGTAAGCCAGAGGACAACTCTTCAGCGCCGCTTGTCCGGGTTTGACGTCGATTGTCATGTTGCTGTTGCTTCAAAAGAAAGTGAGGATCTAAATAAGCCAAGGGGAGTGGAAACCTTACTTTCCGGGTTACTTGTTGAAATTTCTGTCTTGGCAAAGGTTCTGAGCCGGAGGAAATAATAGTTACCTCTTCTTCAGCTGCTTGGCTGGCTCCCATGTCAGCCTGATAATAGTCAGTCTCAATAAGATGATTGAAAAATGAGCCAAGAGAGTCAAGGGCTACCTCCGACTCAGAGGTGTCATCCAGTTTAAGCAAATCAGAGGCGCTTGGTTTCTTCTTCTTTTTGTGGTCTTCTTGGCGGTTTTCTTAGCGGCTTTTTTGGCAGCACTGGCCTTCTTGGCAGCTTCATGATCATATTCTGTCTTCCAAAAGTCAGATTTAGCCTGGAAAGGTCATCAAAGGTTGAGTTAATAAAGTATTGGAATAATCAGGTAAAGGTAAGAAAGTTTAGAGACTCACATCCGGTGGCGGGTTAAGTTTGCAGAAAGGAGCCAGACCCACTTTAATGCAATCTTCTGGGTCTTCATTCAGAAGGGACTTAACCATTTCGTTCATTGCCCCGTCAGTTAATGGTGTAGAGCTGTGGCACAGTGGATCCTTTACACCACTAGTGTAAGTGCACATTAAGCTGGAGCGACGACTCAAGGGTATGATCCGCCAAGAAACCCAACACCTGACCAAATCAATGCCAGTTAACCCGTTTCCTAGCAGAGCTTTAACCTTCACAATGGTAGGCCCAATTTTTGCCCGCTCGGCAACGGTAAGTTTTTCAGGAAGGTTGTGCTTTGGGTCTAGGCGCTCAACACGGTAACCCGGCAGTGGAAATTCGTCAGCCGGAGAGGTATCTTTGCAGTAAAACCACGTCTGGTTCCAATCCTTGGGGTGACTCGACAAGCAGGCATAAGGGAAGATAACATCTCTTCTGCGTTGAATCGAGATTCAGCCAAGTTCCAAGTTGGGCCCGTTCGTGAACTCAGTCTGGCGGTTCAAATAAAAATATTCTCTAAAGAGATCGACGCTGGGCTCCTCTTGCAGGTATACTTCACAGAAGACTTGGAAGTTGCAGATATTTGACACGGAGTTGGGTCCGATGTCTTGAGGATGGAGTTGGAAGAAGTGCAGAACATCTCGAAAAAACTTAGAGCCGGGTGGTGAGAAGCCCCGGTTCATGTGATCCGTGAAAACAATGGTTTCGCCCTCCTTTGGCTGAGGTCTTTCTTTGCCCGGGTCAGGAGCACTGTAATGCATCACACTCTTTGCGGGCAAATACCCGAATTTGACGAAGTCCTTAAATGTACCCTCAGTGATGATGGAGGGGACCCAATTGCATGTATAGCTGTTTTTGGCGGCATGGTGAAGAGAGAAAGCCTAATAGAAAGGAAAATTTTGCCGGTTCAAGTCAGTTGGTGAAAACACAAGTTAAACAGCTACAGTATATATTCAGCATGGCGGCTTAAGTGAAGACTAATGATATGTGAGTGATTATAAGCCGGTGAGGTAATCCGCCATGACCAGCATCGATAATCAAGATCTAACAGGAGCAAGTTATATGAAGTATTGGGAAAAACAGGTTTCACATGTTGAAGTTATAAGATTGGATCTGCAGCTGTTCAGAAAAATGAAATAAATTCTAAGTTGAAAATAGCGGTGGCCAAAAAGGGGAACGTCTAGATGAGATCTATTTGCAATGGGGTTATATTCTGATATCAAAGAACAAGTGTTAAAACTGCTACCGCATAAGATTTATGTGGTTTTTCGGATCTAAGCCATGAATCTAAGCAAGAAGAAAGAAGGGCGGCGACGAACACCGATGAACACTGAAACCCTAATGACAGATCTATGGCGAGGAAAGGGAGGACTTACTGATGCTGATGAGATAGCGGAGAGGCGCCGCGGTGCTCTGGTCTGTTCAGGGTGATGCAGCGGCCGGAGTCGAGGTCGGAGACGAAGGTTGACGGCGGCGGAGCTCGGGCACACTGGAGCGTCGCGGGAAGGAAGAAGAAGGCGAGAAGGAAAAGGGGGAGAATGAAAGGGGAACCTGTGGCCCTATTTATAAGGGGAGAAAGATAAGCGGCATGCGCGAGAATCGAGGAGACAGGAAAATGGATGTGCGACGGCGTGGGCGCCTCGATTTTTGGAGGGTGAGTAAAGAAAGAGATTTATTAAGATTTGGGTTGTGTGTAGTATTAATCACAGGTGACGTCACGTCGGGTTGCCACAATTTCCAGAGATGACGTCATGGCAGGTTACAATGTTTCACAAGATGAAGAAGGATTTTTTCTAAGTGTTGAAGGTTGACATGAACAAGTTCAAATCAACCTGGGGCCTAATGTTGGGGATATGACTATCAGATATGACCCGCCCAAGAGGGGCCGGGTCATCCTTATGGAGGTTTATCTAAATGAAGCCCAAGAGTATATTAAAGATGGCGGTTCATAGACAGGCTTGTTAAAGGGCCAAACTCGAAGGCGGCTTAAGGCCCATAAGTGTAAACCACCATGTATGCGTAGACTTGTAATATAAGGCATGTAAGATAAGTCACCGAGCCGGACACGTTGTATGAGCCTGCCGGGACTCTGTAGGCTGCAGGGCGCCAACCCATGTATATAAGGGGACGACTCGACAATAGCTTAGGGGAGGAGACAACAAATTGAGAGCCAGTCAAAGCGTATTTGCTCCCTGGTCATCGAAACCCTAGCAATACCAGCTCAAACTGGATTAGGCCTTTACCTTCACCGCAAGGGGCCGAACCAGTATAAACTCCTCATGTCCTTTGTCCTGTTTAACCCCTTTAAGCTAACCTTGTCGCAATGGCTCCACAACTAAGTCCTTCCATGAGGACATCTGCCGTGACACTTCCATGAAAAAACCTCCATACCAAAATATAAGACTTTTTTTAGTTTAAATTAAACTGCAAAAATGTCTTATATTTTGATACATGGTTAGTACATGATTAGCATTTTTTAAATATGCAGTCGACATTTTATAAAAGAAAAGCAAGAGAGACTAACTTGCAAAATGTCACATATACACACGACTTTCTTCCGAGACACATTTACACAAGATAACCAATGATGCAGCTAAATTAGGGCATGTACAATGGAGACAGCGGCAAAGGTGCTGTTGAGGGAGTCCTGGACTAAGAGGTCCTCGGGCGTCCGACCCGTTATTCATTGGGCCGGACTGATGGGCTGTGAAGATACGAAGGCCGAAGACTATACCCGTGTCCGGATTGGACTTTCCTTGGCGTGGAACGCAAGCTAGGCGACCAACTGTGAAGATTCCTTCTTATGTAACCGACTCCATGTAACCCTAGATCTCTCTGGTGTCTATATAAACCGAAGAGCGTAGTCCGGATATGACACATTCATTACCATATACACATAGGCTAGACTTCTAGAGTTTAGCCATTACGATCTCGTGGTAGATCAACTCTTGTAACACTCATATTCATCAACATCAATCAAGCAGGAAGTAGGGTATTACCTCCATAGAGAGGGCCCGAACCTGGGTAAATATCGTGTCCCCGTCTCCTGTTACCATCGATCCTAGGCGCGATTCGGGACCCCTACCCGAGATCCGCCGGTTTTGACACCGACATTGGTGCTTTCATTGAGAGTTCCATTGTGCTGTCGGCAAAAGGGCTCGATGGCCCCTTCGATCGTCAGTAACGACGTTGTCCATGGAGAAACCTTTCTCCCCGGACAGATCTTCGTATTCGGCAACCCGTCTGCGAGCCAACTCGCTTGGCCATCCGAGCAGATCGACAGCTACGCCCCTGGTCATCAGGTCAGATTCGGAAGCTTGAACTACATGGCGGACATCCGTGGAGACTTGATCTTCGATGGATTCGAGACCGCGGCAATCGCTCCCCGCCGCCCCGATGGACATGGCTTAAACCTGTCATCGGGCCGCATCCAGGAGATAGCTCCTGTAGCAACTCTGGCCTTAGATCCAGAGCAAATCAAGCCGTCCCAAGATGGGGAGCCCAACCCCATCACGGGGGCTACCGATTCCACGGTGTTGGAGCCGCACACAGATCCTACCGCATATGATATCCGCATCAGTGGAACCCCGGACTCGTCCCTGGCGGCAGGTTCCAAACTCTGCGAGTCCGCTGACACCGAACTCGATCGGTTATCGATCTTCAGGTTCAGCACCGCAGACGTTTTCCAACACTCGCCCATGCGCGACGTACTAAACTCACTAAAAAACCTATCTCTGGCAGGCGACTCGCCACCGAACTATGTTCGGTTCAAAATTGCGGCGAATGATGGAGAATTTTGCTTCCCACCCGCCACCCACTTCATCGCCACCGTCGAAGACCCAACCAACACGCTTGCCCCAGGCTCCGTAGACATTGACGGTATGGACGACAATGAGGGGCAAGGCCAGAACTCACTACCCGCTAGACGCGGGCTGGCCACTTCATGGTACGACATGTGTATGGTAGACACACCCAACGACGCTCTCGACGATGAAAAGGAAGACCCAGTCGAGGATAAAACCCCTAGTACACAGTCCGAACACCGGCTCGCCCTGCGCCGCTCTAAGTCACGTTGCTCAAGAGAAAACAATACCAGCACCGAAGAAGATAACACTGGACAATGAAGACCCTGTTGAGGTAGAATCCGAACAGGAGGAACAGGAAGGCGGGCAGGACGGCCATGATGAACAGGCCACATATGGAGATTCAGAGGATAACAATTATCTCCCATTCTCCGAGGAAGAGGAGATCCTCGGCAACGAGGATTTTATCGCGCCTAAGGAACCTCTCGAGCAGGAGTGCTTTAAACGCTGGCTCATAGCCACTGCAAGGAGCCTAAGAAAGAAGCAGTTACAGCTTCAAGCGAGCCAAGATTTTCTCAATGATAGATGGACCGAGGTCTTGGACACCGAAGAATACGGCCTTAGCGGCCCAGACAAGAGCCACCCGAAGAGCAGGTGGCTCCCTCAATACGATGGCAGGGCGTTGGAGCTCACACCACCATCGAATAATGTGGTAGGCCGACCACAGTTCGGTCCGGATAAAGCAGCAGCCCAAGCAGAGTACCATACCAACCCATCCGACCGTCAAAACAAGAACAAACCAGCTCGGGGGAACACTGCCCCGACCGGTGATGGTGGTTACCTATTCGGACACAACAGAGCCGACCACGCCCTGTCCGAACTCCGTAAACAGAGTCCGCTTGAGGTGCTTCATAGTGTGGCTCAACATAGAGGAGCCGCACACCCTCTCCGCTTCATTGACGAGGTAATGGGGCATGAATTTCCAGACGGGTTTAAACCCATTAACATCGAATCATACGATGGAACAACTGATCCCGCGGTATGGATTGAGGATTACCTCCTCCATATTCACATGGCTCGCGGAGACGACCTTCATGCCATTAAATACATACCTCTCAAGCTTAAAGGGTCAGCTCGGTACTGGCTAAACAGTTTGCCAGAAAATTCTATTGGCAGCTGGGAAGATTTGGAAGACGCCTTTCGAGACAACTTCCAAGGAACATATGTCCGGCCACTAGATGTCGATGACTTGAGTCATATTGTCCAGAAACCCGACGAGTCAGCCAGGGAGCTTTGGACTAGGTTCTTAGTCAAAAAGAACCAAATTGTCGACTGTCCGGACGGAGAAGCCCTGGCGGCCTTCAAACATAGCGTCCAGGATGAATGGCTAGCACGTCACCTCGGCCAGGAAGGACCCAAATCCATGACAGCCCTTACCGCTCTAATGACTCGCTTTTGCGAGGGAGAAGACAACTGGGTCGCTCATAAAAGCAACAATGCAAGCGACCCGTGTACTTCCGAAATTCGAGACGGCAACGGTAAGCCACGAAGAACCGAACACAACAGTCGCATTAATACTGAAAGATTATGCGACATAGCGGTCAACGCCGGATTTCACAATCCGAAACCCGGTCAACGGAAGAAGCCACTAAAGGCAAACCAGGATGGATCATCCACCCTTGACAAAATACTGGACCGACCTTGTCATTCATGGTCATCCTGATAAGCCAGCTAACCATACCAACAGAAACTGTTGGGTCCTCAAGAAGGCAGGCAAGCTTAACGTCGATAGCAAGGGGAGGAGGCCACCAGGCGATAAAGACGATGGAGTGGCTCGCCAGCCAAACACCAGGGGCCAGAAGCAGTTTCCATCCAAAGTTCAACTACTCCCAGAATGGAAATACTAGTTCGGCTTCCGCCACCCACCTACCATACCGGCAAGATTTACACCACGTGTCGTGGAATTCCCGTACATCACTACGCACTCAAGGTACCATGGGCACCGACGGAAGCACAATACGGGCAACCCTGGAAGAATTCCCGTAACGTTTTTATCCGTTTTTCTTATTTTTCTGTATCATTTCTTAAGAACAGGTGACCAGCAGGACAACATCTACAACGGACTCTGTCGGAGTTCGGGTCCGTACACTCACCTAAGGGGCTACCTCCATTAAGGATCCCCCACCCCCGAGGACGGGCGGCACAGACGTGCGACAGGAGGTCCAAAATAACTTTTTGTAGACCGCACTCTTTATTCCGAGCCTGTACTATGCCCTTTTTCCTCTGTTCCCAACCCCGAGCATGTCAAACAGCCAGGCTTGTGGTTTC
This sequence comes from Aegilops bicornis, assembly GCA_021605145.1. Lineage (NCBI taxonomy): Eukaryota > Viridiplantae > Streptophyta > Magnoliopsida > Poales > Poaceae > Aegilops > Aegilops bicornis. Next base: position 260,860,508 of record CM038674.1, on the reverse strand, counting down.
TTTTTATAATATATATATACATAAAATCATCATTGGCACATTGCTCCGCTCCCAGTAAACCTCGTCCGAACTAATATTTCACACTCTTTCAACAATGAGTACGACCTCAACGGCTGTGTTACAGATGCACCTCGGCATACCCTGCCAGGGGCTCGGTATGGGAACGAAAGACTTGCCAGCAAAAGTCCGAACAGCTCTATAGCGTACTTCGGCGTCGCAAGTTTGGCCTTATATGCATCGACTCGAATCATTGTCTTGGGTCAATAGTTGGGTTGCCCGGCTCCTGTGCTTGCTACCCTACGTTCTGCTCTATCGACTAGGGTAGTAAAGGGAGAACTACTGCGATTGTGCCCTGGCCTAAACCGGATGAGCACCTCAGTAGAGAAAGCCGAAAACTGACTGTCATGATGCGGCGAGAGCTGATCAACCACTTGACGACTTCTTGGAGTCCTTAGCGATTCTCCGTGTCACACGAGGGATCTTTTTCATATCAAATATGTAAGGCATTACACGCCACATACATACCAGGGGCTATATCGTAGCCCCACCATAAAACTCCTATGGCTAAGTGAAAGTGTTAACACCTTATAGTCCGATTGCCTGGTTCGCTGCATTATCACCTCCTTTACGGACCAAGACGTTGGATAAAGAGTGATTAAATGCTTTTCCGAACACCCACGTACTTCCTACAAGGGGGCTGAGGCCAACGACTGGAAAACTTTCAGATTATATTAAAACGGCCGCACAGGAGGAATTCAAGCTTTTTAGCAGATATATAAAAATAGATAAATTATAAAATTGTCTTTTACAATTCTAATACACCTCACTCGAACATTATGTTCTTCGAGCATTGACCCTCTATCAGGTGGGCGGCCTCCAGGACGTCTTCAAAATAATGCTCCGGCTCATTACTGTCCTTGCCCTTGGGTGGACTCTTCGCTGCAACGTAGACGACCTTCATCTTCCCCCAGAATGTCTTGACTCGGGCAAAGGCCATGCGTCCACCCTCAATGCACGCCGACCGCTTCGCAGCATCGATACGTGGCACCGCATCAACAAGACGCCGCACCAGGCCAAAATAGCTCTTGGGAACAGGCTCACTCGGCCACAACCGGATTATGACGTTCTTCATGGCGTCGCCGGATATCCTATGAAGCTCGGCCCATTGGGACATCTGTTCATTCAGCAATAGAGGCCGCTTTGATGTGCCAAATTGTGACCACAAAAGCTTCTCCGTTGCATACCCATCCTGCGCTTGATAAAATTGCGTCGCAATGGAAGAACTCTTCGGCAAGTCCAAAAATTCAGCCGGAGAACTCCATACCTGGTTTAGCTGAGCATAGTCCGGATCGCCAAACTTAGTTTGAAGCAAAAAGGGCTTACCGGCCGCTATCTCCTTAGCCTACCGAATCTCTTCACGAGCTGCCCTAGATTCAGACCGAGCTTCACTCGCCTCTTGTACGGCCTTATCAAGTTCAGCCATTTTGGCTTTATTCTCCTTCTCAAGGAATTGAGCGGTGGCGGTATTCTTCAATTCAAGCGCCAGTGCGGATATTTTCTCCTCACTTCCGCGCCGAGCTGCCTGTTCGGCTCTTAGATCAGCTGATGCCTTCTCGGCAGCCGCATCACTACACCAGGCCTGCTCCTTGGCCTGGGCTAGCTCCGCCCGAAGAGCTTCAACGGCGGCAGCACCATCTGTAATCATGCACATTTCATATAAAACCCTTTTCGGCGTCAGGCCTACAATACAAGCAGATTGGTGTAAGGAATGCTCGAAATATATACCTTGCGAGTCGTCAAGACGCCTGTTGATCAATGCAATGTCATCTTCTGCAATATCCAGCTTTCGCTGCAGTTCGGCCACTTCCGCATTTCGGGTAGCCGTAGGAGGGGAGGCACCCTGTAGTCCAAGTTAAATCAAGGTTAGTAACTGGGCGTATCTTTTTGATCCTCCGATTGCTTCCTTTGGAAGGCAATCCGAGTCTCAGGGGCTACTGCATATACAACAGGTGCATTCTATCAATATTATTCAATTGGCAAAACTACATCACAAACCTCAAAACCTCTTAGAGGCTCGAGAAGGCCTCGTTAAACACGCTTTTCACGGATAGAACCTTTTCGACCACCGTAACCATCAAGGCACGGTGCTTCTCTGAAATGGACGCTCGCCGCAGCATGTCCGTTAGTATTTCCGGTGCTCCGGGGTCTTCGGAAACCGCCGCCGGAGTATGGCATTCCTTTGTAGGAATCTGCTTACTTTCCCCCAGAATCGTCTCCGGTCGTAAACCGGACGGTTCGGGGCCGTCATTCTTGATTCCCGAACTCTGAGTGACAGAGGCACCACCTTCGGGTAACGCCTTCTTCGTTTCCTGCACTGCTTGACGATCGGGAGGAGCCCTTTGGGATGATACCTCGGTATCATCCCCCCTGTTGGGCGAAGAGGTCGGAGATGGCGTGTCACTCTCCATCATCTCCGGAAGAAGGTCTCCCGAAGATGAGGACGATTGAGAAACACCAGGCATTAACCTGCGTGGATGTGCATATGTCGGATGATTACTTCACTAATAGGAAAAGAATGAGGTACGTTTAAAGTGCCCCAGCCTCACTTACGGTTTGGCTAGATGTTCGTCCTCGCCAGAAGGCCTTACGGTAGCATCGCTCGCCCGGCTCAAGCTACCCGACGATGGCATTTTTCCTCGCTTGGAAGGCTTCCCCTCCTGATCTTCGGAAGCAACCCTCTTTTTGCCACGGAGGGCTTCCTCCACACCTTTGACCTTGGACAGAAGTGTTTTGGTTTGCCCGAACACAGCGTCTAATTTTTCCTCAGGGCGGGCATCACCTTCGGGCTCCCTGCTCTCGCCCCCCTCTGCAGACACCCGGTATGGTGTGGAAATCAACATTCTCGTCGCCAGGCGGTCGCAGAAGTCTTGGAAGGCGCGGACACCAGATTAACACCGCTTTCTTTATCCAGTCCTGTATAGGGACGGATTGTTCAGTATCTTGTCAAGAGATGCTTGAATGGAGGGTATTCGGAGTTTGAGTAATTACCGCAGTATCCGGATGATTGTAGTCGAGGCCAACATCTTCGGTGGTGTCCGGCCATTGCTCTCTTTCCCCAAAATACAATTTCCATATTTGTTCGTGCGTAGTGCCGAAGAAGTGCTGAAGAGTCCGCCGCCCTTCTGGATTAAACTCCCACATACGAAGAGGCTGCCGCTGACACGGCAGGGTTCGGCGGACTAGCATTACTTGAACGACGTTCACGAGACCGATGCCCTTCTCGATAAGGCTTCGGATGCGACCTTGCAGAGTCTGCACTTCATTGACGGATCCCCAGTCCAGTCCCTTATTGATCCATGAAGCGAGCTGAATTGGAGGACCGGGTCGGAAAGCAGGCGTAGCGCCCACTTGGAGCCCCGCGGCTTGTTGATATAAAACCACCCCTGCTGCCATAGGTCGGAAGACTTGGCGAAAGATCCTTCAAACCAAACCGCGCTAGCAAGCTTGCCTATTGTGACGCTGCCGCACTCTGCCTGCTCCTCCTCCGTCACCTGCGGCCTCACGTCAAAGGTCCTGAGCCACAAACCAAAGTGCGGAGGAGTCCGGAGGAAGGCCTCACACGTAACGATAAATGTCGAGATGAGGAGAATAGAGTCCGGGGCCAGATCGTGAAAATCCAACCCATAGTAGAACATGAGCCCCCTGACGAAGGGGTTAAGCGCGAACCCTAACCCATGGAGGAAGTGGGACCCAAACACTACCCTCTCGCCAGATTTGGGGGTGGGAATGACCTGCCCCCGTGCAGGAAGCCGATGAAGGATTTTTGGGGTCAGATACCTCGCTGCACGGAGCTTCGCGATATCCTCCTCTGTGACAGAAGAAGCCACCCACCGGCCTTGATGGCTGGATTCGGACATGATTAGGGCTGGTGGCGATGGGAACCCGAGGATTGGAACTTGGGGTGGCTAGAGTTGAGGAAGGAACAAGCGCAAAGGAAGAAGACGAGTCTGGGTCCCTATATAAAGACCCAAAATACTGAGCATATCCACCTAGGTCTCGAAACTTGCCTATCTCCAGAGAGCTGTACCCAGGGGCCGGTTGGGTTACCCACGACTGCGTTAATGAAAATCCCGTGAATAAAGGAGCACGATCTCTTCCTTGGCAAGACGTGCCAGTAAAACCGCGTCCCGAGATGTGGGGCGATGTGCCAGCCAACAAATGGAAATAGTAACTGGGCAGGCGTGATGAGATGTCATAAATAGTCATCAAAAAATTGGACTCGTGGAATATTGTATTTTCTGCAATTATATACATAGGTCCGGATATACTCACAACATCTGAAGACTATTTCGGAGTTCGGAAGGAGGGAACCAGCCTTGCAATGCCGAAGACAAATCTGCACGCCGGACTCCTCATCATTGAAGCCAGGTTCAGGGGCTACTGAGGGAGTCCTGGACTAAGGGGTCCTCGGGCGTCCGGCCTGTTATTCATTGGGCCGAACTAATGGGCTGTGAAGATACGAAGGCGGAAGACTATACCCGTGTCCGGATTGGACTTTCCTTGGCGTGGAAGGCAAGCTAGGCGACCAACTGTGAAGATTCCTTCTTATGTAACCGACTCCATGTAACCCTAGATCTCTCAGGTGTCTATATAAACCGGAGGGCGTAGTCCGGAAAGGACACATTCATTACCATATACACATAGGCTAAACTTCTAGAGTTTAGCCATTACGATCTCGTGGTAGATCAACTCTTGTAGCACTCATATTCATCAAGATCAATCCAGCAGGAAGTAGGGTATTACCTCCATAGAGAGGGCCCGAACCTGGGTAAACATCGTGTCCCCCGTCTCCTATTACCATTGATCCTAGACACATAGTTCCGGACCCCCTACCCGAGATCCGCCGGTTTTGACACCGATAGCTGTCTCCGTACATCCACGACAAATGTTTGGGATTGGGGCCACAATCCAAAACAAGAATGTCCAATCCAGTTATAGCCTAAGCAGGACCACCTTCTCGTTCCTCCGTTTCTTTTTTGACAAGCAGCCATAGTTCCCCGTCTGCTCTATTAAGCCTTTTCCCCTTTTATTCTTTCTAGTAATGTTTCTTCACTTTATCAATCAAGAAACTAGTCTCCTCTGCACGCTTCACCTATCATTGCAAGCAGCATCTGCGCAACTCGCATGGCATCCGAGCCTAGTTGGCTTGTGGGGCATCGGATATGGGGCTATGTATTGGCCATGCCCTTAATGCTTCATAAGCAAATAACCAGAACATCTCAATATTCTCGTGTACAAAAAACAAGTCAGCATTCTCGTGTAAAATAAAACAGCTCATCGTCTGCCCCGGCTTTTTTAGACAACCTCGCGAAGCTTTCATTAGTTCGCCATAATGTTTACAAGGATGGATGAAAGATTCTCGGGGTGTCCTAACCAAACATGGCGGCCACCCCAATAGAAAGAGCATGCTTCGCTAAGTTGTGAGCTTAATAATTTGAGCTCCTGAATTCATGAATAAATTTATAAAATTCAAAAGATGAAAAGTGGTCTATTATTTCGTGTATGATCGCTCTGTAGCTTGTCGAGTTTTCCTTCTGTAAGTCTTCGACCACCACTTGCAGTCTGATGCCACCTGTATACGCCGTAAATGTAGATCGTCCGAGAGTGCCAAGGTTTCCCTTATCACTAGGGCTTCTAGAGTTTTAGGATCCACCATGTGCCCGAAACAGAGTGTTGAAGCTCCCACGAAGCCCCATGCATGATCTCTGCATATTGCCCCAACTTCGCCATAGCCATGTCGCGACACAGAAGCATCAACATTCACTTTTGCATTACCCACTTATGGGCTTACCCAATGGGTTGGCCTGGTGATTGCCGCAACAACCGGGCCTGGGGTTCTTGTGTTAACAACTTGGAGTTCTCCTAGGTAGTTAGTGATGAAGCCATTAATAGAATGCGGAGAATGATAAATGTCCTTGTGAATCACCTTTCTCTGCGCTCCCCAAATAGCCCATAAAGTCACCACCAAACGTAACAGATCCTTCGGCAAGATTTCATGTAATGCAAGTAGCCAGTCCTTTGAATTCTCTTTTGTCCTATCAACCATATGTTGCACAAGATCATCAGGTGCGAGCGCACACTGCTTGACATCAGGCACGTGAATAGTGCATGCCTCCATGTAAATCGCCCCATAGAGCATGCATGTATTTTCCATCGCCATGTTACGGTTCTTCAGTAACTCGCGGTGGGCATGGACTGTCTAGAAAGGCGCGAGACAAAGAGCTTCAGCTTCGATTGCACCTGGATATGCCAGATCGTGTTCCACTTTTTGCTCTCGGTCTGCACATGAGAAGATCCATCACCTTCTTGTAACCGAGCTTCTCGACTGAGTTTATTCCTCAGTATCATACGGTAGACACATCGTACACTGAAGGTGTCTCGACTCTCTTCGTGCCAAGCCCAAAATCTTCTACCTATCGAGTGCACAATGGTATTTTGAGGATTTCAACAACATCAGATGGTGTGAAGATAGACCGAACCAACTCCTCATTCCATGTAGCCATAGTAGCATTGATTGGATGCGCTACCTTCTTAGGTGGGTTCGGTGTGAGAGACGTGATAGACTGTTTCTAGTTGCCTTTAGGGATCCAATTGTGTGCCCATATATCTGTAGTTTCTGCATCTCCAATTCTAGTACAATGCCTTGTGCCAAAATGTCATGACCATCACCCTCCATATTTGAGACGGATGCGGTCCAAGCACCGCCTCCAGCAAAGAGCATCCCGGGAAATAAACTGATTTAAGTATCCGGGCGATGAGAGATGAATCGTCAGTCATGGTCCGCCAAGCTTGTCTCGGAAGGAGTGCCAGGTTGAAGGTCTCCAAATCACGGAATTCCAAACCACCCAAACGTTTTGGTCTAGTCATGATATCTCAAGCCACCCAACTTGGCTTTCTCCTATCTTGCTTGTAGCCTCACCAGAATTGTCGTGATATTCTTGCATAATCATCTCGGCAATCTTAAACACGACATAGAGTAAACTGGCATAGCATGTGCTACGGACTTGATCAAAACCTCTTTACCTGCCGATGACAAAAGCTTCTCCGTCCATCCTTTTATCTTTTCCCATACACGATCCCTCAAATATCTTAATGTTCCGTTCTTCGGGTGGCCAACATCGGTAGGCATACCAAGATAACAATCACTCATTGATTCATTTTGGACTTGCAAGTTATTCTTGACAATTTCTCTTACTGGACCCCGGACATCCCTTGTTAAAGAAAATATATGAGTTCTTGTTATTAATCCTCTACCTAGACGCATTACAATATATATCCTGTAGGTTTGACACCGCAACAAATCCCTCCCCACTTGCCTTGAATAGCAACAGGCTATCATCCGCAAACAGAAGGTGGTTAACGGTAGGAGTCGTTGAGGCCACCTGGATACCTGCCAAAGATGACTGAGAAATGGCTTTAAGGAGGCACAAAAGATGCTCCACTGCAATCAAGAATAAGTAGGGGGGATTGGGGGTGCAATTGGTTGCATCGCCGGTAAATGTTGGGGAACGTTGCATGGAAACCAAATTTTTTCTACGCACACGCAAGATCTATCCATGGAGATGCATAGCTACAAGAGGGGGAGATCATATATATACCCATGTAGATCGCTAACTGGAAGCGTTTATCAATGCGGTTGATGTAGTCGTACACCTTCACAATCCGTCCCGATCAAGTACCGAACGTACGACACCTCCACGTTCAGCACACGTTCAGCTTGATGACGTCCTCGCCTTCTCGATCCAGCAGGAGAGCTGAAGTAGTAGATGAGTTCCGGCAGCATGACGGCGTGGTGACGGTGGTGGTGAAGATCAATCTTCGCAGGGCTTCGCCAAGCACAACAGAAACTATGACGGAGGATAAACTAGAGGGGGTGATGTTTGCTTGAACTATGTCGGTATTTCCCCAAAGAGGACGGGACGATGCAACACAACACAAGTAAGTATTTCCCACAGTGATGAGAGCAAGGTTATCGAACCAGTAGGAGAACCACGCAACATCACGTAAACAACTCCTGCACACAAAGAACAAATACTTGCAACCTGACGTAAAAGAGGGGTTGTCAATCCCTCACGGGTAAAAAGATAGGTAAAATTGTAGTAGATTGGATAAATAGATCTCACGGGAACGCGAGATAAAATAAATAAATAAAAATTGCAAGAAGGTATTTTTGTAGTTTTGGATTAATAGATCAGAAAATAAAAGCAAATAAAAATAGATCGTGAAGGAAAATCTAATAAAGAAGATACCCGAGGGCCGTAGATTTCACTAGTGGCTTCTCTCGAGAAAAATATCATACGGTGGGTAAACAATTATTGTTGGGAAAATGATAGAACTTCAAATAATCATGAAGATATCCACGCAATGATCATTATATAGGCATCACGTCCATGATTAGTAGACCGACTCCTACCTGCATCTACTACTATTACTCCACACATCGACCGCTATCCAGCATGCATCTAGTGTATTAAGTTCATGGAGAAACGGAGTAATGCAATAAGAACATTGACATGATGTAGACAATTTCTATTTATGTAGAAATAGACCCCATCTTGTTATCCTTAATAGCAGTGATACATACATGTCGGTTCCCCTTCTGTCACTGGGATCAAGCACCGTAAGATCGAACCCATCACAAAGCACCTCTTACCATTGCAAGATGAATAGATAAAGTTGGCCAAACAAAACCCAAATATCGAAGAAGAAATACGAGGCTAGAAGTAATCATGCATATAAGAGATCAAACAAGACTCAAATAACTTTCATGGACAAAAACATAGATCTGATCGTCAACTCAAAGTTCATCGGATCCCACCAAACACATCGCAAAAAGAGTTACATCAAATAGATCTCCAAGAGACCATTGTATTGAGAATCAAAAGAGAGAGAGGAAGCCATCTAGCTACTAACTACGGACCCGTAGGTCTACAATGAACTACTCACGCATCATCGGAGAGGCACCAATGACGATGATGAACCCCTCCATGATGGTGTCTAGATTGGATCTGGTGGTTTTGGAACTTGCGGCGGCTGGAATTGATTTTCATCGACTCCCCTAGGATTTCTAGAATATTGGTGTATTTATAGAGCAAAGAGCGGTGCGGCAGGCCACCGAGGTGGGCACAACCCACCTGGGCGCGCCTGGGCCCCCAGGCGTGCCCTGGTGGGTTGTGCTCCCCTCGGAGCACCCCTCTGGTACTTCTTTGGCCCAACAGGTGTCTTCTGGTCAAGAAAAAATCCAAAAAAGTTTCACTGCATTTGGACTCCGTTTGGTATTGATCCACGATGTAAAGAACATGCAGAAAACATCAACTGGCACTGGGCACTATGTCAATAGGTTAGTCCCAAAAAATGATATAAAATGATTGTAAAACATCCAAGAATGATAATATAACAGCATGGAACAATCAAAAATTGTAGATACGTTGGAAATGTATCAGCATCCCTAAGCTTAATTCCTACTTGTCCTTGAGTAGGTAAATGATAAAAACAGAATTTTTGATGTGGAATGCTACCTAACATGTTCATCACATATTCTTTTCTTTGTAGCATGGACATTTGGACTTTTATATGGTTCAAAGCAATAGTCTAGTTTTGACATGAGGACTTTAATACTCAAGCATATCAACAAGCAACCATGTCTTTCAAAATATCAACACTAAAGCAAGTTATCCCTAGCCCATTATGCTCAATCATTGATCCATTCATAAAACACACTCGCATATTAGCTATACCCAATGCTCAAGTATGATCATAGTGCCGACCTTAGTTGGTGCTTTATAAGAGAAGATGGAGACTCAAAAAATAAAAATTGCATAAAGTAAATAGAAAGGCCCTTCGCAGAGGGAAGTAGGGATTTGTAGAGGTGCCAGAGATCGAAGCGAAAAATATAGATAAAAACATTTTGGGAGGCATGCTTTTCCTGTCAACGAAAACGATCGAGTAGTTCCCAAGACTTTCCATCCTAGATATATCATAGGCGGATCTCAAATACAAAATAAAGTTTATTCCTTTTTCCACCATACTTTCACTTTCCATGGCTAACCATATCCATGGGTGCCTTCCATACCAACACTTTCCAAGGAATTTATTATTTGACAACATAACGTAAATTCATTTTTCATTTCGGGACTGGGCATCCCTAATACCTTTGTCGTACTCTCGTGCAATGACAAGTGAATAAACACTCATCTTGAGAATAACACATCTAGCATGGAAATATATTAGCCACCCCTACCGTTTCATGAGCGGTACGAGCGCACAAAAGAGAAATTTATTTTGAAAATTAGAGATGGCACATACAAATTTGCTTAGAACGACAAAAGAATACCACATATAGGTAGGTATAGTGGACTCGTATGGCAAAACTGGTTTAAAGGATTTTGGATGCACAAGTAGTGATCATACTTAGTGCAAATCAAGGTTAGCAAAAGATTGAGAAGCATACAACCAAGAAACAAAAAATCTCATAAGCAAGCATTAAGCATAACTAACACCGAATAATGCACCACAAGTAGGATGTAATTTCATTGCATAACTATTGACTTTCGTGCTTGCATAGGGAATCACAAACCTTAACACCAATATTCTTACTAAAGTATAATTACTCATCAACATGACTCACATATCATATCATCATATCTCAAAACTATTACAAAGAATCAAGTTTATATTGTCCAATGGTCTTCATGAAAGTTTTTATTATATCCTCCTTGGATATCTATCACTTTGGAACTAATTTCATATGTTGCTTTTGATATCTCAAACAAATATAAGTGAAGATCACGAGCATAATTTTTTTCTTCTCTCAAAATAATTTAAGTGAAGCAAGAGATAATTTCTTAAAAATTTACTAACTCTGAAATAAATCTAAGTGAAGCATGGGAGCATTTCTTCAAAAATAATAAAGCACACCATGCTCAAAAAGATATAAGTGAAGCACTAGAACAATTCCATAGCTCATAAAGATTTAAGTGAAGCATAGAGAGCAATTCTAACAAGTAATGTCATATTTTTGGCTCTCTCAAATAGGTGTGTCCAGCAAGGATTCATGACTCAAAATAAAAAGCAAAAAAGTCAAAGACTCATATCATACAAGACGCTCCAAGAAAAACTCATAATATGTGACAAATAAAAATATAGCTCCAAGTAAAATACCGATGGTTGTTAGAAGAAAGAGGGGATGCCACTCGGGGGCATACCCAAGCTTAGTTGCTTGATACTTCTTGAATATTATCTTGGGGTGCCATGGGCATCCCCAAGCTTAGCCTATTGCTAATCCTTATTCCTTCATCCATCGTAAAATCACCCAAAACTTGCAAAACTTCAATCACACAAAACTCAACAAAACCTTCGTGAGATCCGTTAGTATAGGAAAGCAAATCACTACTATAAGTACTGTTGATAACGCGTTCATATTTTATTTTTGCATTATATCTATTGTATTCCAACTTTTCTATGGCAAAACCCTTCAAAGAAAACCATAGAATCATCAAAACAAACACACAACGCAAAGAAAACAGAATCTGTCAAAAACAGAACAGTCTGTAGCAATCTGGATATTTCAAATACTTCTGTAACTCCAAAAATTCTGAAAAATCAGGACCACATGAGCAATTTTTATATTAATCTTCTGCAAAAAGAATTGGTATTTTAATACGCTTCTGTTAAAAATGAGAATTATTTTTGTGAGCGTAAAAGTTTCTGTTTTTCAGCAAGATCAAATCAACTATCACCCAACATAATCCCAAAGGCTTTGGTTGACACAAACACTAATTAAAACACAAAAAACATAATCATAACAGTAGCATATTTGTGCAAACAGTCAAGAACAGAAAGAAAAAGACAAAATAAATTTTATTCATTGGGTTGCTGATACGTCTCCATCTTATCTACTTCCAAACTCTTCTGCCCTTGTTTTGGACTCTAACTTGCTGTAGCGACCCGACCCGAATGGATCATCTCTCTGTGCTTAAGTGTCATCCCTGGATCGGTATGCTCACACACATAGTACTTGAGGATTTATAACAGAGGTAAATCACATGTATAAATAACGTAAATACTATTACCTCAATCCAAATATAGCGGAAGCAACAAGGTTGTGGATTCCCATCAACACCAACGGCAAAGTTGAGTGTAGAAATCGTAACCCTAACGTATCACTTACTCGTCGTCTGAAAAGGCTGCAACATGAGAAGTTGCAGCCCGAAAACGGGTCAGCACATGGAATATGCTGGCAAAGTAACACATAGAGAATAATGGAATGATAAGCCTATACTACATGCATATATGGCTGGTGGAAAAGCTCTATGGTTACAGTTTTTGCGTAAAGCCAATTTTTCCCTACTGCAAAGGACTAAATTTTATTTAACTATCATGGTGGTTGTTGAACATTGAGAATGGTTGACAGCATCCTCAATCCCAATTAAAAGTACTCATTAACAACCCAACAATATTAATTAGAGTAACATGATGAGATCAACAGGATAATCCAAGAACTAGATACTCAAGATGTCCATAACCGGGGACATGGCTAATCATGATTAGTTTATACACCCTGCAGAGGTTTGCGCACTTTTCCCCACAAGACTCGATCGCCTCCGTTGGATTTCTCGCACTACATGATGTTTGAGAAACGGATGATCGAGACATAGTCTTTCTAAGCGCTAGCACCTTACATAGGGTAGACCGGTACACCTACTTTCCCCTACATCCGCTAGTCTACCCGTAAGAGTTCGTACAACTTAATCAACTATGCCAGAGCCCATAATGGCTTGTGGCTGCACACGTAAGTTTCTAGTTTGAATAATATCATGATCCCTTTGAGCCTGGGTGGCGGACCGTAGGATGATCACACGGTATATCCCCGGGATCTCCTAGGACAACACTGGTATATCCCCAGGTGTCCGGGCAATCCACTGGTATATCCCTAGGGTGCCCCTAGCAATCCACCCAGATGTGTATTTAAGTTGCCACCTTAAATAAACCATTAAATAACAATCTCACATCTGTCATGGATTTCACTCATACCCAAACCACGTCTACGAGCATAGCATAGCAATATAAGCAACACGTAGAGGTAACTCCCAAGGGTTTGATAGTAACAGGGCAATAGGTTCCTACCTCAGCAACTACTTCCCAATACCCACATGTTATCAATCCTACTCATGCAATGTTTGAGGGTTGAAACTAATGCATAAAAACTGGGTACGAAAGGGATATGATCAAAATGTGAACTTGCCTGCAATGTTGATGAAGATGATTCACACTCAAAACTCTTGATAGTTCTACTCGTCACACTCCGGTCAATCTATCGTAATCAAGCAATAGTAACCACACATAAACAATCACATAAAAGATCGGAAAGAACGAAGAAAACAAATCGGAAAACATCAAAACCAAGCAAATAACTCTTGCAACATAAAACAATTTCTGACAGTACCAAAATTATGTGAATTTGGCCTTATCAGAAAGTTTAGGTCAAGAGCTTCGCTTTGCAAAAAGAATCAACTCAAACGGAGTTACGGAACTCAAGTTATGAACAAAAGAAGTTTGAATATGAATCTGAACAAATTTTGAAATTTGAAAATTTCAAAAAGTTGACGTGACAGGTTAACTGGATAGGTGAAAACAAGACGAAACTATAGGCACTGGTTTTATCTAATTTGGATGAACGAGTAAAAAGTTATGGCTATTTGAAAAATCAGGGCCAAGCTGTTTTACGGAAGAAAAATAAGCTATGGAAAAAAATACAAAGAAATATACCTTTATAAGGTAGAGAAAAGACAACTTCAGAGAGGAGAAAAATATTTTTCTTAAATGAATCTAGTCAAACCAAAATATTGATTTAACCCGAATCAGATGATTTTTGGAGGCTCTATGGTTCTATATTTATTGGTGGAAAAGAGGCTTAGGGGTCAAAGGCTAGGCAATGTGGGACTAAACATATACATATGCAGATAAATTTAAAAAAAAGTCATGCGTATTGGGCTAAGACTTCGGCTAGGCCGCGCGCGTGTACGTGTTGTTTTTTTTTCAATGAAGGAAGAAAAAAAACTGGAAGGGAAAAGCTGGCTGGGCCTGGCCCATTTAGGAGGAGGGAAAAACAAAAAAAACAAAGAAGCGCCCATGCTACTATGCTGCGCACGTGGGCGACAGTTAGTCCCAGGCGCACGCGCAGTTTTTTTTAGAAACAGAAAAGGAGATCTGAATAAATAAAATCAAAATAGAATTTTATATAGGCATATTATATATCAAAATTTTCAGAAAAAGATTTCCTACAAGCTGAACATTTTTCTAGAGTCCAATAGAGTACACACAAATTCAAATAAAACAAAGAGTGCTTCTGCCCTAGTAATATCCAGTAAAAATCATTTTAAAATTACCAAATTTAATTCAAATTTATTTCTCTCCAATTTTCTGATGTAGGGAATCATGTTACCCTATTTTCCATATATTTTATTTTTGGAGAAAAATAATTTGAATAAAACTCAAATAACTCCAAATTGAAAATAAATTCAAAAGAACTTGGAATTTATTTCTTTGAAACTCCCAACTCATATTTCATATGTTTTGAAGCAGTCATTTTATCTTCGCTCGTGAAAATCATTGAGTTGCATAAAGTTTCAGAATTGGAAATATTTTCCAAATGAAATTCAAATATTTTCAACACCCCTTGTCATTTAAATAAATGGAAGAAGTCATGTCATCTTCTCTCCAGGTTTTGTGATGAAAAGAATTTGAATTCGAAGATCATAAAAGCAAAATGAAAGTTTGGGAAAGTCCTTTTATTCCCTCTCATTTAACTTTCAAAAAGTTTCAAAAATTCACTCACTTTCAGTCAATCAATCAAACAATCAATCAAAACTATCTATTTATTATAACATTACAAAATTTAGAATTTTGGGATGTTACAAAACTACCACCCTTAAAAGGAATCTCGTCCTCGAGATTCGGAGAGGCTAGCAAGAAATAGGTTAGGTTTGGGGTCTTCTTAAAAATCCATCGATCGTCTCCGGGGGTCTCGGGTGCTACCACCCTTAGAAGCATGGTTACGGTTCCATCAAAACTCATATACTCCATCCTTATTACTGATAATGTCGGTCTTCTCAGATCCTCTAGATAATTACTTCTCTGGGCTCTTTTGGCAGTGGCATAACCTTTACCGCAATTCTTCTGTCCTTTTTTCTTGGTAAGGTTATTCCAAGACTGGGTCTTCATAGCTGATAGGTCTGGCGCTAATACTAATCAACTATCGATATCTCATGGTGGTCAACAATTTATGGTTTGTCCTGCAGGAAATGGATGCAGGTTGAACCTCACCGTATAACCTACGGTTGGCAACAACTGCCGTGTACAAGGGAAAAAAATACCTATACCATTCTAAGGTTTAGACAAGGTTTTGATCGTCATCTCTCTACTATAGGTAAGTCACTCAGATTTACCATCCCATATAGCAACGCGAATAATAAGAGTAAGTCGGTATGGTGATCAATCCATCCCGCACCCAAATCATTACCTTGTACATGGTTTAGCGAATCTCGCATTCTAACACTCGGTCATTCTCACAAGCATTGCAGAATTTCTCTTGTCGACGAACCAAGTTCTGATAAATCCATTGATTCTGCAAGCCAAACAAACATCTATCGTTCCTTAACAACTCTCAGGTTTTGCGTTACTCCTATAGGATAGTCTGGCGATAAAATCATAACTTCTTCCAGGGTTTTTCCTTCAGCAAGAGTGTGCTTGCTTCTTGGCAGGTCTTGGGCCCTGTGGGTTATGGCCCATCTCATCACTTGTAAACCTTGAACTCATCATCGCGGGCAACTGATCGTTATTCCAACATTCAACTTCCAGCTTCCTAGCATACTTAAAATCCATCCAATTGTAATGTATTTCTTCCTTCTATTTGTACCAAACTGAGACGTGATTACTCAGACTCATCATGGAATTTCCATTGATCCATATTTCCAACATCATACCTCCTTTATATCCAATAGTAAATTCATCTCTTCATCCTCATGGGATATCCCACATACCGAGATAAAAACTTATACTTATGAAGTCCATACTCCACTTCGTGTGACATCATTATCCTTTCCAGGGTCAAGCGTCCTTATAGGGGAATATTGGCCATCTCTCGCATGGCACTTCTTCAAGCGGGAAATGTGAAACACATCATGAACTCTGACAGGTCCTTGGGTAACTCCAATTTGTTGGCCACTTCTCCCATACCCTCCAAAACTCGGTATGGTCCTACAAATCTCGGGGCTAACTTTCCCTTAACTCCAAATCGTTTAAATCCTCGCAGAGGGGACACATGAAAACATGCTCTGTCTCCAATTTCATAGGCTACCTCCTTGCGTTTTTAGTCTGCATAACGCTTCTGCCTGGACTGAGCTACCTTCATTCTATCTCGATTCAACTTAACATTCTCTTCGGACTCCTTGATCATATTTGATCCAAACAACTGACGGCCTCCAACTTCATCCCATATCAACGGTGTCTGGCTCCTTTTCCCATACAAAGCTTCAAAAGGGGCCATCTTCAAACTGGCTTGGTAACTGTTGTTGTATGAGAACTCCGCGTAAGGTAGATTATCATCACTACTAGATCCATAGTCTAGCGCACACGCTCTCAACATGTCCTCCAGAATCTGATTGACTCTCGATTTATCCATCTTTCTGCGGATGAAAAGGCTGTACTGTACTCTTGCCTAGTACCCAAAGTCTGGTGCAGCTGATTCCAAAACTTTGAGGTAAACTGTGTTCCTCTACGATTGTAGCGACCCGACCTCAGACGGTCAAGCCTGCGTATTCTTGTGCCATCCTGGATCGGTATCTTTGGCACACCTGATACATCAATGTATATATCAAAGTGCAATCACATGTATAAATAATGTAAAACTGATATATACCTCATAATACTCAGCGGAAACAATCAAACAAATGACAGCTCACAATTCATCGCATCTAACGTAGGTGTATAACATGGATTTGGTCCTCTAACGGTCAAATAATTCTTCTGATTCTTCAAGTAAATACGAGTCTTCAAGCTGGTGTAGCTTCAACTCTTCTAATGCATGGTCAAATCCTCTTTACTCTGAAGAGGCCATCAGTTATCCGATATCTTGTCCTTCTTGGAGCGGCTTGATTGATTCTTCATGTGATCAAAAGGAAAAGGGTATATTCTAACTATTTGAGGTGAGAGTGTCTATTTGATAAAATCGGAAGAGATGAGAAGTAAGAGTCTTTTGAAAATAAAGTTTTAGAGATTTCCTGTCCTAGGGCTTTCCGGTTTCTAGGGTCACGTCCTCTGATCAACATGTGCTCGATACCATTTTACAGAAGCGACCCGACCTCGCAGGTCAAGCCTACGTATTCTTGTGTGTCATCCACGGATCGGTATCTTTGGCACACACGGTACATCAATGTATATATCAAAGTGCAATCACATGTATAAATAACGTAAAATGATATATACCTCATAATACTCAATGAAACAATCAAGCGGGTGTGGAGTCCCATCAACGCCATCGGCGGAGTTGAGTGTAGACCGTAACCACAGACCGTACTCTTACCCGTCGGAGTAAAATATCTGCAACATGATAAGTTGCAGCCGTGTAGGTCGATTACATTGAATGTACCGCAAGATCACAATATGCAACAGATGATAAAACTATACTATATGCAATATGGCTTTATGGCTCAGATCTGAGTTTTGTTTGCGTAAAAGCTGATTTTATTTTTACCTACATCAAAGGAATAGAATGAAGTCTGTACTAAGGAGCTTTCTATCATGACATGGTTCCACCAACCGATGTCTCATAGCCCAAAATCATCATAAGTTGCCCACAATTAAGTTATCAATCCGGTGTTGAGAGTTCCGAGATAGATCCAAGTCCAGAGGCTCAAATTGTCCGTAACCGGGGACACGGCTAATCGATTAGGTTATAAACCCTCTGCAGAGGTTTGTACACTTTACCCGCAAGATTCGATCCCTCTTTTTACGTTCTCGCACTTCAGGGTGTTTGAGAACAAGACGACCGAAACATGGTCTTCCGAAGAGTTCCTCTGACCACTTTCCGATACTCATCCCATCCTGCCGTAGTTCTACATCTGCTAGTACCGTCCCGGCGGAGTCACCACTCGGGTCAACCAAGCGAGCCCATAATGACTTGCGGTTGCACGGTAAGCTTAGGGCATGAAGTATTCTTCCGTCTCTTTGAGTCTGGGTGAAGCTTTCCGCCAAGATGTCATGGCGCTTCTCCATGCATCCCGACCAACCACTGGGTTCTCCAGGTGCCCGTCAACCGTCCTTCACCCAGTGAGTGTGTATTGAATTCTGTCTCGAGTCTTGAAGTCTTGAGGTCTTGAAGATGCAGTCCTTGCAGATTCCATCATGGAGTTGTCGTCATTGACGTAGAATCCTCCTTCTTCACACCACTCTCGTGCACTCATACCAAACCCCGTCTACTATAGCGTAGCATTAAAATAAAATGTCGTCCCGGGCTTGGTAACAGGGTGATGGCTTCCTACCTCATGCATACTACTCAACTACAAGAATTTCAATAACACTACTGAGGTGTGGTTGCAAGGATGCCACTAAATGCAATAAAAACATAGGTATGAAAGCAATGGTCAAAGTGAACTTGCCTGGTAATACTTGATGAAGATAACAACGCTGTCGAGGAAAATGACTTGGTAGAACTAATCGTCACTCCGTTGAAAATCTATATAGTCAAACATAGCATTCACATAAGCAAACATCCTAGCAAACAATTTTAGCACTTCGAAATAACAATCAAAACAGCAAGGAAAATCGATAATAAAACTCAAACAAAATCAAAAGAAACTTCAAATAAAACTACAAAGAAAAACTACTAACGAAGATCTATGACTTTGCTACAAACATCTAATATAGTTTTGCCGTAAGTAAAAACTTAACAACAATTAAAATACTAAACTAATAAATTAACAGAAAATAAAATGTAAAATAACTAATTTAACAGAAAGTATTTTTTCCATAAAATTTTATTTGCAAAAAGAAACAAATAAAAAGCTTTTATAAAACTCTAACTATGACCTATAGAAGGTTTCATACAAAACTAAGGAAAATAAATTTTTTTAAAGTAAAAATAAATTTTCTCCTGTTGTCTAACAGAAACACAACTAATTTTGTCAAAAGTGACAAAAAGAAATAATTTAAAACTAATAAAAACAATAAATAAAAAGCTAAAACAGAACTAATATTAAAACAGTACTGTTTTGCTAAAAACCTAATTTAAATTAACCTGAAAATAAAATACTAAATACTACTGGATAAACAAAGGTCCTAGAGACCAGGAGCAAAAAGAATTAATTAAAATCTATTTTAAACTCCCGGAATAAGCAAAACAAGCTTTAATTCAAATCTGATCTAACTCAATTTTTATAAATCCAAACATAGACAAATAATATATTTTTGGAAACTACAAGAAAATTGTGATCTAACGCAAAAAGAATCAGCATCATTGGACTTCTAGATCAAAAGTTATAAGCTAAACAAGAACGGAACTAAATCTGTTACGGAAATAAATCTGAAAAACGAAAACGGAGTTACCTGTACGTGAGGCAGAGATGGCAGGAAGGAGGCGGCGATGTGGAGGCTGCTCGGCGAGGCGAGGTCGCTGGCGAGGTGGGGTCGGCGCTTGGGAGGTTCCAGGAGAGCTCCTGGTGAGCGTTCTAGGCAGGAAAAGGAGGACGGTGGCGAGGTGGCTACGGGCAAGGAGGCGTGGTGATGGGAAAAATGGAACGAGGAGAGGGAGGGGGTTTTATAGGCGGTCTCGGGAGGCGCTGGGATGGAAAGACGAGGGAGATCGGGAAGGTGGAGATTCCTGTCTCCATGGATATGAAAAGCTTCTGTAACGTGAGAGGAAACAGAGGAAGGAGATGATCTCTTGTTGGGCTAGAATAGGAAAGTGCTTAATGGGCCAGCAGGTTTTTCCTAATAAACACGATTCCATTCCTATTTTTAAAATTAGGAAACTAAAACAATAAAAAGGAAATCAAATCAATTCGGAATAAAGAGTTTTTATATACTAAAATTATCAGAAAAATAAAATGTAGATGATGAGCATTATTCCACGGCCAAAATAAAAACTTACAAAAATGATTTTCAGAATATCCCTAAAGGCTTTATTTCTTTTTGCAAATAATTTTTAAATAAAAACTTTGGTTTTTATTGGCTCAAATATTTTCCAAAATGCCCCTGATTTTGGAGGGTCATTTTCCTCCGCTCTTTCTTGCTTGCAAGAATTTATTTTTCGGGGTATTTCTCGGGGAAGAAAAATAGAGAAGCAAGTGCAAATATTTGAAAGAATTAAATTGCAAAACTCCGTTCAAATTCTTTATAGTTGAAGAAGTCATGTCATCTTCTCTCATTGATTTTAATAGGATGAATTTGAATTTACGGAGAAGGGGAAAGTCATTTTATTCCCTCTCATTCAAAAGTTTTTGAAAAGGTTCAAATTTCACTCAAGTTTAATTCACTCAAGCAAACAAACAAACAATTCAATTAATTATATTAACATTCCAAAATTTGGGATGTAAAACCCGTTTCTTCAAAAACTATTGTTTGTATTGTGTGTATCCCTCCCCACCTCTCTCATATCTCATCCCAAAACTTTTGGACCCCATAGATGATGATTGAAGTTGGACTGATATTCTCTGGACGAAAACCCGGTAGGAGGCGAGCTATGGATTGAGAACATGGAGAATAACTTGGGAGCAATTTGGTTTCAAGGAAGAATGAAGTATCGACGCTCTTGATTACTTTGAAGGAAGTGCTTTGCAACATGGTGGCAGATGCATCAAGCTATCTGAGGATGGAATGGAGCAAAGACTTGGGAGGAATTCAAGAAGACCTGTTGGGATCACGTCTCATCCGGAGGCACCATGATAACCCGAAGAAGAAACCTTATGCCTCCAAGATTTGTGGAGGAATAGGACACACCAGGAGGAACACAAGGATGGATGCCCTCATTGTGAGGAGAAACACCTAGCTGAGGAATTGGAAACTCCCGAGCATTGAAGACTGAAGAAATGAGGACCTAGAAAGCGAAACCATAGTAGAGCGACCCATTACAAGCGATAATTTTGTTGATGAGTGGGTAATTGCTTTTCTCTTTCTATCTCAACTGACCCGAAATCTTGAACCCATGGACAATCGAACACCAAACTTTTACGGAGACAGTTGCAACTTCCCATGGAGATACATCCCTTGTTACGAGCACTCCTCTTATCCTACACATGCAGATGACAACCCTTTATGAGTCTTTCCTTAAGGGCCTGAAGCGATCATGACCACGACAAGTGATCATGATTACAGAAGATCTTGAAGGACATGATGAAGCATATTCACCTTGAAGGAGATGCACGGTCTACAAAGGCTACCCCTTCATACAAAAGGGAGTGGAACTTTGGTATGTGGAGGTACACCTCCACCGTTTGAAAGGAGTTTGCCCAAAGAGGATGGGGCATTACTTTTTCATCTCACGTGTGCCACAAGCAACTTTCTTCGATGCCGTTCGTGAAGCAGCCATGGAAGCCATACGCCGGATCGGAGAAATACTTGAAGCAAGACTCCGTTATACTCGGGAATACCTAAGCGGAGTGCATGCAGAGATGATGAAGGTGAAGCTCAAGACCACCATGATGAAACAGAAGATTGAAGATTTCAAGGCTCATGTCGCACAATTCGGTGGGATGAAGAATCCTCGAGGAGGATAAATAAATAAAGTGGAAGTAATGTCGACCATACCAAATCATGTGGGTGGCAGCATTTGTAACAAGTACTTTTTGGAATTTGGATTCTGAAAATGGTTAAGGATGTAATGAAAGATTGATATGAGATTAATGAGATTTTATGGATAAACTTGTGCACTTCTTTTGGTCATAGTACTCTATAAAGCCACAGGATCAATGAAGAAAGAAATGTGTTACTCATGACGGTCCATAGGAGGAAAATTTGGACAAAATAAGTTGGAGTTTTGTTTTGATATGATGGTATGAAGAAACAGAGTACTATTGGATTTAAAGGAGGTGTAACAAGAGAGTTACTCCAAAGATGAGTTAAAGCTGCACTAGTGTTGAAGTGGGCCATAACCCACAGGCCCGAGATTTTGATAAGGAACAGATTGTAACCTTGATAAAGGAGTACATTTGGAAGAATCAGTGATCCAATCAGCATACGTTTCGTAGGAGGTTATGCAAAAACCTGAGAGTGGTGAAGTAAAGATAGATGTTTTGTTTGGCTTGCAGAAACCATGGAATTACTCGAAACCAGTTCGAGAACAAGTGCAATTCTGCAATGCTTGTGAGTATGCCCAAGTGTTAGAATACGTGATTCGATTTTTACGTATGTGGTAATGATTCAAATGCAGGATGGATTGGCCCCATACCGAAGACTTCTATCATGAACTATCATATGTTGATGGAAAATCGAGAGAGCCTTGAAAACCTTAGAAGAGTGTCGACACTATAAGCCATAAAACCATAGAATGGTAGTACGATGGAACCCATTACACGCAACCATAGCCAATCGTATGATATACGTTGAAGTTCAACCCAGACCCGTTTTCTGCAGGAGAAACCATTAATGGTAGACCACCATGAGTGTTTCGATAGTTGTCTAGAATGGACACAGACCCCTCAGCTAAGAAGATCCAGTCTCGGACGAACTTCAACTTTGACGAACCGACCCAAGATTTTGAGGAACACCCTATACTTCTGGCAGAAGAGCTTTAATGAAGGAGCTATTGTAAGATATGTGAAGGGACATACATTTTCAGCCCTCTAGAGGAAGTATCTGAGTTTATTGGAACCATGACCTTGTTTTTAAGCGTGGTAGCACCCCTGACCTTTCTCGACCAAAACATTTGCTAGAAGACCCCAACCCCCAACCTTTTTCTTGCTAGCCTCTTGAATCTCGAGGGCGAGATTCATTTTAAGTAATGGTAGGATTGTAACATCCCAAATTTTGGAATGTTAATATAATTAATTGAATTGTTTGTTTGTTTGCTTGAGTGAATTAAACTTGATTGAAATTTGAACCTTTTCAAAAACTTTTGAATGAGAGGGAATAAAATGACTTTCCCCTTCTCCGGTAAATTCAAATTCATCCTATTAAAATCAGTGAGAGAAGATGACATGACTTCTTCAACTATAAAGAATTTGAACGGAGTTTTGCAATTTAATTCTTTCAAATATTTGCACTTGCTTCTCTATTTTTCTTCCCCGAGAAATACCCCGAAAAATAAATTCTTGCAAGCAAGAAAGAGCGGAGGAAAATGACCCTCCAAAATCAGGGGCATGTTGGAAATTATTTGAGCCAAGTAAATCCCAAGTTTTATTTAAAAATTATTTGCAAAAAGAAATAAAGCCTTTAGGGATTTTCTGAAAAACATTTTTTAAGTTTTTATTTTGGCCGTGGAATAATGCTCATCATCTACATTTTATTTTTCTGATAATTTTAGTATATAAAAACTCTTTATTCGAATTGATTTGATTTCCTTTTTATTGTTTTAATTTCCTAATTTTAAAAATAGGAATGGAATCGTTTTATTAGGAAAAACCTGCTGGCCCATTAAGCACTTTCCTATTCTAGCCCAACAAGAGATCATCTCCTTCCTCTGTTTCCTCTCACGTTCTGAAGCTTTCCATATCCATGGAGACAGGAATCTCCACCTTCCCGATCTCCCTCGTCTTTCCATCCCAGCGCCTCCCGAGACCGCCTATAAAACCCCCTCCCTCTCCTCGTTCCATTTTTCCCATCACCACGCCCCCTCCCTGCCCGTAGCCACCTCGCCACCGTCCTCCTTTTCCTGCCTAGAAACGCTCACCAGGAGCTCTCCAGGAACCTCCCCAACGCCCACCCCCACCTCGCGGCGACCTCGCCTCGCCGGAGCAGCCCTCCACATCGCCGTCTCCTTCCTGCCATCTCTGCCTCACGTACAGGTAACTCCGTTTTCGTTTTTCAGATTTATTTCCGTAACAGATTTAGTTCCGTTCTTGTTTAGCTTATAACTTTTGATCTAGAAGTCCAATGATGCTGATTCTTTTTGCGTTAGATCACAATTTTCTTGTAGTTTCCAAAAATATATTATTTGTCTATGTTTGGATTTAGAAAAGTTGAGTTAGATCAGATTTGAATTAAAGCTTGTTTTGCTTATTCCGGGAGTTTAAAAATAGATTTTTAATTAATTCTTTTTGCTCCTGGTCTCTAGGACCTTTGTTTATCCAGTAGTATTTAGTATTTTATTTTCAGGTTAATTTAAATTAGGTTTTTAGCAAAACAGTACTGTTTTAATATTAGTTCTGTTTTAGCTTCTTATTTATTGTTTTTATTAGTTTTAAATTATTTCTTTTTGTCACTTTTGACAAAATTAGTTGTGTTTCTGTTAGACAACAGGAGAAAATTTATTTTACTTTAAAAAATTATTTTCCTTAGTTTTGTATGAAACCTTCTATAGGTCATAGTTAGAGTTTTATAAAAGCTTTTTATTTGTTTTTTTTGCAAATAAAATTTTATGGAAAAAAATACTTTCTGTTAAATTAGTTATTTTACATTTTATTTTCTGTTAATTTATTAGTTTAGTATTTTAATTGTTGTTAAGTTTTTACTTACGGCAAAACTATATTAGATGTTTGTAGCAAAGTCATAGATCTTCGTTAGTAGTTTTTCTTTGTAGTTTTATTTGAAGTTTCTTTTGATTTTGTTTGAGTTTTATTATCGATTTTCCTTGCTGTTTTGATTGTTATTTCGAGTGCTAAAATTGTTTGCTAGGATGTTTGCTTATGTGAATGCTATGTTTGACTATATAGATTTTCAACGGAGTGACGATTAGTTCTACCAAGTCATTTTATGACAGCGTTGTTATCTTCATCAAGTATTACCAGGCAAGTTCACTTTGACCATTGCTTTCATACCTATGTTTTTATTGCATTTAGTGGCATCCTTGCAACCACACCTCAGTAGTGTTATTGAAATTCTTGTAGTTGAGTAGTATGCATGAGGTAGGAAGCCATCACCACATTACCAAGCCGGGACGATATTTTATTTTAATGCTACGCTATAGTAGACGGGGTTTGGTATGAGTGCACGAGAGTGGTGTGAAGAAGGAGGATTCTACGTCAATGGCGACAACTCCATGATGGAATCTGCAAGGACTGCATCTTCAAGACCTCAAGACTTCAAGACTCGAGACAGAATTCAATACACACTCTTTGGGTGAAGGATGGTTGACGGGCACCTGGAGAACCCAGTGGTTGGCGGGATGCATGGAGAAGCGCCATGACATCTTGCGGAAAGCTTCACCCAGACTCAAAGAGACGGAAGAATACTTCATGCCGGAAGCTTACCTGCAACCGCAAGTCATTATGGGCTCGGCTTGGTTGACCTTAGTGGTGACTCTGGCTGGGGCGGTACTAGCAGATGTAGAACTACGGTAGGATGGGATGAGTACGGAAAGTGGTCGGAGGAACTCTTGGAAGACCATGTTTGGTCGTCTTGTTCTCAAACACCACGAAGTGCGAGAACGTAAAAGAGGGATCGAATCTTGCGGGTAAAGTGTACAAACCTCTGCAGAGGGTTTATAACCTAATCGATTAGCCGTGTCCCCGGTTACGGACAATTTGAGCCTCTGGACTTGGATCTATCTCGGAACTCTCAACACCGGATTGATAACTTAATTGTGGGCAACTTATGATGATTTTGGGCTATGAGACATCGGTTGGTGGAACCATGTCATGATAGAAAGCTCCTTAGTACAGACTTCATTCTATTCCTTTGATGTAGGTAAAAATAAAAATCAGCTTTTACGCATAAACAAAACTCAGATCTGAGCCATAAAGCCATATTGCATATAGTATAGTTTTATCATCTGTTTTTAGCATATTGTGATCTTGCGGTACATTCAATGTCTTGACCTACACGGCTGCAACTTATCATGTTGCAGATATTTTACTCCGACGGGTAAGAATGCAGTGCAGGTTACGGTCTACACTCAACCTGCCGATGGCGTTGATGGGACTCCACACCCGTTTGATTGTTTCCGCTGAGTATTATGAGGTATATATCATTTTACGTTATTTATACATGTGATTGCACTTTGATATATACATTGATGTACCGTGTGTGCCGACATATCTTGATCCGAGGATGGCACAAGAATACGAAGGCTTGACCGTCTGAGGTCGGGTCGCTACAACGATGGTCCTCAGAACTCCATGCAGACATACGATCCTGGTCAATATATCTTGGCCATCTTCGCACTTGTATTGGTGGTTTTCACTGGGATAAAGTGAGCCACTTTGGTCAAGCGAATCAACTACTACCCAGATAGAATCATATCCCGTTCGGGTTCTGGGAAATCCGGTAATGAAATCCATGCCAAGCTTATTCCACTTCCATTCGGGTATCGGCATAGGCTATAGTACTCCTGCTGGCTTCTGATGTTCTGCCTTCACTCTCTGACATACATCACATATGGCTACATACTCGGCAATATCCTTCTTCATACCAGTCCAACAGAAACGATCCTTCAAATCCAAATACATCTTGGTGTTTCCGGGGTGAATCGAGTATAGCGAATCATGGGCCTCCT
Organism: Aegilops bicornis; assembly: GCA_021605145.1. NCBI lineage: Eukaryota > Viridiplantae > Streptophyta > Magnoliopsida > Poales > Poaceae > Aegilops > Aegilops bicornis. The sequence continues at coordinate 260,833,804 of CM038674.1, read as the reverse complement.
GAAGTATTAACTTCCTAATCTCTGCATTATTGGGTATATGTACACTGTCCTCAAACCATAAGGTGTCGTGCTCATCCTTACAAAAACCTTTGGCCTTTCCTTTGCTCATCCTCTCTTTTAACTCAGCAATCTCTTTGTCATCCTTCTAAGCTTCACGGATCTTTCCCAACAATGTAGACTGAACTTCCATTGCTACAAAACCTTTGGGAACAATCTCCAACCGAAGTTCCCTGAGATCCTCGGCTAACTCCTTTGGTAATCCACTGCTTATTAGGGTATTCGTCCTTATTTTCTTTATGGTTGTGTCCTATTTCTCCACAAAGCTTGTATGCACAAGGTTTCTTCATATCATTTCCATAAGGCCTCAACTTCTGGGACACAAGCCAAGACTTTAACAAAGTCCACTTAAATTCCTTCCAAGTGGTTACTCCTTGCCATCCATTGATGGTTTGGTACATCTTCTACTAGGTAGCAGCACCTCTTTCAAAACACTCAAGAGCATGCTGGGTCATATACTTTTCAGCTATAGTGTTATTCTCCATATAATCCTCCATGTTCTGAATCCATCGGTCTGTCTCCAATTGACTCAACGGTCCAGAAAATACAAGCTCACCTCCATTCATCCTCTATTGGGTCCAGGGGTTTGGGGTGGGACAAGAGAGATGGAGAGGGATACACACAATACAAACAAAAGTTTTGAAAAGACAGATTTTGTTGTGGTTGTCGTAAAAACATCAAACAAATGACAGCTCACAATCATCGCATCTAACGTAGGTATAACAGGGGTTTGGGTCTTCTAAAGGTCAATAAATCTTCAAGGTCATCAAACCCTTCAAGTCTTGTTCATGCCTCCAATGGCTTCTTCTGGTTATGCTTGTCCTTTTTGCCAGATCATCTTTGTTGACGTGAAATCTCTCAGGACATCCTTTAATATTTCTGGGGTTGCATTCCAAACTTCTGGGTTTCAACATCCTTGGCATGAACCATGATCCTACTGTCCTTCAGTTCCTGACGAATCTTTGATGTAGCAAGGTTTGGCTCCTCTAGCTTGTCTACTTTCAGCTTCTGGGTCCTGAGTTCTTCACGAACTGCTTCCTTATCAAATACTGCTTCTTGTAGGTCCATCTGAACTTCTTGATGTAAGACTCCTGTCGGTGTACTAGAGTAGGGGTACCCTAGTATCCCGAACTTGTGCACGGGCAGTTGCAGCCCTCCACGGCAAGGCTTACCGGGTGACCGCCAAGGTCCTCCGTGGTTCCTTTGGAGCCATTCAAGAACAAAGTATTCAAGCCAAGGAGGCAAGGCCCCGGCAAGAGGAGCTTGCTGGGAAGGCCACCCAAGGCACCTAGGAGACAAGGCCCGGCAAGAGGAGCTTGCCGGGAAGGCCCGGTGAGCGACAAGCTTCCGGACGCGACAAGACAACAACATGACAAAGGCGCTTGCCGCGCAGACCAATACTCTCTGTACTGCGCTCCGGCACATCCACTAATGTGTCGCATACAGGACCTTTCGAACGCAGCGTGGCAAGAGGCCGGCGTCTTGACCGGAGCGCTGTGGCAAGCGGCGCCGACAAGATTGCCATCGTGGCAAGCGGTGGCGCCCTGGCGGTCCCTTTCTACCTTTGTTAGGGCGGCGTGAGCGGGCATTTAATGCCTTTGTCCCCTGCCGTCGGGGTTAGGTATGATACCTTTGTACAAGTAGCTGTACCAACCACTCCTTTTCCATTTTACCCTTGTCTACATTGCCACCGCCGGAAACCCTTTAGCATATAAAAGGAGGCCCATGCATAGCGTGGGGAGGGGAAAGAAAGAGTAGCACTCAGCGCTCTGAGCAAGAACTCAATACACTCGGACATGCAGCGGTAGGAGTGTTATCTCTCCGGAGAAACTCCGAAGCTGGGTAAACCGCTCGTGTGCCGCCTCGATCTGCTCTTCGTGCGACCTCCGCCCCCGCCGAACCGAAAGGGGCTCGGTCCGCCGGTCCCATAGGTGTTCGTGGGCCAGATCAGCCTCCCCGACATCTTTGGCGCGCCAGGTAGGGGGCGTCGAGATTGTGTGAACCTGATCCATCGTCCACATGAGCTAGATCTTCATCATCTTCATCGACATGCCACCGAAGAAGAAGGCTTCGGCGGCAGATGTTCCGTCCGCGTCGAACCCACCACCACCGGAACAAACGGGTGGTGGGGTAGATGCCGGCGGAAGAATGGACGTCGACGGGGGAGCCCACGGTGCTGGCAAGTCCAAGGACAAGGCTGCGCAGACCTCGGCGTCCGTACATGCACCGCGCCCGTCTCAGGAGGCGCGGGGCCGACAGCGTCATGGTATTCACAACGCCATACGCTCGTTGGACCGAGATCGAGCTGGTGGATTTCGGGATGCTCAAGACCAGCATACTGCGCCAACATCTTTGGCGCGGCGAAACGCGATCGCTGGGCGGGATATTGCTCCTTCTAACATAGTTAGAAGTCCGAGCATATCCGCTCCTCGCGCCGTTCGCCATCGCCACCCACCACTCCAGCGAAGCTTTGGCGAGAGCTCAAGCGCTCTGGATTACCCTCCAACAGCCGACAAGGTCGATGAATGGAGGCCACCATTCGAAGTCTCATCGGCTTTGCCAGCAGCGGCGCTCCGCGGCAGCCGAGTGCATCGCTGCAGCGGCAGGACTGCCAAACACGAGCCGGTGGCGGCAAACTGGTGGGGTGCAACCACCATGCACTCTCCGCCCGAAGGCCAAGATCGCCGACTCGCCGGATCCACCTCGACAGCGACTCCACCGCATCGCCGGATCCACGAGCTCGTCGCGATCGGCGCCAAGTTCTTCACGAATAGCGGCAAGAAGACGGCTTGAACTTCGCATCAGCGCCCGAAGAGAAGCGGCGTCAATCCGACCAGCGCTGGGCCCTCTGTCGACATGCATGCGCCAGGGGAACCATGCGACTTGCCGTCTGTAGGTTGCCCTGCGTTCACTTTCGTGAGCTGCGGCAAGTCCGGTGGCCCGGCAAGAAGAATTTCAAGCAGACGTGCAGAGAAGTACGGCGGCAAGACGCATCTGTCGGAGTTCCTCGGCATCTACACCATCGCGGTGCAAGCTCTTTGGGGGCGAGACGACAAGATCTGGCCAACTACTTCCGGCGGTGCTCAAGCCCAATGTCGAGATCCTGGCTCATGCACTTGCCGGACAACTCCATATCCTCTTGGGCAGATCTATGCCATCGGTTTGTCGGCACCTTTACAGCGGCCGCAAGCCCCATGGCCAAGAAAGCGACCTTCATACTGCTTTCGCCCGGAAGGAAGGAGAGCCCCTAGCAAGTACATTCAGAGATTCAGCAGACAAAGACAACATCCCAGATGTCCACTCTGCTGCGGTAATCAGCGCGTTCCATCGAGCGTCGCGAAACCGCGAGATGCGGAGGAGAGATGGCGATGTGCAAGATCAGAGACGTCAGTGAGCTATATACCCTGTCCGACAAGTGTGCACGTGCTGAGGAAGGGAGGAGATTCCCTGGAGAGAATACTGAAGCAGGCGAAGAAGAAGACCAAGTCTGGCAAGAGCTCTGATGCCCACTCCGGCAAGCGCACCTCTTTGGAGTGTTGCGCTACCGTCGAGGACGCATCATCGAGCTCCACCGGCAAAGTCTTGAGGAAGCGATCTGCTCCGGCAAGCCCTAGGGTTTTGTTCCGTTGAAGCGAGACGCTCCAAGTCCGGCAAGAGCTCTAATGCCCACTCCGGCAAGCGCACCTCTTGAGTGCTGCGCTACCGTCGAGGGCGCACCATCAAGCTCCACCGGCAAGTCTTGAGGAAGCGATCTGCTCCGGCAAGCCCTAGGGTTTGTTCCGTTGAAGCAGACGCTCCAAGTCCGGCAAGAGCTCTGGTGCCCACTCCGCAAGCGCACCTCTTCGGAGTCTGCGCTACCATCGAGGACGCACCATCGAGCTCCACCGACAAGTCTTGAGGAAGCGATCTGCTCCGGCAAGCCCTAGGGTTTGTTCCGTTGAAGCAGACGCTCCCGACAAGTTTTGCTCCGGCAAGCTTGCCGGGGAACGTCAAGCTCTGGCTGAGCCGCAGGTTCTCACCGTGGAAGCAGATGTTCCCGCAGCAGCAGATGTGCCGGTGGTTCTTTGGTTGATCAGGACGACGCCAAATCGAGCCGCGGCGAGACACCTTCGCTCTAGTCTATGGAGCAGGCGGTTCTCCCCACGAGAACTTCGTATCACGGACCACCTCGAGTGCTCGCTTATGATGAGCTTGAGCAAGAGCGATTGCGACAAGATGACGCTGCTCCTTGAGGAGGGTCGTCTTGCTGCTATCTGAGCTGCTCGATACCCGGCAAGCTTTGCGCGCTACCATAACCGCATAAAGTTAATGCCGAAGTCTCGAGGAAGGCGACCGTGTTGTTCGGCGCGTTCAGTCCGCCAAGAATTCCAACAAGTTGACGCCGAAGTGGGAAGGCCCTTACCGGGTGAAACGAGTCACTAGGCCTAGCGCTGTCCGCCTTGAGACCGAAAATGGCATTCCGGTGAACAACTCCTGGAACATTGAGCATCTTCGTAAGTTTTACCCATAGGGCGTGGTTGCCGGAACCTGTTCCGGCAACCACCTTTTGTACAAGTCTTGCCGATGTTGCATGTAATCCTTTGTACAAAGCCGGTATGAGACCCGTCCATAAGCTAATGTGCTTCGCACATCTTGTCAATTTCATGCTTCCTACTTCTATTTTGCATGCGTTATCGACACTTTGTGCAGCACCTATCCCAGAAGCAATAACGAGCCACAAGGCTCCATATCTTTATTTTCTCTTCTTTCTCTTTCTCAAAGAAAGGAAGGTTCCCTCGCCCACAAGTTTGCCGGGGGGAAAGGAGAAGATAATGGTGTGGACCAAGCGTCGCTCAAGGGAGTCTAGCCTTACCGGGAAGCAAACGACAGAAAAGCTAAGTTGCTAAAGTTTGAGCAATCAGTTTTAAAATTTTTAAGTTATCTTCCTCAAACGACCGTACTTTGTATGGAAAACCCGTGCGCGGAGGAACCAACTCGTAGCTAGTTGCGCCCTTACTTTGTTTCGAGTCCGCTCAACAACTTAAGTGAGCTGCGATTGCGCCCTTACTTTGTTTCGAGTCCGCTCAACAACTTAAGTGAGCTGCGATTGCGCCCTTACTTTGTTTTGAGTCCGCTCAACAACTTAAGTGAGCTGCGACTAGTTGCGACAAGGTTTCTTGTCGGTAGCAGCACCGCCAAAGAAGGCGACGTCACTTTTCGGCCTTCATGACCCAGTGCTCTTGACAAGTTCCCTAAAAGCGTGGGGCAAAAACATACAAAGGAAGGAACCAAGTAAAGGAAATAACATAGCAATTGCTACCGAAATAGAGTTATATTACAGGATAGCTTGTCGCAACTCTAATAGATTGTTCTCATAACATGACCAGCAGCAGCAAGAAAAAGAGAAAGCGGGCGGCCTAATCTACGTCGACCGCCGGGGGCTCTCAAGGAAGCAAAGGATGCTACCGCAGCTACCGAGGGATCGGCGGTCGGCGTAGGGCCGTCAGTGCGATCGCCGGACCCCTCGCCAGCTTCTGCGGCGGCAGCTTAGGAGGCTTCTTCGCCGGCGGGCTCGTCGGCGCCAGCTTCTTCTCTGATGGCAGCGGCGTTGTCGATGTGCAGCAGCGTCCTCCTCGCCGACGGCCTCGGTCTCCATTGGCTCTGTGGCGGATGGATTTGACGACCGGAAGATAAAGAAAAGTCAAGCAAATATTCAAAAAGAAAATCAGAAGAAGAAGAACACAAGGAAAGTTTTCAAGCAAGAGGATTACATGCTAGGAGTCTGCAGTCATGGTCTCCGCCACTGTGGGATCGTTGGTGCTGTCCCTTCTTGGGAGAGATGTCCCTTGCGGAGAACTGCCTTGCGGAGAAGTCTCCCTTGGAGAACGCAGCTCCCTTGCCGGGAATCCTCCCTTGGCGGTGTAGTCGGCAGAAGGCATGTCGAGGCGGCTTGAGGCACTCTGGTAAGGCTGCTCTGCTCCTACACAAATCAGCGATCGAGATATCTCGGCAAAGAAAGGGCACCCATGCACGCCTAACAGCGAAGTAAACCGTATACTTACGCTGGGGGCTGCAGCGTGCCGATGCCCTGTTTTGGGCCTGGCCCAACAGCGCTTCGGCACCGTGTGTGGCCCAGGCAGGGGGCTCTGTCGGTGTACTAGAGTAGGGGTACCCTAGTATCCCGAACTTGTGCCTGACGATTGCAGCCCTCCACGGCAAGGCTTACCGGGTGACCGCCAAGGTCCTCCGTGGTTCCTTTGGAGCCATTCAAGAACAAAGTATTCAAGCAAAGGAGGCAAGGCCCCGACAAGAGGAGCTTGCCGGGAAGGCCACCCAAGGCACCTAGGAGACAAGGCCCCGGCAAGAGGAGCTTGCGGGAAGGCCCGATGGCGACAAGCTTCCGGACGCGACAAGACAACAACCGCGGCAGACCACCACTCTGTACTGCGCTCCGGCACATCCACTAACGTGTCGCCACAGGACCTTTCTGTGCAGCGTGGCAAGAGGCCGCAGCCGGTGACCTTGATGTGGCAATGGCCCGACAAGATTGCCATCGTGGCAGCGGTGGCGCCCTGGCGGTCCCTTTACGCCTGTTAGAGGCGATGTAGACGGGCATTTGATGCCTTTGTCCCCTGCCGTCAGGGTTAGGTATGATACACTGTACAAGTAGCTGTACCAACCACTCCTTTTCCATTTTTACCCTTGTCTACGTTGCCACCTGTCGGAAACCCCTTTAGCATATAAAAGGAGGCCCATGCGCAACGTAGGGGAGGGGAAAGAAAGAGTAGCACTCAGCGCTCCTGAGCAAGAACTCAATACACTCAGACATGCAGCAGTAGGAGTGTTATCTTTCCGGAGAGCTCCGAAGCTGGGTAAACCGCTCGTGTGCTTCGCCTCGATCTGCTCTTCGTGCGACCTCCGCCCCCCGCCGAACCGAAAGGGGCTCGGTCCGCCGGTCCCATAGGTGTTCGTGGGCCAGATCAGCCTCCCCGACAACTCCAGATCCTGGTGATGCACCAGCTATGGTTAAAACTTCATCCTTTGCCGATAGGTGCTCCATCAGCCTTCTACCATCCAATCCTTCCATGCATATGCATGATTAACTCACCACGGTGACAATAGCATAAGCGGGCGATAACATCATGGATAGCGTGTTTCTGCTCTTTGTCATTTCTATGAGCTATCATTCCATAGTTGATATCTCCTGCCTTAGGGTTTTCTTAACAAAAACTTTGAGTTTTTAACTCTCCATGCTCCGGTCTTTCTCCGATACACCTTGATCTCGGGTATTGACAACTTCCATAGTCTGCCAAGTTCCATAAGGGGTGCCTTCCTAGGTCATACAAATCCGGAAATTCTTCAAAGCCTTCAAATTCTCCTAGTCTTCGGAGTCTTCACCGTTGTAGTTTCCGTCATTATAATACACGGTAAAAATCCTCTTTATTCCAAAGTAGTCTTAGTTGTCCGATATCTTGTACTTCTTGGAGTGGTCTCATCAGTCGAAACTTCGAGTGGTCAAAAGGGGAAAAGGGGTATGGTCTCACTAAAAGGGAATATTTGAATAAGCTCAGAAGAGAAGAGAGGTAAAAGATCTTTTTGAAAATGAAGTTGTAGAGAAAAATCTTTCCTATGGGCTTGTCGGGTTTCTAGGGTCACGTCCTCTGATCAACATGTGCTCGATACCATCTTGTAGCGACCCGACCGAATGGATCAAGTCTACGTGGCTTAAGTGTCATCCACGGATCGGTATCTTTGACACACACGATGCTCGAGGATTTATAACGAGAGGTAAATCACATGTATAAATAACGTAAATACTATTACCTCAATCCAAATATAGCGGAAGCAACAAGGTTGTGGATTCCCATCAACACCAACGTCAAAGTTGAGTGTAGAAATCGTAACCCTAACGTATCACTTACTCGTCGTGAAAAGTCTGCAACATGAAAAGTTGCATCCTAAAACGGGTCAAAGACATGGAATATCTTTGGCAAAGTAACACAGAGAATAATGGAATGATAAGCCTATACTACATGCATATATGGCTGGTGGAAAAGCTCTATGGTTACAGTTTTTGCGTAAAGCCAATTTTTCCCTACTGCAAAGGAATAAATTTTATTTAACTATCATGGAGGTTGTTGAACATTGAGAATGGTTGACAGCATCCTCAATCCCAATTAAAAGTACTCATTAACAACCCAACAATATTAATTAGAGTAACATGATGAGATCAACAGGATAATCCAAGAACTAGATACTCAAGATGTACATAACCGGGGACACGGCTAATCATGATTAGTTTATACACCCTGCAGAGGTTTGCGCACTTTTCCCCACAAGACTCGATCGCCTCCGTTGGATTTCTCGCACTACATGATGTTTGAGAAACGGATGATCGAGACATTGTCTTCGAAGCGCTTAGCACCTTACATAGGGTAGACCGGTACACCTACTTTCCCCTACATCTGCTAGTCTACCCGTAAGAGTTCGCACAACTTAATCAACTATGCGAGCCCATAATGGCTTGTGGCTGCACACGGAAGTTTCTAGTTTGAATAATCTCATGATCCCTTTGAGCCTGGGTGGCGGACCGTAGGATGATCACACGGTATATCCCCGGGATCTCCTAGGACAACACTGGTATATCCCCAGGTGTCCGGGCAAGTCCACTGGTATATCCCCAGGGTGCCCCTAGCAATCCACCCAGATGAGTATTTAAGTTGCCACCTTAAATAAACCATTAAATAACAATCTCACATCTGTCATGGATTTCACTCATACCCAAACCACGTCTACGAGCATAGCATAGCAATATAAGCAACGCGTAGAGGTAACTCCCAAGGGTTTGATAGTAACAGGGCAATAGGTTCCTACCTCAGCAACTACTTCCCAATACCCACATGTTATCAATCCTACTCATGCAATGTTTGAGGGTTGAAACTAATGCATAAAAACTAGATACGAAAGGGATATGATCAAAATGTGAACTTGCCTGCAATGTTGATGAATATGATTCTCACTCAAAACTCTTGATAGTTCTACTCGTCACACTCCGGTCAATCTATCGTAATCAAGCAATAGTAACCACACATAAGCAATCACTCAAAAGATCAGAAAGAACGAAGAAAACAAATCGGAAAACATCAAAACCAAGAAAATAACTCTTGCAACATAAAACAATTTCTAACAGTACCAAAATTATGTGAATTTGGCCTTATCAGAAAGTTTAGGTCAAGAGCTTCACTTTGCAAAAAGAATCAACTCAAACGGAGTTACGGAACTCAAGTTATGAACAAAAGAAGTTTGAATATGAATCTGAACAAATTTCAAAATTTGAAAATTTCAAAAAGTTGACGTGACAGGTTAACTGGATAGGTGAAAACAAGAGCGAAACTATAGGCGCTGGTTTTATCTAATTTGGATGAGCGAGTAAAAAGTTATGGCTATTTGAAAAATCGGGGCCAAAAGGCTTTTCTGGAAGAAAAATAAGCTATGGAAAAAATACAAAGAAATATACCTTTATAAGGTAGAGAAAAGACAACTTCGGAGAGGGAAGAAGTCACGCCGAAGAGGAGAAAAATATTTTTCTTAAATGAATCCAGTCAAATCAAAATATTGATTTAACCCAAATCGGATGATTTTTGAAGGCTCTATGGGTCTATATTTATTGGTGGAAAAGAGGCTTAGGGGTCAAAGGCTAGGCAATGTGGGACTAAACGTATACATGCAGATAAATTTCAAAAAAAGTCATGCGTATTGGGCTAAGACTTCAGCTAGGCCGCGCGCGTGTACGTGTTGTTTTTTTTTTCAATGAAGGAAGAAAAAAAAGCTGGAAGGGAAAAGCTGGCTGGGCCTGGCCCATTTAGGAGGAGGGAAAAAGAAAAAAACAAAGGAGCGCCCATGCTACTATGCTGCGCACGTCGGCGACAGTTAGTCCCAGGCGCACGCGCAGTTTTTGTTAGAAACAGAAAAGGAAATCTGAATAAATAAAACCAAAATAGAATTTTATATAGGCATATTATATATCAAAATTTTCAGAAAAAGTTTTCCTACAAGCTGAACATTTTTCTAGAGTCCAATAGAGTACACACAAATTCAAATAAAACAAAGAGTGCTTCTGCCCTAGTAATATCCAGTAAAAATCATTTTAAAATTACCAAATTTAATTCAAATTTATTTCTCTCCAATTTTCTGATGTAGGGAATCATGTTACCCTATTTTCCATATATTTTATTTTTGGAGAAAAATAATTTGAATAAAACTAAAATAACTCCAAATTGAAAATAAATTCAAAAGAACTTGGGATTTATTTCTTTGAAACTCCCAACTCATATTTCATATGTTTTGAAGAAGTCATTTTATCTTCGCTCATGAAAATCATTGAGTTGCATAAAGTTTCAGAATTGGAAATATTTTCAAATGAAATTCAAATATTTTCAACACCCTTGTCATTTAAATAAATGGAAGAAGTCATGTCATCTTCTCTCCAGGGTTTTGTGATGAAAAGAATTTGAATTCCCGAAGATCATAAAAGCAAAAATGAAAGTTTGGGAAAGTCCTTTTATTCCCTCTCATTAACTTTCAAAAAGTTTCAAAAATTCACTCACTTTCAGTCAATCAATCAAACAATCAATCAAAACTATCTATTTATTATAACATTACAAAATTTAGAATTTTGGGATGTTACACTTGCATGATTTGAATGGAACTAACCCGGACTGACGATGTTTTCAGCAGAATTGCCATGGTGTTATTTTGTGCAGAATAAAAAGTTCTCGGAATGACCTGAAACTTCACGTAGATAAGTTTTGGACTTAATAAAAATATTAGCGAAAGAATCAAGTGAAGGGGGCCCACACCCTGGCCACAAGGGTGGGGGGCGCGCCACCAGACCTTGTGGGCCCCCTAGACCTCCACCGACCTCAACTCCAACTCCATATATTCATGTTCGGGGAGAAAAAATCAGAGAGAAGGATTCATCGCGTTTTACGATACGGAGCCGCCACTAAGCCCCGTTCTTCCTCGGGAGGGCAAATCTGAAGTCCTTCGGGGCTCCGGAGAGGGGAATACGTCGCCATCGTCATCATCAACCATCCTCCATCACCAATTTCATGATGCTCACCACCGTGCGTGAGTGATCTCATCGTAGGATTTCTGGACCTGGATTGGATGAGATTTACCATATAATCGAGTTAGTTTTGTTAGGGTTTGATCCCTGGTATCCACTATGTTCTAAGATTGATGTTGCTATGACTTTGCTATGCTTAATGCTTGTCACTAGGGCCCAAGTGCCATGATTTCAGATCTGAACCTATTATGTTTTTATGAATATATTTGTGTTCTTGATCCTATCTTGTAATTGAATAGTCACCTACTATGTGTTATGATTCGGCAACCCCGGAGTGACAATAGTCGGGACCACTCCCGGTGATGACCGTAGTTTGAGGAGTTCATGTATTCACTAAGTGCTAATGCTTTGGTCCGGTACTCTATTAAAATGAGGCCTTAATATCCCTTTGTTTCCAATGGGACCCCGCTGCCACGGGAGGGTAGGACAAAAGATGTCATGCAAGGTCTTTTCCATAAGCACGTATGACTATATTCAGAATACATGCCTACATTATATTGATGAATTGGAGCTAGTTCTTTGTCACCCTATGTTATAACTGTTGCATGATGAATGCCATCCGACATAATTATCCATCATTGATCCATTGCCTACGAGATTTTCACATATTGATCTTTGCTTTGTTAATTTCCCGTTGCCACTGTTACAATTGTTACAAAACTGCTACTGTTACTTTTGCCACTGTTACCGTTACTTCCATACTACTCTGCTACTAAATACTTTGTTGCAGATATTAAGTCTTTCAGGTGTGGTTGAATTGACAACTCAGCTACTAATACTTGAGAATATTCTTTGGCTCCCCTTGTGTCGAATCAATAAATTTGGGTTGAATACTCTACCCTTAAAACTGTTGCGATCCCCTATACTTGTGGGTTATCAGTTGCTTCCCAACAAGCGCTATCGTTTTATGCCCCTAGCTAGGCATAAAATTTCAATGATGCTCACATAAAAGATAGTAATTGAAACACGAAGAGAGCATCATGTAGCATGTGAAAACACATTTAAGTCTAACATACTTCCTATGCATAGGCATTTTATAAGCAAACAAATTATCAAAACAAGCAAAGACAAGCATATGCAAGGAAGAAGAATAAAACATAGACAATCTCAACATGAAGAGAGGTAATTTAGTAGCATGAAAATTTCTACAACCATATTTCCCTCTCTCATAATAATTATATGTGGGATCATATTCAAATTCAACAATATAGCTATCAAATAACATATTCTCTATATGATCCACATGCATGCAATGTTGACACTCTTCAAAATAGTGGGATTATCATCAAATAAAGTCATGACCTCTCCAATCCCACTTTCATCAAAAATTTCATAAAATTGAACACTCTCCAAATATGTGGGATTATTTTTACCTAAAGTTGACTCTCTTCCAAACCCACTTTCTATATTATCGCAAGCATATTCATCATGAGGTTTAAATAAATTTTTAAGATCATAAGAATCATTATCACCCCAATCATGATCATTGCAATAAGTAGCAGACATGGCAATATTAGCATCCCCAAGCTTGATGTTTTGCATATTATTAGCACAATTGACATTAATATAATTTATAATAACATCATTGCAATCATGCTTTTCATCTAAGGATCTATCATGAATCACTTTATAAATTCCTTCTTTTAACACTTCCTCATAATTTTCTGATTCTTGAATCTCAAGCAAAACTTCATAAAGATAATCTAGTGAACTCAATTCACTGGCAATGGGTTCATCATAATTGGATCTCTTGAAAAGATCAACAAGTGGACGAGGATCCATATCAATAGATTTTTAGCAAGCAAAGATGCAAGCAAATAGAAGGCACATGGCAACATAAGCAAAGATAGCAAACAAGAGATCTGACGAGAAAACGATGAACGAAAAAGAGGGCGAATAAAAAGGAAATTTTTTGTGAAATGGGGGAGAAGAAAATGAGAGGCGAATGGCAAATAATGTAAATTGCAAGGAGATGCGCTTTGTGATTAGGAACCTGGTAGATGTTCACTACTGCAGGATGCTGCTAACGCGACACTACAATCAGAGACCCTTTGACGAAACTGTGTGTGATGCATTAATCACAAATGGTGATGTAAAAAAACCGTCAAAAAAGATGCAAAACATTTGCGATGAATGACACATCAAACACGGTTCAGATTTTAGTTGGGTGTGCGATGAGGGGCATATGGTTGATCTGTATGAACTGTTTGCGATGAGACAGAACAACAGAAACGGGCAGCCAGATGAAGGTATGTGCGATATACGGCATACAATTCACTGCAATGAACCGTTTGCGATGATTGAGGTGAACGCAAACGATTCAGTGTAAAAAGATGTGTGTGATACCCGGCAAACATGTCGGTAATCAGAATTGTGTGCGATCATTATAGACAGCCCATACGATCTCTTTTTGTGAATTGTGTGCTCTTCAGGGCACACAGTTCAACAAACCAACCTATGGGCGATAATGTAGAAGATCTCTGTCAAATACATATTACTAACCGTCCGCGATGAGATTGACAGGATAAACATAGATATATACAGTCTGCTTAATTTAGTCATTCTTGTTGTTGTTGTTGTTGTTGTTGTTGTTGTTGGATGGCCCCGCGACACCATCTTGGCGAGGACACTTCTTGCCGCTGACTGTTGGCTTTTCATCGCCGCCGTCGTCGTCATCGTTGTTGCTGTCGTCGTCCTCCTCCTCCTCATTCAACCATTCCTCCTCCTCATCATCATTGCCCTCTTCTTCGTCCTCTGACGGCTCCTCGTCCGTCTGGTTGTTGTCTGACGACTCCAGAGGAGGCATCCCTTCCATGAACCGGATATAATCGAGATCTGGGCTCAACGCCGGACTCATGGAAGATGAGAGGGATGATTCTGATGTTGACCTATCATCGGGCGCCAGAATGCTGGCCGAACTGTCGTCCTTGCTGTCCCTCGACATGGCTGCAGAGTGTGTGCCAGTGTGTTGTGCGGTCTACCGGGGACGATGAAGATGGTGGACACTTAAGCGGGGTATGCAGAGAAGAGGAACTGCCAATTGAAGCGGGTTTTTTTGCAGGGGGGGGGGGGGTGGGGATTGAAGCGGGGGTTGATGTATTATCTAACCGCTGATATAATCAACCATAATTATTTGTACCTAGTCGCTCCAAATTCCTGGGGTTGCGCAGGACTCCTATTGGCTATTTGGCTGGTTTCCTTTTTTCAGGACAAAAACAAGGAACGAGTTTTGCGATTATGCACTGCAGTGCATTTAACGGAGTAGGATAGTTGGCAAGCAATACATTGAGCTCTTCTTATTGACAAAGCTAGTAATAATCAAACTAGAAAGGAAAAGAAAAAAGACAAAGAAAAATATCCGTATTTAATCTTCGCGTAACATCAATGGCATAGGATTTAGATGTGCATTACTTAGAGCACATCTAGATCTGCTTTAGCAATACTGTCAAACAAAACCCCTAATGATCATTGCAAACAGCGCATAGAACATGGATAATGCGACAACCACAACTACACATGCTAGTTCCTTCTTGTCTCTTGCTTTCATCTGTTGCCTGTGATTGATTCTTTCTTGCTTCATCGTACTGATTGTACATTCTAGATCAGCCAGTTTCTTCTTCAGCTTTACGTTATCTTCTGCGAGCTTGGTGATAATCCGAGCCCTCCCATGCCATTCTTCATCCAGCCAGTTAACAAAGGCACAAGCCTCATATCCCTGGCAATGTTAAATAGTATTCAGGATGAGCGGTGGCATTAACTGAAGTAAAATGATGAACTTAATTGGCACTAACCTCTAAGGGGCAACTGAGGAACCGCCTGCCAATGTTGAATCCCTCCGTGCATACACGTTGAGCGGGAGTGTGCCCGTGCACACAACTCAACTTTTGGTACTTCTCGGTGGCGCAAAACTCAGAGTCGAACTCATGTTGCGGGAGTCTGGAGTCATGCTCCGGATCCGGCGGCAGATCGCTTTCCTGGGGGGGAGGGGGGTCATTCAGGACGGATTCATTAAGGAGCTATACTTTGGACATGCTAAAAATGATCAGCATAGATTGGAACCTGACAGGACGATTCCGATCCGTAGTACACCTGCCTTCTGATGACCTTAGGCAAGTGCTCGTCAGCGACCGCCGTCGTGGCGGCGATACGAGAAGGAGCAGCCGCACCGAAACCATCAGCACCACTCGTCCGCATTCCCCCAATGCCAGCGCCACACGAGGGAATTTGGAGGCTATGTAGGGATTTGGGGGAAATGGGGAAACTGTGGAGATAAGCTAACGGTCGGGAACTACTTATGGCACTATATGTTGTATACGACACACTGTTTATACATGTCGTTTGTGTTAGGTATTACAACGTCACACATGATTTCCACACCAAACCGTGTGAGAAGACAATGTAGGTTAGACATGGTTGCCGTTACATAACCGTATGTGATGTAATACCCTGTCCATATAATTGAGTTATGGTGAGATACCATGTAAATAGCTGCTCTGCAGATATCTGTAAAAAATAGCCGCTCTGCATATAGAGATGGCGGTGGCGGCCTAGGTAGCGGCTCCCGGAGAAGAGGTCAATCCTTGGTTGATGGGCGGTTGCTCAACCATCGAGGTTGGTGGCGGTGTGATTCGAGCACATCCATCACGGTCGATGGCGGGATAGTGGAGGTCGAACTTTAGGTGGCAGCGCACTAAGCTTTGCTCCTCGACGCTGCTGTCTCGCGTGCCACTGCATTGCGCTTGTCTGTCTGCTGGGTGGAGGTCGCCGCACGGCTAATTAATTAAGGTATTCTTTTCGTGAGTGGCTTAATTAAGGTATTCAATTCCTAAGGGTAGTGTTATACTAGTACTCTGCGTGTATATTGGCTGGCCATTAAATTTTGTCATTGCACGTCTGGATGACAACATGGAGCGCCCTCAGTAATTACGAAAAAAGAACCTTGTGATTTATGCACACATCTTTGGGCAGCAGTTAATCTGTGTATTAATGTTGTTGTTTTGTTTTTAATTACCATTCGTGTGCTGCACATGGAACAATCTCGATGGGTGAAGAATCGGAAAGCCGTAGATTTTATCGGTGGTGTGACAGAGTTCATCAATTTGGTTGAAAGTACAAAGAGGAGAATTGGTGATGCGGACTACATCCTGTGTCCATGTACTGATTGTGCCAATACAAAGTCACATGAAGTTGCAGATGTCCATATGTACTTAGTCTCCAGGGGATTCATGGATGGATATACATGTTGGACCAGACACGGTAAAGAGGAGGTCATGGATGAAGATACCCAGGCCAACGAGATGCCAAACCCCGATCAGTGTCACATGGATGTTGAATCTAACATCGGGGCAGAGGCGTCAATCTACCAATGGAACACCGGAAAGCCGAAACGCCCACTCGAAAACCAAGACGTCGAAGCAGATGACGACGATCTTGATATACCAGATTTTGCTGCTATGTTGCAGATTTCGAGGGCCCAAAAAAGGATATGATTGGGTACAAGGATCTGCCAACTATTTATGTGGACTCCAAGAAAGAATTGTATCCAGGTTGCAAAAAGAAATATTCCAGGTTGAGTTCCACCCTGGCGCCTCTCAGATTTAAAGCAGCAAACGGTCTATCAAACAAGGGCTTCACAGAGATGTTAGGTCTTTTCAAAGAAATTCTTCCGGAAGATAATGTGCTCCCCAAAAGCAGGAATGAAGAGAAGAAAATTGTTTGCCCATTGGAACTTCAAGTACAAAAGATACACGCTTGTGTGAATGATTGTATATTGTACCGTGGTGAGTACAAAGATTTGCGTGCATGTCCCACATGCAAGCATGCACGATACAAGGGTAGGAGAGCAAAGGACAAGTACAAATTGTACGACGAGATCAAGACAGGAATCTCGTTCAAGGTTGTTTGGTACTTGCCTTCAATTCCAAGGTTGAGGCGTTTGTTTGCAAACCCTAGAGAGGCAAAGAGGTCGCGGTGGCACCATGATGAGCAAATTGCGGATAGGTTTATGAGGCACCCGAAAGATGGGGCTCAGTAGGAATTAATCGACAAAAACTTTGAATTTTTTTTCAAGGATCCTAGAAGTATAAGGCTCGGGGAGTGTACTGAGGGGATGAATCCTTTTGGCGATATGAGCACCAATCACAACACATGGCCAATGCTTCTGTGCATATATAACCTAGCTCCTTGGTTGTGTATGAAGAAAAAATACATTATGATGTCAATGATTATCCAAGGCCCGAAACAACCTGGAAATGACATTGACATTTACTTTCAGCTACTGGTAGAAGAACTGGCGGCGATTGTGGATAGATGCTTTCTTTGTAAAATGTTATGATGCTTACAGAAAGGAGATTTTTGATCTACATGCGATGCTGGTGCACACCATTCAAGATATGCCAGCATTAGGCAACTCATCGGGGAAGAAAACAAAGGGAGATGTAGGGCGTGTCACATGCATGGATAGGATAGCTAGCAGAAGACTTCCCAACTCGCACAAAACAGTGTATTTGCGTCATCGTAGGTTCTTACGGAAAACTCACCCATACCGAAAGATGAAAGCTAAATTTGATGGTACGACAGAGGCAGGTGCGGGCCCAAGACCCTATGACAGGGAGGTGGTCCACAACATGGCTAAAAAAATTAATGTTGTGCTTGGCAAGAACCACCCTTTGACGGTGAAAAAAAACACCCAAGGGTCAAGTGTTTAAGAAGAAATTAGTATTCTGGAAATTACCTTACTGGGAGATTCTACATGTACGTCACTGCATCGATGTCATGCACATAGAGAAGAATGTATGTGAAAGCATCCTTGGTACTCTGCTCAAGATTAAAGGTAAAAGAAAGGATGGTGACGGTTCACGGCTCGATATGCTTGCTGATCAATCAAAACGCAAGAGTGAAGCAGAAGATGATGACAAATTTATCAAAGCTTGCCAGAGTTACAATTTCAGTACAAAAGAAGCAACACGGTTCTTCACCTATTTGTTGTTAGTTAAGACACCCTCTTCCTATTGCGCAAACATTAGAAGTCTCATGGATGTGAGCTCAAGTAAAATGAAGTTGGAACACATGAAGTCACATGATTTCCACGTAATGTTGACACAAATCCTCCCGGTGGCCATCGGGAATCTGATGGACAAATATATAAGAAACACACTCATTGACCTCTGTGATTTCTTCAACCAACTATGGCAGAAAGTTGTAAATCCTGAAGTGTTGGATCATATGCAAGATGATATTGCAAGAATATTGACAACCCTAGAGATGTTTTTCCCACCGTCATTCTTTGATGTCATTGTCCATCTCCACTGTGCACCTTGTCGACGAGATAAACTATTGTGGTCCTTTGTTTCTTCGCAACATGTATCCCTTCGAGCGGTTCATGGGAATACTAAATCGCTTTTGTCGGAACCGAAACCATTCAGAGGCAAGCATCCTACAAGGTTATACCGCGGAGGAGGTGGTTGAGTTTTGCACCGGATACATGAAACAAAGACCTATATGTTTGCCCCTCTCTCGCCACGAGGGAAGGCTGAAAGGTAAGCCGGTCCTTGCTAGCACGCAAATGGATGCACTGGAGAATTGGCAGAGAAAGCCCATTTGACGGTACTGCTTAACAGCCCAGTTCTCATCGCTTATGCCGAAGAACACTTGGTGGAGATACGCCAAAGCTTCTTACCAGTGGTGCCTTCATCAATTGTGGAGATGAAGGAGCACACTAAGAACTACGCCGAAAGGCTGAAGAATCCTTTGGCACAAGGATCCATCGATGACATTGCTATGTGGTTGGCACAAAAGCCATCACCTACGGTGTTGACGTACCAAGCATATGACATAAATCGATACACGTTCTACACTGAGGAACATGATCAGAAGACCTCATATCAGAACAGCCTGTTGAATAGAATGCATATTTGTAAATGAAGCTGATAAAAGGGTATACTATGGAACCATCAAAGAGATTTGGGAGCTTGACTATGTGAAAGTTAAGGTGGCATTATTCAGGTGCGCATGGATCCCTCTTGGTAAGGTAAGCATTGATGAGTACAAGAAGACCTGTGTTAACAGGACAACGATGGCATATCACGCGGACCCATTCATTCTTGCCAGCGATGCTACCCAGATTTTCTATGTGGAAGGCCCCTTGCATAAGAACTGCCATTTAGTGATGCATGGGAAGAGAGGGGTACTGGGTGTCGACGATGTTGCCGATGAGGACGAGTACCATGAATTTGATGAGTTGCCAGCCAAGGGATCAGGCACCCGAGTAACAGAGCGGCGTAAAATCATAAAAAACCTCAAGTTCATTCGGGGTCAACTTAATGATCCCAGTTCCTCCATGTACAAGGGAATAAGCCGTAAGACTAGTCTTTATGCCTACCCTGCAACTTAATTCGCTCAATTTAGAACTGTCGCGTGTACTGAATTTTTGAGTTATGCCCGGTTTCTGCTGATGTAAGAACCGTTAATATGTTGACCTTGATATGCTGTAAGCTCAGGCAATGAATGTGAACTGTTTTTTGTTGTTATTATTATATCATAGAGGTAGCACACTCAATTGATATCACTACAGTATGTGTGAACAAAAATATGCAATCTGGTTTGCGAATAGCACACGGTTCGTTGATGAAAGCCGTGTGCCGACCAAACTCCGCCACCCCGCCCACGATCTAAGTCGTGCTTTCTAATTGGCCAGAACCCAAACCCCACGGATCGTACGTCTGCACCATTGGATGCTCCCAGATTGAACGACGATCCTCATCCCTTTCGACAGCACATGCAGTTCCGGTTGTAATTTTATTTTTATGCACAAAATGCACGTTAATCTCAAAAAATGTCTTAAATATAGCTAACGATACCTGAAATGCGCCAGAAAATCAAACCCGTGGTATAATGGTGATTGCGTACCGTGGACATTTTTATGAGGCCAAACGATGAAGTCACCATCCACAAGAGTTTGAATTGACACGTCTCCTTTTGGAAAGCATGATCCTTCATGTGAGATGCTCCGGTTTGGAAGGAGCGGTCATCAAAACTTGTGCCAAAATTTACCAATTTTTTCCACGGGATTGTGAGAGCACGCCACGGGCACACATCGATTTTGATGATGTCCGAACTCCATCTGAATTTCCTGTAATTAAAATACCAACTAGGCCTACGCTAGTGGCCGCACCTCGCGGCCAAAATGTTTGAAACTTCTCCCCGCTTCTCGAACAAACGGATGAAAACTCACAAAGCGATGCACAAATGATCTGTACACCTTCTTTGCCAGGCTGATAGTAAGGGGGTATCATAGCTAGTATCATGCATGCCAACCAGGCAATTTTGATGAGCTGTCATAGAATTAAATGAAGAAAGAGAGGGTTAAGTATCATATCATGAAACCGTATCATAATAAATGCTATGCTACTATGTGTCATGCATGACAATATAAATAAAGTACTTCATATGATACTAGCTACTCTATGATACTATGCAATAGAGCAAGTACAATAGAGTGACATAAGACTAGCCACAATGGGTAGTAACATAGACTAGTAACATGCATATGTTACTAGTCTATGTTACTACCCCTATAGTGGGGAGTAACATATGTGTAGTAACATGCAACACTTCATTTATTAGGCTATAGACTCATCTTGCCTTGAGATGTTTGATGTTACTCATACTATACTAGTAACTAGCTATGTTACCACTTTCCTCTCTTTCTTCATTTATTGCTTGCCACATCATCTATTTTATCTAGATATGTGTGATGTTACTACCTATGTTACTCCCACTCTGGGTAGTCTAAGAATGCTATAAGGAATAACATAAGAGCAAGTATAATAGAGATGAGTCAGCGGGCTATAAGGAATAAACTAGTATATTTCTGCTTAGTTGGAGGAAAGAGAAGAGGAGAGAGAAGGTAAGCGGGCTCTTCGTGAAGAGCCAGCTCTAGCACGTGCTCCTAGGCACTTTGTGAGAATGAAAGGTGGGCCACATAATAAAAAAGTAGTACACTCTTTTGATCTACTATTGTACATGTTGGCTATAAGATGGGCTGTATATGACATGGCACTGGCTTATAGCCAGCAGCTGGCTATACTATTAACCATGCTCTAATATATAGTGCTTATTAGTTGGAGGAAAGAGAAGAGGAGAGAGAAGAGAAGCGGGCTCTTGGTTAGTAGAGCCAGCTGCAACACGAGACCCAAGACACTTTGTGAGGATGTAAGGTGGGCCAACTATTGATAAACTAGTACGTATTTAAAACTTATTATTGTACATGCCCGCTAAGAGGTTGGTTGTATATGACATGGCAACTTCTTATAGCCGACTGTTGGCTGTATTACTAACCATGCTCTTAGTGAGGTAGCTAGTATATCATAGACTAGCTAGTATCAGACTAGCCACAGTGGCAGTAACTTCAGTAGTAACATCGACTCCAACTCAACAAACTTGCTTATGTGGCAATAAGTTAATGAGGAGAGAGATAGTTTTAGTAACTTAGCTAGTTACTGTAACATCACATGTCCCAATGCAACATGAGTCTATAACCTAATAAATGAAGCTTTGCATGACACTACACTTATGTTACTACCCACTATGAAGGTAGTAACATAGTCTAGGGATATGTGTATGTTACTAGTGTATGTTACTCTCCATTGTGGCTAGTCTCATACTCCCTCCTTTCCGGTTTAGGCTGGTTGTAATGGTAGTATCATAAGCGGTATCATGCATGCCAACTAGACTTTCTGGATGATGTGGCACACAATTAAATGAGGAAATTAAAGAGAGGATGTGCTATCATATTGTGATACCGTGTCATATTAAATGTTGTACTACTTTGTGTGATGCATGACAATTAATAAGGCAATCTAAGATACTAACTTATGATACTATGCATTACAGAAGTAGTATCATACATTAGTATATATCATATGCATGATACTAGTATATGATACTCCCCATTACAACCAGCCTTATAGGGCTCAATTCAAAAATCTCACCAACCAAGGTAGATGGTGAGTGGTGGAATACTTTTTGTAGTTTGCAAAAACACCCAATTAATGCTTTTGTTTTCCTCAAAAAATTATGTTTTCCAATGTATTAATTGCAATACATGCATGCATAAAGTACGTGCATTGGTCAACTTTCTCTTAATACTTGAATGCAATGATTTAATGCACCTTGGAATCTGAACATGTGATGGGAAACAACCAAATTAATTGAGCCTTATAAAATGGAAAAACTAAAATTATGAGATAAGCCTATAAACCGGAAAGGAGGGAGTATATATGTATGATACTAGTATATGATCCGTAATACCTCCGTAATGCGCGCATGCATAGTATCATAAGTTAGTATCTTAGGTTGCCTTATTAATTGCCATGCATGACACAAAGTAGTATAACATTTAGTATGATACGGTATCATGATATGACACCACACCCTCTCTTTCCTCATTTAACTGTGTACACATCATCCAAAAAGTCTAGTTGGCATGCATCATACCGCTTGATACTCCCATATTACGACCAACCTTATTAGGGTGGCCATAGTGGGGTATCATAGCCGGTATCATGCACTCGGGAATAGCAAATACGATGATGTGGCAAAGAAGCGGTAACATAGGTAGATACCGTAATATATATATATATATATATATATATATATATATATATATATATAATAATAATAAATGTTATACTACTTTGTGTCATGCATGGCCATAAATATGGTCATCTATGATATATACTACTCTATGATACTATATATGCACTATGAAGGTACGTACGTAGTATCATACACTAGTATCATATGCATGATACTATATATAGTACTATATGATACTCCCCACTATATAAGGCTGGCCATAGTTGTGGTATCATAGCCGACGATGTCATGCACTAGGAAATAACAAGTATGCTGATGTGGTAAAGAATTAAATATATATAGAGAGGGTTAGAGTAACATATAGGTAGATACCGTATCATGTTAAATGCGATGCTAATTTGTGTCAAGCATGGCAATAAATATGATCTATGATACTATACTCCATGTATTATACTATGCGCTATAATTAATTAAAGGTAGTATCATACACTAGTATCATATATACTCTCCACTATACTCATGATTTCTGACCGTGGAAAAAAGTTGGAGGCGAAACGATGAACTCATGTTTTCATTCGAACAAAAATATGATATTAGGTAATGTAAATGTTTTCAAAGAGCACACGGTTCACTCATGAAAGCCGTGTGTCCACTAAACCATGGCCGATGCACCCCCTCTGCCATGCGCGCCATCTGAGTCGTGCGTTCTGATTGGCCAGAACCCAAACCCCACGGATCGTACGTCTGCACCGTTGGATTCTCCTTGATCGAACAGCGATCCTCATCCCTTTCGACAACACATGTAAATGTTTTCAAATACCCCTCCAAAAAATGTTTCAAATAGCACACGGTTCACACACGAAAGCCGTGTGCCTACCAAACCATGGCTGATGCCCCCCCCTTTGCTATGCGCGCGATCTGAGTTGTGCTTTCTGATTGGCAGAACACAAACCCCACGGATCGTACGTCTGCACGGTTGGATGCTCCCAGATCGAACGACAATCCTCATCCCTTTCGACAGGAAATGCAGTCCGGCTAGGAATTGATTTATATGCCAAAATGCATGGTAAATGCCAAAAAAATGTCTTACATATAGCACAAGAGACCTGAAATGCGCCAGCAAATCAAACCCGTGGTATAATTGTGATTGCTTTACATGGAGGCGAAACGATGAACTCACGTCTTCATTTCAAAATTAGTACGTCTTCATTTCAAACGAAATTATTCTGTTTGTGCACACGAGCGCTTAGAGGCAACCGTTTGCATAGGCCTTTCCGAACGCGCGGCGACCGGGGATATTTTTCGCCCTTTTCACCTAGGCCGCC
This sequence comes from Aegilops bicornis, assembly GCA_021605145.1. NCBI lineage: Eukaryota > Viridiplantae > Streptophyta > Magnoliopsida > Poales > Poaceae > Aegilops > Aegilops bicornis. The sequence continues at coordinate 260,809,717 of CM038674.1, read as the reverse complement.
AACACCCGGAGTCCCCAACACCCCCACCGTCCGCCGCGTTTCACTCAACTAGTCCACCCAATCTCCTTCACCAGCTCCCCCTCCCCCAGATCCACAGCAGAACCCTCTCCGGCGCCGCCATGCTCACCCCGGTCGTGTGCCCGCTCTTCAGCGTCAAGACTACCTCCACTGCCTTTCCCAACACGCGGCGGCCCGCGCCTCACCGTCTTTGTTTGCTCGCCAGCCACCCTCGAGCATATCAATGCAGTAACCCTCGCCTCTCCTATGGTCCGGCCGGGTTTGCATTAAGAAGCCTGTTAGTTACTGCTCTCCATCATGGTGAGGCATATTTCCTCGCAATCCCTCTTCCAATTTTGTTCCATATGTTCCCAAATTGGCTATAAAATAATGGAGAGCGTATATATGTTCATTATCTACCTTCCTTACTACATATAAGTTGTATTTGTTCCAATAAGTTACTGCCTATTGACAGATTGCGGGCGCCCGAGTCACACAAACTTAACAAATTAGCCGGACATTTCTAAATTATTGCATGGCATGTTTAGAAAGCTTGATACCAAGTTGTTAGTTTGATGCTTATCCTCCTTTCCCGAGTTTCGCATGTGTTCTCTATAGATGCCGAGTAGCAGCGACAATACTCATGCTTCAGGCCATGTATCTTCATCTGATTCGGACAACCCTAGGTCTTCAACAGATTGTGAGGGATCAAGTAATCTTGAACGGGATAGAGCTGCAGCAATTACCCTTCCGGTCAGGACACGGAGGAACGCTCCAAGGAAGCCCACACACCAGCCTAAAGGTGTAGATGAAGTAACCGAGATCGATTTAAAGTCTTGGGCTCCAACTAAACCAGATAAAGCACGCATGAGGTTCAGGAGTGTGTGTGGATTTGTTGGCAGGGCAAGGCTCAACATTAATCTGCCGGGGTTTCGGAAGGCTGACACAGAAACACAGCGAAGGTGTCGGGGAGGCTGATCGTACCCGCGGACACCTATGGGGCCAGCAGACCAGGCCCCTTGTGGTTCGGAGGGGGGCGGAGATCGCACGAAGAGCGGATCGAGGCGAGGCACACGAGCAGTTTTACCCAGCTTCGGAGCTCTCCGGAGAGATAAAACTCCTACTGCTGCTTGTTTGATATATTGTGTTCTTGCTAGGGAGCAATGCAAGCTACAAAGCCTAGCGTGAGTGTCTCTGGTCTCGAGTGAGTCGAATGAACCGAACCAGCCGAACCCCTTCTATGTTGTGCATGGGCCTCCTTTTATATGCTCAAGGGGTCTCCGACAGGTGGCAACATAGGCGGGGGTACAAATGTAAAAACAGGGGTTGGTACACCTACCGAACAGTGGTATGCGATTGCAAAATACCTAACTCGACGGCAAGGGACAAAAGCAATAAATGCCCGTCGGTGTCGCACAAACAAAGGCAACAGAGACCGTCAGCGCGCCTCCGCCGCCACGATGGCAAGCTTGTCGGCGCCGCTTATCGCTGCTCTCCGCTGGCTGCACGGCCTCTCGACACGCCGCCCATGGAGCGGTCCCATGGCGACACGTCGCTGGATGAGCTGGAGCGGAGATGGAGAGAAGTTGCATGCATGCAAGCGCCTTTGCCGCGCCGAATCCTTGTCGCGCCCGGAGGCTTGTCGGCGCTCGAGCCTTCCCGGCAAGCTCCTCTTGCCGGGCCTTGTCTTCTGCATGCCTCGAGTGGCCTTCCGACAAGCTCCTCTTGTCCGGGGCCTTGTCTTCTTAATCAAATACTTTGTTCTTGAATGGCTCCAAAGGAGCCACGGAGGATCTTGGCGGTGACGAGGCAAACCTTGCCGCTGGAAGTGCAGAATCGTCTGCGGCACGCAGCACGGGATACTAGGGTACCCCTACTCTAGTACACCGACAGAAGGATAGTCCGGGAGATCGTGGATCACTTCAACGTTCCAGAGCAATGGAGAATGAAGGTGGAACACGCTGCACTGAAGAAGGCTAGGGATGCTTGGAGAAACTGGAAGCATGTGCTGTACAAGAAGTACTTGAGTGAAGGCAAGGACACAATCCCCGCATACCCCCAAATTACAAAGGCAGACTGGGTAGAATTCAAAAGGGTCCGGGCAACTAAAGAGTTTGCTGAGAAGAGTTTCAAGCAATCAAAACTTCAGAAGAAGAACATACACCCCCACCATATGGGTGTGGCAGGATACTACGACATGAAACTGATATGGGAACATGAGTACATAGAAGCAGTAGCGGCGGGTAGTAATCCGGCCTTTAGTGAAATCAGCGGCGAATGTGCCAGAGACTACTTGCGGGCACGTGCAAAGAGGCGTGATGATGGAACTTATTACTTTGAAAACTCACGTGACACCAAACTGTATGAAGTGACGTTAGAGGCTTCCAAGATCCCTGGAAGGTTCTATTGGAACTCAGGGCCATGTGACATTCTGTCCATTGCTCTGGAAACAAAATAGCCCCTGGCCATACAAGGGGTATAGGTGTTAATGTCCCGCACAAGAGGGCTATCACACTCAGCAAAGAAGAGAGGCTCAACATGAAAAAAGAGAGGAGTGAAATGAAGCAGAATGCATTGTATGAAAGGTTGAGGAAGGAGACTTAACCGGTTGTTCGAAAGGATGTTGAGGAGTCAATGATGATGTAGAAGACTCTAACACTGATAGATAGCCAGCAGATGAGAGGGGAGGCGGGCATGGAGGATGCTGCTTATTGTGCGACAACACTACACAAGAGTAGCTGTGCATCAGCTGAACCCAGCGACACTGAGACTGCAGCTGCTCGTGATGATGCTATATCTGATCTATCTAGCATGAAAGACAAACTGAAGGGCGTGCTTACACATTATGAAGGTACATTAAAATGTGAAGCAGCCTGGGTTTGCCCACCCTTCTTGGAAGATGGCCTTTTCTTGGACAATGTGCCATTGAAGTCGGGCTGTGTGAAGTGCTACGTGACTGGAGTAAAGCCTGGATTCAATGAGTTTGCCCTGAAGAATATCCTAGGAGACTTCTGTGAGCAAAGGACCTTGGGAGAAACACTATTACATCACATCCAGTGGCCACGAAAGGAAATAGAGTTCATCGATGAGATCCCTGAAGCCCCGCCAAGGGCAACCACTGTCGCCCCTCAACCGGTGACGCTCTCCTTGCCACAACAGCTCTCGCGGGCTGATGCATCAACCTGTGATCAGCCGGCCCGACTTTGTGGCGTACATGCCATGTCATCCTCCGCCCCAAAGCAGCCAGTGGCAAGGCCTACAACTGCTGAAGACGCACCACCGGTTCAGATGCCGGTCGCTGAAGCAGCGGGGGGAGACCCAGCTATAGCACATGCTCAGCAGGCCAACCTGGTGGAACAGACTGCTAAGAAGTCTGATGCTTCAGAACCGCCTGCTAAGCAGTCCGTAGGTCCAGAATCGACTGGCCATCAGTCCGTCGGTCTGCAGTCGCGTGATCAGCATACCAATGCGTCAGCACTTCCTGCTCAGCAAACCAACGCGTTGGCACGACCTCCTCAGCACACTGACAAGTTGGCACCACCTGCACAGAAACCCGACATAGCTTCAACGCATGGTCAACAGTCCGATGCCTCTGCTCCTATAGCCCAGCAGTCCGTCACAGCAGCACCGCCAGCTCAGTAGTCCGGCATCGATAAACCATCTGCTAAGCAGTCCGTTCAAGCTTCAGCGTCTGCTGGGCAGTCTACCTTGCAGGCAACTAGACGTTCTGCCAGAAATGCTTCAAGTACCAAGAAGGATGTGGCCAAAAAGGCTACACCCATGACCACGAGGAAGCGCGGCGGGAGAGTGAAGAGGAAAGAGAACGATTGCCTCTTACTTAAAGCACTCATCGCCCAGAACCAAATTAACAGCAACTCGTTCGAATTGGGGAGTAATATTATTTCTAACGCCATGGATGATGAAGAAGTACGTTTGTTGCTTGCTAAAAGTAAAGAAGACGTACTTGAAGCACGCAATTACGTCCATGGCTAGCCATTTCTTGTAGGCAAATACTTTGATGAGTGCAGCTCCAGTTGTCATAATTTACATGAATATTGCATGGATCAAATGTCAGCAGGTCTTCATGGTTTGCTAGTCCACTACAATAGAGATCATTTCCGACACGATGATGGTTCCATCAATGTGAGTTCCGAGGACTTACATCTCTTCTTCAAATTCAACGTGCTCGATGCTACTCTTGTTAGATGCCTGATTTTGTAAGTACTTAACAAACTCTGATCAACTTCTCCATACAAGGTTGTAAATGATAAAGAGCTAACTGCATTTTATTCCTCTCAGGGGATTGAACACGCAGAGAAGAAAAAGGGAGGGTGTGTATTTCATAGATCCTGAATTAGCAAATGGTACAACAATACATGGTAAGGACCTACGGGACTGGGCCGTTAACACGGTCGTCTGTCTCTTCGAAAACACGTCCCAGGAAGAATTATTTCTTTGGTCATATCATGAACGGTAAGTCAAGTAAACAACCATGCATACACTTATTGTCTTTCATATTTCGACATAATTCATAAGTTCATGGCTTTCTTAATATGTAGCGATCACTGGATATTGGTATTCATTGTTCCAAACAAGAACACAGTTTACTACATCGATATTCTCAGAGAGTCAACAAACGCTCAGGATCTGACGCATCTTCAGCAATCCATGGATAGGTATTGAATTCTATGATGTTGAAATTAATTTTCATATCTGGTTCAATAAATGATGTCGTAAAAATTCGTCATCTTCATTTGCAGTGTGCTCGCATTGTGGAAAACTAAACCAGGGAACCTGTTCAAGAGGGAACTACCTCTGCAGCACGAGATCGTTTCTCCGGTAACACACCGAAATCCGTTATTTTCGGAAAATTTGTCCAACAGTCTGCAAATGCCTTTCCTTACTCTAGTCAAATGTTCAAGCTTCTAAATAAACCTCTTTCTATTTGTCCAAAGAAAAAAATGCATCTAACACCGGTTAGGTTGTTCCTAATAGGACAAATACATGACTAATTCTGTACCAAAAATTTCAGTGTCCTCAGCAAGAAGCAGGGACCAACCTTTGTGGATACTATGTTTGTAGACACATGATCTCCATCTGCAAATCTGCTGATAGTTCTAACGATCCTCGTGAATTAGTACCAGTAATCTATCTTAATTAATATCTTCTACTCCACTCATATGGCACATTCTGGTCTTAAAAATACTGCAGCTCATCTTAACACCGAGGACCCCTGAACCGCTCCCGGCTGGTGAATTGCTGATGGTTCGGAGATTTATCAGCGACTTCTTCCTGGATTACTACATCAATCCCACTGGTGCTAATGAAGATTTCAGCATGCCTTCTCCTGAAACATTGAGTAAGAGTTAGCCGCTAAACATATAACGCATGGATCCATTGTTTTCCATCTGATGAGGTCTTCGTATTTCGTACACTATGATTAATTATGTAATGCATATATGTGTGGAAAAATCATTGGAATTTAGCTACCATATGTTCAATTGCAATTGTTGTGAAATCTGATGAATGTTCTTCCTGTGGACACTATTTGTTAAATTGAATATTGTGGCGAATTTGCTTTTTGCGCGCCGACTCAAAATGGGATTTTTTTGTTCAATTGAATATTGTGGGGAATTTACTTTTTGTGTGCCGATTCAAAATGGGATATTTTTTTTAACCTGGCAATTGCTCCGCACGCGGTTCAACAAAATGAGTTTGTGCGATCCACATCGGAAAGCATACGTCAATCATAGCAGAACCGTTGGTGATACACAACAGATCACAAACGATTTGCAGTGCTACTACGTGTGTGTAGGGTCTCCAGAACCGTTTGTGATATCGCGTTATCGCACACGAGAACTGGGAGTAAACCGTGCCCAATGTAAAATACAATCTCGATCATAATTTTTTCAGGAAACGTGTGGGATCCCAAATGAAAAGCACACGTCATTCTTGCGGCAACCATCGGTGATACCCAACAAATCACAAATGGTCTGCAACACTTGTATGTGTGCGAAGGGGCTCCTGAACCGTTTGTGATAGAACATTATCGCAGACGGTAATTGTTGGCAAACGTGTGCGATGGAGTCTAGCTTGGCAGACGGGTTACGCATAAAATTCATGCGCGGTGGGGCACAAATCGCACACAGTTCATATGTTGGCCCGTGTGCCTTACATACTGTTTCCCAAATGGTTCATTACGACAGACCGTATGGTTTCACTACGTCATTAGAAACATTTAATCACCGATACCACACATGTGAAAGAACTTGGTGTGTGCTGCATCGCACACGATTACATTTTGGAGGCCTCTAGATCACTGCTCCATATCCCCGACGGTTTCTGGGTCATGTGGGAACGACACCCTATCGCACACACTCACTTGGCGACGGACCCAAATGCCGTCGCAGAAAGGGGTTAAAAACCGTTTGTATAGCACCGACGCGTACCAGTGGTTGATGATGTCTCCCCGGCAACGGCGCTAGAAATTCCTTTTGATGATTGCTTGAACTACGTTAGTATTTCTCCAAAGAGGAAGGGATGATGCAGCACTACAACGGTAGATATTTCCTCAATGATGAGACCAAGGTTATCGAACCAGTAGGAGAACCACAAAACACCACGTAAACAGCTCCTGCACACAAAGAACAAATACTTGCAACCCGACGTAAGAGAGGGGTTGTCAATCCCTCACGGGTAAAAAGATAGGGAAAATTGTAGTAGATTGGATAAATCGATCTCGCGGGAACGGAGATAAAATAAATAAATAAAAATTGCAGCAAGGTATTTTTCGATTTTTGGATTAATAGATCTGAAAATAAAAGCAAATAAAATAGATCGTGAAGGAAAATATATAAAAAAGAGACCCAGGGGCTGTAGATTTCACTAGTGGCTTCTCTCGAGAAAAATAGCATATGGTGGGTAAACAAATTACTGTTGGGCAATTAATAGAACTTCAAATAATCATGACGACATCCAGAAAATGATCATTATATAGGCATCACGTCCAAGATTAGTAGACCGACTCCTGCCTGCATCTACTACTATTACTCCACACATTGACCGCTATCCATCATGCATCTAGTGTATTAAGTTCATGGAGAAATGGAGTAACGCAATAAGAACGATGACTTGATGTAGACAAGATCTATTTGTGTAGAAATAGACCCCATGATAACCCACAAGTATAGGGGATCAGTTGTAGCCTCTTTTGATAAGTAAGAGTGTCGAACCCAACGAGGAGCTAAAGGTTGAACAAATATTCCCTCAAGTTCTATCGACCATCGTGATCCGTCTCCAACGTATCTATAATTTTTTATTGTTCCATGCTATTATATTATCTGTTTTGGATGTTTAATGGGCTTCAATATGCTCTTTTATATTATTTTTTGGACTAACCTATTGACCGGAGGCCCAGTGCCAATTGCTGTTTTTTGCTTATTTCAGTGTTTCGCAGAAAAGGAATATCAAACAGAACCCAAACGGAACGAAACCTTCGCCAGGTCTTTCTCGGAACAAACGCAATCCAGGAGACTTGGAGTGGAAGTCAGAGACGCAACGAGGTGGCCACGAGGCAGGAGGGCGTGCCCAGGGGGGTAGGCACGTCCCCCACCCTCGTGGGCCCCTCATAGCTCCACCGACCTACATCTTTCGTCTATATATACTCTTATACCCTGAAAACATCCAGGGGAGCCACGAAACCACTTTTCCACCGCCGCAACCTTCGTAATTCGTGAGATCCCATCTTGGGGCCTTTTAAACGATTTGCTTGGGAGGGATTCGATCATGGAGGGCTTCTACATCAACACCATAGCCTCTCCGATGATGTGTGAGTAGTTTACCATAGACCTTCGGGTCTATAGTTATTAGCTAGATGGCTTCTTCTCTCTCTTTGGTTCTCAATACAACGTTCTCCTCGATATTCTTGGAGATCTATTCGATGTACTACTTGTTGCGGTGTGTTTGCCGAGATCCAATGAATCGTGGGTTTATGATCAAGATTATCTATGAACAATATTTGATTCTTCTCTGAATTCTTATATGCATGATTTGATAGCTTTGCAAGTCTCTTCGAATTATCAGTTTGGTTTGGCCTACTAATTGATCTTTCTTGCAATGGAAGAAGTGCTTAGCTTTGGGTTCAATCTTGCGGTGCTCGATCCCAGTGAAAGAAAGGGAACCGACACGTATTGTATTATTTCCATCGAGGATAAAAAGATGGGGTTTATATCATATTTCTTGAGTTTATCCCTCTACATCATGTCATCTTGCTTAATGCGTTACTCTGTTCTTATGAACTTAATACTCTAGATGCATCATTGATAGCGGTCGACGTGTGGAGTAATAGTAGTAGATGCAGAATCGTTTCGGTCTACTTGACACGGACGTGACGCCTATGTTCATGATCATGCCTAGATATTCTCATAACTATGCGCTTTTCTATCAATTGCTCGGCAGTAATTTGTTCACCCACCATAATATATGCTATCTTGAGAGAAGCCACTAGTGAAACCTATGGCCCCCGGGTCTACTGTACATCATATAAGTTTCCGATCTATAATTCTTGTTTACTATTTATTTTGCAATCTTTACTTTTCAATCTATACAACAAAAATACCAAAAATATTTATCTTAATATCTTTATCAGGTCTCACTTTTGCAAGTGGTCGTGAAGGGATTGACAACCCCTTTATCGCGTTGGTTGCAAGGTTCTTGATTGTTTGTGCAGGTACTAGGCGATTTGCGTGTAGTATCCTACTGGATTGATACCTTGGTTCTCAAAAACTGAGGGAAATACTTACGCTACATTGCTGCATCACCCTTTCCTCTTCAAGGGAAAACCAATGCATGCTCAAGAGGTAGCAAGAAGGATTCCTGGCCCTGTTGTCGGGGAGATCTACGCTCAAGTCAAGACATACCAAGTAGCCATCACAAACTCTTCTCCCTCGCATTACATTATTTTCCTTTTGCCTCTCATTTTCCTCTCCCCCACTTCACCCTTGCCGTTTTATTCGCCCTTTTTTGTTCGTCTCTTTTCACTTTCTTCTTGTGTTTTTGGGTGTTAGTGTGCCCGTTTTGCTTTGATGGCTCCACCAAACAGCGTTGATCCTCACCTTAGAAGGTTGGAAGAAATTGAAAACAATGTTAGAAGATTTATGTCTTTGCAATTTGAGCATAATAATTTCTTCAGAAACGAGCTTAAAGGACATAAAAGTTTTACAGAGTACATGAATAAAGAGCTCGATGATATGTCTAAGGAATTTTATGGCTTGAAATCTTAGTTTGCTCATCTTGAAAACTTAATAGCCCAAATTTCGGACAAGCAAGCCACCTTAGTTAATAAGATGGCCGCTAAACCGGAAGATCTAGATAATAACAATAATGAAGATCTAAAAGTGATTGATGTGTCTTCTCACTGGTACGCGTCGGTCCTAAACAAACAGTTTTTTACCCCTTTGCGCGACGGCATTTGGAACCGTCACCAAGTGAGTGTGGGCGATAGGGGTGTCCTTCCCACACGACCCAGAAACCGTCGGGGATATGCCCTCGTGGCACACACATTCGGCAAAATGAGGTCATGTGCGACCGGTGAGCACTCAAATACGGAAATACATACAGTAGAGCTAAAAAAATACAATTATACAGTGAAATTGTTTCCGGTCGCAAGTACATCCCACACAGTCAGTCCCCGCTAAATGTTTCTGTTCGTATGCACATCCCACACAGTCGCTCCAAGGAAAACGTTTCCGTTCACAGGTACATCACACACAATTTTTTCTGTTAAATCGTTATTGAATGTAGCACACACGGTCCATAGAAGAAACTGTGTGGCAAAGACTGTCCATGACACACGGTTTTTATGTGGTAAACGTTTGCGCAAGGTGGCCTAACACAAACAGTTTTCAAGAGAAAGTCGTGTGTGATTGTTCATTGATCCAACACGGTTTATTCCTAGAAACTGTGTGCGTTGCCTGAGGTCATCGCCCACGGTATTTTTTTCAACAACCGTTTGCAATATCAAAACCCAATTAGCGAGGCTAATTCACCATTAGCGAGCTAATTGCCCTATTATTAATAATCCATTTATTAATCTAATTGACATTCATATTAAGCACACAATATATTTCATTTCCATATTAAGGAACAATAATTTCATAATTGAAATACATCGAGTACAACATGATATAGCTTCAAAGACTCAGCTACCCCATTACACAACCGCATCAAAGAAGAAGTTCCACATGCAACATGTAGAACCTTTCGAAATTAGCATCATAGACGGTATATAGACATGTGCATCTCATCTGGAAAACTGTTGAAGTGGAAGGCGAATATTGAGCCTTCATTCATGTTGAAGGTCCTTGCAACTTTAGGCCAGTGCCTGTGGATGATTGACCGACCGTCCTTCGACCTCTTCAGGAACACTTCAATATTGAACCGTGGGTGTTGTATGAAAACCTTCCTCGCCTCGTGACCACAGAGGTGGTTTGAGAGGTAATCATCAGTGAACTACTTTGGAAAGGCCTGAAAACAAGGATGTGCATAAATATCTTCTCTATATTGAAAATGGGGCAAAGGAATAAAAAAGGCAAGGTATAATAGTTAGTACCATCTTGTAGTGAACTGATGTCTTCTTCATTGTGCAGTCAAAGATCTTGTTGTTTTTTGTCGCTAATTTCTTTATCCTAACAATCTTTCTGAGTTTCTTGATTTGATTGATATTCATGGGCAACTCATTTCCCCATATGCAAAAAGGGTCGAACAGTGGGTCAAAACCTCTGACAGCAGGACCTACATGTGCAAGACCAAATTGTTAAAAACCAAAATATTAGAATGGTTCCTGCAATTGCACAATAATGTGCTATTAGACAACGAACCATGCATGTGCTAACCTCGAACCTCAGTGCTTCCCATTGTTTCCCTGCAACACATATAAGGTAGTTAGTCATCAGGTTAAGTAAGGGTTCGCATGCTATCAGTAAAATATGTTGATGAAAAATAAGCACATTGCAGATTCATTAGATTATTGAAGCCACATGGAAAACCCATTTACCCAAACCAAGCATGATTAAGAACTAGGAAATATAGCACTTATACATGTTTCTCATGTATTAAGTGCAGCCAAATTCGATTTATTCCTCACATGCACAACAATACAAAATTCTACCCACGACAATTGGACATCGCATTGCAGAATTGAACCAAGCAGTTAACTAAACACTACAACGAATGAACCAAACATTAACTGAGCACCACATTGCACAATATAACATTGAACCAAACAATTAACTAAACACCACAACAAATGAACCAAACATTAACTGAGCACCACATTGCACAATATAGCATACTCCTAATAGAAGATCAGAGAGTTAACCAAACAGTTAACTACAGCCAATTGTAGCAATTGTATTTGTTTCTCATATATTTACTACAACCAAATTCAATTTATTCCTCACATGGTATACAATAACAGAATGCACCCACAATTTTGTAAAGATAAATTCGATTTATTTCGCACATGGAAGACAATACAAAATTGCAGCCTGAAGAATTGAACATCACATTTGCAGAATTGAACCAAACAGTTAACTGAAGACTACAATTAATTAACAAAACATTTAATAAGTGAGCACCACACTGCACGACATATAAAACATATACACGAGAGCAACAGATTGCATGGTGAAATTAGATAGCACAATTCACTAGATTTTGTGAAGGAAAGGCAGGAGCAGCACACACAACGGGTAAACCGAGCATGCTTAACCGGCATAGCTAGCAATTGGCAAGGTGCTCCTCCAAGATCTGGGGGCGGCATGAATGGCAGCCATCGCGACCTCATCCGCGCGTGCGGCCGCGATTTGCTTCTCTGCTGCCAAATGCTCCTTGACGTCCTGGCTATACTGCGTGCACCATGGCTTAGGCTGGTGCTTATTTGGTGGAGGGGTCGATGATTTGGGTGGAAGGTGTCACGCTCGCGCCGGCTGTCGGGGCACGTGGGATGTGGAAGGAGGAGGAGGAGGATGGGGGTCGGGTGTGGATTACCTGCCTGGATAGAGGAGGCCGAGCAGCGTGAAGGAGGGTCGCGGGCGAGGAGGCGGCGGCGCTGCAAGCAAGGAGTGAAGGTTTCAACTTGGAAAGGAAGGCGGAAAGAGGGGAAATGTGGCTTTTGGTAAGGGGGAGGGGGTAGGTAGGTAGATATTTCCGCGGAAGCCGAAAATTTGGAATCGCTTCAGCCAAAAAACTGGCGCGCAAAGTGTCATCAGACACGGTCCCTTATTCAGAACTTTGTACGATATGTGGACATCAGAAATGATTCAGATAGCTTAACCTGTGTGTGATGAGTTTGAACGTCAAAAGTTTTGGTTCGAATTTCCATGGTTAAAGTGGTCATCCACGTCATTGCATAATTTGGGTACACAAAGGAGACTACAGCACACCCACATTTCTTAATCGAGCAAGTTCAGCAATTAAACAGAGCTAGCTGACCTAAACATTACTCTAATAAATTAAAGACCGGCGCTCTTAATTAAATAAAACAGAGAGTACTACTATGGCTGGTGCTCGTCGATCTCCGCCGCCTCCTCCATGTCTAGCTCGCGCCCGACGATCTCGTGGGGAAGGGGCTCCATGGCATCCATCACACCATACTCGGCAAGCATCTCGCCATCCGCGTCCACCATCTCTTTGGAAAAGGCCGCCATGAGCTGGGCGTGGGCGGACGCGATCTGGTCTTGGACGGGCTCCATCATTGCAAGGTATGCGACGGAGGAAGGGACAGCTGCTAAAACGCTCTCGGCGATTGCCAGCTCTTCGGCCATGGGTTGCCGACCGTTGTCGGAGAAGATTCGTTCGATTTGTGCGGTGACCGCCAGGAGCTGAGCGTAGGCGGCCTCGACATGGTCGTGGGCGGCCTCCATCAAGGCTAAGGCCGCCGCTGCGGAATGGACAACTGCTGTGTCGCTCTCACTAGTTGCTATCCCCGAGGCAGATGTTGCTGCCGCCACCTGAGAAGCAATAGCGGCTGTTCGGGCTGCCTTTGCCGCCCGGTCGCAAATTGCGGCCGCGCTCATGCACCTTGTTAGCATGCGCATGGTGGCTACGGCCGCGCTCTCGCCGGAGTGGGCCACCGAAGTTTCCCCCACAACGCGGGTCCACGTGCCCATCTTTCATCAGCGACGATTGAACAGTGAAATGATATTTGGGGAGCGAGCTAGTGTGCTTGAGATGCCGGTGGTGGACTGTAGCCGACGCATCTTCTCACGTAAGCCATAGGCGTACTATACACCGACAGTGCTCCAAGATATTTTGTACTACATCTCACACGGTTGCTGATAATAAAATGTGTGCGATCTACTTGATTTTCATATTGATTTGAATTACATAATGGGGTCACAGCGACAATGGACGGTGTTTGAATTGCTAGACCTTTTATCTAGAGTGAACATGCAACTATATGTGTGTCGTAAAAGAATTGGAATTATTCAAGGTTCGTTTGAACATTTTATACATTAAATTGGTTTCCTAGCCATTTCAGGTGAACAACTCAAATTTGAACTACATGCACATGCTCCAGTGCATATAAATTGGTTGAAAAATCAAATCTGTGTCCTTGGGTGCATGCTTAGGTCCCATGCAAGAAATGGGAATGAATTTCAAACAACAGGGCACCGTTGATTGCCGGCAAAACATTGAGATGCCTGGTTTTTAAATTCTAGTAAATCCAAAACTCATCTGAAATTCATGAAACTTGGCATGCTATCATGGAGCGGCATCAACATGCCATGGTACAAATTTTGTCCCATTTGGGGCAGGTTTGGGTATATGCTTCTCACAAATCGGAGCTACTCACAACAAGCATAGTGGTTTTCGGTAGGGAACGTCCCACCTTTGTGGACGAAACGATATCCATTGCCTCTTATTGCTTTCAATTTTTTTTTCTCGTGCCAACATAGAACAACAGGAGTGTTGTGTGATTTTTTGTGATTTTCGCGGTTCGTTTGGACATTTTTATGCATTAACTGAGTTTTCAATGCATTTTATGTGCATAATTCAAATTTGAACTACATGCACATGCTCCAGTGCATATAAATTGGTTGAAAAATCAAATCTGTGTCCTTGGGTGCATGCTTAGGTCCCATGCAAGAAATAGGAATGAATTTCAAACACCGGGGCACCATTGATTGCGGGCAAAACATTGAGATGCCTGGTTTTATAATTCTAGTAAATCCAAAACTCGTTTGAAATTCATGAAACTTGGCATGCTATCATGGAGCGGCATCAACATGCCGTGGTACAAATGTTGTCCCATTTGGGGCAGGTTTGGGTATATGCTTCTAACAAACCGGAGCTTCTCACAACAAGCATGATGGCTTTCGGTAGGGAACGTCCCACCTTTGTGGACGAAACAATATCCATTGCCTCTTATTGCTTTCAATTTTTTTTTCTCATGTCAACATAGCCATTCCGAGATATATTGCCATGCAACTTTCCACCATTCCGTTTATTATGACACACTCCATCATTGCCATATTGCTTTGCATAATCATGTAGTTGACATCGTATTTGTGGCAAGGCCGCCATTCATCATCCATACATGTCACTCTTGATTCATTGCATATTCCGGTACACCGCTGGAGGCATTCACATAGATTCATATTTGTTCTAAGTATCGAGTTGTAATTCTTGAGTTGTAAGTAAATAAAAGTGTGATGATCTTCATTATTAGAGCACTCTCCCATGTGAGGAAAGGATGATGGAGACTATGATTCCCCCATAAGTTGGGATGAGACTCCGGACGAAAAAAATAGAAGAGGCCAAAAAAGCCCAAACCAAAAAAAGAGGCCAAAGAAGCCCACCATAAAAAAATGATGAGAGAAAAAGAGAGAAGGGACAATGTTACTATCCTTTTTCCACACTTGTGCTTCAAAGTAGCACCGTGATCTTCATGATAGAGAGTCTCTTATTTTGTCACTTTCATATACTAGTGGGAATTTTTCATTATAGGACTTGGCTTGTATATTCCAATGACGGGCTTCCTCAACATGCCCTACGTCTTCGTGAGCAAGCAAGTTGGATGCACACCCACTTAGTTTCTTTTGTTGAGTTTTCATACACTTATATCTCTAGTGCATCCGTTGCATGGCAATCCCTACTCACTCACATTGATATCTATTGATGGGCATCTCCATAACCCATTGATACGCCTAGTTGATGTGAGACTATCTTCTCCTTTTTGTCTTCTCCACAACCACCATTTTATTCCACCTATAGTGCTATGTCCATGGCTCACGCTCATGTATTGCGTGAAAGTTGAAAAGGTTTGAGAACATCAAAGTATGAAACATTTTATGTGCATAATTCAAATTTGAACTACATGCACTCACTCACATTGAAAAGGCTTGTTTGTTTTTTTGATATCTTTGTTATGCTAGATCATTCCACAACCTGGTACACTGCCAGAGGCATTCATATAGAGTCATATTTTGTTCTAGATATTGAATTGTAATATTGAGTTGTAAGTAAATAAAAGGTGATGGTCATCATTATTAGAGCATTGCCCCAGTGAGGAAAGGATGACGGAGACTATGATTCACCCACAAGTCGGGATGAGACTCCGGACAAAAAATAAAAAAAATATAAAAGAGGCCAAAAAAAGAGAAAAAATGAGAGAAAAAGAGAGAAGGGGCAATGCTACTATCCTTTTACCACACTTGTGCTTCAGAGTAGCACCATGTTCTTCATATAGAGAGTCTCTTGAGTTATCACTTTCATATACTAGTGGGAATTTTCATTATAGAACTTGGCTTCTATATTCCGATGATGGGCTTCCTCAAATGCCCGAGGTCTTCATGAGCAAGCAAGTTGGATGCACACCCATTTATTTTTTAGTTTGAGCTTTCATACACTTATAGCTCCGGTGCATCCGTTGCCTGGCAATCCCTACTCCTCGCATTGACATCAATTGATGGGCATCTCCATAGCCCGTTGATTAGCCGCGTCGATGTGAGACTTTCTTCCTTTTTGTCTTCTCCACACAACCTCCACCATCATATTCTATTCCACCTATAGTGATATATCCATGGCTCACGCTCATGTATTGCATGAAAGCTGAAAAGGCTTGAGAACATTAAAAGTATGAAACAATTGCTTGGCTTATTATCGGGGTTGTGCATGATGAAATATTTTGTGTGATGAAGATAGAGCATAGCTAGACTATATGATTTTGTAGGGATAACTTTCTTTGGCCATGTTATTTTGAGAATACATGATTGCTTTATTAGTATGCTTGAAGTATTATTATTTTTATGTCAATATTAAACTTTTGTCTTGAATCTTTTGGATCTGAACATTCATGCCATAATAAATAAAATTACATTGAAAATTATGTTAGGTAGCATTCCACATAAAAAATTCTGTTTTTATCATTTACCTACTCGAGGACGAGCAGGAATTAAGCTTGGGGATGCTGATACGTCTCCAACTTACCTATAATTTTTGATTGTTTCATGCTATTATATTATCTATTTTGGATGTTTAATGGGCTTTAATATGCTCTTTTATATTATTTTTGGGACTAACCTATTAATCGGAGGCCCAGTGCCAGTTGCTGTTTTTTTGCCTATTTCAGTGTTTCACAGAAAAGAAATATCAAACAGAATCCAAACGGAACGAAACCTTCACGAGGATCTTTCTTGGAACAAACGCAATCCATGAGACTTGGAGTGGAAGTCAGAGACGCAACGAGGCGGCCACGAGGCAGGAGGGCGCGCCCCCACCCTCGTGGGCCCCTCGTAGCTCCACCGACCTTCACCTATATATACTCTTATACCCCGAAAACATCCAGGGGAGCCACAAAACCACTTTTCCACCGCCGCAACCTTCTGTACCCGTGAGATCCCATCTTGGGGCCTTTTCCAGCAATCTGCTGGAGGGGGATTCGATCATGGAGGGCTTCGACATTAACACCATAGCCTCTCCGATGATGTGTGAGTAGTTTAGCACAGACCTTCGGGTCCATAGTTATTAGCTAGATGGCTTCTTCTCTCTCTTTGGTTCTCAATACAAAGTTCTCCTCGATGTTCTTGGAGATCTATTCAATGTAATACTTTTTGCGGTGTGTTTGCCGAGATCCGATGAATTATGGGTTGATGATCAAGATTATCTACGAACAATATTTAATTCTTCTCTGAATTCTTATATGCATGATTTGATATCTTTGCAAGTCTCTTCAAATTATCAGTCTGGTTTGGCCTACTAGATTGATCTTTCTTGCAATGGGAGAAGTGCTTAGCTTTGGGTTCAATCTTGCAGTGCTCGATCCCAGTGACAGAACGACACGTATTGTATTGTTTCCATCGAGGATAAAAAGATGGGGTTTATATCATATTGCTTGAGTTTATCCCTCTACATCATGTCATCTTGCTTAATGTGTTACTCTGTTCTTATGGACTTAATACTCTAGGTGCATGCTGGATAGCGGTCAACGTGTGGAGTGATAGTAGTTGATGCAGAATCGTTTTGGTCTACTTGACACAGCCGTGATGCCTATGTTCATGATCATGCCTAGATATTCTCATAACTATGCGCTTTTCTATCAATTGATCTGCAGTACTTTGTTCACCCACCGTAATATATGCCATCTTGAGAGAAGCCACTAGTGAAACCTATGCCCCCTGGGTCTACTTTACATCATATAAGTTTCTGATCTATAATTCTAGTTTACTATTCATTTTGCAATCTTTACTTTTCAATCTATACAACAAAAATACCAAAAATATTTATCTTAATATCTTTATCAGATCTCACTTTTGCAAGTGGCCGTGAAGGGATTGACAACCCCTTTATTGCGTTGGTTGCAAGGTTCTTGATTGTTTGTGCAGGTACTAAGCGATTTGCGTGTAGTCTCCTACTGGATTGATACCTTGGTTCTCAAAAACTGAGGGAAATACTTATGCTACTTTGCTGCATCACCGTTTCCTCTTCAAGGGAAAACCAACGCATGCTCAAGAGGTAGGACAACGATACAACTCTACGCACACTACGTTCGCTTGACCTATAACAAGTATGAAACTAGAAGTACTTTGTAGGTGTTGTTGGATAGCTTTGCAAGATAATAAAGAGCACGTAAATAAAATCCAGGGGTTGTTTAGATAAAGACACAACTAAGTTAGTTTTAGTAGAGAGATTTTTATCACAAGAAAGTTATTTGTCCCTAGGCAATCAATAACTAGATCGATAATCACTATTGCAATTTTATATGAGGGAGAGGAATAAGCTAACATACTTTCTCTTCTTGGATCATATGCACTTATGATTGGAACTCTAGCAAACATCCGTAACTACTAAAGATCATTAAGGTAAAACCCAACCATAGCATTAAAGTATCAAGTCCTCTTTATTCCCATACGCCATAACCCACTTATCCGTGTTTGTGTTTCTATCACTCATGCAACGCAGACAATAAGAAAACCATGAACATATTCCAAACCCTACAACGGGGATCCGTCACGCATGCGCGACATGGAGAGCACCATAGGACGGCACCAATAATAAAACATGCAACTCAAACCAATCACGATCATCAATGAACCCACAAGACAAAACGGATCTACTCAAATATCATAGGATAACCATACATCATTGGGAAATAATATATAGCGTTCAGCACCATGTTCAAGTAGAGATTACAACAGGGAGAAGGGGTGTTACACCGCTGCATAGAGGGGGAGAGAGTTGGTGATGATGGCGGCGAAGTTGTTGGTGTAGTTTGTCATTGCGATGATGGCCCCGGCGGCGTTCCGGCGCCGCCAGGAGAGAGGGGGAGAGAGACCCTCTTCTTATTCTTCTTCTTCTTCTTCCTTGACCTTCCCCCTAGATGGGAGAAAGGTTTCCCCTCTGGTCCTTGGCTTCCATGGCGGCGGTGGGGCGGGATCCCCTCTGAGATTGGATCTCTTCCGCTCTTTCCTTCTGTTTCTGCGCTCCCAGATTCTAGCCTTTCACCGTTTCTTAAACTCCCGGAGATCCGTAACTCCAATTGGGCTGAAATTTTAACATGATTTTTATCTGAATATTAGTGTTCTTGCGCCATAATAAGGGCACCAACCGCCTTACAGAGTGGCCACAAGGACCAGGGGCGCGCCCTACTCCCTGGGCCGCGCCCTCTGTCCTTGTGGGCCCCTCAGGCATCGTCTCGCGTTCATTCTTTTTCCCAGAAATCACATATATTCCAAAAAAGATCTCCCTAAGTTTTATCCCGTTTGGACTCCGTTTTATATGGACTTTCTGTGAAACAAAAAACATGCAACAAATAGGAACTGGCACTGGATCAATATGTTAGTCCCAAAAAATAGTATAAAAAGTTGCCAAAAGTATGTAAAAGTTGTAGAATATTGGCATGGAACAATATAAAATTATAGATACGATAGAGACGTATCACCATCCCCAAACTTAATTCCTGCTTGTCCTTGAGTAGGTAAATGATAAAAAAGATAATTTTTGATGTGGAATGCTACCTAGCATAATCTTGATCATATAATCTAATCATGACATGAATATTAAGACACGAGTGGTTCAAAGCAACAGTCTATCATTTGACATTGAGGAAATAATACTTCAAGCATACTAATAAAGCAATCATGTCTTCTCAAAATAACATGGCCAAAGAAAGTGATCCCTACAAAATCATATAGTCTAGCTATGCTCTATCTTCATCACACAAAGTATTTCATCATGCACAACCCCGATAACAAGCCAAGCAATTGTTTCATACTTTTAATGTTCTCAAGCCTTTTCAGCTTTCATGCAATACATGAGCGTGAGCCATGGATATAGCACTATAGGTGGAATAGAATATGATGGTGGAGGTTGTGTGGAGAAGACAAAAAGGAAGAAAGTCTCACATCGACGCGGCTAATCAACGGGCTATGGAGATGCCCATCAATTGATGTCAATGCGAGGAGTAGGGATTGCCGAACAGCGGATGCAGGGAGCTATAAGTGTATGAAAGCTCAAACTAAAAACTAAACGGGTGCGCATCCAACTTGCTTGCTCATGAAGACCTCGGGCATTTGAGGAAGCCCATCATCGGAATATAGAAGCCAAGTTCTATAATGAAAATTCCCACTAGTATATGAAAGTGATAACTCAAGAGACTCTCTATATGAAGAACATGGTGCTACTCTGAAGCACAAGTGTGGTAAAAGGATAGTAGCATTGCCCCTTCTCTCTTTTTCTCTCATTTTTTCTCTTTTTTTGGCCTCTTTTTTATTTTTTATTTTTATTTTTTGTCCGGAGTCTCATCCCGACTTGTGGGGGAATCATAGTCTTCGTCATCCTTTCCTCACTGGGGCAATGCTCTAATAATTATGACCATCACCTTTTATTTACTTACAACTCAATATTACAACTCAATATCTAGAACAAAGTATGACTCTATATGAATGCCTATGGCAGTGTACCAGGATGTGCAATGATCTAGCATAGCAAAGATATAAAAAAACAAACAAGCCATGGAAATATCATGCTAGCTATCTTATGATCATGCAAAGCAATATGAAAATGAACGCTCAAGTCATGTAGATGATGATGATGGAAGTTGCATCGCAATATATCTCGGAATGGCTATGGAAATGCCATGTTAGGTAGGTATGATGGCTATTTTGAGGGAGATATAAGGAGGCTTATGTGTGATAGAGCGTATCGTATCACGGGGTTTGGATGCACCGGCGAAGTGTGCACCAACTCTCGAGGTGAGAAAGGGCAATGCACAGTACCGAAGAGGCAAGCAATGATGGAAGGGTGAGAGAGCGTATAATCCATGGACTCAACATTAGTCATAAAGAACTCACATACTTATTGCAAAAATTTATTAGCTATCGAAACAAACTACTACGCGCATGCTCCTAGGGGGATAGATTGGTAGGAAAAGACCATCGCTCATCCCCGACCGCCACTCATAAGGAAGACAATCAAAAAATAAATCATGCTCCAGCTTCATCACATAACGGTTCACCATACGTGCATGATTTGGGAATCACAAACCTCAACACAAGTATTTCTACCAATCCACAATTACTAACTAGCATGACTCTAATATCACCATCTTTATATCGCAAAACTATTGCAAGGAAACAAACATATCATATTCATTGACCTACAAGTTTTATGTAGGATTTTATGACTAACCATGTGAATGACCAATTCCTTTCAACTCTCTAAATAGATATAAGTGAAGCATGAGAGTTTAATTCTTTCTACAAAAGATATTCCCATGCTATAAGAAATATAAGTGAAGCAAAAGATCATTCTACAAATGGTGGTTTTCTATGTGTAGAGAAACAGGCAATCCAAAATTCAAATGATATAAGTGAAGCACATGAAGCATTCTATAAAGCCATACTCAAAAGATATAAGTGAAGTGCAAAGAGAATTCTATAAATCAAACAAGGACTATCTCATACCAGCATGGGGCATTATTAAAAGAAAAAGAGAAGGCACACAACGCTCCAAGATTTACGCATATCATGTGACGAATAAAAATATAGCTCCAAGTAAAATTACCGATGATCGTTAGAAGAAAGAGGGGATGCCTTCCGGGGCATCCCCAAGCTTAGTTGCTTGGGAGTCCTTGAATATTACCTTGGTGTTCCTCGGGCATCCCCAAGCTTGGGCTCTTGCCACTCCTTATTTCTTCATCCATCGTGATCTTACCCAAAACTTGAAAACTTCAATCACACAAAACTTAACAAAACCCTCGTGAGATCCGTTACTATAATAAAGCAAATTACCACTTTAAGTATTGTTGCAAACTCATTCATATTTTATTTTTGCATTGTAGATACTGTAATATAACTTTTCCATGGCTTATACCACCGATACAATCGATAGTTTCATCAAAACGAGCAAAACAATGCATCAAAAACAGAATCTGTCTTAAACAGGACAGTCTGTAGTAATCTGAACATTCACCATACTTCTGTAAATCTAAAATTCTGAAAAAATAGGAAAAAATAAAAAATTTGTGTAGAAGTACTGTGCAAAAAGTTTCAGAAGTGTTTGACTTTCCAGTAAAAAAATGTAAAATCACGCACCAGAGCCAAAGTTTCTGTTTTTACACCGCACATACCAAATAAGCAATCTAGTCATCCTGAAGGCAAATCTTGGCACATTATTTATATAATACAATGGATTTGTATAATTATTTTTGTTGAAAAGTTTCTATAATCAAGGTTCACAAAGTTTCCATGGTCATGAACAAAGTTCAAGGCTAGCTCCCACTTTAACAATGCTCATCTTTCTCACTTCCATTTTTCTTTTTGAAAAAGTTTTAAGTTCCCCTCATTTTTTAAACTATTTAAAAGCACTCAACAGAAATAAATGACTCTCTAAAACTTCTGGGTTGTCTCCCTGGCAGTGCTTTCTTTTAAGCCATTAAGCTAGGCATATAGTGCTCAAGTAATGGATCCACCCAGATCCCAAGGTATACCAAAGCCAATTTTGATTAACAATGATTTGTAATTTAGTAGTGAGCACAAAGCAACATATATCATGTAACATCGAAGTCTAACTCTCTTCCTATGCATCGGCATGTCATGAAAGAACAATTCATGCACATCAAGTAAAGGCCAATCACTACTGCAGGATGCTGCTAACGCGACACTACGCTCAGAGACCCTTCAACGAAACTGTGTGTGATGCAATAATCACAAACAGTGGTGTAAAAACCATCAAAAAAGTTGCAAAACATTTGCGATGGAGGATGCATCAAACACGGTTCAGATTTTAGTTGTGTGTGTGATGCAGGGCATACGGTTCAGTTCAATTAACTATTTGCGATGAGGTGGAACAAAAGAAACGGGCAGCCAGATGAAGGTGTATGCCATATACAGCATACGGTTCACTCGGATGAACTGTTTGTGATTAGGAAACACAAAAGAAACGGTCAGCCAGAACAAGGTGTGTGTTCGATATACGACATGCGGTTCAGTCGGATGAACTGTTTGCGTTGAGACAAGAGAACAGAAACGGTTCAACTTAACAAGATGAGTGTGATACGCGGCAAACAGGTCTGTAATCGGAAACATGTGCAAAGACCGATAACAACACAGACGATTGCTGCTAACAAGCCGTGTGTGTTGTGAGCAAACAATTGCTTGTATACAATTGTGAGTGATTGATGAAAACATCACTGACGGGTTCCATTGTTTAGTCCGTGTGTGATGTGATTTTCTTTGTCCGCTTTAACATCTACGCTCTGTCTCTGAGCATAAACATATATACTTAAAAAGACAGCATTGCATAACCAAATTAAGCATACAATTACACAAGTGACTACACACATAACATTTTCACACACCAAAGTAAGCAATTACATGCATACTAAACTAGGAGAAACAGGGATCTAATCATCTACTCATTGTTGCGATGACACTTGCCATTGCTCTGCTTCCGGCTGGAACCCTGGCCGTTTTGGGGAAGGAGGCACTTCCTCATGTCAACGATCCACATGTACATGTCGTAGCCTGTGTACGCCTCCTTGGCCGCGTACACGACGTGAGATTTGTCCAGTTTCTCCATCCAGGACGAGTGCCAGGCACGCTTGTCCTTGTTGCACAAATCCTTCATGTCTCTGTAGTAGGGGTCGATGATGGCCTCGGCGAGGTGAACCAGTGAGTCCTTCTCATGCTCCTTTCTTCCCCAGATCTTTTATTGGCCCTGGATGTCGACAAGATTCTGGCAGGCAATGCCCAAATTCTAAAGCGCCTTTACATCGTTGGTGACGTCCACCGTAGCGAACATGTAGTGGGGGATGTTGACAAACCTGGCGAAATGCTTGCAAGGCCTTGTGGCCATGCAGTAGTGGTAGACGAGGACATGGTGGCGCACGCACATCTGGGCGACGGCGACCTTGGGATGAGACCCGGCATGAGCGCGGGTGTACTCGAGGTCAAACCCGACCACCTTGTACTTCTCCTCAGCAAGCAACAGCTCCGTGATATGGATGGAGTGCTCCACCCAGACCGGGTCGTTGGTGCACACCACCGACAGGTCCATGAACCTTCTGTGGGTGTCCACCATGGCACGCATGGTGAACTGCTGCTCGTCGTCGGCAGCCACTCGTAGCGCCATTGGAGCCGCGCAGGATACCCTCTAAGAATTTCTCGTGGTGGGTGTGCTTCTTGCAATGGAGGGGCACGATCGAAAGGTTGAATAGACACAAGGGTTAAATGGCCGCTGTAATAAATGGGGACCGGCCGGTCCGTAATCGTCACATCTTGTTACGACGTTCATAGCGGAGGATTCCAGTGCACGCTTGACAACACCGCACCGCACGCGTGGGCTCAAAGAGGCGCCAAATGTATCGTCGGTGAGCCTGTTCCCGCGCTACCGCGCAGTTTACCGTGCAAGCTTCCCACCCGGCTAGTTTGGCCACGCGTCGGCTAGAAGAGGGACAAATCATGGGCGTTAATTGACAAAAAGCTTTGTAAAAACGAAGTGTGTGGAATGACTTCGTGATGCGGAGCATCCCTCGCTCATCCCCATGGACTCTAGTGTTGGGGAACGTAGCAATTTCAAAAAAATTCCTACGCACACACAGGACCATGGTGATGGCATAGCAACGGGAGGGGAGAGTGTTGTCTCACCCTCGTAGACCAAAGCGAAGCGATCACAACGTAGAGGAAGTAGTCGACGTTCTCCTTGCGACCCTGCCGATCCCAGCGCCGTTACTCCGGCACCTCCGAGTCGATCACGGCGTAGAGGAAGTAGTCGTCGTTCTCCTCGCGATCCAGCCGATCGGCGCCGTTACTCCGGCGCCTCCGAAGTTCTTGGCACACGTTCAGCTCGATGACGCTCCTCGGGCTCCGATCCAGCAAAGCTCCGGGAGAGGGAGTTCCGTCGGCCTGACGGCGTGGTGGACGATCTTGATGTTTCACCGACGCAGGGCTTCGCCTAAGCACCGCCACGATATGACCGAGGTGGAATATGGTGGAGGGGGCACCGCACGGCTAAGGAACGATCTCAAGGATCAACTTGTGTGTTCTAGGGTGCCCCCTCCCGTATATAAAGGAGGGAGGGAGGAGGTGGCCGGCCTCAAGGGGCGCACCATAGGGAGGAAACCTCCCCCAAGTAGGTTTCCCTCTCCTGTCCTTATCTTGTTTGGAGGGGGAAGGAAGGAGTACTAGTATTAGGAAGTAGTACTAGTAGTAGGAATAGGAAGAGGGGGAAGGAGAAAGGAAAGGGGGGGCCGGCCCCCCTCCCCAATTCGGATTGGGCTTGGGGGGGGGCGCCCCCCTCCCTTGTTCCTTCTCCCTTCCTCCTACATGGGCCCAATAAGGCCCATATACCTCCCGGGGGGTTCCGGTAACCTCCCGGAGCTCCAAACTTCTCCGGAACCTTTCCGGTGTCCAAATATATCCGTCCAATATATTAATCTTTATGTCTCGACCATTTCGAGACTCCTCGTCATGTCCGTGATCATATCCGGACTCGAACAACCTTCGGTACATCAAAATACATAAACTCATAATATAAGCATCGCCATCGAAACCTTAAGCGTGCGGACCCTACGGTTCGAGAATAATGTAGACATGACCGAGACATATCTCCGGTCAATAACCAATAGCGGGACCTGGATGCCCATATTGGTTCCTACATTTTCTACTGAAGATCTTTATCGGTCAGACCGCATAACAACATACGTTGTTCCCTTCGTCATCGGTATGTTACTTACCCGAGATTCGATCGTCGGTATCCAATACCTAGTTCAATCTGATTCGGTAAGTCTCTTTACTCGCTCCGTAATACATCATCTCACAACTAACTCATTAGTTGTAATGCTTGCAAGGCTTATGTGATGTGTATTACCGAGAAGGCCAGAGATACCTCTCCGACAATCGGAGTGACAAAACCTAATCTCGAAATACGCCAACCCAACAAGTACCTTTGGAGACACCTGTAGTACTCCTTTATAATCACCCGATTACGTTGTGACGTTTGGTAGTACCCAAAGTGTTCCTCCGGTAAGCAGGAGTTGCATAATCTCATAGTTATAGGAACATGTATAAGTCATGAAGAAAGCAATAGCAATATACTAAGCGATCAAGTGCTAAGCTAACGGAATGGGTCATGTCAATCACATCATTCTTCTAATGAGGTGATCCCATTAATCAAATGACAACACATGTCTATGGTTAGGAAACATAACCATCTTTGATTAATGAGCTAGTCTAGTAGAGGCTTACTAGTGACTATCTGTTTGTCTATGTATTCACACATGTATTATGTTTCGGTTAATACAATTCTAGCATGAATAATAAACATTTATCATGATATAAGGAAATAAATAATAACTTTATTATTGCCTCTAGGGCATATTTCCTTGATCTCCCACTTGCACTAGAGTCAATAATCTAGATTACACAAGAATGATTCTAACACCCATGGAGTCTTGATCGATCATGTTTTGCTCGTGGAAGAGGCTTAGTCAAAGGGTCTGCAACATTCAGATCCGTATGTATCTTGCAAATCTCTATGTCTCCCACTTGGACTTGGTCCGAATGGAATTGAAGCGTCTCTTGATATGCTTGGTCCTCTTGTGAAATCTGGATTCCTTTGCCAAGGCAATTGCACCAAAGATTGTCACGGAAGATCTTCATTGGTCCCGATGCACTAGGTATAACACCTAGATCGGAAATGAACTCTTTCATCCAGACTCCTTCATTTGCTGCTTCGAAGCAGCTATGTACTCCGCTTCACATGTAGATCCCGCCACGACGCTTTGTTTAGAACTGCACCAACCGACAGCTCCACCGTTTAACAAAAACACGTATCCGGTTTGCGATTTAGAATCGTCCGGATCGGTGTCAAAGCTTACATCGACGTAACCATTTACGACTAGCTCTTTGTCACCTCCATATACGAGAAACATATCCTTAGTCCTTTTCAGGTATTTCAGGATTTTATTGACCGCTGTCATGTGAACCACTCCTGGTTTACTTTGGTACCTTCCTGCCAAGCTTACATCTAAGCATACGTCATGTCTCGTACACAGCATTTCATACATGATAGAGCCTATGGCTGAAGCATAGGGAACATCTTTCATTTTCTCTCTATCTTCTGCTTGTGGTCGGGCATTGAGTCGACTCAATTTTACACCTTATGTCTGGTAAAAAACCTTTCTTTGCACGATCCATTTTGAACTTCTTCAAAACTTTATCAAGGTATGTGCTTTGTGAAAGTCCAATTAAGCGTCTTGATCTATCTCTATAGATCTTGATGCCCAATATGTAAGCAGCTTCACCGAGGTCTTTCATTGAAAAACTTTTGTTCAAGTATCCTTTTATGCTATCCAGAAATTCTATATCATTTCCAATCAATAATATGTCGTCCACATATAATATCGTAAATGCTTCTGAGCTCCCACTCACTTTCTTGTAAATACAGGCTTCTCCAAAAGTCTGTATAAAACCATATGCTTTGATCACACTATCAAAGCGTTTATTCCAACTCCGAGAGGCTTGCACCAGACCATAAGCTGGAGCTTGCACACTTTGTTAGCGACCTTTGGATCAACAAAACCTTCTGGTTGCATCTTATACAACTCTTCTTCTAGAAATCCATTCAAGAATGCAGTTTTTACATCCATTTGCCAAATTTCATAATCATAAAATGCGGCAATTGCTAACATGATTCGGACAGACTTAAGCATCGCTACGGGTGAGAAAGTCTCATCGTAGTCAACCCCTTGAACTTGTCGAAAACCTTTTGCAACAAGTCGAGCTGTATAGACAGTTACATTACCATCGGCGTCAGTCTTCTTCTTAAAGATCCATTTATTCTCAATGGCTTGCCGATCATCGGGCAAGTCAACCAAAGTCCATACTTTGTTCTCATACATGGATCCCATCTCAGATTTCATGGCTTCCAGCCATTTTGCGGAATCTGGGCTCACCATCGCTTCTTCATAGTTTGTAGGTTCGCCATGGTCAAGTAACATGACTTCCGAATAGGATTACCGTACCACTCGGGTGCGTATTTTATTTCTTGACCTACGAAGTTCAGTAGCAACTTGATTTGAAGTTTCATGATCAACATCATTAGTTTCCTCACTAATTGGTGTAGTTGTCACAGGAACCATTTCTTGTGATGAACTACTTTCCAATAAGGGAGCAGATACATTTATCTCATCAAGTTCTACTTTCCTCCCACTCACTTCTTTCGAGAGAAACTCCTTCTCTAGAAAGGATCCGAATTTAGCAACGAAAATCTTGCCTTCAGATCTGTGATAGAAGGTGTACCCATGATCTCCTTTGGGTATCCTATGAAGACACATTTTTCCGATTTGGGTTCGAGCTTATCTGGTTGAAGTTTCTTCACATAAGCATCGCAGCCCCAAATTTTAAGAAACGACAACTTTGGTTTCTTGCCAAACCATAGTTCATACGGTGTCGTCTCAACAGATTTAGATGGTGCCCTATTTAACGTGAATGCGGCCGTCTCTAAAGCATATCCCCAAAACGATAGTGGTAAATCAGTAAGAGACATCATAGATCGCACCATATCAAGTAAAGTACGATTACGACGTTCGGACACACCATTTCTCTGGTGTTCGGGTGGCGTGAGTTGCTTGAAAACTATTCCACATTGTTTTAAATGTGAACCAAACTCGTAACTCAAATATTCTCCTCCACGATCAGATCATAGAAACTTTATTTTCTTGTTACGATGATTTTCCACTTCACTCTGAAATTCTTTGAACTTTTCAAATGTTTCAGATTTGTGTTTCATTAAGTAGATATACCCATATCTGCTCAAATCATCTGTGAAGGTGAGAAAATAACGATACCCGCCGCGTGCCTCAATATTCATTGGACCACAAACATCAGTATGTATGATTTCCAACAAATTAGTTGCTCGCTCCATAGTTCCGGAGAACGGCGTTTTGGTCATCTTGCCCATGAGGCACGGTTCGCAAGTACCAAGTGATTCATAATCAAGTGATTCGAAGCCCATCAAGATGGAGTTTCTTCATGCGTTTTACACCGATATGACCTAAACGGCGATTACCACAAATAAGTTGCATTATCATTATCAACTCTGCATCTTTTGGTTTCAACATTATGAATATGTGTATTACTACTATCGAGATTCAATAAAAATAGACCATTCTTCAAGGGTGCGTGACCATAAAAGATATTACTCATATAAATAGAACAACCATTATTCTCTCGATTTAAATGAATAACCGTCTCGCATTAAACAAGATCCAGATATAATGTTCATGCTCAACGGCGGCACCAAATAACAATTATTTAGGTCTAAAATTAATCCGAAGGTAGATGTAGAGGTAGCGTGCCGACCGCGATCACATTGACCTTGGAACCGTTTCCCACGCGCATCGTCACCTCGTCCTTTGCGGTGCTCGTCTATTCCGTAGTCCCTGTTTGAGTTGCAAATATTAGCAACAGAACCCGATCAAATACCCAGGTGCTACTACGAGCTCTAGTAAGGTACACATCAATAACATGTATATCACATATACCTTTGTTCACCTTGCCATCCTTCTTATCCGCCAAATACTTGGGGCAGTTCCGCTTCGGTGTCGATGCGCTTGCAGTAAAACACTTTCGATTTCAGGCTTAGGTCCAGACTTGGGTTTCTTCTCTTGAGCAGCAACTTTCTTGCTGTTCTTTTTGAAGTTGCCCTTCTTCTTCCCTTTGGCCCTTTTCTTGAAACCAGTGGTCTTGTTGACCATCAACACTTGATGCTCTTTCTTGATTTCTACCTCCGCGGCTTTTAGCATTGCGAAGAGCTCAGGAATTGTCTTAGTCATCCCTTGCATATTATAGTTCATCACGAAGCTCTTGTAGCTTGGTGGCGATGATTGGAGAATTCTGTCAATGACACTATCATCCGGAAGATTAACTCCCAAACTGAATTAAGTGATTATTATACCCGGACATTTTGAGTATGTGCTCACCGTGAACTGTTCTCCTCCATCTTGCAGCTATAGAACTTATTGGAGACTTCATATCTCCCAATCCGGGCATTTGCTTGAAATATTAACTTCAACTCTTGGAACATCTCATATGCTCCATGACGTTCAAAACGTCGTTGAAGACCGGTTCTAAGCCGTAAAGCATGGCACTGAACTATAGAGTAGTCATCAGCTTTGCTCGCCAGACGTTCACAACTTCGGCGTTGCTCCTCAAGAAGAGGCCTGGCACCTAGCGGTGCTTCGGGGACGTAATTCTTACGGCAAAGCAATGAGGATAATCCTCAAGTTACGGACCCAGTCCGTGTAATTGCTACCATCATCTTTCAACTTTGCTTTCTCAAGGAACGCATTAAAATTCAACGGAACAACGACGAGCCATCTATCTCTGATAAACATAGACAAGCAAAATACTATCGGTACTAAGTTCATGATAAATTTAAGTTTTTAATTAATCATATTACTAAAGAACTCCCACTTAGGCAGACATCTCTCTAGTCATCTAAGTGATCACGTGACCCAAATCAACTAAACCATAACCGATCATCACGTGAGATGGAGTAGTTTTCAATGGTGAACATCTTATGTTGATCATATCTACTATATGATTCACGCCGACCTTTCGGTCTCCGTGTTCCGAGGCCATATCTGTTATATGCTAGGCTCGTCAAGTTTAACTCGAGTATTTGGCGTGTGCAACTGTTTTGCACCCGTTGTAGATGGACGTAGAACTTATCACACCCGATCATCACGTGGTGTCCGGGTACTCTGAACTTTGGCAACGGTGCATACTCAGGAGAACACTTCTTGATAATTTTAGTGAGAGATCATCTTATAATGCTACCGTCAATCAAAGCAAGATAAGATGCATAAAGGATAAACATCACATGCAATCAATATAAGTGATATGATATGGCCATCATCATCTTGTGCTTGTGATCTCCATCTCCAAGCACCGTCGTGATCACCATCGTCACCGGTAGCGACACCTTGATCTCCATCGTAGCATCGTTGTCGTTACGCCATCTATTGCTTCTCGACTATCGCTACCGCTTAGTGATAAAGTAAAGCAATTACAGGCGTTTGCATTTCATACAATAAAGCGACAACCATATGGCTCCTGCCCGATTGCCGATAACTTCGGTTACAAAACATGATCATCTCATACAATAAAATATAGCATCACGTCTTGACCATATCACATCACAACATGCCCTGCAAAAACAAGTTAGACGTCCTCTACTTTGTTGTTGCAAGTTTTACGTGGCTGCTACGGGCTGAGCAAGAACCGATCTTACCTACGCATCAAAACCACAGCGATACTTCGTCAAATAGACTCCGTTTAACCTTCTCAAGGACCGGGCGTAGCCACTTTTCGGTTCAACTAAAGTGAGAGAGACAGACACCCGCCACCACCTTTAAGCACGAGTGCTCGTAACGGTGAAACCAGTCTCGCGTAAGCGTCTGGCGTAATGTCGGTCCGGCCGCTTCATCTCACAATACCGCTGAACCAAAGTATGACATCTTTGGTAGGCAGTATGACTTGTATCGCCCACAACTCACTTGTGTTCTACTCGTGCATATGACATCAACGCATAAAACCAGGCTCGGATGCCTTTGTTGGGGAACGTAGCAATTTCAAAAATTTTCCTACGCACACAGGACCATGGTGATGGCATAGCAGCGAGAGGAGAGTGTTGTCTACGTACCCTCGTAGACCAAAGCGGAAGCGATCACAACGTAGAGGAAGTAGTCAGACGTTCTCCTCGCGACCTGCCGATCCCAGCATTACTCGGCACCTCCGAGTCGATCACGACATAGAGGAAGTAGTCAGACGTTCTCCTCGCGATCCAGCCAATCCCAGCGCCGTTACTCGGCGCCTCGAGTTCTTGGCACACGTTCAGCTCGATGGCGCTCCTCGGGCTCCGATCCAGCAAAGCTCGGGGAGAGGGAGTTCCGTCAGACGACGGCGTGGTGACGATCTTGATGTTTCACCGACGCAGGGGCTTCGCCTAAGCACCGCTTCTGATATGACCGAGGTGGAATATGGTGGAGGGGCACCGCACACGGCTAAGGAACGATCTCAAGGATCAACTTGTGTGTTCTAGGGTGCCCCCTGCCCGTATATAAAGGAGGGAGGGAGGAGGTGGCCGGCCTCAAGGGGGGGCGCACCATAGGGAGGGGGAAACCTACGCCAAGTAGGTTTCCCTCTCCTTGCCGTATCGTGATTGGAGGGGGAAGGAAAGAGTACTAGTATTAGGAAGTAGTACTAGTAGTAGGAATAGGAAGAGGGGAAGGAGAAAGGAAAGGGGGCGGCCCCCCCAATTCGGATTGGGCTTGGGGGCGCCCCTCCCTTGTTCCTTCTCCTTCCTCCTACATGGGCCCAATAAGGCCCATATACCTCCCGGGGGTTCGGTAGCCTCGAGCTCCAAACTTCTCCGGAACCTTTCCGGTGTCCAAATATATCCGTCCAATATATTAATCTTTGTGTCTCGACCATTTCGAGACTCCTCGTCATGTCCGTGATCATATCCGGGACTCGAACAACCTTCGTACATCAAAATACATAAACTCATAATATAAGCATCATCGAAACCTTAAGCGTGCGGACCCTACGGTTCGAGAATAATGTAGACATGACCGAGACATATCTCCGGTCAATAACCAATAGCGGGACCTGGATGCCCATATTGGTTCCTACATTTTCTACGAAGATCTTTATCGGTCGGACCGCATAACAACATACGTTGTTCCTTACGTCATCGGTATGTTACTTACCCGAGATTCGATCGTCGGTATCCAATACCGAGTTCAATCACGTTACTGGTAAGTCTCTTTACTCGTTCCATAATACATCATCTCACAACTAACTCATTAGTTGTAATGCTTGCAATGCTTATGTGATGTGTATTACCGAGAAGGCCCAGAGATACCTCTCGACAATCGGAGTGACAAAACCTAATCTCGAAATACGCCAACCCAACAAGTACCTTTGGAGACACCTGTAGTACTCCTTTATAATCACCCGATTACGTTGTGACGTTTGGTAGTACCAAAGTGTTCCTCCGATGGCAGGAGTTGCATAATCTCATAGTTATAGGAACATGTATAAGTCATGAAGAAAGCAATAGCAATATACTAAACGATCAAGTGCTAAGCTAACGGAATGGGTCATGTCAATCACATCATTCTTCTAATGAGGTGATCCCATTAATCAAATGACAACACATGTCTATGGTTAGGAAACATAACCATCTTTGATTAATGAGCTAGTCTAGTAGAGGCTTACTAGTGACTATCTGTTTGTCTATGTATTCACACATGTATTATGTTTCCGGTTAATACAATTCTAGCATGAATAATAAACATTTATCATGATATAAGGAAATAAATAATAACTTTATTATTGCCTCTAGGGCATATTTCCTTCATCTAGTACAACTTGTCAAGCACCTCGAGGACCAATGACAAGAGCACGTGCACGCACCATCGAAATCGAGGTCATTCAGAGATCGTCACGAGGAAGCACCAAGTTCACCGGAGACCCAAGAGGAAGGAGAGGGAGAAGAGCATGAAGACTCGGAGGCTCTAGAACCCCCGGGTGCCTGGCCATCCATGCCCCCGGGTGCCCGGGCCTTCGGCCTCCAGCTGGGCGCTGGCCCTTGCCACTCCGGGTGCCAGGCCAGGAGGCCCCAGGTGCCCGACCCCCCCAGCCTGGGTGAGGCGCCATCGCCCCGGGTGCCCGACCAACTGGCCTCGGGTGCCCGGCCTTCCACCGCTGGGTGCTGGCCCTCCCCACCTGGGTGCCCAGGCCACTACCCCCGGGTGCCTGGGCTCCGCCGCTGGCTGACTTGGGCCGCCCGGGTGCCCGGCCCTCCTGACCAGCCCGTGAGCCTCGACCACCGGGTGCCGGGCCTCACACCCCCGGGTGCCCGGACGACTCCGAATATGCCTGCGTGCATTCTGGGCAAATGACCCTTGTATCCCCTGTCGGTGTCAAAACCGGCAGATCTCGAGTAGGGGGTCCCGAACTATGCATCTAGGATCGATGGTAACAGGAGACGGGGGACATGATGTTTACCCAGGTTCGGGCCCTCTCTATGGAGGTAATACCCTACTTCCTGCTTGATTGATCTTGATGAATGTGAGTATTACAAGAGTTGATCTACCACGGGATCGTAATGGCTAAACCCTAGAAGTCTAGCCTATATGACTATGGTAATGAATATATCTCTTCCGGACTAACCCCTCCGATTTATATAAAAACCGGGGGGGGGGGGGGGATCTAGGGTTACATAGAGTCGGTTACATAAGAAGGAATCTTCATAGTCGGTCGCCAAGCTTGCCTTCAACGCCAAGGAGAGTCCAATCCGGAAACGGGTACAGTCTTCGGCCTTTATATCTTCACAGCCCATCAGTCCGGCCCATGGATAACATGCCGAATGCCCGAGGACCCCTTAGTCCAGGACTCCCTTAGTAGCCCCTGAACCTGGCTTCAATGACGAGGAGTCCGGCGCGCAGATTGTATTCGGCATTGCAAGGCGGGTTCCCTTCTATCCGAACTTCAAGATAGTCTTCGGATGCGATGATAATATCTGGACCTGTCACACACACCATACAAAACCGCAGAGAGAATATATTTTTACACGAGTTCTGTCCGCTGACAACTTTTTTGTAGCACGACATTAAATCTGACCGGTCATAATTTCGAACCGTTTATCTTCTGCCGCTCCATGTTTCGAGATGTGGTTGCTATTGGCACATCTTGTCAAAGCAGAGATCATGTCCCCTTATCACGGGATTCTCATCAATGCGGGCATGGTTAACCCAACCCTTGGGAATAGGCGAATCTCAAGGCAAGTGAGGAGGCACTTGATATTAATGGCCTTTATAAGGGGATATGGATTCCCTCTTCCTCTCTCACGCCTTCTCTTAGTCTCCATCTTTCCATTCTCGAGCTCCAGCGCCCAAGTTCTCATCTCCTTTCCACTCAAGCAACCATGTCCGGATCCGGAGGTCAGGGCAAGTGGATGGTCTCCTCCGTCAAGGAGGAGGACATTACTGAGCTTCAGGCGGCCGGATATCTAGCGAAGGAGATCACCCACTGGCTGCCAGCCGAGGGACAGGTAGTCCCCAAGCCGAAGCCCACCAAAAGGGTAGTATTCATCCCCCATTTCTTCCGCGGGCTAGGGTTTCCACTCCACCCTTTCGTCCGCGGGCTGATGTATTATTACGGGATAGATTTCCATGATCTATCCCCGAATTCCTTCCTCAACATCTCGGCGTTTATCATCGTGTGCGAGGCCTTCCTACGCATCTAACCCCACTTCGGACTGTGGCTCAAAGTCTTCAACGTGAAGCCGAAGGTGGTGGATGGCCAGCACGCGGAGTGCAGAGGAGCCATGGTGAGCAAGCTACCCAACATCTCCTGGCCGAAAGGAATTTTCGTTGAGACAGTAAAGGAGTGGCAGAGACAATGGTTCTACATCACAGAACCCCGTGGCACCACCTGGGCCGTGGCTGCCGAATTCCGGTCCAGTGCTCCCCTTCGACTCACCTCCTGGGTCGAGAAGAGTCCGAACTGGTGTTCACCCGATGAGCTGATAGCGTTGAAGACGCGCGTCCAGAGCATGATAGCCAAGGACGTCAAGCTCGTTGATGTAATCCAGGTGATGCTAGTTCACCGGATTCTCCCATGCCAGCGCAGAAGCCGCCCTCTGTGGGATTTTAATCCAAAGAAGCATCAAACCCTGGTGAGGCTCTTTGAAACCACCCACGAAGATGCCTGGAGGTTGCTATTTAAGGGCAACGAGAAGCCACCGCCACGGATTCGCACCGTGGTCACGATTGTAAACACTCCGCCAAATGAGGTATGTCATTTCTAATGCATCCCCAACTTAATTGTTCCGAGGATGACGCCTGAGTTTACCATTGCTTTTTCAGATTTGGATGGAGAGGGCGAAGCGGATCCAAAACCGCCCTCACGCTCAAGAACCGGTCATCCCGCGTCTAGTGAAGATGCTAGTACCGGCGCCCTATAAGGCGCCGGAGAAGAAGGCCAAGAAGAAGGCCAAGGGGACTAAGAGTGGCCCCCATCGCAAGGGCACTTCGGACATGACGTCCTAAGACGACAAAGCCCGTTCCTCTGTCCCTGAGGACAATGACAAGCAAGAGGAGGAGGAGGAGGAGAACAACCCTCCCCCTGAGGAGAGAAAGAAGAAGAGGGCGGCCTCCTCGCATCTGGAGGCGGAAACGCCCAAGAAGGGGACGGGCGTCCTCGCGGTCAACACCACGTGGGATGTTGATAGCAGTCCGGAACGCCACCCCCGCACTAAGCCCCAGGTCAAATCGTAAGTGACATGACTCACACATGTACACATCCGACCCTTTCTTTTCATTACCTTGATATGGTTAACCATACTGTTGTAGTCCGGCCCGCGACCTCATCCAGCGATTCTCATCTGGAGGTTCGTTGGATCCGACGGAGATGGCCAGCATGTCGCCGCCGCCTACTTATTCCCCTGGGGCCAGGGACGACACCGAAGTGTTGTCCCGGATGACCGCCTCCGAGCTGGGAGGAACCCAGGATGTTATGCAGGGCGCCACAAGGCGAGACCTCCAATCTTGGGACATATGGGGAGCAGATCCCCATGGAGACTTGATACGTCTCCGTCGTATCTACTTTTCCAAACTCTTTTGCCCTTGTTTTGGACTCTAACTTGCATGATTTGAATGGAACTAACTCGGGTAGCGTTGTTTTCAGCAGACTTTCCATGGTGTTATTTATGTGCAGAAACAAAAGTTCTCGGAATGATTAGAAACTCCACGGAACTTATTTTTGGAAAATATAAAAAATATTGGCGAAAGAATCAAAGCCAGGGGGCCCACCACCTGTCCACGAGGGTGGGGGCGCGCCTGCCCCCTGGGCGCCCCCCTGCCTCGTGGGCCCCCTGACGCTCCACCAACCTCAACTCCAACTCCATATATTCGTGTTTGGGGAGAAAAAAATCAGAGAGAAGGATTCATCGCGTTTTACGATACGGAGCCGCCGCCAAGCCCTAAACTCTCTCGGGAGGGCTGCTCTGGAGTCCGTTCGGAGCTCCGGAAAGGGGAATCCGTAGCCGTCGTCATTATCAACCATCCTCCATCACCAATTTCATGATGCTCACCGCCGTGCGTGAGTAATTCCATCATAGGCTTGCTGGACGGTGATGGGTTGGATGAGATTTATCATGTAATCGAGTTAGTTTTGTTAGGGTTTGATCCCTAGTATCCACTATGTTACGAGATTGATGTTGCTATGACTTTGCTATGCTTAATGCTTGTCACTAGGGCCCGAGTGCCATGATTTCATATCTGAACCTATTATGTTTTCATGAATATATGTGAGTTCTTGATCCTATCTTGCAAGTCTATAGTCACCTACTATGTGTTATGATCCGGCAACCCCGAAGTGACAATGATCGGGACCACTCCCGGTGATGACCGTAGTTTGAGGAGTTCATGTATTCACTATGTGTTAATGCTTTGGTCCGGTACTCTATTAAAAGGAGGCCTTAATATCCCGTAGTTTCCATTAGGACCCCGCTGCCACGGGAGGGTAGGACAAAAGATGTCATGCAAGTTCTTTTCCATAAGCACATATGACTATATTCAGAATACATGCCTACAT
The DNA here is from genome assembly GCA_021605145.1 of Aegilops bicornis. Taxonomy (NCBI): domain Eukaryota; kingdom Viridiplantae; phylum Streptophyta; class Magnoliopsida; order Poales; family Poaceae; genus Aegilops; species Aegilops bicornis. Next base: position 260,772,050 of record CM038674.1, on the reverse strand, counting down.
TACATTGATGAATTGGAGCTAGTTCTGTGTCACCCTATGTTATGATTGTTAAAGGATGAACCGCATCCGGCATAATTCTCCATCACCGATCCAATGCCTACGAGCTTTTCACATATTGGTCTCTGCTTATTTACTTTACCGTTGCTACTGTTACAATCACTACAAAACCCAAAAATATTACTTTTGCTATCGTTACCGTTACTTCCATATTACTTTGCTACTAAATACTTTGTTGCAGATACTAAGTTATCCAGGTGTGGTTGAATTGACAACTCAATTGCTAATACTTGAGAATATTCTTTGGCTCCCCTTGTGTCGAATCAATAAATTTGGGTTGAATACTCTACCCTCGAAAACTATTGCGATCCCCTATACTTGTGGGTTATCAAGACTATTTTCTGGCACCGTTGCCGGGGAACATAGCTCTATTCTTTGAGTCACTTGGGATTTATATCTGTTGGTCACTATGAAGAACCTGAAAGACTCGAAAACAAAAATTTATCCCTCAACTACGAGGGGAGGTAAGGAACTGCCATCTAGCTCTACACTTGATTCACCTTCTGTTTTGAGTAAGCTTGCGACACCTAAACCTGCTTCTGCTATTAATACTGATATGTCGCATGTTATTGATGATGCCACTTCTGCTATGCATGATACTTATGATGAAACTACTTCTATGCTTGATACTACTGTGCCACTTGGTGAATTTCTTGATGAACAACTTGCTAGGGCTAGAGAGAATGAAATTATTGAAACTGATAATTTTGATGATAGTGATGATGAAGGCTCTCCCAATAAATATGAATTGCCTGTTGTGCCTGAGGGCTATGTTATGGATGAAGAAACTAAAAGAGACTTTCTTGCTTGTGATAGAAGTGATCTTAAGAAATTATTAGCTAAGCTTAAACAAAAAACTTTGAATGCTAGAATGAAATATGATCCTGCTTATGCTACTTCACCTATCTTTGTTACTGATAAGGATTATGAATTCTCAATTGATCCTGATATAATTACTTTGGTTGAATCTGATCCTTTCTATGGCTATGAATCTAAAACTGTTGTGGCACATCTTACTAAATTAAATGATATAGCCACCCTGTTCACTAATGATGAGAGAAATCGCTACTTTTATATCCTTAAAATATTTCTGTTCTCATTGAAGGGTGATGCTAAGATATGGTTTAGTTCTCTTGATCCTGGTTGTGTGCGTAGTCCCCATGATATGATTTATTACTTCTCTGCTAAATATTTCCCTGCTCATAAGAAACAAGCTGCTTTAAGGGATATATATAATTTTGTGCAAATTGAAGAAGAGAGTCTCCCACAAGCTTGGGGGAGGCTTCTCCAACTACTTAATGCTTTGCACGATCATCCTCTTAAGGAAAATGAAATCTTGGATATCTTTTATAATGGACTAACCGATGCTTCCAGAGATTACGGATAGTTGTGCTGGATTACATTTTTCAGGGAAAGAACACCGGATGAAGCTAAGATTTTATTGAATAATATGTTGACAAATGAAAATAATTGGACACTTCCTGAGCCAACTCCTGAGCCTATTCCTAAACCAACTCCGAAGAAGAGAGGTGTTCTATTTCTCGATCTGAAGATATGCAAGAGGCAAAGAAATCTATGAAGGAAAAAGGTATTAAAGCTGAAGATGTTAAGAATTTACCTCCTATTGAAGAAATACATGGTCTTAATTTACCGCCTGTTGAAGAAATATATGATCTTACTCCATTACCTATTGAAGAAACTCATGGTCTTGATAATCCGACACAAGTAGTAAAGGTAAATTCTCTCTATAGATAAGATAAAGCTGAAATCCCTCCTACTAAGTTTGCTAGCCAATGTTTGGATGAGTTTGATAACTTTATGGTTAAGTAAGAAGATTTTAATGCTTATTTTGGTAGACAATTAAAACAAAATGCTTATATGATTGAACACTTGGGTATTATATGTCTAGAGTTAAAGGTTAACTTAAACTCATTAGTAAACATGCTTCTATGGTTACCACTCAAGTAGAACAAGTACTTAAAGCTCAGAATGATTTGCTCAGTGAATTGAATAGTAAGAAAAATAACTATGCTGTTAGAGTGGCTACTAGAACTAGTAAAATGACTCAGGAACCTTTGTATCCTGAAGGCCATCCTAAGAGAGTTGAGCAAGATTCTCAGAGAAATAATGTTAATGCACCTAGTCCTTCTAAAAGGAAGAAAAAGAAAAATGATAGGACTTTGCATGCTTCTAGTGAACCTATTGCTGAACCACCCGAGAATCCAAATGATATTTCTATTTCTGATGCTGAAACACAATGTGGTAATGAACATGAACCTAGTAATAATGTCAATGATGATGCTCAACCTAGCAACGGTAATGATGTAGAAACTGAACCTGTTGTTGATCTTGATAACCCACAACCAAAGAATCAACGTTATGATAAGAGAGACTTTGTTGCTAGGAAACACGGTAGGGAAAGAGAACCTTGGGTTTAGAAACCCATGACTTTTCCTCCTAAACCATCCAAGAAAAAGGATCCTATCTCGGATTGCATGGCTTCAAGCCATTTGTTGGAATCCGGGCCCGCCATCGCTTCTTCATAGTTCGAAGGTTCACAGTTGTCTAACAACATGATTTCCAGGACAGGGTTGCCATACCACTCTGGTGTGGAACGTGTCCTTGTGGACCCTCTGAAGTTCAAGAGCAACTTGATCCAAAGTACCTTGATCATCATCATTAATTTCCTCTCTAGTAGGTGTAGGCACCACAGGAACATTTTCTGAGCTGCACTACTTTCCGGTTCAAGAGGTAGTACTTCATCGAAGTTCTACTTTCCTCCCACTTACTCCTTTCGAGAGAAACTCTTTTTCCAGAAAGGATCCGTTCTTGGCAACAAAGATCTTGCCTTCGGATCTAAGGTAGAAGGTATACCCAATGGTTTCCTTAGGTATCCTATGAAGACACATTTTTCTGACTTGGGTTCGAGCTTTTCAGGTTGAAGTTTCTTGACATAAGCATCGCATCCCCAAACTTTTAGAAACGACAGCTTAGGTTTCTTTCCAAACCATAATTCATACGGTGTCGTCTCAACGGATTTAGATGGTGCCCTATTTAAAGTGAATGTAGCTGTCTCTAGTGCGTATCCCCAAAATGATAGCGGTAAATCGGTAAGAGACATCATAGATCGCACCATATCTAATAGAGTGCGATTACGACGTTCGGACACACCGTTCTGTTGAGGAGTTCCAGGCGTGAGTTGTGAAACGATTCCACATTTCCTTAAGTGTGTACCAAATTCGTGACTTAAATATTCTTCTCCACGATCTGATCGTAAGAACTTTATTTTTCGGTCACTTTGATTCTCTACCTCATTCTGAAATTCCTTGAACTTTTCAAAGGTCTCAGACTTGTGTTTCATCAAGTAGACATACCCATATCTACTTAAGTAAATGCGTGAGTGTGAGAACATAACGATATCCTCCATGAGCCTCAACGCTCATTGGACCGCACACATCGGTATGTATGATTTCCAATAAGTTGGTTGCTCGCTCCGTTGTTCCGAGAACGGAGTCTTGGTCATTTTGCCCATGAGGCATGGTTCGCATGTGTCAAATGATTCATAATCGAGAGACTCTAAAAGTCCATCAGAATGGAGCTTCTTCATGCGCTTGACACCAATGTGACCAAGGCGGCAGTGCCACAAGTATGTGGGACTACCGTTATCAACTTTACCTTTTGGTATTCACACTATGAATATGTGTAATATTACGCTCGAGATTCATTAAGAATAAACCATTGACCATCGGAGCATGACCATAAAACATACCTCTCATATAAATAGAACAACCATTATTCTCGGATTTAAATGAGTAGCCATCTCGCATTAAACGAGATCACGATACAATGTTCATGCTCAAACTTGGCACTAAATAACAATTATTGAGGTTCAAAACTAATCCTGTAGGTAAATGTAGAGGTAGCGTGCCGACGGCGATCACATCAACCTTGGAACCATTCCCGACACGCATCGTCACCCCGTCCTTCGCCAGTCTCCGTTTATTCCGCAGCTCCTGCTGTGAGTTACAAATATGAGCAACGGCACCGGTATCAAATACCCAGGAGTTACTACAGTCTTGGTAAGGTACACATCAATTACATGTATATCAAATATACCTTTAGTGTTGCCGGCCTTCTTGTCCGCTAAGTATTTGGGGCAGTTCCGCTTCCAAAGGTGTCCCTTCCCTTTGCAATAAAAGCACTCTGTCTCGTGCTTGGGTCCATTCTTTGACTTCTTCCCGCAACTTGCTTTACCGGCGCCGCAACATCTTTGCCGTCCCTTCTTGAAGTTCTTCTTACCCTTGCCCTTTTTGAACTTAGTGGTTTTATTGACCATCAACACTTGATGTTCTTTCTTGATTTCAACCTCTGCTGACTTCAAAGATTGAGAATACTTCAGGAATGGTCTTCACCATCCCTACATATTGTAGTTCATCACAAAGCTCTTGTAGCTTGGTGGGAGCGATCAAGGATTCTGTCAATGACTGCCTCGTAAGGGAGGTTAATGTCCAAATTGGGACAGGCCAGTGCAACCTGACATTTTGAGTATGTGCTCACCGACAGAACTGTTTTCCTCCATCTTACAACTATAGAACTTGTCGGAGACTTCATATCTCTCGACCGGGCATGAGCTTGGAAAACCATTTTCAGCTCCTCGAACATCTCATATGCTCCGTGTTGCTCAAAACGCTTTTGGAGCCCTGTTCTAAGTTGTAAAGCATGCCGCAGACCGAACGAGGGAGTAATCATCAAGACGAGACTGCCAAGCATTCATAATGTCTTGGTTCTTTGGGATGGGTGCATCACCTAGAGGTGCTTCTAGGACATATTGTTTCTTGGCTGCTTTGTGAGGATGATCCTCGGGTTAGGACCTAGTCCGAATAGTTGCCTGCCATCATCTTTCGACTTGGTTTTCTCTAGGAACGCGTTGAAGTTCATGTTGACATGAGCGTTGGCCATTTGATCTACAAGACATATTTTGCAAAGACTTTAGACTAAGTTCATGATAATTAAGTTTATCTAATCAAATTATTTAATGAACTCCCACTCAGATTTGACATCCCTCTAGTCATCTAAGTGCTACATGATCCGAGTCGACTAGGCCGTGTCCGATCATCACGTGAGACGGACTAGTCATCGTCGGTGAACATCTCCATGTTGATCGTATCTTCCATACGACTCATGTTCGACCTTTCGGTCTCTTGTGTTCCGAGGCCATGTATGCATACATGCTAGGCTCGTCAAGTTAACCCTAAGTGTTTATGCATGTGTAAAACTGTCTTACACCCGTTGTATGTGAACATAAGGATCTATCACACCCGATCATCACGTGGTGCTTCGAAACGACGAACTTTAGCAACGGTGCACAGTTAGGGGGAACACTTTCTTGAAATTATTTTAAGGGATCATCTTATTTACTACCGTCGTTCTAAGTAAACAAGATGCATAAACATAATAAACATCACATGCAATTATATAAAGTAGTGACATGTTATGGCCAATATCATATAGCTCCTTTGATCTTCATCTTCGGGGCTCCATGATCATCTTGTCACCGGCATGACACCATGGTCTCCATCATCATGATCTCCATCATCATGATCTCCATCATCGTGTCTCCATGAAGTTGCTCGCCGACTATTACTTCTACTACTATGGCTAACACGTTTAGCAATAAAGTAAATTAACTTACATGGCGTTGAATCAATGACGAGCATGTCATACAATAATTAAGACAACTCCTATGGCTCCTGCCGGTTGTCATACTCATCGACATGCAAGTCGTGATTCCTATTACAAGAACATGATCTCATACATCACAATATATCATTCATCATTCATCACAACTTACGGCCATATCACATCACACGACAATTGCTGCAAAAACAAGTTAGACGTCCTCTAATTGTTGTTGCATCTTTTACGTGGCTGCAATTGGGTTCTAGCAAGAACGTTTTCTTACCTCTGAATAACCACAAGTGATTTTGTCAACTTCTATTTACCCTTCATAAGGACCCTTTTCATCTAATCCGCTCCAACTAAAGTAGGAGAGACAGACACCCGCTAGCCACCTTATGCAACTAGTGCATGTCAGTCGGTGGAACCTGTCTCACGTAAGCGTGCGTGTAAGGTCGGTCCGGGCCGCTTCATCCCACAATACCGCTGAAGCAAGAAAAGACTAGTAGCGGCAAGCAAGTTGACAAGATCTACGCCCACAACAAAATTGTGTTCTACTCGTGCAATAGAGAACTACGCATAGACCTAGCTCATGATGCCACTGTTGGGGAACGTTGCAGAAAATTAAAAAATTTCCTACGGTTTCACCAAGATCCATCTATGAGTTCATCTAAGCAACGAGTCATGGGAGAGAGATTGCATCTACATACCACTTATAGATCGCGTGCGGAAGCGTTCAAGGGAACGGTGATTATGGAGTCGTACTCGCCGTGATTCAGATCACCGATGACCAAGTGCCGAACGGACATCACCTCCGTGTTCAACACACGTATGGGACGGACGACGTCTCGTCCTTCTTGATCCAGCAAGGGGGAAGGAGAGGTTGAGGAAGAAGGCTCCAGCAGCAGCACGACGGCGTGATGATGGTGGAGAGGCAGTACTCCGACAGGGCTTCGCCAAGCACACGCGGAGGAGGAGAGGTGTTGGGGAGGGGAGGGGTTGCGCCTTGGAAGTGTCTTGCAGCCCTCCCCTCACCCCTCTATTTATAGGGGAAGGGGCAAGGGAGGCCGGCCCCTCTAGATGAGATCTAGAGGCGGCGGCCGAGAGGGGGCTTGTCCCCCAAGCAAGGGGCGCACCCCACTAGGGTTCCCCAACCCTAGGCGCATGGGCCCAAGGGGGGCGCCCAGCCCTCCAGGCTGGTTCCCTGCCCTTGTGGCCCATGAGGCCCTCCGAGGAGGTGGCCCCTCGGTGGACCCGGAACCTCTCCGGTGGCCCCGTGACAATACCGATATGACCTCAAACTTTCCGGTGTCCGTTTGACAAGTTCCCATATATAAATCTTTACCTCCAGACCATTCCAGAACTCCTTGTGACGTCCGGGATCTCATCCGGGACTCCGAACAACATTCGGTAATCACATACAAGTCTTCCTAATAACCCTAGCGTCACCGAACCTTAAGTGTGTAGACCCTACGGGTTCGGGAGACATGCAGACATGACCGAGACGACTCTCCGGTCAATAACCAACAGCGGCATCTGGATACCCATGTTGGCTCCCACATGCTCCTCGATGATGTCATCGATGAACCACGATGTCGAGGATTCAATCAATCCCGTATACTATTCCCTTTGTCGACGGTATGTTACTTGCCCGAGATTCGATCGTCGGTATCCCAATACCTCGCTCAATCTCGTTACCGGCAAGTCACTTTACTCGCACCGTAATGCATGATCCCGTGACTAGACACTTGGTCACTTTGAGCTCATTATGATGATGCACTCTTGAGTGGGCCCGGTGATACCTCTCCGTAACACGGAGTGACAAATCGATCTCGATCCGTGTCAACCCAATGACACTTTCGGAGATACACTGTAGTGCACCTTTATAGTCACCCGATTACGTTGTGACGTTTGGTACACCCAAAGCACTCCTACGGTATCCGGGAGTTACACGATCTCATGGTCTAAGGAAGAGATACTTGACATTGGAAAAGCTCTAGCAAAACGAACTACACGATCTTGTGCTATGCTTATGATCGGGTCTTGTCCATCACATCATTCTCCTAATGATGTGATCCCGTTATCAATGACATCCAATGTCCATAGTCAGGAAACCATGACTATCTATTGATCAACGAGCTAGTCAACTAGGGGCTTACTAGGGACGTATTGTGTTCTCTGTATTCACACGTGTATTACGATTTCCGGATAATACAATTATAGCATGAATAAAAGACAATTATCATGAACAAGGAAATATAATAATAATCGTTTTATTATTGCCTCTAGGGCATATTTCCAACAAGAATACCATGATTAAATTGTTGAAGTGGCTCTTATATGCATTGTTGTTGATTTAACCAAGAGCCCATATAGCCTTGTCTTCTCCTGTTTATTGAATGCTCGCAGATTCCAGCTTAGTCCAATGCACGTGCACTATTATTATAATTCACATCGTTCGGTCGTGCAAGTGAAAGGCAATTACGACGATATATGATGGATTGACTGAGATAAGGAAAGCTGGTATGAACTCGACCTCTCTTGTTTTTGTAAATATGATTAGTTCATCATTCCTGATTCAGCCTATTATGAATAAACATGTTTGCAATGGCAATTAGAGATTATAGTTACTTATGCCATGCTTGATTAGCTATGAGTTATAATGGTTTACCTTGCGCGCCAACATGCTATTAAAATGGTTGTCTTTGTGGTATAGTGGGGTGGTATCCTCCTTTGAATGATTTAAGTGACTCGACTTGGCACATGTCCACACATGTACTTGAAACAAATCAACATAGCCTTCACGATATTTATGTTCATGGTGGATTATATCCTACTCATGCTTGCACTCAATGTATATTAATTTTAATGCATGTTCATGACTGTTGTCGCTGTCTAGTTGGTCGCTTCCCAGTCTTTTGCTAGCCTTCACTTGTACTAAGCGGGAATACTGCTTCTACATCCAATCCCTTAAACCCCAAAGTTATTCCATGTCCACCATACCTTCCTATATGCGGTATCTACCTGCCGTTCCAAGTAAATTTGTATGTGCCAAACTCTAAACCTTCAAATGAAATTCTGTTTTGTATGCTCGAATAGCTCATGTATCAACTAGGGTTGTCCGTATCTTCCATGCTAGGCGGGTTATTCTCAAGAGGAGTGGACTCCGCTCCTCATTCACGAGAAAATGGCTGGTCGCCGGGATGCCCAGTCCCATGCTTTATGCAAATCAAATCAAATTAATTGCAAACAAAACTCCCCCAGTGCTGTTGCTAGTTGGAGGCACTCGTTGTTTCGAGCAAGCCATGGATTGATGCTTATTGGTGGAGGGGGAGTAACTTTACCATTCTGTTTGGGAACCGCCTATAGTGTGTGTAGCATGGAAGATATCACCATCTCTTGGTTGTTATGTTGACAATGAAAGTATGCAGCTCAATATATTATTTACCTCTGCTTTCAAAACCGAGCCCTGGCACCTCTACAAATCCCTGCTTCCCTCTGCAAAGGGCCTATCTATTTACTATTATGTTGAGTCATCACCCTCTTATTAAAAAGCACCAGCTAGAGAGCACCGTTGTCATTTGCATCTGTTACTGTTAATTTATATTGGGTATGACTGGATCTCTTTTACCATGAATTACAATGTTTAGTCAGTCCTTGATCTGCATTTATGTTTGCGGTCTCAGAAAGGGTTAGCGAGATACCATCTTGTTATATCATATTATGATTGTTTTGAGAAAGTGTTGTCATATGAGATTTGTTATTATTGCTCGCTAGTTGATATAGCCATTGACATGAGTAAACATGATACCTAAATGTTATTGTGAATATGGTTAGTCATAATCTTTGCTGAAAACTTGAATGCTGGCTTTAGATATTTACAACAACAAGAGCAAACAGAGTTTGTAAAAGTTTTTCTTTATCACTTTCAGTTTATCAACTGAATTGCTTGAGGACAAGCAAAGGTTTAAGCTTGGGGGAGTTGATACGTCTCCGTCGTATCTACTTTTCCAAACTCTTTTGCCCTTGTTTTGGACTCTAACTTGCATGATTTGAATGGAACTAACCCAGACTGACGCTGTTTTAAGCAGACTTTCCATGGTGTTATTTATGTGCAGAAACAAAAGTTCTCGGAACGACCTGAAACTACACGGAACTTATTTTCGGAAAATATAAAAAATATTGGCGAAATAATCAAGGCCAGGGGGCCTACCACCTGTCCACAAGGGTGGGGGGCGCACCCCCTACCTCGTGGGCCCTCTGACGCTCCACCGACCTCAACTCCAACTCCATATATTCGTGTTCGGGGAGAAAAAACAGAGAGAAGGATTCATCGCGTTTTAAAATACAGAGCCTCCGCCAAGCCCTAAACTCTCTCGGGAGGGCTGGTCTGCAGTCCGTTCGGGGCTCCGGAGAGGGGAATCCGTCGCCGTCATCATCATCAACCATCCCCCATCACCAATTTCATGATGCTCACCGCCGTGCGTGAGTAATTCCATCGTAGGCTTGCTGGACGGTGATGGGTTGGATGAGATTTATCATGTAATCGAGTTAGTTTTGTTAGGGTTTGATCCCTAGTATCCACTATGTTTTGAGATTGATGTTGCTATGACTTTGCTATGATTCATGCTTGTCACTAGGGCCCGAGTGCCATGATTTCAGATCTGAACCTATTATGTTTTCATGAATATATGTGAGTTCTTGATCCTATCTTGTAAGTCTATAGTCACCTACTATGTGTTATGATCCGGCAACCTCAAGTGACAATGATCGGGACCACTCCTGGTGATGATCGTAGTTTGAGGAGTTCATGTATTCACTATGTGTTAATGCTTTGGTCCGGTACTCTATTAAAAGGAGGCCTTAATATCCCTTAGTTCCCATTAGGACCCCGCTGCCACGGGAGGGTAGGACAAAAGATGTCATGCAAGTTCTTTTCCATAAGCACGTATGACTATATTCGGAATACATGCCTACATTACATTGATGAATTGGAGCTAGTTCTGTGTCACCCTATGTTATGATTGTTACATGATGAACCGCATCCCGCATAATTATCCATCACCGATTCAATGCCTACGAGCTTTTCACATATTGGTCTCCGCTTATTTACTTTTCCGTTGCTACTGTTACAATCACTACAAAAGCCAAAAATATTACTTTTGCTATCGTTACCGTTACTTCCATATTACTTTGCTACTAAATACTTTGCTGCAGATACTAAGTTATGCAGGTGTGGTTGAATTGACAACTCAACTGCTAATACTTGAGAATATTCTTTGGCTCCCCTTGTGTTGAATCAATAAATTTGGGTTGAAAACTCTACCCTCGAAAACTGTTGCGATCCCCTATACTTGTGGGTTATCAAGACTGGCGAAGAAGGCCGCATTCATTTCGGCCCTCAGCCGGATGTGATTTCGGAGACCCATATGGCTCCGGAGTCGGGCGAACAGCCCCCTTTGAAAGAGGGGGGTGCCGATTCCACCGGTGACCCCTGTCCATCCAGGGGCGTTGGATAAGCTGATGGAGGCGCTATGAGGCGCCTCCGTTGTGGACGAGCACCATGTCCTTATGGGTGCAGTGATCGAGAAGGTTCAGTCCGCCAAGAGTGGACTGAATGAAGCCTACATCAACCTATTGATAGGTTTCGAGGTAAGAAAGAGAAAAAAAACGCATGTAGACAGTAGCCCCTGAGACACTGTTTGGTGTTCGGCGAGACGAACTGGAAAGAGGATCAATCTTTCTTTATAGGAGGCTAACGTAATATGTATGAATAAGCAGCCATCGTTGTTGGCCGCAACCTCGCATGCTGCCGAAGTCTCTGAACTGAGGCAGAGGCTGGAGCGGACCGAGAACGAGCTCGGCGAGGTTAAGTTTCGGCTCCAGGAGAAGCAAGGTGATTGACGACTTGTTGTGTGTTCGGAAAGAACATGCGTTGTATATTGACCGCAGTGTCGTAATATGTGCAGGAGCCACGACCGAGGTCGAGGCCCTGAGGAAGGCCCTGGGCGAGGCCGAGGAGAAGGCTGTCCAATAGCAAGCCGCCCGAAAATAGCTCAAGGCCCGGGTCAAGGAGGTCCAGCAGGAGCTCCAGGATGCGGTGAAGAAATGCGAGGCCTTGGAGCATGATGCGTTGGTTCAAGGGACCAAACTCGCCAAGGCTCATCAGAACGCGGAGACCGCATAGAATGAAGCCCAGGCCGCCCTCCAGGAGATCTAGGAGGCCAAGAAGATCGCGGCGGGTAAGGCATTTAAAATGCAAAGCAAGTATGCGGAGAAGCAATACCTTTTACTAACCCGGGTCCGGAGTTCCCCAGGGGCTTTTGCGGATTTACCAGGCAGTGTATCGGATGCCGCGGAGTTCTACCGAGCCGAAGGAGAGGGTTCTACGGAGAATCTATTCTGGTCGCAATATGCGGCACCAGAGCATCCCGTGTCCTTCACTGATCAGCTGAAACAGCTGGTGGGGCTGCATAGGGTGGCTGAACTAGCCATGAAGGATTTGATAATCTGGCTATGGCCAGCCGAAGCTATGCCTGGCAGCTACTTCAGACTCGTGGGGCGGGTGGTGAACGCCTGTCCTCGGTTGGACGTCGTTAAGCGCTCGGCCTGTATTGAAGGTGCGCGCATGGCCTTCGCCCGTTGCAAGATGTGGTGGGCGAAGATGGACGGGCCACTAGAGGGCAAGGAGCACCGCACACCCGAACGGTATTTTGCGGATGTCCTGGAGGGGTCTCTCCTTGCAGCAGCACAATGTTCGCAGGACATCGTATTTGAATAAACGTATTCACGTTGCCCTTGCCTTGTATTATGAAAACAAAGCTTGTTTGTAATATAATTTTATTATGCTTTAATTGTTTCCTCCTGTGCGACCGTGTTGTATGTAATCTGAGGGTTGGCTAGTCGTCGGCTTCTGCCCCCACGTAGGTAGTACGGAGGTATTCGGGATGGAATCTAAACAATCTTGATCCAATTATATGGTCCTTGAGTTGTTTAGCGCAACGAACAAGGCAATCAGACTATTCGGCTTAAACGCCCTCACTTAGCCATAGGAGTTTTCTAATAAAGCATGGGCACAGCCCCTGGCTCAAACCAGAGTGCTGTCAGCATCTGATCGGGAAGTGCCGATCTTTCGCATAATGCGGAAAAAATCTCCAACGATTTGTAACCCTCAAACAGCTGACCGTCTCTCGCCGTATCATGACAGTCAGTTTTCGGCTTTCTCTACTGAGGCGCTCATCTGGTCAAGGCCAGGGCACAATCACAATAGTTCTCCCTTTACTACCCTGGCCAATTTAGTGGAACGTAGGGTAGCAAGCACAGGAGCTGGACAACCCAACTATTGACCAAAGACATGATTCGGAGCCAATGTATATAATGCTAAATTCGGGGTGCCGAACTTATCTTTAAAGAGTGTTCGGACTTTGTTGTCATATTGTGGGGCGATGTGGAGCCCCTGGCAAATATGAAACGTACCAGAGTGTACGGTTGCTAGGAAATAAGTAATTTAAAGGAAAACAGAGGGAGACCAGAGATAGGATCTAGGGCCCTTGAACTTGGATCATGAATTGTTTCCATTATAGTTGGGTTAATGCGTCAAAGCACATTGGTGCAAAATAATGCAATAAGCAACAGGCTATTTGACCTGCCACAACCGAAGGCGAGCTGTGCGTGGGTCCTGAAAACGGATAGAGTAATCGTTTAGTTAGCCTCTAGGGCTTCCCATGTACGCCTGTGTTCCATGTCAATCCGGTGTGCTTATCCTTTGATAGGACCATTAACCAGGCCATGGAAGGAGGCCCATATAAGAGAAGCCTGAAACAAGGGCAAAGGAGATAGTAAAGTTATATGTGTGTCCGGAGTTGGTTTAACCGAACTATAGATCCCGGGACAGCTTGTGCCTCCGTCGATGCCCATGGAATTTTGAGTGCGTAATTATGTACGCGTGGTATGAATGCCACTACCTCATCGGGATTGGGACGGAGGCCAAATTTCTAATCGAGCTCTTCACGAGCCGCGCTATCCTGTTGCGATGTAGTCCGGACCCTCTTAATGATGTCCAGGGGCTCGGCAGCCAGACTATGGTGCTGCTTGAGAAAGCCGCTTTGTACCTCTGCTGCTAGGGCGACGGTGTGCTCCTCTGTACGGAGGGAGGGTTACGTGTTTACGGTTGTTATGACGCCGCGTGGACCGGGCATCTTGAGCTTGAGATAAGCATAATGTCGCACCGCTGAATCTAGCAAATGCGGTTCGCCCGAGCAGCGTGGTAGCCACTGCGGAAGGGGACGATATCGAAGATTAACTCTTCGCGTCGGAAGTTGTCCGGGGAACCGAAGACCACCTCCAACGTGATTGAGCCCGTGCAACGGGCCTCTACGCCTGGTATGACTCCTTTAAAGGTAGTCTTTGTGGGTTTGATTCGTGAGGGATTAATGCCCATCTTCCATACTATATCCTGCTAGAGCAGGTTGAGGCTACTACCACCGTCCATTAGGACTCGTGTTAGGTGAAATTCGTGGATGATTGGGTCGAGGACCAGTGCGGCTGAACTACCATGCCGGATACTAGTTGGATGACCTCGATGGTCGAAGGTGATCGGGAATGACGACCACGGATTGAATTTTGGGGCGACTGGCTCTACCGCATAGACATCCCTAAGTGCGCGCTTGCGCTCCCTTTTGGGGATGTGTGTAGCATATATCATGTTCACCGTTTTGACTTGAGGGGGAAATTTCTTCTGCCCCCAGTGTTCGGCTGCCGGGGCTCTTCGTCCTCGTCCTCACTTTGTGATCCCTTTTCTTTGTTATCAACATTTAACTTGCCAGTCTGTTTGAAAACCCAACAATCTCTGTTGGTGTGATTGGCTTGTTTGTCTAGGGTGCCGTGTATCTGGCACGGATGGTCGAGTATGCGGTCCAAGCTGGAAGGTCCCTCATTGTTCCTTTCGTAGGGCTTCTTCCGCTGGCCGGACTTGGAGCCGTTGAATCCGGCGTTAACTGTGGTCTCATCGGTGTTATTGCCATTGCTTCGGCGTTTGTGTCTATTGCCCCAGAGCTTGTCGGTGCTGTTCTTGGCCTCGGAGGGGCCTGCCTTGCTGGCTGTGTTTTTGCTATGAACCAGCCAGTTGTCCTCACCCGCGCAAAAGCGGGTCATGAGTGCCGTAAGGGCTGCCATAGACTTCGGATTTTCTTGGCCGAGGTGGCACGCTAGCCATTCGTCACGGATGCTGTGTTTGAAGGCTGCTAGGGCCTCGGCATCCGAACAGTCAACGATCTGGTTCTTTTGGTTGGGAACCTAGTCCAGAATTTTCTGGCTGATTCTCCAGGTTGTTGAACTATGTGGCTTAAGTCATCGGCATCTGGTGGCCGGACATAAGTTCCTTGGAAGTTATCAAGGAAAGCCTCTTCCAAGTCCTCCAAGCTGCCGATGGAATTTTCAGGCAGACTATTTAGCCAGTGTCTAGCCGGCCCTTTTAATTTTAGTGGGAGGTATTTGATGGCGTGGAGATCATCTCCTTGGGCCATGTGGATGTGGAGAATAAAATCTTCGATCCACACTGCGGGATCGGTTGTTCCGTCGTATGATTCAATATTGACGGGCTTGAACCCCTCGGGGAATTCGTGATCCAGCACCTCATCTGTGAAGCAGCAAGGGTGTGTGGCGCGTCTATAGCGGGCCATGTCACGGCGCACCTCCGATGAAGTCCGTCTGCGGTTATCAGCCCGGGTGTGACTAGGTTTGTCACGTCCGAATAGGTAGTCTTCATCCCGAGTAGGGAAGCGTCCTCGCGATCCGTAGATCGATCTGGTGTGTCCTACTCTACTGTCCAATTCCTGCCGAAGGTCGTATGTATGGTCTCGAGCTGTTTTGTCCCTGTGTTTATGAGGCGGTGGGGCGGGCTGTTGTTCGGCCTGAGTTGTCGTTTTATTTCGACCGCGGGGTGGTCGGTCGGCCGCACTGTCCCGACCTCGTGGTGGTCATTCCACATTAATCGAGGGATCTGGTGCCTCCTCGTCGAACTGAGGTAGCAGTCTGCGCTTTGGGTAACTCTTGGTTGGGCGCCTGAGGCCATATTCTTCGGCTGCCAGGAC
Source organism: Aegilops bicornis (assembly GCA_021605145.1). Taxonomy (NCBI): domain Eukaryota; kingdom Viridiplantae; phylum Streptophyta; class Magnoliopsida; order Poales; family Poaceae; genus Aegilops; species Aegilops bicornis. The sequence continues at coordinate 260,756,226 of CM038674.1, read as the reverse complement.
ATCGGTCCATCTATCGATGAGTAGGTCTTGGCCGGCTTGGAGCTACTGCTGCTTTTTCTTTAGGCTTCTTAAAGTAGCTATGAGCTGGCGCTTAAAGCGCTCCTGCTCGAGGGGTGCCTCAGGCACGATGAATTCCTCATTGCCGAGGCTCTCATTATCCTTGGAGGGTGGACGGTAACTATCGTCCTACGGGTCACTGGGCATGACCTGTTTATCAGGGTTAACTTGCTCGTTGTCTTGTTCCTCTTCTTCGGATGTTGCTCCAACAGGGTCTTCATTGTTTTCAGCATCGTCAGGAACTATTTTCTATGGTGCCGGTGTTGCTGTCTTCTGAGCGACGTGACTTAGAGCGGCGTTTAGGGCGCCGGCACCTGGACTGCGTCTCAGAGGGTTTATTTGCATCTGGCTCTTCTTTGTCATCGCCGCCAGATCCTTTAGGTGTATCAACCATGTACATGTCATACAAAGAGGTGGCCTTCCAACGTCCAGTGAATGGCGGGTCTTGGCCTTGCTCCTTGTCGGCATCGTCGTCCATACCATCGATGTCTTCGGAGCCATAATCGAGCTTGTCGGTTAAGTCCTCGACGGTAGCTATGAAGTGGGTGGCGGGTGGGAAGCAAAATTCTCCGTCGTCAGCCCCTAGATCGAACCGGACATAGTTCGGCTGTGAGTCTCCCGCCAACGACAGGTTATTTAAAGAGTTTAGCACCTCACCCAAAGGTGAGTGCCGGAAGATGTCTGCGGCACTAATTTCGGAAATCGATAGCCGATCCAGCTCGGTGTCCGCAGGCATACCTGGTCCGGAACTTACAGCCGGAGACGAGTCTGGAGTTCCATTAACGCAAATATTGCGGGGTGTCGAGTCCGTGTGCGGCTCCAACACCCCGGACTCTGTGGCCTCGGATGGCACGATCTTCTTCGGTTCTGAGGCCGTTGGAGCAATAGGAACCATCTCCTAGATGTGATCCAACAACAGATTTAAGTCATATTCATCGGGGTGAAGGGGAGCAATCGCTGCGCTCTCAAATCCGTTGAAGATCAAGTCTCCACGGATGTCCGCAACGTAGTTCAAGCTTCCAAATCTTTCCTGATGGCCAGGGGTGCAGCTATCGATCTGCTCCAAATGGCCAAGCGAATTGGCCTGCAGTACGAAGCCGCCGAACACAAAAATTTGTCCGGGGAGGAAGGTTTCTCCTTGGAGAGCGTCACTATCAACGATTGAAGGGCCATCGAACCTTTAAATCGGCGACCACGATGAAACTCTCGAAAGCACCAATGTCGGTGTCAAAACCGGCGGATGTCGGGTAGGGGGTCCCGAACTGTGCGTCTAGGATCGATGGTAACAAGAGACGGGGGACATGATGTTTACCCAGGTTCGGGCCCTCTCTATGGAGGTAATACCTACTTCCTGCTTGATTGATCTTGATGAATATGAGTATTACAAGAGTTGATCTACCACGATATCGTAATGGCTAAACCCTAGAAGTCTAGCCTATATGACTACTGTAATGAATATATCTCTTCCGGACTAACCCCTCAGGTTTATATAGACACCGGGGGGAATCTAGGGTTACATAGAGTCGGTTACATAAGAAGGAACTTTCATAGTCGGTCGCCATGGTTGCCTTCCACGCCAAGGAGAGTCCAATCCGGACACAGGTACAGTCTTCGGCCTTTATGTCTCCACAGCCCATCAGTCCGGCCCATGGATAACAGGCCGGACGCCCGAGGACCCCTTACTCCAGGACTCCCTCATCCCCCTCTCCCCTCTATTTCGTCCCTAGACTATATATACCCCTTCCCTAGCTCATTAGAGAGGATAGAAAAGGATATGACATGATTTAGTGAGCTTTGCTCCTTGTACCTCCTCTTGAGAGAGAGAGAGAGAGACCTCTCCTATGAATATCAAGACGTCCTAGGGAGAAGATCCCTAGTAGATTCGAGCCCCCATCTTGGGAAGGATCCCCATCATAGGATCATCAAGACCTCTCTCCTCATAGGATTGGGATGAACTAGTTACCTCTTGTATCTTCTTGTGTTGGATTTGGACCTTTGCATCTCTCTTTGTGTGATTGGATCTAGCACATGTGTGATTGGATCAAGTCAATTTGAGTGTTCCTCTTGTTTCCCCCCTTTGTGTTCTTCTTGTTCTTGGGGATTTCCCCTCCAATTCGTGAAAGATCTCCATCTAGGGTTCCACCCTACAACATCTTGGTATCATGAGCCATGGTTTCTCATGAAATTGGAGCCCCCCTTCTTGTTCTCTAGCCTAATTTTGTTGTGTTCTTCCCCAATTTTGTAAATTCCCCACCAAAAATAGCCCCAAGTTTTTTTGTGATTTGTTCATTTGATCCATTGATTTGCTTGGTTTCAAATGGATCTAGCCTTCCCCCCATCCATCTCCACCTTTCCCTCCACGAAATCCACCAATTTCTTCCATTTTCCCACGAATTTCCGCCAAAATCCGTGACCCCCGGGCCCCCGGCCCTCAGACCCCGGGCACACGGACCCCCAGCCCAACCCGCTGACCACCCGGGTGCCCGCACTTACCCCGGCACCGGACCCCGGGCCACTTCGTCCGCCCAACCCCGCTGACCACACCGGGTGCCCGCACCTCCAACCCCCGGGCACCCGCACCCCCCCCCCCCCAAATCAGCCCACCAACAAAAACCGTTTCGACCATAACTTTTGCTCCCAGATTCTGATTTTGACGTTCTTTAGCTTGTTGAGTAGCTATTGACATCCCCCATCCATCTAGATAGGTGCCAACATCATTTGGATCCATCAAAATTTTGGCATTTTGGCATCTTTGCCTAGGCCACCCACCATATCATCCGCAAAACCACCATTTGACATTTTCCTTTGAGATTATGAGTTTGCAGTTTTTCCGTTTCCTAGGGTGTTTCGGCTAACTAGGAACAGTTCGACATCGACAACACCGCCGCTCACCTTCGACAAGGACTCGACATCGACCACTTCACCATTTTGACACCCTAACCGTAAGCAAGAACGGTAACCTTTATATCATCTTGGTATCGTGGTATCCCATCATTATACATTCTTTCCATTACATTATTAACCCCTTAGCACATTTTGCGTCACTTGCCTATCAAAACTAGCCATTGAGTATTGCCCGCAATGTTACTTGTGCACATTAGTAATCCGTACCTTCCATTGCATCCATACCATATCATATTGGTATCATCATATATCATCCCTTGTGTCACAAGATTGTTCCCGCATATACACAATTGCTATCTTGGTTTTTGCATTTCGTATAGTGGCCATATAAAAAAAGGAATAATCTTTTAAGCAAAAGAAAAGGAGAGCAAAGAGCTTGTAAGCAATAGCCATAGCATCATACCACATTGCACATAAGATTGTCATATCTGATCATCTTGGATCATCTTGAGAAGAACACCGGGAACATCATACACATAGCATACTTGGGATAGAAAGCTCATACATTTTGCATCTTATAGGTTGTGCACAAGTGTCGTATCCGCCTATTTAGCGATCGTGATAGCGTGTCTCTTGAGTTGTGCAACACGAGCACTTTCCGTGGATTCCAAATTTTGTGCTTATTCCTTGGTTGCACAACCCCATTTATCTATCCGTGTGTGTGTGTTTCCGCAGCTACATAATGCTATTGGTCTACTTGTTTCACTTGCGAATTTGTGAATCTTTTCCAACATTATTGACTCTTGCTAACATTTTGCATCAAATTTTTGTGCCACTATCCTCACCGAGCTCCACCATAAGCCTTACTAGTGTAGGTGTGAGAATTGACAAGATCCGATACCAATTGTGTTATTTCCTTGTTACATTATAGAGTGATCATTGATCCATCTTCAACATTGGATAAGGTAAATTGGTCTAGTTCTTTCCTTTCTTCCGCTCACATTTGCTCGAGTATTGTGATGGATAGGCAAGGCATTTCATCTCAGGTCTTCCACGGCAATGACGGCGTCAACAACAACATCAACAAAACGTCCATCTTCGGACTACAACGAACAAGGCAAGGCATTGAGCAACTCGCCTTCGACATTCGCTAAAATGAAGCAAGGAAAAGGGACTACATCGATACCAAGTTGGATGAACAAATGGATCAAGTACGAGACATGTTGGCCAACTACAAGTCTTCTTCCCCTTCATCATCTTCAAGGCGGTGACACTCTAGTAGCAAATCTTCGGAACGCCATCAAGCTCAAGCACTACAACACCATCAAGATGAAGATGCTCGACACGCACAAACCTACAAGTCCGAACATGCTATACTTCACGCCAAGGATAAGATTCATGAGCAAAAGAGAAGAACGAGAGACAAGCACCACCAAAAGGAAGCTCCGGCTACCACGACTACTTTGGCATCTTCACCAAGGGTTATCACGACATCTTCGCCTTCAGACATACGGCATCTTCGCCTACTTCCCACGAGTACACCTACTTCGACATCATCAAGTCCAGGGCGATCACCTACGAGCGTGGGCGACACTTCCATCTTCGAAAGCCCCTCAAGGAAGATGATCGAGCATGGGATTTTCCCTTTGGTCATGGAGGAGAGTCACGACGTGCCATCTTCGGCCTTCATCCACGACGACGGTGACGAGATGATCAAGCATGGGATTTTCCCTTCGTTCATGGAGGAGAGCGATGATGTGCCATCTTCGGCTTCATCCACAGCGATGACGACGAGATGGTTGAGCATGGGATTTTCCCTTCGACCACGGTGACGTATGATGACTTGAGTGACTTGTGCCACCATATTGAGAGTGCGAGTGACTTCACCACTAGTCCCATATATGATGAGTTGCCACAATTCCCATGTGAGGAGATCCACAACCACCACCACTTGAGTGATTTGAGTGACTCCACCATATGTGACATTGAGTGCACCTATTTTGAGGGAGTGAGTGACCCACCACCACATAGAGAGAGTGTGATAGTTGATAGGGCATGTGAGGCCATTTTGATTTCTAACAACTTAACCTCTACCTCTGTTGTGTCTTCTCATTTGGTGCTAGGTCCCATATATGATGACGCGCCAATTCGCGACGACTTCGTCCTTTGGACAAGACAATGGCCATGGTGGACTATGATGCACCCCCACACGGTTCCATCAAGATGAAGATGATGACCACCATTTGGTCTTTGCCACCTCACCTACACCACTTGAGTGGAATGAACAAGGTAATATAGGTGAAGGTGATGCTCTAGTCCCACTAGTGGACAATCTTGATATTGATTGCTTGCATGATGTTGATCAACCTATTACCATGCTCCATGCTAGTGCGACTTCCTCATGTTATGATTTATTGCCCATTTATGATGAGCATGGAGATTGCCATGTGGAGTCTATTAGTTGTGATGTCATGTTACATAGGATTTCTTGTGACAATTATTTAGGTCACATCATGTTTGACAATCTGCTTGACTTGTCGTATGCTATGCATGAGATCAATCATATGTCATATTTGCAATCTCATCGTAGTGACTATGCATATGCCATTAAAATAAACCAAATTTGCACTTATGGCATAGATGACAAGCCCATGGTTATTGGCATTTGTTTCTCTTGTGATGATATTGACATGCTCCCTTTGCATCATTTATCTCATATGCCATGCCATGACCACCTAGCTTCGGACAGACATTGTTTTGGATGTTGTCAATAGTCTCAATGTGATGTTTCCACGAATGCTCATGAGGAGACCCCCATAGTTTCTTCATACATATTAGGAGATTTTGATGCATTCCATACTTTGCATGATTCCCATGTTTGCGTGCACCATATGCATTCCATGAATGACAATGCTCTACATATTTCTCAAGATGCATTACACAATTTGAGTCTCCATTATGCTATACATAATAACAAACCTCTCATGATGTATGGCATGTTTTTATATCACACATCTCATTTATTTGAGCATTGGATATTTCATGCTAACCAACACATGCACGTATGCATCATCATGGATGATGTGTACATCTATCACGCACACACAATTTTTCCTTTGTATTTGTTTTGTGTAGGTACCCATGAATACTTGTCAACCTTGCAATCCCACGAGTTGAGAAAACGAGCTCTAGAGGGCAATGATGACTTGGGATCCCATGGATTGACTTTCCCACCGCTCTCTTCACGCAAGGACTTCGCGCATTCCTTCTACATGGCCCTCACTTGGCTATGGGTTATTGTACATTACATATTGTATGCCCATCTTGCATGTTCACTTTGCATGAAATGCTTATTCATATGCCTTTACCATGCATTTGTGACCCATGCTTTGCACTACGCATGATGATTGATTCTACTACTTGGATGTGTATTTGCAAGCTTGGTGGAGATATTGCTTATTATTGCCATGTTCCATGTATGCCACATTCTTACGATGATACTATGATCTTGCATTATGCTCGTGCTCGCGATATGTCATGTGCATTTCCTATATCTATTATTTGCTCACATGACATGATTGCCATGATTTCCTATAGTGTGCTGCATCTTCGCTCCACTAGTTTGCACGACTTGATTTCTATGCTTTCTCATGTTGCATACAATTCTTGGATTACTTGCTCCTATCATATGTTTGGTTGCAAAAATGTCATTACTTCACATATGCCATGTCCCTTTGCTTGTCACTTGCTTGTCTTGATTGCCTCACACATGATGAACAATTGCTCTTTCCAATATGTTGAGTGCCACACTATTTTCACTAAACCATGTGCACATTATGCTCGGATTGTCTGGCACTTACCCCATGTGTTTATACATCTCCTCTTATTCGTTGTTGTGAATGGTTCATATGCATACCATAGACCATTTGTTGATCACTTTATGCATGCTTGCTATGATATTGAGGTAGATGCTTGTTTACTTGTCCCACATATTAGCATCTTTACCTCACCTTTGCATGATTGTTTCCATGATGCTTTTCCATGTGCTCAATTTAGATGCTTAAATGCCATGCCACACTTCTTTGTTAAACCATATGCTATGCTTGAGGACAACACTTGTTGGGTTAATCACCTCTCGAATGCTTGGTTTTGCTCTAACCCCAACCACATTTGTTTTCACAAGTGCTTGTTATCTTTGCAACTTTTGAAGGAATCACAAACGGTGCGACATTGGAGAGTGACCATTTCGAGCTTCAACATGATAAGTGCTTGGTGGCCGTCCACTTCTACACGGCGACACCCTCTTTTTCCCATGGTGATGAAGATCACGATACATGGACGGATCTCTCCCGGGGGGGGGGGAGATGATGCGGAGCATCCCTCGCTCATCCCCATGGACTCTACTACAACTCGTCAAGCACCTCGAGGACCAATGACAAGAGCACGTGCACGCACTGTAGAAACCGAGGTAATTCAGAGATCATCACGAGGAAGCACCAAGTTCACCGGAGACCCAAGAGGAAGGAGAGGGAGAAGAGCATGAAGACTCGGAGGCTCTGGAACCCCCGAGTGCTCGGGCCTTTGGCCGCCGGTTGGGCGCTGGCCCTGGCCACTCTGGGTGCCTGGCCAGGAGGCCTCGGGTGCCCCCCCCCACAGCCTGGGCGAGGCACCATCACCCCAGGTGCCTGACCTTCCACCACTAGGCGCTGACCCTCCCTACCGGGTGCCCGAGCCACTACCCCCGGGTGGCCGGCCTCCCCCGCCTGGCGCTAACTTGGGCCGCCCCGGGTGCCCGGCCCTCCTACAGTCGTAGCCCGGCGCGCCCCTGACCGCCGCGGGTGCTCGGGCCTCACACCCCCGGGTGCCCGGACGACTCCGAATATGCCTGCGCGCATTTTGGGCAAATGACCCTTGTATCGCCCTCTCCCCTATATTTCGTCCCTAGACTATATATACCCCTTCCATAGCTCATTAGAGAGGATAGAAAATGATATGACATGATTTAGTGAGTTTTGCTCCTTGTACCTCCTCTTGAGAGAGAGAGAGAGACCTCTCCAATGGAGATCAAGACCTCCTAGGGAGAAGATCCCTAGTGGATTCAAGCCCCTATCTTGGGAAGGATCCCCATCATAGGATCATCAAGACCTCTCTCCTCATAGGATTGGGATGAACTAGTTACCTCTTGTATCTTCTTGTGTTGGATTTGGACCTATGTATCTCTCTTTGTGTGATTCGATCTAGCACATGTGTGATTGGATCAAGTCAGTTTGAGTTTTCCTCTTGTTTTCCCCCTTTGTGTTCTTCTTGTTCTTGGGGATTTCCCCTCCAATTCGTGAAAGATGTCCATCTAGGGTTCCACCCTACAACACTTCGGTCATAAAGTTTACGCGTGGGTGATGAGGTCAAAGTTACACAGAAGGGTGATGACGGACACTCGAGTTCGATAATTAATTCCGCGCTCTACATTGCACAAGGTGGAAGAGGCTGTGTGCAATAAGGTCCAAGATCGCAGTCGAGTTAGCTATACAGATCGTGTGCTGTGAGATCGATAAGGTAAACAGATTCAAGAATGGCTAATAAAATCTAAGACCATTGCATATTAAGGTCAAAATAGTGCTAGCAATATACGAGTCTCATACGATGTCATTTCAATGATTGTACCACAAAAGCTCGAAACATTACAAGGTTCAAATTCTAGAGTTATATGGCTCAAATTCGAAGATTACAAGGTTCAAACTGATATTAGAAATGAAATTCAGCTCACCAGCTGCAAACGCTCGCGCTGATCCGCTGAACATGGATATCAGAGAGGTTCAAACTAATATTACTATTGGGGATATAAATACTAGTGTAACCCGCCTAGGAGGGCCGGGTTATGCTATGACGACTTATCATATGAAGCCCAATATCAAGCTTGAAGATGGCGGTTCAGTTAAGGGCCCAAAGCCCGCAGACGACTTAAGGCCCATAGTGATAAACCGCCGTAATGGCATGACTTGTATTGTAAGGCAAGGTTAACTAGTCACCGAGCCGGACACTGTTTATGAGCCGGCCGGGACTCTGTAGGCCGCGGGGCGTCAACCCGTGTATATAAGGGGATGACCCGCCGGCGGCTTAGGGCAAGTAACATCAAGTCGAGAACCAGGCATAGCAGATTCGCTCCCTAGTCATCGAAACCCTAGTATTTCCACCTCAACTGGATTAGGCTTTTACCTTCACCGCAAGGGGCCGAACCAGTATAAACCCTCGTGTCCTTTGTCCCGCTTTAACCCCTTTAAGCTTCCTAGTTGCGATGGCTCCACGACTAAGTCCTTTCACGAGGACATCTGCCGTGACAATTCCATGACAGTTGGCACCCACCATGGGGCCAGCGCACGGTGGATTTGAGTTCTTGAAGGGCAGCTTCGAAGGGCTCAAGGGATGCGCTGTGGGAGGATGACCAAGAGTCGTCGCGGCAAGCTTTACATCGACGATGCCGGCTAGGGTCCCGACGCCGGCTCAATTGAGTACGGGTACCGGGTCCCCTTCGGCGGATCCACATCTTCATCGGCCGGATTGGCGAGCCGGGCCCTGAGCCGGACATCTGCACCGACATCATCGAGACGGCTCAGCGTGCGAGACCCGCCCGGGCTCAGCCCGCCATGAAGCGTGCCTTCGTGGGTTGCATCCATGGAGGAGAACTTTCTGAAAGATCTCTGGACGGCGGTGAGACGACCGTCTACTACAATGGTGAGTCGTCCACTGGTGAGATAGATTCGTTATACCAATTGCAAGATGGCGGGCTTGGGGGTTGTTCCGATGGCTGCAGTATTCCGGACCCCTTTGAGCCGCCGAGTAGAGTAGGGATCTTCATGGCTGGCACTCAACCTGGTCAAAACTCTATGGCTGCGGCAGCAATAACTTCCGGGTCAGGAGCGGCCGGGGCAGGAGGCCCTGTGCGCCCGCCGGCTCAGGTGCTGATTGATCTCATGGACAAATTGACGGCCCTGTTAACCGCCACAGTTATTCCGGCGAGTCAAGCTGAGCATGATGCAGAGGTAGCACAGGTACGTGAGGAGATAGCCCGAGCCAAAGAAGCCCTAGCAGCTGAGGACACCAGATTGGCCGCGGAGCGGGCGGCTTTGGATGCTCGGGCTCAACAGATCCAGTCAGAGGCTTTCCAGCTTACGATGAGCCTGAATGCGTCTAACGAGGTGATGAGGAGGAGGCACCAAGGCTCAATCTCGTTTCTCCGGTTTATGATCCTCTGAATCTCTTCTGCACGCCCGGAGCCGGCCCTAGTAACCCGCCGGAAGCAGACCGGTTTGTAACATCCAGAGCGGGAGCACCAGTTCAGCCCCAGATGATGGAACCTCCTCACGTGAATACGACCCCGCCTCGCTATGTACCAACACCACCGGGTCATTTTTCCAACCCCTTGGAGAACCTGATCGCTGCATCGGCATGTTTGGCGGCTCTCCCGATGGATGGCGACTCTCCAACAACAGTTGAGACGCGAAGGGTCAGAGAACTTCTTCAGACGGCTCTAGCTCAGCAGGAGGCTTATTCCTATAGTCAAGACATGATTCATTCAACTCCTCGCCCAAGCCGGAGCCCAAGTTACAGTAGACATATGGATTTGGAGGCCTTGTCAAGCAACGCCCAGCGCTATAACCAGCCAAGTGGGCATAATCCGGTACAGGACAGGATACGTCAAGAGGATGAGCGGGCGGCTCAGCAGGAGGCTCAGCAGGCGGCTCATCAAACCTTTCCGGATTGTCCAACGACTTCTGTTGAAGCAGGTGTGGCCACAAGAACTGGCGGCATTCCTTGTTTGGTGCCGGCTTTGCGTAATGAGCGTTTGCCCAAGAATTTCAAGGGACCCCGAAAGGTGCCGAATTACACAGCTGATTTACAGCCCAGGGCATGGATTGAAAGCTATGAGATGGCCATGGAGCTGTTGGAGGTCAGCGATGCGGCGATGGCCAAGTACTTCACCATGATGTTGGACGGAACGGCCCGCACTTGGATGAAGGGGCTGCTGCCTAATTCCATTGGTTCATGGGCAGAGTTAAAAGCCCGGTTTATATAGAACTTCAAAGAAACCTGCAAGCAGCCCATGTCAATTGTGGACTTGACTAATTGAAAGCAAGAGGAAGGTGAGTCCACCACTCACTGGGTGCACCGGGTCAAAGAGATAATACATTCATCTGACAAGATGGATGCCGGCTCTGCAGTCTTAATGTTGGAGAAAAATTGCCGATTTGAACCTCTGAAACAGAAGCTGGGGCGGCTCAAGCGTGATTGTAATGACATGGGCCAGCTGATGGAGGCTCTAGTCAAATATGCCGATTCTGGTAGTACCAAGGATCCCGCGTCTGATGAAGAGAAGACATGGAAGGGAAAGAAGAACGGCAACGGAAAGGGTCAGCAGCATAACCCGGCGAATCAAGGAGGCAATAAGCGTAAGGCCGACGGTAACCCGGAGTTTGTGGCTAACACCAATTCACAAGGTAACAATCAACGAAGCAAGGGAAGGCCGCCCCCTCGGTCTGGCGGGTCAGGTCCTACTCTTGAGCAACTGCTTAATGAACCTTGTCCAAGACACGACACTCGGGAGAGGCCAGCCACTCACCTATGGAAGGATTGCATGATCATGAAGGCTTTCAAAAATTCTAACATGTTCGACGGAAACCATGGGTCTGGTGGTGGTTCAGGTGGAGGCGGTTTTCATGGCCCGGGCGGCGGCTCAAGTTCCGGCTTTCAAGGAAATCAAGGTGGTTATAATCAACAGTCACAGTCGGGGAGGTCGATGGCTTGACAATCAGGTTATCAGAGCAATCCAAAGCAGCTGAATAGTGGACAATATCATGTGTTCACCACTAGCTTGTGCAAACGAGACCAGATGCTTCATAAAAGGGCTGTGAACATTGTTGAGCCGGCGGTTCCCCGTTATTTAAGGTGGTCAGAGCAGCCTATTGTGTGGAGCAGGGAGGATCACCCTCCCCGGGTTGACAATCCAGGTCAGTTAGCCTTGGTGGTAGCACCTCAGGTTGGTGGATACAAATTCACTAAAGTACTCATGGATGGAGGTAGCAGCATCAATATCCTCTATTATGAGACCTTTCGCCGTATGGGGTTGAGTGACAAAAATCTAAAAACATCCAACACCGTTTTCCATGGAGTGGTTCCTGGTAAGTCGGCATACCCAGTTGGTAAGATTGAGCTGGAGGTAGCTTTCGGAGATGAGCATGATTCTAGGGCTGAGAAATTAACCTTTGAAGTGGTCAAGATCAAGAGTCCATATCATGCTCTGTTTGGACGGCCGGCTTATGCCAAGTTCATGGCGCGGCCGTGTTATGTTTATTTACAGCTCAAGATGTCGGGTCACAAGGGCACTATTACAGTACATGGGAGTCGGAAGATAGCCCTGGAATGTGAGGAGGGTGACGCTGCTTATGCCGAATCTGTTTGTGCAGCAGAGGAGCTGAAGTTTTATATGGACAACGTTGACCCGGCGGACATGACGTCTATGAAGAAGCCAACCACAGAGCATGACCTGTGATGAAATTTAAGTTGGCTGATGACACCAAGCTTGTTGATTTTGTTCCAGGTGACTCATCTAAGCAATTCAGTATCAGTGCCAATCTGGATCCTAAATAGGAATGCGCTACCATCGAAGTTCATCCGTGAGAACCGGGACATCTTTGCATGGAAACCTTCTGACATGCCGGGTGTACCGAGAGAACTCGCTGAGCACACTTTTAATATTGATCCAAAGTTTAAGCCGGTCAGGCAGTTTCTTCGGCGGTTTGACGAGGAGAGATGGAAAGCTATCGGTGAGGAGGTGGCCTGGCTCTTAGCGGCCGGGTTTATTGTTGAAGTTTTTCACCCAGAGTGGTTGGCTAACCCGGTGCTTGTACTTAAAAAGAACGACACCTGGCAGATGTGTGTGGATTACATGGACTTGAATAAGGCTTGTCCGGCTGATCCTTTTGCTCTTCCCCTTATTGATCAAATTATTGATGCTACGGCGGGTTGTGAGCATTTGAGCTTCTTGGATGCTTACTCCGGTTATCATCAGATCAAAATGGCATTTAAGGACCAGGAGAAGACGACCTTCATCACTCCGTTTGGAGCCTTTTGTTATGTATCTATGCCATTTGGGCTCAAGAGTGCCCAGGAGACTTATCAGCGATGTGTATAGAACTATCTCCACGATCAGATTGGGCGCAATGTTCATGCTTATGTGGATGATATTGTGGTGAAGTCCAGAGAGAAGGTGACCTTGATAGATGATCTGAAGGAAACCTTTGATAATCTCCGGGTCTACAAATTGATGCTTAACCCGGCCAAATGTGTGTTTGGCGTGCCAGCAGGCAAGCTTTTGGATTTTCTGGTCTCTAACAGAGGCATTGAAGCTAACCGGAGAAGATCAAGGCAATCACCTCTTTGGCTAAACCCGGCATGCGTCAATGATGTTCGAATCAAGCTGGGTCAGCCGCTGCTTTAAGCCGGTTCATAAGCCGGTTAGGTGAGAAGGCCATACCACTGTATCATATGATGAAGAAAACAGACAATTTTGTCTGGAGTGATGCCGCTAACGCTGCCTTTGAAGATTTAAAGAGACAATTATCTGAGCCACCAATCCTTGCGGCTCCCATTGATAAGGAGCCATTATTGTTGTATGTGGCTGCTACCTCACGTGCTGTCAGGGTCACAATTGTGGTGGAGCGCAAGGAGACTGGCAAGGAGCATCTGGTTCAACGGCCGGTTTACTACATCAGTGAGGTGCTTATTGAGTCCAAGCAAAGATATCCACATTGGCATAAGCTCGTTTATGGGGTGTTCATGGCGAGCCGGAAGCTTAAGCAATACTTCTAGGGTCACCCCATCACTGTGGTAAGTTCTACTCCTTTAGGAGACATCATTCAGAATAGAGAAGCTACAGGACGAGTCGCCAAGTGGGCCATTGTGCTTGGGCCTCATGGCTTGAAGTATGTGCCACGCACTGCTATTAAGTCTCAAGCAGTGGTGGACTTCATCAATGATTGGACAGAACTACAGACGCCTGAGGAAAAGCCGGATAACACATACTGGACTATTCATTTGGATGGATCCAGGCAATTGGAGGGCTCGGGGGCTGGAGTTGTTTTAGCTTCCCCTTGAGGTCACAAATTTTGTTATGTGCTCCGGTTGATGTTTCCCTATACTAACAATGCAGCTGAGTATGAGGCCTTGCTCCATGGTCTTCGGATGGCTAAGGAGATGAACTTAAGCCGGGTAAGGTGCTTTGGCGACTCAGATTTGGTGGCTCAAGAGGTGTCAGGCAAGTGGGATTCTAAGGATCCTCTCATGGCGGCTTACCGCTGTGAAGTTGATGCTATCGCGGGACACTTCAAAGGTTATCAAGTGGAGCACATTGATCGAAGGAAGAATGAGGCGGCTGATGCTTTAAGCCGGCTGGGATATCAGCGTAAGCTGGTGCCACCTAACACCTTTTTGGATGTTTTGCATAACCCTTGCGTCAAGTTGCCCACAGAGGAAGACTTAGCTGTTCCAGATCCAGAAGCGCAGTTGGTGGCGGCTCTTCATGTCATCCCAGATTGGACAGTGCCATATTTGGCTTATATGACCCGGGGCGAGTTGCCTGAGGACGAGACCTTGGGTAGACAAATCGTCCGGCGGTCTAATTCCATGACAATTGTTCATGGTGAGTTGCATCATCGCAGTGTTACTAGGACGTTTCAACGTTGTGTGCCGCCTGAGGAAGGTCAGGAAATACTTCGTGAGATCCATGAAGGGGATTGTGGTCATCACGCCGGCTCAAAATCTCTTGTGGCCAAAGCTTTCCGTCATGGTTTTTATTGGCTGACGGCTCATGCTGATGCGGAGGATCTGGTCAGTAAATGTGATGGTTGTCAAAAATTCTCACGACGAGCTCATGTGCCGGCTCAAGAATTAAGGATGATTCCAATCACTTGGCCGTTTGCAGTCTGGGGGCTTGATATGGTTGGGCCTTTCAAAAGGTCCAAGGATAAAAAGACACATCTCCTGGTGGCAGTTGATAATTTCACGAACTGGGTTGAGGCAGAGCCGGTTAGTAAGTGTGATGCAGCCACGGCGGTTCAATTCATGAAAAAGGTGATCTTTCGTTTTGGTTTTCCACACAGCATCATAACTGACAATGGTACTAATCTTTCCAAACGGGTTATGGAAGAGTTTTGTCAACGTGAACATATCCGGCTCGATGTTTCATCAGTAGCTCATCCTCAATCCAATGGTCAAGCTGAAAGAGCCAATCAAGAGATCTTGAAAGGTATAAAACCCTGGCTCATGGTCCCTTTACAACGTACGTCGGGTTGTTGGGTAGAGGAGTTGCCTTCTATGATTTGGAGCATCAATACTACACCTAACAGATCTACGGGTTATACGCCTTTCTTCATGGTTTACGGAGCAGAAGCGGTCCTACCGAGTGACATCCGTCATGACTCGCCCCAAGTGACGGCTTATGTTGAAGCTAAAAATGAATAAGCTCGTCAGGATGCACTTGATTTTTTGGATGAGAAGCGTGACTTAGCAATAGCCCGCTCGGCGATTTACCAGCAGGACCTGCGCCGTTATCACAGCCGCCGGGTTAAGTCCAGAACCTTTCAAGAAGGTGACTTAGTGCTCCGGCTCATCCAGGATCAGTCCGATATGCACAAGCTATCCCCACCTTGGGAAGGAACCTTTGTGGTCAGCAAGAACCTGAATAACGGGTCATATTACCTCATCGATGTTCGAGAGCACAAAGACTCACGTAAGTCGGAGGAGGAGACCCGCCGGCCATGGAATATCGCTCATCTTCGGCCTTACTACACTTGAGCCACCGGCTCTCTTGATGTACATATTTTGACGATGTATATATTATAGAAAGTAATAAAGCAGGACCTCTGTCCTTTTCATCCTCAAAAGTTTATATATCTTCATTATTATATCATTAAAACGACCAACAGGGAGCTGATCATATTTGAATCCGGCTCTCCCTTTTGTCCGGCTTATGATCATATTTGAATCTAGCCGTTAAATATCATGATCACCAGGGGGCTTCCTGTTCAAACATAGGTCGTATTCAAACCAAAGATAACATAGTTGTCGATACCCTTTTGATTGGCACACTGCCAAACCTATTAGGGGGCTTCTTGATCGTATCCGAATCATAGCTCAAACCCCTTTTGGGTCTGACGTGGATCGTATTCGAATCAGCGTTATTAAACAACTCTCAAGGTCATTTGGGGGCTTCCTGTTCAAACATAGGTCGTATTCGAACCAAAGAGAACATAGCTGCCGATACCCTCTTGATCGGCAACGCCAAAACCACTGGGGGCTATATGATCGTATTCGAATCTTAGCTTAACCCCTTTGGAATGGTTCTCTGATCGTATTCGAATCAGAAGCCTTTGAATTTTGTTTGTTGTTGATAAAGTTCTTTGCAATCACAATTTTCCGACTTTGTCTTGGAACTCTTTGATTGTATTTGGAAGCATCTAATGAGTAGCTTCCATTTAGCCCATTTTGGGCCGTGGTCAATAAATCGCCAGTATATGATGGTGATCATACATTTGGAAGTTTTCCATTTCTAAAGATCGGGTTGTCACCCTCACTGTCCGGATCACATAAACCGGCAGTGTAATCCAAGGATCACAGGTATGCTGTTATGGTTATGTTTCAAAGACATAATTGATAGCCTGCTTATCTATAATTTTTGTACATATTCCGGGTTACATCTAAGATATATGACCCGCCATGCGGTAAGCCGCCAAGGGACTTGTGATTTGTTTCTCTACACAGGGCAGTTAAAGCAGCTCTTTTAAACATAAGGAAAGCAGAGGATCAGCATAGTATGGAGGAATATAGGATGGCGGCTTAAACAATATTGAGCGCCAGACATGTGCGTGATTGGCACGACAAAATTAAGTGTTTTTCTACCCTATTACATGACTCCCCGAGTCCAAATGATGAAGCATTGTTTTTCAGCAAAGCATAAATATGGGCCGCCTGATGGATCAAATGCGTTGTTGGCACAAGCTTAGGATCATCCCTTTCCGCTCCTCCGTCTTGTTCCCTGTCCTTGAAGGTTGATGATGACCAGTCAATGCCACTCAAAGCTTCAAATTCAGCTTCATCATCAATTAATCCGGCCGGGTCAACTTCAGGGGCAAAGGTATGCTTACGAATTGGAGGTATCAGGCTGGTCACTTCATAATGTGGCGTTGGAATCCTCTGGTTTTCAGCTTCATAACCCGGATGATACTTGGTAAGATCTGTGTCATTAGCAATCAGGGTGGCCTCCGGGTGTATTTCCTTAACACAAGTGGTGAAGTCCTCCTGTCCAAACGGGGTGCCGTCCTCTTTCAGGCTGGGATACCCGATGGCGATGTCGGCCGGGTCTAGCTCCAGTAGCCATGCCTTGGCCCGGCTTAATGTAGCTACGGCTCCGGCTCTCGCAGAAGATCGCCCTAGTTCTCTGAACCGTTGAGGTAGCACGACAAGCCGTTTCAGTACATCCGCCAAGAGGGTGGGAACTTCAGTGGACAAAGCCACTGCAGCTAAAGCACGTTGTGACCCGGTGTAGAGTTGTTCTACCAGTGTGTAAACCACCTTCAATTTTACCAACATGCTTTGGTCAAGACTGGAACTCCTGGAGCCTGCATTACAAAGTCAGGTGAGTCGATGACAACTGATATACTTGTTAGAAAAAATTCAAATATCTAACGCTTGCAGAGTGACTTACCAAAGATTGCTGAGACCATCTGAGATACATGGCGTTTTAAGCCGGATAACTCGGCAGTTGTTTCTGCAAGAGCCGCCTCAGTTTTCTCAGATCGGTTAATCAAGGCAATCTTTTCATCAGCCCAGGCTTTCTTCTCTGCTTAAAAGCCTTTTTTCAGTTTCTCTTGTTCAGATACACTGAATTCAAACTTGGAATTGGCTTTTTGGGTTTCAATCTCCTGAGCTTTCAAGCGATTCTTCAAGTTAGAGACCTCCGATTCAAATTGACTCATGGTGGCCTGTACAAATGCTGGGTTACAATCAGGATTGTCATAATGCAACATTAAGTCCCAAGCACTTTCCAAGCAAAGATACTTGGCACTTGGGGCTAATGTATGCTGAAGAATTCTGTTTGCAGTGGTGGTTCATTAAAGTAAGTCCCAAGCACTTTGCAAGCAAAGATACTTGGCACACGGGGGCTAATGCATATTGCTGTTCCAAGTACTTCTTAATTAAAACATGATAAGGACTGGGTCAAACATGCTGATTCAGCCGGCCCTTGGGGGCTACAAGATAAGCCGAATTTCTTACATATATTACTAAGCTGGTCTTAAGTCTATAGAATATTTCATCATAAGCAATAGACTTGGGGGCTGGTATAGTAAGGATAAAAAAAGTACAGCAACAAGAGTTATACCTCAGATTTTTGGTGAATCTGTTTCACCATGTCAATTTCCATGTCATGACTGTTGTGCACTTGATTTATATAACTAGAGACGATTTCTCCAATACTCAGATGAGTATAATCAGTGACATCCAGCTTAGCCCTGCAGCATTCCAGAAGTTCTTCTTTGGCGGAGCACTTGGCCAGCACGGTGGGTCTCCCCGGCTCAACAAAGTCATTTTTCATGATTTCGACATCCGGATCATCTGTCTTGGACGGGCTAGGAATCTCTGGATTCTCAGAACCGTCAATGGCATGCTTGACTAGCGGGTCAGCAGTAGGCGTTGGAATATCGTGGGCTATTTCAGGCGGCGGCTCATGAGCGGAGGTGTCAGGAGCAGCCGTTCTGAGTTCCGGCTCAGTTAAGATCGGCTCTTCGGCCGGCTTGTTCTTCTTCGCCCTCTTGCTAGGATTTAGGTGTACGCTGTGTAAAATCAAAAGATTAGTGCAAAAACCACGAGTAAGATAAGCACAAGATAAGCAGATTATCAGTACCCTAGAGCGGTTTTGAAAGCCGGCATATTGGACTGCATTGATTCGTCGGAGGAAGGTGAAGTTCCCTGATAGTTTGAGTCAGAAGAATTGAGTGGTTGACGAGTGGAACCCGCCAAAGGATAAAAAGAATGTAAATTGGAGATGACCTCAGTCCGGCATTTTCTTGTTACATCGGGTAAGCCGGAGGAGAGTTCCGCATCTTCATTGGTCCGGGTCTGCCTTCGGCTCTCGTGAATCTGTCGCTTCAAAAGAAATTGAGGATCTTGGTAAGCTAAAGGATGTGAAAATCTTACTTTCCGGGTTACTCTTTGGTCTTTCTGTCTCGACAAAGGCTCGGAGTCGGAGGAAATTATAGTTACCTCTTCAATCGCTACATGACTTGCTCCTATATCCTCCTGATGATAATCAGTGTCAATAAGATGGTTAAAAAAGGAGCCTAAAGAGTCAAGAGCTACCTCTGACTCGGAGGTATCTTCCAAATGAAGCATATATGAGGCGCTAGGTTTGTTCCCCTTCTTCCGGGCAGCGGCTTTCCTGGCGGCTTTCTTGGTTTTTCTGGCTTTCTTGGCAGCTTCATGGTCATACTTGACCTTCCAAAATTCGTCATCAGCCTGTGAATTACAACTAAGGTTTTTGAGTAAAGATGAAATTGTTAAAGTTGAAGGTAAAAATGCTCAAGTCAATGGCTTACCGCTGGAGCCGGGTTAGCTTTGCAGAAGAGACTTAAACCCACTTTCCCACAATCTGCCAGGCTTTCATTCGGAAGATACTTGGTCATATCATCAACGACGTCCTCAGGTAAGTCGTCAGGGTTGTGCCATAGAGGATCATTCTTTTGGTCTATGTAATCACACATCAAGCCGGGGCGGCGGCTCAAAGGAATAACCCGCCAGGCAAGCCAAACCCGGACCAGATCAATGCCGTTTAGGCCATTCCCCAGAAGAGCCTTGACCTTGCTCATGGTGGGGGCAAGTGTTTGACGTTCAGCCGGAGACAGTTTATCTGGCAAGGGGTGAGTTGACTCCAGGCGCAGGGCGCGAAAGCCGGGCAGAGGGTTCTCATTAGCCGGAGAAGTGTCTTGACAATAGAACCATGTCCGGTTCCAATCTTTAGGGTGACTTGGCGGTTCGGCATACGGAAGAGACAGTCTCCGTCGCTGGATTGAGATTCCGCCAAGCTCCAAGCTGGGCCCATTGGCACGTTCATTTTGACGGTTCAAATAAAATAACTCTCTAAAGAGTAGCAAGCTGGGTTCTTCTCCAAGGTACACCTCACAGAACACTTGAAAATTGCAGATATTTGACACGGAATTGGGCCCGATGTCTTGAGGTCGCAGGTCAAAAAAGTGCAAGACATCTCTGAAAAACTTTGAGCCGGGTGGAGAAAAGCCCCGGTTCATGTGATCACTAAAGACGATAACTTCCCCTTCCTTGGGTTGAGGTTTTTCTTCTGTTGGATCAGGAGCACGATAAGACATGATTTCCTTCTTCGGCAGATAACCAGTCTTCACAAACTCATTAAAGGTGTTATCTGTGACGATGGAATTAACCCAGTTGCATGTAATGGGTGCTTTGGGAGCCTTGGGCGGCATAATGGAGATGGAAGCCTATCACAAAATAAAAATTTCCGGCTCAAAATTAAGCCGGAGAAAAATATTTCAATTCATATTCAAGATGGCGGCTTACGAAGGGGCCTAATGACGTATGGCTAATTATATCAGATTATTTAAGCCACCAGGGGCATCATAAGCAGTTAAGTTATTTAAACCGCCGTGAGTGGTCGGGATTATTGATTGAGCATTGCCTTTTTTAAGCCGGCGATAAGAGTCACCATGGCTAGGTGGATCTAACATATACAAATTTTTGCCTAAGTGTCGCACAAACAAGTTTCACAGACATGATTTGTTATTTTGGATCAAACGGTCGTTCAGAAAAGAAAATATTCAAGACCTAAAAACTAGTACAGATGAATTCGTGAGTTCTAATGAGGCCTCTGTACAAGGAAAAGGGGATCTGCTAGTGTCAAAAATGGACATAAAACGATTACCGCAGGAGTATATGTTGCCTTTTAGATCTGAAGAGGCCGCGGTGGAGAAACTATGAAGAAACTTTGATGAACATGAAAATACGCACAAAAACTTGCAAACCCTAAATGCGGGTCTGGGGTGCGGGACGGCAAGGACTTACAACTGCAGATCTACTGCGGAGGATCGTCGCCGTTCTCTAATCGATGCCCGAGGACCCCTTAGTCCAGGACTCACTCAGTAGCCCCTGAACCTGGCTTCAATGACGAGGAGTCCGGCGCGTAGATTGTATTTGGCATTGCAAGGCGGGTTCCCTTCTATCCGAACTTCAAGATAGTCTTCGGATGCGATGATAATATCTGGACCTGTCACACACACCATACAAAACCGCAGAGAGAATATATTTTTACACGAGTTCTGTCCGCTGACAACTTTTTTGCAGCACGACATTACATCTGACCGGTCATAATTTCGAACCGTTTCTCTTCTGTCGCTCCATGTTTCGAGATGCGGTTGCTATTGGCACGTCTTGTCAAAGCAGAGATCGTGTCCCCTTGTCACGGGATTCTCATCAATGCGGGCATGGTTAACCCAACCCTTGGGAATAGGCGAATCTCAAGGCAAGTGAGGAGGCACTTGATATTAATGGCCTTTATAAGGGGATATGGATTCCCTCTTCCTCTCTCACGCCTTCTCTTAGTCTCCATCTTTCCATTCTCGAGCTCCAGCGCCCAAGTTCTCATCTCCTTTCCACTCAAGCAACCATGTCCGGATCCGGAGGTCAGGGCAAGTGGATGGTCTCCTCCATCAAGCAGGAGGACATTACTGAGCTTCGGGCGGCCGAATATCTAGCGAAGGAGATCACCCACTGTCTGCCAGCCGAGGGACAGGTAGTCCCCAAGCCGAAGCCCACCAAAAGGGTAGTATTCATCCCCCATTTCTTCCGCGGGCTAGGGTTTCCACTCCACCCTTTCGTCCGCGGGCTGATGTATTATTACAGGATAGATTTCCATGATCTATCCCCGAATTCCTTCCTCAACATCTCGGCGTTTATCATCGTGTGCGAGGCCTTCCTGCGCATCCAACCCCACTTCGGGTTGTGGCTCAAAGTCTTCAACGTAAAGCCGAAGGTGGTGGATGGCCAGCACGTGGAGTGCAGAGGAGCCATGGTGAGAAAACTACCCAACATCTCCTGGCCAAAAGGAATTTTCGTTGAGACAGCAAAGGAGTGGCAGAGACAATGGTTCTACATCACAGAACCCCGCGGCACCACCTGGGCCGCGGCTGCCGAATTCCAATCCAGTGCTCCCCTTCGACTCACCTCCTGGGTCGAGAAGAGTCTGAACTGGTGTTCACCCGATGAGCTGATAGCATTGCAGACGCGCGTCCAGAGCATGATAGCCAAGGACGTCAAGCTCGTTGATGTAATCCAGGTGATGCTAGTTCGCCGGATTCTCCCATGCCAGCGCAGAAGCCGCCCTCTGTGGGATTTTAATCCAAAGAAGCATCAAACCCTGGTGAGGCTCTTTGAAACCACCCACGAAGATGCCTGGAGGTTGCTTTTTAAGGGCAACGAGAAGCCACCGGCCACGGATTCAGACCGTGGTCACGATTGTAAACACTCCGCCAGCGAGGTATGTCATTTCTAATGCATCCCCAACTTAATTGTTCCGAGGATGACGTCTGAGTTTACCATTGCTTTTTCAGGACTGGATGGAGAGGGCGAAGCTGATCCAGTGTCCGGCCTCGCTGCCCGAAGAACCGGTCATCCCGCATCTAGCGAAGATGCTAGTACCGGCGCTCTATAAGGCGCCGGAGAAGAAGGCCAAGAAGAAGGCCAAGGGGACTAAGAGTGGCCCCCATCGCAAGGGCACTTCGGACATGACGTCCTAAGACGACGAAGCCCGTTCCTTTGTCCCCGAGGACAATGACGAGCAAGAGGAGGAGGAGGAGGAGAAAAACCCTCCCCCTGAGGAGAAAAAGAAGAAGAGGGCGGCCTCCTCGCATCTGGAGGCGGAAACGCCCAAGAAGGGGACGGGCGTCCCCGCGGTCAACACCACGTGGGACGTTGATAGTAGTCCGGAACGCCACCCCCGCACTAAGCCCCAGGTCGAATCGTAAGTGACATGACTCACACATGTACACATCCGACCCTTTCTTTTCATTACCTTGATATGGTTAACCATACTGTTGTAGTCTGGCCCGCGACCTCATCCAGCGATTCTCATCTGGAGGTTCGTTGGATCCGACGGAGATGGCCAGCATGTCGCCGCCGCCTACTTATTCCCCTGGGGCCAGGGATGAGACCGGAGTGTTGTCCCGGAGGACCGCTCCGAGCTGGGGAGGAACCCAGGATGTTGTCTGGGAGGCGCCACAAGGCGAGACCTCCAATGCCGGACATATGGGGGAGCAGATCCCCATGGAGACTTGATACGTCTCCGTCGTATCTACTTTTACAAACTCTTTTGCCCTTGTTTTGGACTCTAACTTGCATGATTTGAATGGAACTAACCCGGACTGACGCTGTTTTCAGCAGACTTTCCATGGTGTTATTTATGTGCAGAAACAAAAGTTCTCGGAATGACCAGAAACTCCACGGAACTTATTTTTGGAAAATATAAAAAATATTGGTGAAAGAATCAAAGCCAGGGGGCCCACCACCTGTCCACGAGGGTGGGGGGCGCGCCTGCCCCCTGGGCGCCCCCCTGCCTCGTGGGCCCCCTGACGCTCCACCGACCTCAACTCCAACTCCATATATTCGTGTTTGGGGAGAAAAAAATCAGAGAGAAGGATTCATCGCGTTTTACGATACGGAGCCGCCGCCAAGCCCTAAACTCTCTCGGGAGGGCTGCTCTGGAGTCTGTTCGGAGCTCCGGAAAGGGGAATCCGTCGCCGTCGTCATTATCCACCATCCTCCATCACCAATTTCATGATGCTCACCGCCGTGCATGAGTAATTCCATCATAGGCTTGCTGGACGGTGATGGGTTGGATGAGATTTATCATGTAATCGAGTTAGTTTTGTTAGGGTTTGATCCCTAGTATCCACTATGTTCTGAGATTGATGTTGCTATGACTTTGCTATGCTTAATGCTTGTGACTAGGGCCCGAGTGCCATGATTTCATATCTGAACTTATTATGTTTTCATGAATATATGTGAGTTCTTAATCCTATCTTGCAAGTCTATAGTCACCTACTATGTGTTATGATCCGGCAACCCCGAAGTGACAATGATAGGGACCACTCCCGGTGATGACCGTAGTTTGAGGAGTTCATGTACTCACTATGTGTTAATGCTTTGGTCCGGTACTCTATTAAAAGGAGGCCTTAATATCCCTTAGTTTCCATTAGGACCCCGCTGCCACGGGAGGGTAGGACAAAAGATGTCATGCAAGTTCTTTTCCATAAGCACGTATGACTATATTCAGAATACATGCCTACATTACATTGATGAATTGGAGCTAGTTCTGTGTCACCCTATGTTATGATTGTTAAATGATGAACTGCATCCGGCATAATTCTCCGTCACCGATCCAATGCCTACGAGCTTTTCACATATTGGTCTCCGCTTATTTACTTTTCCGTTGCTACTGTTACAATCACTACAAAACCCAAAAATATTACTTTTGCTATCGTTGCCGTTACTTCCATATTACTTTGCTACTAAATACTTTGTTGCAGATACTAAGTTATCCAGGTGTGGTTGAATTGACAACTCAATTGATAATACTTGAGAATATTCTTTGGCTCCCTTGTGTCGAATCAATAAATTTGGGTTGAATACTCTACCCTCGAAAACTGTTGCGATCCCTATACTTGTGGGTTATCAAGACTATTTTACGGCACGTTGCCGGGAGCATAGCTCTATTCTTTGAGTCACTTGGGATTTATATCTGTTGGTCACTATGAAGAACATGAAAGACGAAAAACAAAAATTTATCCCTCAACTACGAGGGGAGGTAAGGAACTGCCATCTAGCTCGCACTTGATTCACCTTCGCTTTTGAGTAAGCTTGCGACACCTAAACCTCGCTTCGCTATTAATTACGACACGTCGCATGTTATTGATGATGCCATACGCTATGCATGATACTTATGATGAAACTACTTCTATGCTTGATACTCTTGTGCCACTTGGTGAATTTCTTGATGAACAACTTGCTAGGGCTAGAGAGAATGAAATTATTGAACTGATAATTTTGATGATAGTGATGATGAAGGCTCTCCCAATAAATATGAATTGCCTGTTGTGCCTGAGGGCTATGTTATGGATGAAGAAACTAAAAGAGACTTTCTTGCTTGTGATAGAAGTGATCTTAAGAAATTATTAGCTAAGTTAAAACAAAAAACTCTGAATGCTAGAATGAAATATGATCCTGCTTATGCTACTTCACCTATCTTTGTTACTGATAAGGATTATGAATTCTCAATTGATCCTGATATAATTACTATGGTTGAATCTGATCCTTTCTATGGCTATGAATCTTTAACTGTTGTGGCACATCTTACTAAATGATATAGCCACCCTGTTCACTAATGATGATAGAACTCGCTACTTTTATATCCTTAAAATATTTCCGTTCTCATTGAAGGGTGATGCTAAGATATGGTTTAGTTCTCTTGATCCTGGTTGTGTGCGTAGTCCCCATGATATGATTTATTACTTCTCAGCTAAATATTTCCCTGCTCATAAGAAACAAGCTGCTTTAAGGGATATATATATATAATTTTGTGCAAATTGAAGAAGAGAGTCTCCCACAAGCTTGGGGGAGGCTTCTCCAACTACTTAATGCTTTGCCTAATCATCCTCTTAAGGAAAATGAAATACTGGATATCTTTTATAATGGACTAACCGATGCTTCCAGAGATTACCTGGATAGTTGTGATGGTTCTGTTTTCAGGGAAAGAACACCGGATGAAGCTGAGATTTTATTGAATAATAAGTTGACAAATGAAAATAATTGGACACTTCCTGAGCTAACTCCTGAGCCTATTCCTAAACCAACTCCGAAGAAGAGAGGTGTTCTATTTCTCGATCTGAAAGATATGCAAGAGGCAAAGAAATCTATGAAGGAAAAAGGTATTAAAGCTGAA
The DNA here is from genome assembly GCA_021605145.1 of Aegilops bicornis. NCBI lineage: Eukaryota > Viridiplantae > Streptophyta > Magnoliopsida > Poales > Poaceae > Aegilops > Aegilops bicornis. The sequence goes on along the minus strand of CM038674.1, from coordinate 260,730,257 downwards.
GATGTTAAGAATTTACCTCCTATTGAAGAAATACATGGTCTTAATTTACCGCCTGTTGAAGAAATATATGATCTTACTCCATTACCTATTGAAGAAACTCATGGTCTTGATAACCCGACACAGGTAGTAAAGGTAAATTCTCTCTATATATAAGATAAAGCTGAAATCCCTCCTACTAAGTTTGCTAGCCAATGTTTGGATGAGTTTGATAACTTTATGGTTAAGTAAGAAGATTTTAATGCTTATTTTGGTAGACAATTAAAACAAAATGCTTATATGATTGAACACTTGGGTATTATATGTCTAGAGTTAAAGGTGAACTTAAACTCATTAGTAAACATGCTTCTATGGTTACCACTCAAGTAGAACAAGTACTTAAAGCTCAGAATGATTTGCTCAATGAATTGAATAGTAAGAAAAATAACTATGTTGTTAGAGTGGCTACTAGAACTGGTAAAATGACTCAGGAACCTTTGTATCCTGAAGGCCATCCTAAGAGAGTTGAGCAAGATTCTCAGAGAAATAATGTAGATGCACCTAGTCCTTCTAAAAGGAAGAAAAATAAAAATGATAGGACTTTGCATGCTTCTAGTGAACCTATTGCTGAACCACCTGAGAATCCAAATGATATTTCTATTTCTGATGCTGAAACACAATGTGGTAATGAACATGAACCTAGTAATAATGTTAATGATGATGCTCAACCTTGCAATGGTAATGATGTAGAAATTGAACCTGCTATTGATCTTGATAACCCACAACCAAAGAATCAACGTTATGATAAGAGAGACTTTGTTGCTAGGAAACACGGTAAGGAAAGAGAACCTTGGGTTTAGAAACCCATGAATTTTCCTCCTAAACCATCCAAGAAAAAGGATGATGAGGATTTCGAGCGCTTTGCTGAAATGATTAGACCTATCTTTTTACGTATGCGATTGACTGATATGCTCAAAAGGAATCCTTATGCTAAGTATATGAAAGATATTGTTATAAATAAAAGAAAGATACCGGAAGCTGAAATTTCCACCATGCTTGCTAATTGTACTTTTAAGGGTGGAATACCTAAGAAACTTGGAGATCCAGGAGTACCCACTATACCATGCTCCATTAAAAGAAACTATGTTAGAACTGCTTTATGTGATCTTGGAGTCAGTGTTAGTGTTATGCCTTTCTCTTTATATCGTAGACTTGATTTGAATAAGTTGACACCTACTGAAATATCTTTGCAAATGGCTGATAAATCAACTACTATACCTGTCGGTATTTGTGAGGATGTGCCTGTTGTAGTTGCAAACGTTACTATTTTAACGGACTTTGTTATTCTTGATATTCGAGGACTGACGGTATGTCTATTATTCTTGGAAGACCCTTTTGAATACTGCAGGGGCTGTTATTGATTGCAACAAAGGCAATGTCACTTTTCATGTTAATGGTAATGAGCATACGGTACACTTTTCGAGGAAACAACGTCAAGTTCATAGTATCAATTCTATTGGAAAAATTCCATCGATTATTATTGGAGGTTTTGAATTTCCTCTTCCTACTGTCAAAAAGAGATATGATATTCTTATTGTTGGGGATGTGCATATCCCCGTTGAGCTAACATAGTGTTATTCGAAATTTCTCCGGTTTCATGTTATTCGAAATGAGTTTGTTAATAAGACTTGATCAATCTTGTTAGTGGATTCGTTTTGATGAGCATGAGTTGGATGAAACTAGAAGGCACAACCTTCTGTACCCTCTCTTTACTTTCTGTTATTTAGTTAAAAAAAGTAAAAATAGTATTTTTCTATCTATTTTTTGAATTATCCGTGCAATATAAAAGTACCCCGAAAATAAAAGTTCTCCAAATGCCCCGAAAATGAAATATGATTTTTTCTAGAATATTTGAGAATATCTGGCACTGAGAACACAGTAGGGGGAGCAAGCACCTGGCCACGAGGGTGGAGGGCGCGCCCCCTGCCTCGTGGGCCCATAGTGGCTCCCCCCACTTATTCCTGCACCCACACACTTCTTATCCCTCCCCAAAAAATCACCATCCAGCTCAAGCACGAGTTCTAGCTCATTTTGCTGCGATTTTTGATCTCCTTGCTCAAAGCACTTCTCACCAAACTGCTTGGGGGGATTGTTCCTTGGTATGTGACTCCTCCATTGGTCCAATTAGTTTTTGTTCTAGTGCTTTATTCTTTGAAAATTTGTGCTTCCTAGGTGACCATGTTCTTGAGCTTGCATGTCAAATTTATATGGTTCCAAGTAGTTCTAATGCATGATATAGGCTCTAGGCACTTGTAGGAGTAGTTGCTATCAATTTTGTTGAGCTTGGTTTACTCTTATTTGAAGTTACTAAAAATTTCAGAAATTTTTCAGAAGAAGAAATATGCTTAGGAAAATGTACCAAGGTGGTTCTTCAAGGAAACAAGGACCTGTGCTTGCAATGCGTGATCTTGATGATGAGCCACCAAGGACGCTCCTCATGGCCTTGTGAATGGCCTTCAGAGGACTTCATGGAGCAAGAGGGAATTAAGGAAGAATTTAACGCATACTTGCTTGACGCTGATCTTGTGAGCTTCGAGGCAGAAAAGTGCCCCCAGTACCACTATCTCACTAGTTCCTTTGTGAGGAGGTTTGAATTTTCATCTTCACGCAATTCTCAAACTGTCCTATTTGATCTTTATAAAAATTCTTATACTATGGACTTAGAGGATTTTACCACTGCATGCAAACTTCCACAATGGGGTAGTGCTAGTGAACCCCGCAAATCTGAATTTAGAGATTTTCTTGCTAGTATAACTGTGGGGGAATCTAGAGACATAGCACAAGATACCATAGGGAGCATTCATTTTCCTGCTATACATTATTTTGCTCTCTTCATAGGTAGGTGCATAAATGGTAAGGATGAAGCATGTCATATGTGTGTCCCTGACCTCAGTGTTCTCAGGAGCGCTGTGTTAGGAGATAAACATTATAATTTGGGAGCCACTGTTGCACGTAGGCTGCATAATAATAGATTTAATGGAGATTTCTTTGGTGGAATATATGCAACCCGTATAGCTAATTTTCTATGTATAGCCATACGTGAGGATGATATTGAGTTGCCTCCTACTTATTTGGATTATGAGGCTATGGTTCGTCATCATTTTGTTGAGAGGAATGACCAGTTCCTCCAGTACCGACTAATCTTTGACAGACGATGCACCTATCACGTCGCTCTCCCTGCTTCTACTTTCTTTGACTTTCAGGCAAAGGGGAGATATTACATAACCAGAGAGGAGGCGGAGGAGTATAAGAGGAGGGCTGAGATAGCTCGCCTCCAAGCTGCAGCCCATGATGCAATGACCGCTGCATCTCAGTACGACCCCAACTACAACTTTGGATATCCACCAGGCCATCCGTGGCACTAGACCAAATTAGGCCAAAAGCCTAAGCTTGGGGGAGTACGTATTTCTCACCGACATTACATTGATATTCACACACTCATGCTAGTTGTCGGTGCTCATACTTTTTCACTGTAATATCCATGCTAGTTTATTTTCCTTTTTATGCTTTCTTCTTGTGTGTTTGATAAACCTTAAGAAAAACAAATAAACAAAAAAAATTAGTTGCAGCTTTTAGCTAGTTTATTCTCTTGCTGTAGTAGTAATAATTAAAAGAAAACCCAAAAAGATTTCCCGTTCTTCTTTTGCTTGTTGGGAGCTTTCCCGTGTAAATAGTTTTATTTCTTTTCTTTGCTTTGGGGGTCGATAGGAGAAGACCATGATTAAATTATTGAAGTGGCTCTTATATGCATTGTTGTTGATTTAACCAAGAGCCCATATTGCCTTGTCTTCTCCTATTTATTGAATGCTCACAGATTCCAGCTTAGTCCAATGCACGTGCATTATTATTATTATTCACATCGTTAGATCGTGCAAGTGAAAGGCAATTATGACGATATATGATGGATTGACTGAGATAAGGAAAGCTGGTATGAACTCGACCTCTCTTGTTTTTGTAAATATGATTAGTTCATCATTCTGATTCAGCCTATTATGAATAAACATGTTTGCAATGGCAATTAGAGATTATAGTTACTTATGCCATGCTTGATTAGCTATGAGTTATAATGGTTTACCTTGCGCGCCAACATGCTATTAAAATGGTTGTGCGGTGGTATAGTGGGGTGGTATCCTCCTTTGAATGATTTAAGTGACTCGACTTGGCACATGTCCACACATGTACTTGAAACAAATCAACATAGCCTTCACGATATTTATGTTCATGCTGGATTATATCCTACTCATGCTTGCACTCAATGTATATTAATTTTAATGCATGTTCATGACTGTTGTCGCTGTCTAGTTGGTCGCTTCCCAGTCTTTTACTAGCCTTCACTTGTACTAAGCGGGAATACTGCTTCTACATCCAATCCCTTAAACGCCAAAGTTATTCCACATGAGTCCACCATACCTTCCTATATGTGGTATCTACCTGCCGTTCCAAGTAAATTTGTATGTGCCAAACTCTAAACCTTCAAATGAAATTCTGTTTTGTATGCTCGAATAGCTCATGTATCAACTAGGGTTGTCCGTATCTTCCATGCTAGGCGGGTTATTCTCAAGAGGAGTGGACTCCGCTCCTCATTCACGAGAAAATGGCTGGTCACCGGGATGCCCAGTCCCATGCTTTATGCAAATCAAATCAAATTAATTGCAAACAAAACTCCCCCGGGGCTGTTGCTAGTTGGAGGCATTCGTTGTTTCGAGAAAGCCATGGATTGATGCTTGTTGGTGGAGGGGGAGTATAAACTTTACCATTCTGTTTGGGAACCGCCTATAGTGTGTGTAGCATGGAAGATATCGCCATCTCTTGGTTGTTATGTTGACAATGAAAGTATGCAGCTCAATATATTATTTACCTCTGCTTTCAAAACCGAGCCCTGGCACCTCTACAAATCCCTGCTTCCCTCTGCAAAGGGCATATCTATTTACTTTTATGTTGAGTCATCACCCTCTTATTAAAAAGCACCGGTGGAGAGCACCGCTTGTCATTTGCATCTCATTCTTGTTAATTTATATTGGGTATGACTGGATCTCTTTACCATGAATTACAATGTTTAGTGGTCCTTGATCTTTAAAGGTGCTCTGCATTTATGTTTGCGGTCTCAGAAAGGGCTAGCGAGATACCATCTTGTTATATCATATTATGATTGTTTTGAGAAAGTGTTGTCATCCGAGATTTGTTATTATTGCTCACTAGTTGATATAGCCATTGACATGAGTAAACATGATACCTAAATGTTATTGTGAATATGGTTAGTCATAATATTTGCTGAAAACTTGAATGCTGGCTTTACATATTTACAACAACAAGAGCAAACAGAGTTTGTAAATTTTTTTCTTTATCACTTTCAGTTTATCAACTGAATTGCTTGAGGACAAGCAAAGGTTTAAGCTTGGGGGAGTTGATACGTCTCCGTCGTATCTACTTTTCCAAACTCTTTTGCCCTTGTTTTGGACTCTAACTTGCATGATTTGAATGGAACTAACCCAGACTGACGCTGTTTTCAGCATTATTTATGTGCAGAAACAAAAGTTCTCGGAACGACCTGAAACTGCACGGAACTTATTTTTGGAAAATATAAAAAATATTAGCGAAAGAATCAAGGCCAGGGGGCCCACCACCTGTCCACAAGGGTGGGGGCGGACCCCCCTACCACGTGGGCCCTCCGACGCTCCACCGACCTCAACTCCAACTCCATATATTCGTGTTCGGGGAGAAAAAACAGAGAGAAGGATTCATCATGTTTTAAAATACAGAGCCGCCGCCAAGCCCTAAACTCTCTCGGGAGGGCTGGTCTGGAGTCCGTTCGGGGCTCCGGAGAGGGGAATCCGTCGACGTCGTCATCATCAACCATCCTCCATCACCAATTTCATGATGCTCACCGCCATGCGTGAGTAATTCCATCGTAGGCTTGCTGGACGGTGATGGGTTGGATGAGATTTATCATGTAATCGAGTTAGTTTTGTTAGGGTTTGATCCCTAGTATCCACTATGTTCTGAGATTGATGTTGCTATGACTTTGCTATGATTAGTGCTTGTCACTAGGGCCCGAGTGCCATGATTTCAGATCTGAACCTATTATGTTTTCATGAATATATGTGAGTTCTTGATCCTATCTTGTAAGTCTATAGTCACCTACTATGTGTTATGATCCGGCAACCCCGAAGTGACAATGATCGGGACCACTCCTGGTGATGATCGTAGTTTGAGGAGTTCATGTATTCACTATGTGTTAATGCTTTGGTCCGGTACTCTATTAAAAGGAGGCCTTAATATCCCTTAGTTTCCATTAGGACCCGCTGCCACACGGGAGGGTAGGACAAAAGATGTCATGCAAGTTCTTTTCCATAAGCACGTATGACTATATTCGGAATACATGCCTACATTACATTGATGAATTGGAGCTAGTTCTGTGTCACCCTATGTTATGATTGTTACATGATGAACCGCATCCCGCATAATTATCCATCACCGATTCAATGCCTACGAGATTTTCACATATTGTTCTCCGCTTAATTACTTTTCCGTTGCTACTGTTACAATCACTACAAAAGCCAAAAATATTACTTTTGCTATCGTTACCGCATTTCCATATTACTTTGCTACTAAATACTTTGCTGCAGATACTAAGTTATGCAGGTGAGGTTGAATTGACAACTCAACTGCTAATACTTGAGAATATTCTTTGGCTCCCCTTGTGTCGAATCAATAAATTTGGGTTGAATACTCTACCCTCGAAAACTGTTGCGATCCCCTATACTTGTGGGTTATCAAGACTGGCGAAGAAGGCCGCATTCATTTCGGCCCTCAGCCGGATGTGATTTCGGAGACCCATATGGCTCCGAAGTCGGGCGAGCAGCCCCCTTTGAAGGAGGGGGGTGCCGATTCCACCGGTGGCCCCTGTCCATCCAGGGGCGCCGGATAAAGTGATGGAGGCGCTACGAGGCGCATCCGTTGTGGACGAGCACCATGTCCTTATGGGTGCGGTGATCGAGAAGGTTCAGTCCGCCAAGAGTGGACTGAATGAAGCCTACAGCAACCTGTTGACAGGTTTCGAGGTAAGAAAGAGAAAAAAACGCATGTAGACAGTAGCCCCTGAGACACTATCCGTTGTTCGGCGAGACGAACCGGACAGAGGATCAATCTTTCTTTATAGGAGGCTAACGTAATATGTATGAATAAGGAACCATCATTGTTGGCCGCAACCTCGCATGCTGCCGAAGTCTCTGAACTGAGGCAGAGGCTGGAGCGGACCGAGAACGAGCTCGGCGAGGTTAAGTTTCGGCTCCAGGAGAAGCAAGGTGAGTGACGACTTGCTGTGTGTTCGGAAAGAACAGGCGTTGTATATTGACCGCAGTGTCGTAATATGTGCAGGAACCACAACCGAGGTCAAGGCCCTGAGGAAGGCCCTGGGCGAGGCCGAGGAGAAGGCTCTCCAGCAGCAAGCCGCCCGTAAGAAGCTCAAGGCCCGGTTCAAAGAAGTCCAGCAGGAGCTCCAGGACGCGGTGAAGAAATGTGAGGCCTTGGAGCATGATGCGTTGGTTCAAGGGACCGAACTCGCCAAGGCTCATCAGAACGCGGAGACCGCATAGAATGAAGCCCAGGCCGCCCTCCAGGAGATCTAGGAGGCCAAGAAGATCACGGCAGGTAAGGCATTTAAGATGCAAAGCAAGTATGCGGAGAAGCAATACCTTTTACTAACCCGGGTCAGGAGTTCCCCAGGGGCTTTTGCGGATTTACCAGGCAGTGTATTGGACAACGCGGAGTTCTACCGAGACGAAGGAGAGGGTTCTACGGAGAAGCTATTCTGGTCGCAATATGCGGTACCAGAGCATCTCGTGTCCTTCACTGATCAACTAAAACAGCTGGTGGGGCTGCATAGGGTGGCTGAACTAGCCATGAAGGATTTGATAATCTGGCTATGGCCAGCCGAAGCTATGCCTGGCAGCTACTTCGGACTCGTGGGGCGGGTGGTGAACGCATGTCCTCGGTTGGACGTCGTTAAGCGCTTGGCCTGTATGGAAGGTGCGCGCATGGCCTTCGCCCGTTGCAAGATGTGGTGGGCGAAGATGGATGGGCCACTAGAGGGCAAGGAGCACCGCACACCCGAATGGTATTTTGCGGATGTCCTGGAGGGGTCTCTCCTTGCAGCAGCACAATGTTCGCAGGACATCGTATTTGAATAAACGTATTCACGTTGCCCTTGCCTTGTATTATGAAAACAAAGCCTGTTTGTAATATAATTTTATTATGCTTTAATTGTTTCCTCCTGTGCGGCCGTGTTGTATGTAATCTGAGGGTTGGCCAGTCGTCGACTTCTGCCCCCATGTAGGTAGTACGGAGGTATTCGGGATGGAATCTAAACAATCTTGATCCAATTATATGGTCCTTGAGTTGTTTAGCGCAACGAACAAGGCAATCAGACTATTCGGCTTAAACGCCCTCACTTAGCCATAGGAGTTTTCTAATAAAGCATGGGCACAACCCCTGGCTCAAACCAGAGTGCTGTCAGCATCTGATCGGGAAGTGCCGATCTTTCGCATAATGTGGAAAAAATCTCCAACGATTTGTAACCCTCGAACAGCTGACCGTCTCTCGCCGTATCATGACAGTCAGTTTTCGGCTTTCTCTACTGAGGCGCTCATCTGGTCAAGGCCAGGGCACAATCGCAGTAGTTCTCCCTTTACTACCCTAGCCAATTTAGCGGAATGTAGGGTAGCAAGCACAGGAGCTGGACAACCCAACTATTGACCAAAGACATGATTCGGAGCCAATGCATATAATGCTAAATTCGGGGTGCCGAACTTATCTTTGGAGTGTTCGGACTTTGTTGTCATATTGTGGGGCGATGTGGAGCCCCTGGCAAATATGAAACGTACCAGAGTGTACGGTTGCTAGGAAATAAGTAATTTAAAGGAAAACAGAGGGAGAACAGAGATAGGATCTAGGGCCCTTGAACTTGGATCATGAATTGTTTCCATTATAGTTGGGTTAATGCGTCAAAGCACATTGGTACAAAATAATGCAATAAGCAACAGGCTATTTGACCTGCCACAACCGAAGGCGAGCTATGCGTGTTTCCTGAAAACAGATAGAGTAATCGTTTAGTTAGCCTCTAGGGCTTCCCATGTACGCCTGTGTTCCGTGTCAATCCGGTGTGCTTATCCTTTGATAGGACCATTAATCAGGCCGTGGAAGGAGGCCCATATAAGAGAATCCTGAAACAAGGGCAAAGGAGATAGTAAAGTTATATGTGTGTCAGGAGTTGGTTTAACCGAACTATAGATCCCGGGACAGCTTGTGCCTCCGTCGATGCCCATGGAATTTTGAGTGCGTAATTATGTACGCGTGGTATGAATGCCACTACCTCATCGGGATTGGGACGGAGGCCAAATTGCTAATCGAGCTCTTCACAAGCCGCGATGTTCTGTTACGATGTAGTCCGGACCCTCTTAATGATGTCCAGGGGCTCGGCAGCCAGACTATGGTGCTGCTTGAGAAAGCCGCTTTGTACCTCTGCTGCTAGGGCGGCGGTGTGCTCCTCTGTACGGAGGGAGGGTTCTGTGTTTTTGTTGACTGTTATGACGCCGCGTGGACCGGGCATCTTGAGCTTGAGATAAGCATAATGTCGCACCGCGTTGAATCTAGCAAATGCGGTTCGCCCGAGCAGCGCGTGGTAGCCACTGCGGAAGGGGACGATATCGAAGATTAACTCTTCGCGTCGGAAGTTGTCCAGGGAACCGAAGACCACCTCCAACGTGATTGAGCCCGTGCAACGGGCCTCTACGCCTAGTATGACTCCTTTAAAGGTACTTTTTGTGGGTTTGATTCGTGAGAGATTAATGCCCATCTTCCGTACTATATCCTGATAGAGCAGGTTGAGGCTGCTGCCACCGTCCATTAGGACTCGTGTTAGGTGAAATTCATCGATGATTGGGTCGAGGACCAGTGCGGCTGAATTGCCATGCCGGATACTAGTTGGATGACCTCGACGGTCGAAGGTGATCGGGAATGATGACCACGGATTGAATTTTGGGGCGACTGGCTCTACGCATAGACATCCCTAAGTGTGCGCTTGCGCTCCCTTTTGGGGATGTGTGTAGCGTATATCATGTTCACCGTTTTGACTTGAGGGGGAAATTTCTTCTGCCCCCCAGTGTTCGGCTGCCGGGGCTCATCGTCCTCGTCTTCACTTTGTGATCCCTTTTCTTTGTTATCAGCATTTAACTTGACATCCTGTTTGAAAACCCAACAATCTCTGTTGGTGTGATTGGCTTGTTTGTCTGGGGTGCCGTATATCTGGCACGGATGGTTGAGTATGCGGTCCAGGCTGGAAGGTCCCTCATTGTTCCTTTCGTAGGGCTTCTTCTGCTGGCCGGACTTGGAGCCGTTGAATCCGGCGTTAACTGTGGTCTCATCGGTGTTATTGCCATTGCTTCGGCGTTTGTGTCTATTGCCCCATAGCTTGTCGGTGCTGTTCTTGGCCTCGGAGGGGCCTGCCTCGCTGGCTGTGTTTTTGCTACGAGCCAGCCAGTGGTCCTCACCCGCGCAAAAGTGGGTCATGAGTGCCGTAAGGGCTGCCATAGACTTCGGCTTTTCTTGGCCGAGGTGGCGCGCTAGCCATTCGTCACGGATGTTGTGTTTGAAGGCTGCTAGGGCCTCGGCATCTGAACAGTCAACGATCTGGTTCTTTTTGGTTAGGAACCTAGTCCAAAATTTTCTGGCTGATTCTCCAGGTTGTTGAACTATGTGGCGTAAGTCATCGACATCTGATGGCCGGACATAAGTTCCTTGGAAGTTATCAAGGAAAGCCTCTTCCAAGTCCTCCAAGCTGCCGATGGAATTTTCAGGCAGACTATTTAGCCAGTGTTGTCGGGGCAAGCTGATCTGGCCCACGAACACCTATGGGGCCGGCGGACCGAGCCCCTTTCGGTTCGGCGGGGAACGGAGGTCGCACGAAGAGCAGATCGAGGCGAAGCACGCGAGAGGTTTTACCCAGCTTCGGAGCTCTCCGGAGAGATAATACTCCCGCCGCATGTCTAGGTGTATTGCCTTCTTGCTCAGAGCGCTCGAATGCTACAAGATGCTGAGCTGCTAACGAGACCGAGCACGGAGGGAATCGATCGACTAACCAACCTCCTCTCACGTTGCGCATGGGCCTCCTTTTATATGCTCAAAGGGGCTCCGACAGGTGGCAACGTGACGGGGTACAAATGTAAAACTAGTGGTTGGTACACCTACTTGAGCGATTATGCAGTGTAATATACCTAACTCGACGGCGGGGACAAAGGCATTAAATGCCCATCTTGTCGCCCCTAACAAAGGCAAACAGGGACCGTCGGGGGCACCACCGTCCGCCACGATGGCAAACTTGTCAGCGCCGTTTGCCACCTCGATCACCGGGCTGCACAGCCTCCGCCACGGCGCTACCGAAAGGCCCTGAGGCGACACGTTAGTGGATGCTTGTTGGAAGCGTAGGCTCTGAAGAGGTGGTCCTCCAGCAAGCGCCTTTGCCAGTTGTTATCTTGTCGCGCCCGGAAGCTTGTCGCTCACCGGGCCTTCCCGGCAAGCTCCTCTTGCCGGGGCCTTGCCTTGCAAGTGCCTGGGGTGGCCTTCCCGGCAAGCTCCTCTTGCCGGGGCCTTGTTTCCTATGTGCCATGGGTGGCCTTCCCGGCAAGCTCCTCTTGCCGGGGTCTTGTCTCTTTGGCTTGAATACTTTGTTCTTGAATGGCTCCAAAGGAACCACGAAGGACCTTGGCGGTCACCCGGTAAGCCTTGCCGCGGAGGGCTGCAACTGCCCGTGCACAAGTTCGGGATACTAGGGTACCCCTACTCTAGTACACCGGCAGAGCCCCGGGCATGGGCCACACTGCAGTGCGAAGCTGTTGGGCCAGGCCCAAAACAGGGCACGGGCACACGCGGCCGGTCACACCATAACTCGCCCCGGACCCACCACGTCCCCCACGAACAGCACGCACCGAACGTGGCGTCGTGTGAGAGATCGTGGGCGAGGTCGTGGGGTTTCTTTATTCGAAATCGGGCGTCCGCCTCCCCCTTTATAAGCAGGGGAAGCAGGGGCACGTCGCCTACCTTGCCAGTTGTTGTCCCATCGAAAAACCACCGCTGCTCCCCCCTTCTCTTCAAGGCTGAAAAGAGAGCGGCGCTCCGCCCCCCATTGCCACCAGCACCAACAACGCCGTCGACCTCCTCCACTACCTCCGCCATGGGCCCGAAAGCCGACAAGGGGAAGACCGTGAAGTCGGCCGAGGCGGTGCGTCTTGCGGCGCTGCGGAAGGAGCGGGCCGTCTTCCCCCCTCGGCTCCGCGAGGGAGCCGAGGGAGAACTCTGCCTCTTACGGTCGACGGAGACGCAGGCGCATCCGGCAAGACGCGGTACTCCCCGCCGCTGCTGCAGAACTGGCCCCGACGGGGTATCCCTTCTTCGCGCTTTTCTTCTACTGCGGGCTCTGCCCGCCCTTCTCTAAGTTTTTTTGCGACATTATGAATACCTACGGGTTCCGCCTCCTTGATTTCACCCCCAACGCCGTTCTGACCATGGCGGTTTTCGCACATCTCTGCGAAAACTTTGTCGGAGTCCACCCCAATGTAGCTCTTTTCCGTCACTTCTTTTGCCCCGAGCCGAGAGAGAGAGCCCTTGCGGAGGGATTGCTTGGCTCTCCAGGGTCGGCAAGAAGGAGGCCTATCTGGAGGGAGAGCTTCGTAGCAAATGGGAGGAGTGGAGGGCAGATTGGTGCTGGATCGTTGAGGAGAACCCGCAGCCTTTTACCGCCCAGCGCCAAACCCCAGTGGTACGCGGCAATGATTGGAGCAATCTGGCCCCGGAGGATGCTAGGTTGAAGATCGCAGTTACCCGAATCCTCCGCCTCAGACTTGCCGGACTCACTGTAAAACCTTTGTTGGCGCGGACTTCCTTCACCGCCAGACGCCCCTTGCGGAGAGAAGGAGACCTGCCTGGGAATTTCAGAACGCCGCAGACATCATGAGGCTGCGCCCAGGCCTCAACTTCAACTTCACTGTCTTGGAGCTTGACGCAATGCTCTTAGAGCTGTTCAAGCATGATCCTGATCATCCGGAGATGTTTAGGTTGCCGAGGGGTGTCGTTCCGCTGTGCAACAACTCGTCGCTTGACCGCATCCACGCAATGATGCCGTTGTGCGACTCCCACGGAATTGTCCCCACTTGGCAAGAGCCGTCCGACGACGTCGTGCGGCAGTTCTTCGACAATCTGGTGGAGATGCCGGTCCGCCCCAATGAGCGAAGGGCCTCACCCGCGACACCATCGACAACGAGATGCGCGACGCCACCAAAGCTAGAAGAGGCGGCAGAAGCGCTGCCATGGGCGAAGTTTGGCTTCACTCGAGGAGGCAGAGAGGCAGCCGAGGTGGCAAGCCTTGTCGAGCGAAAGGAGTTCGTCGACGAGGAAGAGCTTGCCGAGCCTGAAGCCGAGTCAGGCGAGCCCACCGAGGGCGCATCCTCTCCACCCCCAAGCAGCAGCTTGGCCGCGAAGGAGCCACCGGCTCCACCGAGAAGGCGTCTTAGGCCGGGACGGGCGGGCGGCAGACGGGCCAGCAGCCGCAGCAAGATCAGCCCGCGCTCCACCGCTGCAAGCACGTTGCTGGAGCACCTCACACCGCCACGGCAATCAAGGCGGGGCCCTCGCAGCCACCGGTCCCGCTCCCGTAAGCGTCCAAGGAGCCCCACTCCCGCCTCGTCGTGCGGGAGGGGCCAGAATTCAACCTCTCGGCGCTCGGCTCCGGCGAGGAAGAGGAAGAGTAAGATTCCTTGCTGTACTTGTAATTCTTCGATTTGTTGCCTTGTATTGTATCCGATCTGCTTTACTCGAATCCATTCCTTTTCAAAGACGCTGGCCTGGAGGATGTCGAAGAGGGCCAAGACCCCGGTGATTGTTGTCGAGGACGAAACTACTGCGACGGCAGGAGGCGCGTCCGAGACAACCTTGCCGGATGAGGCAACTCTCCTTCAAGGCAGCCCCCAGCGTAAGTATATGGTCTACTTCTTGCTGTTCGGTGTGCATGGGTGCTTTTCCCTTTGCTGATATCTGACTGTTGACTTGTGTAGGAGCAGAGTAGCCTCCTTCTGCTTCGACTACGCCGCCAAGGGTGGATTCCCCGGTAAGGGAGCCGTCTCCGGTAAGGGAGCCGTCTCCGGTAAGGGAGTCTTCTCCGGTAAGGGAGCCTTCTCCGGTAAGGGAGCCTTCTCCGGCAAGGGGCAGCTCTCCGGCAAGGGACGGCACCAGCGATCCCTTGGCGGCGGAGACCATGACCGCAGCCTCCGTGCAGTAACCTTCTTGCTGAGTACTTCCCTTGTGTTTTTCTTCTTGATTTTATCTTTGAATATTTGCTTGACTTTCTTCATCCGTCCGCCAGAGCCGATGGAGACCGAGGTCGCCCGGCGAGGAGGACGCCTGTGCTGCTTTCTTGTGAAGCCGCCGCCGTGGAAGAAGAAGCCGGCGCTGACGAGCCTGCCGGCGAAGAGGCCGCCGAAGCTGCCGCCGCAGAGGCCGGTGAGGGGTCTAGTGATCGCACTGACGACCCTGAGGCCGCAGGAGCGCCAGGCGCTACACCGACCGCCGATCCCTCCGCCGCTGCTGCAGCGTCGGACTCCGAAGAGCCCCAGCCCGGCGCCTACTTGAAGGCCGGCGACAGCGTCTTCATCAAGCTCCCATGGGAGTCGAGTTCCAGGGCGTCGGCCGAAGGGGAAACCTTCGATGAAGAGCTGCTCGCCTCCGCTGGGCTGCCGCTGGTTGACGCGCGCAGCAAGCAGCGGCAGCTCGAGGAGGAGCAGCTGCGGAAGCTATCGCTCTACCGCCCGACAAGCCAAATCGGGCATCCCGGAGGCGCTTGTCGCGAAGGCGGAAGGAACATTGAGAAACGCGAGGAGCTCCGGCCGCAACCAGGAAGCTCTCCGATCTTTGGCGGAGGAGCGGGAGCAACTCGCCGAGGAGCGCACGGCCTTCATCCTCGAGAAGGCTGCAGCTGAGGAGGAACAGCGGCTCGCCGCCGAGAAGCTGTCTGCGCAGGAAAGCGAGCTGGCGCAGCGGAAGGTCAACCTGGACAGCCACGAGGAGGATCTCGCCACGCGCGAGGGAACACTTGGCGGGGCTCTCAAGGAGGCAAAGGACGCTGCCGCAGCTGCCGAGGCCGCCAAGAAGGAGCTGGAGGCGAAGGTGGCGCGATTGGAGGCCAGCCTCAAGAAGAGCGGCGAGGAGCTTGCCGCACTCAAGCACAGCGCGAGAAGGACGCCTACACTCTTGGCGAGCTGCAGGGCCGTCTCGCCGAGAGGAGCAAGGAGCTTCAGTGCCGCCGAGGACTCCAATGCAGATCTTGAGTTGAAGTGACTACTTTGACTCGGGGCTGGGCCAGCGCCAAGGAGGCGGGAGGCGGCCTTGAAGGAGAAGACCAAGGCCGACGAGGAGGCTGGCGAATCTGTTGCCACCGGAGGCGCCTTGAGGGAGAGTGTGGAGCCTTTGGACCGAAGGTCTCGTGGACACTGCTGCCGCCATCCACAATGGTGATGGAGCTGAGGGATGGTGGATCTTGGATACTCCTCCGACGAGCACCTCCAACCGAGCGCCAAGCTTAGCTTATTCTTCAAGGCGTGGTGGCGGGCCTCCAGCGACTCGGGAAGAGGTCCCAAAATAGCTGGCCGAGGAGTCGCGCCCGGATCTGTGAGGAGCCCTCAAAAGGTCTTGATGAAGGTGGCCTTCCGCAACCCAGGCCTCAACTTCACCAACGTCCTCAAGTCTCTGCCGCGGATGCCGATGTGGAGGCGCTCAAGACCCTGTCGCACCCATTGTGGACAGGGTGAGCGGAATCAAGAGGGTTGAGGGTGGCAGCGTAGATTAGGCCGCCCGTTTTTGTTGCTCTTGCCACTTGCTAGTCATGTCATAGGAACAATCCATTAGAGCATGACAAGCTATCTTGTAATATAACTTTATTTTGGATATCAATTGCTATGCTATTTCCTTTACTTGATTCCTTCCTTTGTATGTTTTTGCCTTACGCTTTTAGGGGACTTGTCGGCGCGGGCACTGAGTCATGAAAGGCTGAGTCTTGAACGTCAGCAACTGTCATGGCGGAGCCGCTTCCGACAAGCAACCTTGTCGCAACTAGTCGCGGCTCACTTAAGTTGTTGAGCGGACTCGAAACAAAGTAAGGGCACAACTAGCTACGAGTTGGTTCCTCTGCGCACAAAATTTCCATGCAAAGTTCGGTCGTTCAAGGAAAATAACTTAAAATTTTTGAAACTGATTGCTCAAACTTTGGCAACTTAGCTTTTCTGTCGTTTGCTTCCCGGTAAGGTTGAACTTCCTCGAGCGACGCTTGGTCCACACCATTATCTTCTCCTTCCCCCCCGGCAAACTTGTGTGCGGGGGAACCTTCCCTTCTTTGAGGAAGAGAAAGAGAAAATAAAGATATGGAGCCTTGTGGCTCATTACCACTTACCAGGGGTAGGTGCTGCACAAAGTGTCAGATAATGTATGCAAAATAGAGGCAAACAGCATGAAATCGACAAGGTGTGCGAAGCACGCTAGCTTTACTGATGCACGGGGTCTGCGCCCGGCTTTGTACAAAGGATTACATGCATCAGCGGCAAGACTTGTACAAAAGGTGGTTGCCGGAACAGCTTCCGGCAAGCGCCTCACGAGTAAAACTTACGAAGATGCTCAATATTCGAGGAGTTGCTCACCGGAATGCCATCTTCGGTCTCAAAGCGGACAGCGCAGCCTAGTGACTCGTTTCACCCGATAAGGGCCTTCCCACTTCGGCGTCAACTTGTTGGAATTCTTGGCGGACTGAACGCGCCGAAGAACAAGGTCGCCTTCCTCAAGACTTCCGGCATTGACTTTGCGGCTATGGTAGCGGCGCAAAGCCTGCTGGTACCGAGCAGCTCGTGCGGCTGAAGGCGATCTTCCTCAAGGAGCAGCGTCGTCTTGTCGCAGCTGCTCTTGCTCAAGCTCATCATAAGCGAGCACTCGGCGATCGATTATCTGAGTTCCGTGGGGTAGAACTGCCTCTGCTCCATAGACTAGAGCGAAAGGTGTGCGGCGGTGGCTCGATTTGGCGTCGTCTGATCGACCAAAGAACCACCGGCAGCTCCTCAATCCAGTTTCTTCCGCACTTGTGCAGCCTGTCGAAAGTTCTGGTCTTGAGCCCGCAAGAAGCACTTCAGCATTGCCCTCTCCGCTTGACCGTTGCTCCTCGGATGAGCAGCGAAGCGAAGCAGAACCTTGGCGCCAAGATCTTAGACGTCTTGCATGAAGGTGCGGCTTGTGAACTGTGTGCCGTTGTCGGTGATGATCGATAGGGATTACGAAGCGGCAAACAATCGACCTGAAGAACTTGATCTTGTTGTCTTTGTCACCTTCCTCATTGCTTCCACTTCCGGCCACTTTGTGAACTTGTCGATTGCAACGTACAAGTACTCAAAGCCCCCGACAGCTCGAGGGAAGGGGTCGAGGATGTCGAGCCCCCAGACTGAAAATGGCCAGGATAAAGGGATCGTCTGGAGAGCTTGAGTTGGCTGGTGTGTTTGCTTGGAATGGAACTGGCACGCTTCACACTTGGTTACTTGTGCAGTTGCATCCTGGAGGGCTGTCGGCCAAAAGAAAACTTTGCCTGAACGCTTTGCCGGCAAGTGCTCTGGCGCCAATGTGGTGACCACATATGCCTCCATGTATCTCTCGCCAACAGCTTTTGTCCGTCTTCCCGATGAATACACTTCAATTTCACCCCGTTGAGTCTTCTTACATGCAGTGTCCGTCGACAAACTGGTACATACTTGACTACCGGGTACTCTTTCCGCTTCTTCTTGCTCTTGGGAAGTTCTCCCGTCTGAAGGAAATGGACAATCTGCTGCGCCCATCTTTGGAGCTTGCGGCTCGACAACAAGGACTAAAGGCACATCTGCTGCTGCGGAACATCAGCTTCCACGGCAAGAACTCGCGGCTCAGCGGAGCTTGACGCGTTCCCAAAGAAGCTTGTCGGAGCAAAACTTGTCGGGAGCGTCTCGCTTCCATGAAACTAACCACAGGGCTTGTCGGAGCTGCCCCTCGGCTGATTGGCGTCGATCTTGGGGACCTTCTTGGCGGCGGCTTCGGAAGCTCTGCCGGAAAGTAGTCACCAGAGATCAACCTTCTCTTCTTGCTCTGTCCTGTTGGTGGTGTTACGGATGGCTGAGTTAGCTTGAGCACAAAAATCCCTGGTTCCACAGGTAACTTAAGTGCGGCGCACTTTGACAAGCCATCCATCAGCAATGTCGTTCTGAGCTCTCGGAATATATTCCATTTGCAGGTCGTCAAAGTGTTCTTCTAGCTTCCTCACTTCATCAACATAAGCTTCCATCAACGGACTCTGATAATTCTTGTTCACTTGGCGGATAACAAGTTGTGAGTCACCCCTGACAATGAGCTTCTTGATCCCAAGGTCCATCTGCGATCTTTGAGACCGGCAAGCAAACCTTCATACTCTGCTGTATTGTTTGTTGCTTGCTCCTTGGGAAAGTGCATCTGGACTACGTACTTGAGGTGCTCTCCGGTGGGTGCGACAAGCAGCACGCCGGCACCGGCGCCTTGCAGTGAGAAGGCACCATCAAAGTACATCAGCCACTCTTTGCTTGTTTCCTTGACATGGGCCTTTCGTTTCTGGAATTTCTTCATCTGGCGTTGGTGTCCATTCTGCTATGAACTCCGCCAATGCTCTGCTTTGGATAGTTGAAGTGCTCTCAAACTTGAGGCCAAAGCTTGACAGTTCCAGAGCCCACTCGACAATCCTGCCTGTCGCCTCTGGATTCTGCAGTATCCTCTTTAGCGGAAAGCGAGTGACAACTGTGATCTCATGTGCCTGAAAGTAATGGCGCAGCTTTCTCGAGGCCATGAGGAGGCCGAAAAGCAATTACGCACACGAGTACCTTGACCTAGCCCCACAGAAGGGAACCCGACAAAGTAAATGGGCGCTGCACCATCCTTTTCTCGCATCTGCTCATGCGTCTGCAAGCAGATCCGTCCTTATCGGGACCAGAGCTTGCCGGTGAAGCCCACCTTGTCGTTGGATGTATGCCGTGGTTGCTAGCTCATCATCCGCCTCCCTCTCACATTACGCAGCACTAACCACTTGATTGGTTGCTGCTATATATAGCAGCAACTTCTCTTGTGGCTTAGGTGCGACAAGTGTTGGAGTGGAGGACAGGTATCTCTTCAGGTCCTGCAGCGCAGCCTCCGCTTCCGGAGTCCATTGCATCGGACCTGCCTTTTTCAAGATTTTGAAAAATGGTAGGGCGCGTTCAGCAGACCTAGAGATAAACCTCTTTGAGAGCAGCTACATAACCGGCAAGTCTTCGTACATCCTTGACGCTTTGGCGCTTCAATCTGCTCAATGGCCTTGATCTTGTCGGGATTGGCTTCAATTCCCGCCGAGACATGAAGAACCGAGAAGCTTGCGGAAGGGACTCCAAAGAGGCACTTCTCTGGGTTGAGATTGAGGTTGTTCTTGCTTAGATTTGTAAAGGTTTCATCTAAATCTTGAACTAGGGTAGCCTTCTACTTGCTTTTGACCACTATGTCATACATGTAGGCTTCCACATTTGTGTGCATTTGCGGCTCAAAAGCATCATGAACTACTCTTGCAAGCGTTGAACCAGCATTCTTTAACCCGAAGGGCATCCGTACAAAACAGTATGTGCCACATGGGGTGATGAATGCGGTCTTCTCCTCATCTTCTTCTGCCATGAAGATCTGATGATATCCTGAATATGCATCCAGAAATGAAAGTAAATCACATCCGGCCGTGGAGTCAACAATCTGGTCGATGCGGCGGCAAGGAAATGGATCTTTGGGACAAGCTTTATTGACATCGGTGAAGTCGATACAAAGCCTCCATTTCCGTTAGCCTTATGCATACAACTACAGGATTGGCCAACCACGTGGGATGGAGCACTCCTCCGACAAGGCCTGCTGCTTCGGTTTCTTGATTTCTTCCGCGATGAACTCTTGACGCTCCACCGCTTGCTTCGACTTTACGCTTGACGGGCGCGCATGAGGACAAGCGGCAAGATGGTGCCCAATTACTTTCACAGGAACACGGGGATGTCGACGGTTGCCATGCAAACACGTCGGCGTTCGCCCTTGAGGAAAGCAATGAGCGCCGCCTTCCTATTTAGGGTCAAGAGAGGCATCGATGGTGAAGGTACCACGGTCTGCCGTCCTCCTTGGCGGACACCTTTTTGGTCTCTGGTGGAGCTGTCATCGTCTTCTTATACTTGCCGGTGGAGCTCGATGGTGCGTCCTCGACGGTAGCGCAGCACTCCGAAGAGGTGCGCTTGCCGGAGTGGGCATCAAAGCTCTTGCCGGACTTGGCCTTCTTCTTCCCCCCGGGAGCTTGACGGCAAGTGGCTTGCAATCTGTCATGGCTGCTGCTTCCGGTAGATCTTGTCGGCGCAGATAAGAGCATCCTTCTTGTCGCCCGAGGACAGAGATGACACTTATTGGGCTGGCATCTTCAGGAGGTTGTAGGCATAGTGAGAGGCCGCCATGAATTTGGCGAGTCTTTGGGCGGCCAAGTATTCCATTGTAAGGCAATGGAAAGTCAGCAACATCAAAAGGTGACCTTCTCAGTCACGAAGTTCAACTTCATTGCCCGAATGTTACGAACAGCGTGATCTTTCCCTTCGCTTGCTCCTTCCCGGATTGATTCCTTGAAAAGTGCGGTCTCTTCGAGCTCACCATCGAGGATCTGGAGTTTACGGAGCACCGCGGAGGAGATCAGGTTCAAGCCGGCCCGCCGTCAACTAACATCTTGGTGACCTTGAGGTTGCGGATAGTTGGTGAAACCAACATCGGCAAGCACCCGACCGCGATTACGCGATCGGTGGTCCTCAATGTCAAAGATGATAGGCGTCTTCAGACCATTTCGAGAGGCTTGCGTGACTCGATGGATGGTTCTGCGGCATTGACCTCCCGCATCCACTGCTTGAGTTGGCGGTGTGAGGTATGCAGAGAAGCACCACCGTCAACGCATAGGACCTCTGTGGCTTTCTGGAACTCCTGCTCATCGGCCTCGTCATCATCCATGTCCTCGTCGTCTTCGTCGTCGTCGTCCTTGTCGCGGCCGCGGGGAGGTCTGTCTCCTTGCCGCTGCTTGGCCTTGCCGCGGCGTCCTCCCTGGCCGGGACGTTTCTTGCTTACTCCTCCAGAACATTCCTGGGCCTTCTCCTTGTCGCGTCGTTCGTATTCAGCTTTCTGTTGCTCAACAAGCTGCTCGACCTTCTTGCAGCTCTGGAGGTCATGGCCCTTGGTGCGGTGGATCTTGCGATGCGCTTGCCGGAGCCGTCACCGCTTGTCCGGCGGCCGCCACGGGCTGGTGGTTGGCGCCAGCGGCAACCTCCTTGCCGAGCTACCAGCCTTGGCGTTCTTGTCGCCACCTCCGTTGCCGGACTGCTTTCGACAACTAGCAAATCTCTGCCTTTCTTTTTCTGTTGCCCGCCGCGGCTCTTCTTTGCGGGCGGTCTCCTCCTTGTCGAGATCCTCCTGCTTGGCATTCTCTCCGGAGTCTCCTCCCCTCCTCAAAGACGTGCACTTGTCGCCGGCCAGGCGTATAGCTCGCGGCGTCTTCGATCTTGCACATCGCCATCTCCTCCCGCATCCTGCGGTTCCGCACGTTCTGATGGAACGCGCTGATCACCACGGCGGGGTGGACATCTGGGATGTTGTGCTGTACACAGCTGAATCTTTGAATATACTTGCGAGGGCTCTCCTTCCTTACGGCGGCAGATGAAGGTCGCTTTATTGGCCATGGGGTTTGTGGCCGCTGTAAAGCGCCGACAAACTGATGGCATAGATCTGCCAAGAAGATATGGAGTTGTCCGGCAAGTGCATGAGCCAGGACTGACGGCGTTGGGCTTGAGCACCAGCGGGGAAGTAGTTAGCAGGATCTTGTCGTCCTCGCCCCGCAGCCTGCACCGCGATGGTGTAGATGCCGAGGAACTCGACGGATGTGTATTGCCGTCGTACTTCTCCGACGCGTCGGCTTGAAGTTTTCTTCTTTGGGCCACTTTGGACTTGCCGCAGCTCACGAGTGAACGCAGGGCAACCTACCGCGTCGGCAAAGTCGCTGGTTCCTCTGGCGGCGTGCATGTCAACAGAGGGCCCGACGGCGCTTGTCGGATTGACGTCGCGCTTCTCTTGGCGCTTCGATCACGAGTTCGGCGTCCTCTTCTTTGTCGATCGTGTAGTACTTGGCGCTGATCGCGATGAGCTCGTGGATCTGATGACGCGATGGAGTCGGCTGTCGAGGTGGATCCGGCGAGTCGGCGATCTTGGCCTTGAGGCGGAGAAGTGCATGGTGGTTGCACCCCCACCGGTCTCGTCGCCACCGGCTCGCGTTTGGCGGTCCTGCCGCGGCAGCGACGCACTCGGTTGCCGCGGAGCGTCGCCGTTGGCGAAGCCGATGAGACTCTGTATGGTGGCCCTCCACTCGTCGACCTTGTCGGCCGTTGGAGGGTAGTCCAGAGCGATTGAGCTCGCGAGGCTTCGCTGGAGTAGTGGGTGGCGATGGCGAGCGGCGCGAGGCGGGATATGCTCGGACTTCTATCTATGTTAGAAGGAGCAGTATCCCGTCCGAGTGACCGTGCCTCGCTCGTGCCAGCATGTTGGCGTGCATGCTGGTCTTGAACGTCCCGAGATCCTCCAGCTCGATCTTGGTCCAACGAGTGTATGGCATTGTGAATGCCATGACGCTGTCGGTCCCGCGCCTCCTGAGACGGGCGCGGTACATGTACGGACGCCGAGGTCTGCACGGCCTTGTCCTTGGACTTGGCAGCACCGTGAGCTCCCCCGTCGCCGTCTATCCTTTCGCCGGCGTCTACCCCACCACCTGTTTGCTCCTGTGGTGGTGGGTTCGACGCGGACGGGGCTTCTGCCGCCGAAGCCTTCTTCTTCGGTGGCATGTTGACGAACATGATGAAGATCTAGCTCGCGTGGTCGCCGGATCAGGTTCACACAACCTCGACGCCCCCTACCTGGCGCGCCAAAGATGTCGGGGCAAGCTGATCTGGCCCACGAACACCTATGGGGCCGGCGGACCGAGCCCCTTTTGGTTCGGCGGGGAGCGGAGGTCGCACGAAGAGCAGATCGAGGCGAAGCACGCGAGAGGTTTTACCCAGCTTCGGAGCTCTCCGGAGAGATAATACTCCTCTGCTGCATGTCTAGGTGTATTGCCTTCTTGCTCAGAGCGCTCGAATGCTACAAAGATGCAGACGAGCTGCTAACGAGACTGAGCCTGGAGGGAACCGATCGACTAACCAACCTCCTCTACGTTGCGCATGGGCCTCCTTTTATATGCTCAAAGGGGCTCCGACAGGTGGCAACGTAGACGCGGGTACAAATGTAAAACTAGTGGTTGGTACACCTACTTGAGCGATTATGCGATGTAATATACCTAACTCGGCGGCGGGGACAAAGGCATTAAATGCCCATCTTGTCGCCTCTAATAAAGGCAAACAGGGACCGTCGTGGGCGCCACCGTCCGCCACGATGGCAAACTTGTCGGGGCCGTTTGCCACCTCGCACCGGCTGGCTGCACTGACCTCCCGCCACGCAGCGCACCGGAAAGGCCCTGTGGCGACACGTTAGTGGATGCGCTGGAGGTAGGTACAGAGAGGTGGTCCGCCGCGGCAAGTGCCTTGCCGCGGTTGTTATCTTGTCGCGCCCGGAAGCTTGTCGCTCACCGGGCCTTCCCGGCAAGCTCCTCTTGTCGGGGCCTTGCCTTGCAAGTGCCTGGGGTGGCCTTCCCGGTAAGCTCCTCTTGTCGGGGCCTTGTTTCCTATGTGCCATGGGTAGCCTTCCCGGCAAGCTCCTCTTGCCGGGGTCTTGTCTCTTTGTCTTGAATACTTTGCTCTTGAATGGCTCCAAAGGAACCACGAAGGACCTTGGCGGTCACTCGGTAAGCCTTGCCGCGGAGGGCTGCAACTGCCCGTGCACAAGTTCGGGATACTAGGGTACCCCTACTCTAGTACACCGACAAGTGTCTAACCGGCCCTTTTAATTTTAGTGGGAGGTATTTGATGGCGTGGAGATCATCTCCTCGGGCCATGTGGGTGTGGAGAATAAAATCTTCGATCCACACTGCGGGATCGGTTGTTCCGTCGTATGATTCAATATTGACGGGCTTGAACCCCTCGGGGAATTCGTGATCCAGCACCTCATCTGTGAAGCAGCGAGGGTGTGCGGCGCGTCTATAGCGGGCCATGTCACGGCACACCTCCGATGAAGTCCGTCTGCGGTTATCAGCCCGGGTGTGACTAGGTTTGTCACGTCCGAATAGGTAGTCGTCATCCCTAGTAGGGAAGCGTCCTCGCGATCCGTAGATCGATCTGGTGTGTCCTACTCTACTTTCCAATTCCTGCCGAAGGTCGTATGTATGGTCTCGAGCTGTTCTGTCCTTGTGTTTATGAGGTGGTGGGGCGGGCTGTTGTTCGGCCTGAGTTGTCGTTTTATTCCGAACGCGGGGTGGTCGGTCCGCCGCACTGTCCCGACCTCGTGGTGGTCATTCCTCATTACTCGAGGGATCTGGTGCCTCCTCATCGAACTGAGGTAGCAGTCTGCGCTTTGGGTAACTCTTGGTTGGGCGCTTGAGGCCGTATTCTTCGGCTGCCAGGACATCGGTCCATCTATCGATGAGTAGGTCTTGGTCGGCTTGGAGCTACTGCTGCTTTTTCTTTAGGCTTCTTACAGTAGCTATGAGCTGGCGCTTAAAGCGCTCCTGCTCGAGGGGTGCCTCAGGCACGATGAATTCCTCATTGCCGAGGCTCTCATTATCCTCGGAGGGTGGACGGTAACTATCGTCCTCCGGGTCACTGGGCATGACCTGTTTATCAGGGTTAACTTGATCGTTGTCTTGTTCCTCTTCTTCGGATGTTGCTCCAACAGGGTCTTCATTGTTTTCAGCGTCGTCAGGAACTATTTTCTCTGGTGCCGGTGTTGCTGTCTTTTGAGCGACGTGACTTAGAGCGGCGTTTAGGGCGCCGGCACCTGGACTGCGTCTCAGAGGGTTTATTTGCATCTGGCTCTTCTTTGTCACTGCCGCCAGATCCTTTAGGTGTATCAACCATGTACACGTCATACGAAGAGGTGGCCGTCCAACGTCCAGTGAATGGCGGGTCTTGGCCTTGCTCCTTGTCAGCATCGTCGTCCATACCATCGATGTCTTCGGAGCCATAATTGAGCTCGTCGGTTAAGTCCTCGATGGTAGCTATGAAGTGGGTGGCGGGTGGGAAGCAAAATTCTCCGTCGTCAGCCCCTAGATCGAACCGGACATAGTTCGACTGTGAGTCTCCCGCCAACGACAGGTTATTTAAAGAGTTTAGCACCTCACCCAAAGGTGAGTGCCCGAATATGTCTGCGGCACTAATTTCGGAAATCGATAGCCGATCCAGCTCGGTGTCCGCAGGCATACCTGGTCCGGAACTTACAGCCGGAGACGAGTCTGGAGTTCCATTAATGCAAATATTGCGGGGTGTCGAGTCCGTGTGCAGCTCCAACACCCCGGACTCTGTGGCCTCGGATGGCACGATCTGCTTCGGTTCTGAGGCCATTGGAGCAATAGGAACCATCTCCTAGATGTGATCCAACAACAGATTTAAGTCATATTCATCGGGGCGAAGGGGAGCAATCGCTGCGCTCTCAAATCCGTTGAAGATCAAGTCTCCACGGATGTCCATAGCGTAGTTCAAGCTTCCAAATCTTACCTGATGGCGAGGGGTGCAGCTATCGATCTGCTTCCAAATGGCCAGCGAATTAACTGCGATCTGAAGCCGCCGAACACAAAAATTTGTCCGGGGAGGAAGGTTTCTCCTTGGAGAGCGTCACTATCAACGATTGAAGGGCCATCGAACCTTTCGTCGACGGCACAGTGAAACTCTCAATGAAAGCACCAATGTCGGTGTCAAAACCGGCGGATGTCGGGTAGGGGGTCCCGAACTGTGCGTCTAGGATCGATGGTAACAAGAGACGGGGGACATGATGTTTACCCAGGTTCGGGCCCTCTCTATGGAGGTAATACCTACTTCCTGCTTGATTGATCTTGATGAATATGAGTATTACAAGAGTTGATCTACCACGATATCGTAATGGCTAAACCCTAGAAGTCTAGCCTATATGACTACGGTAATGAATATATCTCTTCCGGACTAACCCCTCAGGTTTATATAGACACCGGGGGGAATCTAGGGTTACATAGAGTCGGTTACATAAGAAGGAATCTTCATAGTCGGTCGCCAAGGTTGCCTTCCATGCCAAAGAGAGTCCAATCCGGACACGGGTACAGTCTTCGGCCTTTATGTCTTCACAGCCCATCAGTCCGGCCCATGGATAACAGGCCGGACGCCCGAGGACCCCTTACTCCAGGACTCCCTCATCCCCCTCTCCCCTCTATTTCGTCCCTAGACTATATATACCCCTTCCCTAGCTCATTAGAGAGGATAGAAAAGGATATGACATGATTTAGTGAGCTTTGCTCCTTGTACCTCCTCTTGGGAGAGAGAGAGAGAGAGACCTCTCCTATGAATATCAAGACCTCCTAGGGAGAAGATCCCTAGTAGATTCGAGCCCCCATCTTGGGAAGGATCCCCATCATAGGATCATCAAGACCTCTCTCCTCGTAGGATTGGGATGAACTAGTTACCTCTTGTATCTTCTTGTGTTGGATTTGGACCTTTGCATCTCTCTTTGTGTGATTGGATCTAGCACATGTGTGATTGGATCAAGTCAATTTGAGTGTTCCTCTTGTTTCCCCCCTTTGTGTTCTTCTTGTTCTTGGGGATTTCCCCTCCAATTGATGAAAGATCTCCATCTAGGGTTCCACCCTACAACATCTTGGTATCATGAGCCATGGTTTCTCACAAATTGGAGCCCCCCTTCTTGTTCTCTAGCCTAATTTTGTTGTGTTCTTCCCCAATTTTGTAAATTCCCCACCAAAAATAGCCCCAAGTTTTTTTGTGATTTGTTCATTTGATCCATTGATTTGCTTGGTTTAAAATGGATATAGCCTTCCCCCCATCCATCTCCACCTTTCCCTCCATGAAATCCACTAATTTCTTCCATTTTCCCACGAATTTCCGCCAAAATCCGTGACCCCCGGGCACCCGGACCTCAAACCCCGGGCACCCGGACCCCCAGCCCAACCCCGCTGACCACCCCGGGTGCCCGCACCCCTTACCCCCGGGCACCCGGACCCCCGGGCCACTTCTTCCGCCCAACCACGCTGACCACCCCGGGTGCCCGCACCTCCAACCCCCGGGCACCCGCACCCCCCCCCCCTCCCGAATCAGCCCACCAACAAAAACCGTTTCGACCATAACTTTTGCTTCCAGATTCCGATTTTGACGTTCTTTAGCTTGTTGAGTAGCTATTGACATCCCCCATCCATCTAGATAGGTGCCAACATCATTTGGATCCATCAAAATTTTGGCATTTTGGCATCTTTGCCTAGGCCACCCACCATATCATCCGCAAAACCACCATAACTTTCCGCTACCACCATTTGACATTTTCCATTGAGATTATGAGTTTGCGGTTTTTCCGTTTCCTAGGGTGTTTTGGCTAACTAGGAACGGTTCAACATCGACAACACCGCCGCTCACCTTCGACAAGGACTCGACATCGACCACTTCACCATTTTGACACCTTAACCGTAAGCAAGAACGGTAACCTTTATATCATCTTGGTATCGTGGTATCCCATCATTGTACATTCTTTCCATAACATTATTAACCCCTTAGCTCATTTTGCGTCACTTGCCTATCAAAACTAGCCATTGAGTATTGCCCACAGTGTTGCTTGTGCACATTAGTGATCCGTACCTTCCATTGCATCCATACCATATCATATTGGTATCATCATATATCATCCCTTGTGTCACAAGATTGTTCCCGCATATACACAATTGCTATCTTGGTTTTTGCATTTCGCATAGTGGCCATATAAAAAAAGGAATAAGCTTTTAAGAAAAAGAAAAGGAGAGCAAAGAGCTTGTAAGCAATAGCCATAGCATCATACCACATTGCACATAAGATTGTCATATCTGATCATCTTGGATCATCTTGAGAAGAACACTTGGGATAGAAAGCTCATACATTTTGCATCTTATAGGTTGTGCACAAGTGTCGTATCCGCCTATTGAGCGATCGTGATAGCGTGTCTCTTGAGTTGTGCAACACGAGCACTTTCCGTGGATTCCACATTTTGTGCTCATTCCTTGGTTGCACAACCCCATTTATCTATCCGTGTGTGTGTTTCCGTGTGCCACATATTGCTATTGGTCTACTTGTTTCACTTGCGAATTTGTGAATCTTTTCCAACATTATTGACTCTTGCTAACATTTTGCATCAAATTTTTGTGCCACTATCCTCACCAAGCTCCACCATAAGCCTTACTAGTGTAGGTGTGAGAATTGACAAGATCCGATACCAATTGTGCTATTTCCTTGTTACATTATTGAGTGATCATTGATCCATCTTCAACATTGGATAAGGTAAATTGGTCTAGTTCTTTCCTTTCTTCCGCTCACATTTGCTCGAGTATTGTGATGGATAGGCAAGGCATTTCATCTCAGGTCTTCCACGGCAATGACGGTGTCAACAACAACATCAACAAAACGTCCATCTTCGGACTACAACGAACAAGGCAAGGCATTGAGCAACTCACCTTCGACATTCGCTAAAATGAAGCAAGGAAAAGGGACTACATCGACACCAAGTTGGATGAACAAATGGATCAAGTACGAGACATGTTGGCCAACTACAAGTCTTCTTCCCCTTCATCATCTTCAAGGTGGCGACACTCTAGTAGCAAATCTTTGGAACGCCATCAAGCTCAAGCACTACAACACCATCAAGATGAAGATGCTCGACACGCACAAACCTAGAAGTCCGAACATGCTATACTTCACGCCAAGGATAAGATTCATGAGCAAAAGAGAAGAACGAGAGACAAGCACCACCAAAAGGAAGCTCCGTCTACCACGACTACTTTGGCATCTTCACCAAGGGTTATCACGACATCTTCGCCTTCGGACATACGGCATCTTCGCCTACTTCCCACGAGTACACCTACTTCGACATCATCAAGTCCAGGGCGATCACCTACGAGCGTGGGCGACACTTCCATCTTCGGAAGCCCCTCAAGGAAGATGATCGAGCATGGGATTTTCCCTTCGGTCATGGAGGATATTCATGACATGCCATCTTCGGCCTTCATCCACGACGACGGTGACGAGATGATCAAGCATGGGATTTTCCCTTCGGTCATGGAGGAGAGCGATGATGTGCCATCTTCGGCCTTCATCCACAGCGATGACGACGAGATGGTTGAGCATGGGATTTTCCCTTCGACCACGGCGACGTATGATGACTTGAGTGACTTGTGCCACCATATTGAGAGTGCGAGTGACTTCACCACTAGTCCCATATATGATGAGTTGCCACAATTCCCATGTGAGGAGAGCCACAACCACCACCACTTGAGTGATTTGAGTGACTCCACCATATGTGACATTGAGTGCACCTATTTTGAGGGAGTGAGTGACCCACCACCGCATAGAGAGAGTGTGATAGTTGATAGGGCATGTGAGGCCATTTTGATTTCTAACAACTTAACCTCTACCTCTATTGTGTCTTCTCATTTGGTGCTAGGTCCCATATATGATGACGCGCCAATTCGTGACGACTTCGTCCTTTGGACAAGACAATGTCCATGGTGGACTATGATGCACCCCCACATGGTTCCATCAAGATGAAGATGATGACCACCATTTGGTCTTTGCCACCTCACCTACACCACTTGAGTGTAATGAACAAGGTAATATAGGTGAAGGTGATGCTCTAGTCCCACTAGTGGACAATCTTGATATTGATTGCTTGCATGATGTTGATCAACCTATTA
This sequence comes from Aegilops bicornis, assembly GCA_021605145.1. Taxonomy (NCBI): domain Eukaryota; kingdom Viridiplantae; phylum Streptophyta; class Magnoliopsida; order Poales; family Poaceae; genus Aegilops; species Aegilops bicornis. The sequence continues at coordinate 260,700,244 of CM038674.1, read as the reverse complement.
CCATGCTCCATGCTAGTGCGACTTCCTCATGTTATGATTTATTGCCCATTTATGATGAGCATGGCGATTGCCATGTGGAGTCTATTAGTTGTGATGTCATGTTACATAGGATTTCTTGTGACAATTATTTAGGTCACATCATGTCTGACAATCTACTTGACTTGTCGTATGCTATGCATGAGATCAATCATATGTCATATTTGCAATCTCATCATAGTGATTATGCATATGCCATTAAAATAAACCAAATTTGCACTTATGGAATAGATGACAAGCCCATGGTTATTGGAATTTGTTTCTCTTGTGATGATATTGACATGCTCCCTTTGCATCATTTATCTCATATGCCATGCCATGACCACCTAGCTTCGGATAGACATTGTTTTGGATGTTGTCAATAGTCTCAATGTGATGTTTCCACGAATGCTCATGAGGAGACCCCCATAGTTTCTTCATACATATTAGGAGATTTTGATGCATTCCATACTTTGCATGATTCCCATGTTTGCGTGCACCATATGCATTCCATGAATGACAATGCTCTACATATTTCTCATGATGCATTACACAATTTGAGTCTCCATTATGCTATACATAATAACAAACCTCTCATGATGGATGGCATGTTTTTATATCACAAATCTCATTTATTTGAGCATTGGATATTTCGTGCTAACCAACACATGCACGTATGCATCATCATGGATGATGTGTACATCTATCACACACACACAATTTTTCCTTTGTATTTGTTTTGTGTAGGTACCCATGAATACTTGTCAACCTCGCAATCCCACGAGTTGACAAAACGAGCTCTAGAGGGCAATGATGACTTGGGATCCCATGGATTGACTTTCCCACCGCTCTCTTCACGCAAGCACTTCGCGCATTCCTTCTACATGGCCCTCACTTGGCTATGGGTTATTGTCCATTACATATTGTATGCCCATCTTGCATGTTCACTTCTCATGACATGCTTATCCATATGCCTTTACCATGCATTTGTGACCCATGCTTTGCACTACACATGATGATTGATTCTACTACTTGGATGTGTATTTGCAAGCTTGGTGGAGATATTGCTTATTATTGCCATGTTCCATGTATGCCACATTCTTACGATGATACTATGATCTTGCATTATGCTCGTGCTCGCGATATGTCATGTGCATTTCCTATATCTATTATTTGCTCACATGACATGATTGCCATGATTTCCTCTATTGTGTTGCATCTTCGCACCACTAGTTTGCATGACTTGATTTCTATGCTTTCTCATGTTGCATCCAATTCTTGGATTACTTGCTCCTATCATATGTTTGGTTGCAACAATGTCATTACTTCACATATGCCATGTCCCTTTGCTTGTCACTTGCTTGTCTTGATTGCCTCACACATCATGAACAATTGCTCTTTCCAATGTGTTGAGTGCCACACTATTTTCACTAAACCATGTGCACATTATGCTCGGATTGTCTGGCACTTACCCCATGTGTCGGCGTTCTGGGAACGGGGGTCCCCAGACTTGCCTGCCTGCGGCCTGCGGCGTGGGTCAAAGGAGGCCCAGGACAGCCCATCTTCATCAACGCAAGCTCAAGACCCTCGCGAGGGGCCAAGCCTCGCGGGGCGGATGACAAGGAGCTTCCTCAGGCACGGCCTCGTCAGGCTGGCTCATGAGGAGGCGGAGAGTTCAAGGTAGGGTACCTCGCGAGGTGCCCATGACGCAAGCCATGACGACCAAGGGCGCCAGCCGGGCGCCAGCCGGGCGCCAACCGGCAGTGTCCTCCTTTCCTCTTTGGTGCAAAGGGAGCAAGCGCGAGAGCATCAAGCAAAGGCATCCGCTTCGGTGCAACAAGACCAAGACCAGCCCCAACGGCTGGAAGGAGTCATCATGGAGCCCAAGCAAAGGCGTCATCACCAGAGCCTTTGGCGGCGAGGACCAACTTTAGTCGGGATAAGTGTACCCGCTGTTCCCCTTCAAAATGGCCAATTGTTGGCGCCCTTCCCGCTCAATATTTGGGAAGAGGCCCAGGGCCTTCGCCTATAAATAGGAGTAGCCACCCCCAGGGTAGAGAGGATCCACATCTGGGGGAGAGATCGGAACCCTCATCAAGAAACCAGTAGCTAGAGCAACTGAACACCACCTAGCAGTTCATCACACCCGCCAAGAACAGACCCTCGCGAGGCTGTTCTTCCTTGTATTGTTCCTCATCAGCCCAAGAGGCAATCCACCACACCACACATTGGAGTAGGGTATTACACCGCAATGGTGGCACGAACCAATATAAATCTTGTGTCTCTTGTGCTGTTACATTTAGAGTTTAGGTCCCAGCGATTCGGGCGAGGTGCGAGGCGGTGGAAGGTTGGATCTCCGCGCACCCCAGCGTTCGAACCTCAAGGGTCTGCGGAACCCGAAATCCGACATTTGGCGCGCCCGGTAGGTGCGCTGAATCTGCTTCGCCGCCTCGTTCTTCCCCGACCACCGCAGAACCATGTTCGGCGCTGCCGGGCCCGCTGAAGCGTCGAGCCGCCCTCGCCTCCCATGTCGCCAGACAGCTCCCGTCGTGGCGCCCTTCGTCGTTCCCGTCACCTGCCAACACCGCCATCGGCCCGGCGGGGAAACGCAGCAGCAAGCATCGTCCCAGCACCGTCCATGAGGCGGACGGCCGCACCGCCACGCCGCTCACCCCGCTGGTTCTTCGTCACGCGCCCACGCAGCCATGGAAACCCGAGCTGCACTCATCGCGGCAAACGAGCTCTGCGCTACCGCCCGTCGGCAGCGTCTCACGAAGAATGGCTCGAAGTCGCCGAGCTCGTCCGCTGCAGAGGCGCCCAGCGCCCGTCCGTCTCGGCTGCATCGCACCCGCCCAGCTGGCGATAAACTCCGGGCGCCTCGGCCGCCTCCTCCTCAAGAAGGCGCCACAGCCCCAAGGCGCGGCCTGGGCGGAACCCGTTCCGCCAGCGCCGACGCGGCAAGAGCAGAGCTGTCAAGAAGTTCTCGCCCACAAGAAGCTGCCAGTGCTCCCGCTCCCAAGACGCGTCAAGACCCTGCTGCCCCCAGCCACGGCGCAGGAGGCCCACAGACCAAGCTCGCCGTCCGAGGCCCCTGCTGACCACGGCGGGCTGCAGCGCCTTCACCTCCGAGCTGCGCGCGTCGGCGTGGACCGCCAAGTTCAAGCGGACCTGCCTCCTCGCTACGGCACACGGTGACCTGCAGAGTTCCTCCACTCTACGAAGCTGGGCATCGAGGCTGCAAACGGAGATGAAAAGGTCATGGCGAACTGGTTTCCCATAGGCGCTCAGGGCCGGAGCCCACACCTGGCTCCTGAATGCGGCCCTGTGCACGATCTCTTCTGGGCCGAGATGCGTACCCGCTTCATCGCCAACTTCCAGGGTACTCGCGACCGGCCACCCGCCGTGAGCGACATGCGCCGAATCAAGCAGCAACCAGGGGAAACCCTGCAAAAGTACATCCAGCGCTTCAACAACGCGTGCCTCAAGATCCCCAGGGTAACGGAGGAGGCCATCATCTCTGCCTTCTCCGACGGCGTGCACGATGTCAAGATGAAGGAGGAGCTAGTGATGCATGAAGATCTGTGCACCTCCTTGGAGCTGTTCAACTTGGCGACCAAGTGCGCGCCAGGCTGAGGAGGCGCCTCTTCCTCCTCGAGCTGCCTGCCGCGGATCCCGAAGAAAAGAAGTCCAAGGCCAAGGACGTGAAGCGCAAGGGGGCTGCCGTACTCGCGGCCGAACCAGACACCAAGCGAGGCAGAGATCAGCCCGAGTCCTCCAAGGGCAGCCGGTACTGCGTGTACCACGACCTCCACACCCACAACACCAATGAATGTCAAGAGCTGCGGGCAGTACGTGAAGGAAGGGTCGGCAGATGCCCCGAGCGCAGCGACCGGGGCTACGGCCGAGGAGGAGGAAGGAATGCAGGACGCTGGGAAGACCGCGGCCCGCGCCAAGGGTGGCGCGACCAACCTCGCGAGGACCGTTGGCAAGACCCGCCTCGCGAGGGAGGCTGGAGGGATCAGCCTCGCAAGGATCGCCCGTAGGGGAATGCAGGCCTCCCTCCGCTGCCGCCACCGCCAAGGAGAATTGAAGACCATCATCAGGACGAGGGGGTTGGGGGCTTCCAGGAAGCGCGTGCGATCGCCTGCATCCTGGGCGGAGCTCAAGCCCCAGCCTCTCAGCGCATCTTCAAGCAGTTCGCCCGCGAAGTGAATGCAGTCCTCCCCAAGCTCGAGGCCACGCGCCCTCTCAGGTGGTCGGCATGCGCCATTCGCCCGTGAAGTGAATGCAGTCCTCCCCAAGCTCGAGGCCACGCGCCCTCTCAGGTGGTCGGCGTGCGCCATCACGTTCAGCTCAGTGGATCAGCTCAAGTGCGCAGCCACAGCCGGAGTTCTCCCGATGCTTTGTTCCCCAATCGCCGACAGCGTGCTGGTCACCAAGACCCTCATCGGCGGCGGAGCAGGGCTCAACGTCCTGTCCATGGAGACATTCAACAATCTTCAAGTGCCTTCTGATCGGCTTCAGCCAACCAAGCCTTTCTCCGGAGTCGCAAGCGGCTCCACGGTCTGATCGGGCAGGTCCGCCTTCCTGTCACCTTGGGGCTCGCGACAACTACCACACCGAGCTCATCGACTTCGACGTCGCCCACATTCGCCTGCCGTACAATGCCATCCTCGGGTACCCAACGTTGGCCAAATTCATGGCCGCAACCCACCATGGCTACAACGTCCTCAAGATGCCAGGAAGCGGCGGGGTCATCACGGTGCCCTGTGAAGAGAGAGACGCGGTGTGCTCCCTGGAGCGAGCCTTTTAGGCCGCATCGCTAGAAGACCCAGACCACAAGCAGCGGGGAGGCCTCCCGAGGCCGCACTCCAAGAAGAAGAAGACATCGTCGGCCCGACTCCTCAAGAGACAGGCCCCTCGGGGGCCCTTCCGGGCCGGGGAGCCTCCTTCCATCGCATAGGAAGCGGCCCGGCGCCCTCCTCGAGCAGGGCTCGGGGCTCTCCCCTGGAGGGTCGCCGACCTCGCCCGGGTCACGAGGGAGGCGTGTGGGCACCACGTGAAGGCATGTTTCGAAGCACGTTTCCCGCAAGCAGGAGCAAGGCAAGGAGGGCCAAACCCTCAGGAGTTCGTCAGCACGGCCATTCAGGAGCTACAGGAGTCAAGGGTCATGAGGGCAGCCGCCCGCCACCATTGTGCCCCCCATCCAGGCGAGGATGGTGGGCTGCGCGTCTGCATCGACATACCAGGGCTCAACCGAGCCGCGTCTCAAGAGCGCCTCTGGCCCTCGCGAGTGGGACGTTGCGAGGGCCCGCCCCATAGCTACGTGCGCATGCCCCACGGCCTGCCCAACGCGGTTGTCACAAGACATCTCATGAGGGCCATCTGGAGGCTCAAGAGGTCGAGCACGCCGCAGCCACAGTGGAGATGGAGATGGCCCCGAGGAGCCGCCCGGCGCCTCTGGACCACCCCAAGGCCCCGGGCACAGGGGCTCGTGAGGATCGGCTCCGCAGCCCACCGAGTCTGCTACACCAACACCCCTTCGTCCTCAACATCACCGGTGACATCTTTAAGTTTTATTCCCGGTGGGGCGCCTTGAGGTCATTATTCCCATGCCGCGTGGGTCCGTCCTGCGGCATGTATCCCTTTTATTTCATGTCATTAGCTTATCCTGTTGGGGCGCCTCGGCTGCATCATCCCCAAGCCGCTCAGGCCTGTCCCAGCGGCATGTATCCTTCCTACGTTTTCCTTAGGATTATGCTCTCGCTCCACCATGCATGTTATTTGGTGCCTTTTCCTGGGTGACGGAATCTTGCACGTTAAAGGGGGGGTGCTTGAGCATCGCGACTCAGGGCTCCTACCGGCTCTCCGGCCCTCACCCTCTGGTCTTGTCCATGGCATCGCGACCTGGCTTGCCAGCGACGGCTGAGACCAGCCCGAGAGCCGGGACCCGAGGACGTAGAGTTTCATCATCTAACCCAGCTTGCGCGTTAAAGGGGGGTGCCTGAGCATCGCGACTCAGGGCTCCTACCGGCTCTCCGGCCCTCACCCTCTGGTCTTGTCCATGGCATCGCGACCTGGCTTGCTAGCGACGGCTGAGACCAGCCCGAGAGCCGGGACCCGAAGACGTAGAGCACCGGCATCTGGCCAAATTTGCAGGAACACACTCGAAGATAAGGCACAGAGCCAGGTGCAACCCGCCTTGAGGTAGGGCCCCGTGAGCCTGCTACTGGCTCACGGGTGCCCCAACACACCTCGCGAGGCCCCTCGCGCCTCTCCAAAGCAACTAATGGCAGGACTAACGATCGCCACGGCGAGCTTTTGTTCCTTTTGTGGTGAACCTGCAGGGTCCCTCCAAGGAGCACGAAACGACCTCGCCACGCGATCTCTCGCCCGCCAAGGCACGAACCTAGCGCCGCACCAGGAGGCATTGTCCTGAGCCTCGAGATAAGTCACCCGTCCGGACACACTAGTTATCCCAGCACCATCCCCATACTCAATGCAACCCCGTGTTAGCAACGTCGCTCTCCTTTCTCACTGAATGATGGCTGCTTGAGCGCCAAGGGGGACCCCCTGAGCATCGCGACTCAGAGGCTCTTACCGGACCTCGGGCCGCTCACCTCTGGCCTTGACCACGGCATCACGACACAGGCATACCGGCTGAAATTTGAAGCCGCCTTGGGGCTGGGACTGTCGGCGTAGAGCACCGAGCCCTCGTGAGGACCGAAAGGAGGAAACTGAGCTAGAACGGAATGAGCATCTCGCCTGCCTCACAATAAGGATCGTATTGACAAGCGAAGCTACAAACATCTTACAAGCCCCCTCTGGGTACATTCTTGGCTCCTCGCGGGAACAAAAGCCTTGAATCCTAAGGAGCCCTATCTCTGAGGGACCACCGCGGCGCCATCATCAGCGATGGGCCACCCGGTCCGGAGCCAACCCCATCCAGATCAGGGGCGGCGACGACCTGACGAGCCCGCCCTGCTCCGGGAGCGGCGCAGGCTCGGGGGCTCGTAGCTGTCGTCGCTCATCTCCGGCGTCGCGAAGATCTCGGCGGAGTCGCTGGATCCTCCGGCGCCTTCGTCGCCTGGGGAGCTGCCAAGGGAGTGGTCGGTCGGCCTCTGTCTCACCGCAGCAGGGCCCCGACCACCTCTCCCGGGGCAGCACTCCAGCCGACGACCCTCCGCGTCGAAGACCTTGAAGGACACCACCGAAGCACCATCGTACTCTGTGGATCGTGAGGCGCCTCGTCCTGCAGACCAGGCGACCTCGCCCAGCCTCGAGTCAGGAAAACCTCGCCCGGGGCACCATCGCAACCTCTGCCCGGTCACGAGGGTGCCTCGGCCCGGCGTCTTTGCAGCCCGAGTCGAGATTCCCCTGCCGGACGACGGAGGCGAAGAAAGAAGGAAGAAGAATCCAAGACTTAGGAGGCGTGGTGACGCGAAGCACGAACTCCCGGCAGGAGCCCTCGGCGTGGACTCCAGGGGGGAAGACGCACACCTTCGTGACCCGCCGGCGTCGTCGGCGGCGCCGCTCGTGGCGCCCGGCGTCGCCTCCTTCAGAGCCGCCAACGTGCGCGTACAAGGGAAGAGGAAACCCTGGTGGCGGCCGCACGCACCAGGGCATGGGCGCCTCCTGGCACGCGCTCTTGCCACGACACCAGAAGGGCAAGCCGCTTCTTTGGGGGGAGCAGGTCAGGATCCTCTTGAGGAGCCTTTCCCTGCTCTTCCATGGAGAACCGGCGGATCGGAGCCATGGCAACCAGACGAAACGAGGAGGAGGAGAAGCAGAAGGATAGACTGGAAGAGCGCGTGCCGTTCCGTACTTATAGCCGGCAAAGGCCAACCGTCGGCCTCCACGATCACCGGTAATCATGACCGACTCTGCATGCAGGGACTTGTCGAATCCGGGTGGTTACCGAGGCATCATGGGGAAGCAGTGCGCACGCGTCCAATCAACCGCCACGCTGCGTCGCCCAAGGCCGCAGGCTGTTAGGGGCCCGTGGACGCCGCACTTGCCCTTTCGCCTCTGCTCGGCCAAGTTCGGCGCGCCATTGGCCGGGGCTACTGTCGGCGTTCGGGAACGGGGTCCCCAGACTTTCCTGCTGCGGCTGCGGGCGTGGCTCAAAGGAGGCCCAGACAACCCATCTTCATCAACGAAGCTCAAGACCCTCGCGAGGGGCCAAGCCTCATGAGGCGGACGACAAGGAGCTTCCTCGTGCACGGCCTCGTCAGGCTGGCTCATGAGGAGGCGGAGAGTTCAAGGCAGGGTACCTCGCGAGGTGCCCATGACACAAGCCATGATTTACCAAGGGCGCCCCGGCGCCCGCCAGCAGATGTCCTCCTTTCCTCTTTGGTGCAAAGGGAGCAAGCGCAGCGAGAGCATCAAGCAAAGGCATCCGTTTCGGTGCAACAAGACCAAGACCAGCCCCAACGGCTGGAAGGAGTCATCGTGGAGCCCAAGCAGGCGTCATCACGAGCCTTTGGCAGGCGAGGACCAACTTTAGTCAGGATAAGTGTACCCGTTGTTCCCCTTCAAAATGGCCAATTGTTGGCGCCCTTCCCGCTCAATATTTGGGAAGAGGCCCAGGGCCTTCGCCTATAAATAGGAGTAGCCTCCCCAGGGTAGAGAGGATCCACATCTGGGGGAGAGATCGGAACCCTCATCAAGAAACCAGTAGCTAGAGCGACTGAACACCTAGCAGTTCATCACACCTGCCAAGAACAGACCCTCGCTAGGTTGTTCTTCCTTGTATTGTTCCTCATCAGCCCAAGAGGCAATCCACCACACCACACACTGGAGTAGGGTATTACACCACAATGGTGGCCTGAACCAAAGATAAATCTTGTGTCTCTTGTGCTGTTCTGTTTAGTAGTTTATGTCCCAGCGATTCGGCGAGGTGCAAGACGGTGGAAGGTTGGATCTCCGCGCACACCCCAGTGTTCGAACCTCAAGGGTCTGCCGGAACCCGAAATCCGACACCATGTGTTTAGACATCTCCTCTTATTCGGTGTTGTGAATGGTTCATATGCATCCCATAGACCATTTGTTGAGCACTTTATGCATGCTTGCTATGATATTGAGGTAGATGCTTGTTTACTTGTCCCACATATTAGCATCTTTACCTCACCTTTGCATGATTGTTTCCATGATGCTTTTCCATGAGCTCAATTTAGATGCTTAAATGCCATGCCACACTTCTTTGTCAAACCATATGCTATGCTTGAGGACAACACTTGTTGGGTTAATCACCTCTCGAATGCTTGGTTTTGCTCTAACCCCAACCACATTTGTTTTTACAAGTGCTTGTTATCTTTGCAACTTTTGAAGGAATCACAAACGGTGTGACATTGGAGAGTGACCATTTCGAGCTTCAACATGATAAGTGCTTGGTGGCCGTCCACTTCTACACGGCGACGCCCTCTTTTTCCCATGGTGATGAAGATCACGATACATGGACGGATCTCTCCGGGGAGATGATGCGGAGCATCCCTCGCTCATCCCCATGGACTCTACTACGACTCGTCAAGCACCTCGAGGACCAATGACAAGAGCACGTGCACGCACTGTAGAAACCGAGGTAATTCAGAGATCATCACGAGGAAGCACCAAGTTCACCAGAGACCCAAGAGGAAGGAGAGGGAGAAGAGCATGAAGACTCAGAGGCTCTGGAACCCCCGAGTGCTCGGGCATTCGGCCGCCGGTTGGGCGCTGGCCCTGGCCACTCTGGGTGCCTGGCCAGGAGGCCTCGGGTGCCCCCCCCCCCCCACAGCCTGGGCGAGGCACCGTCACCCCAGGTGCCCGGCCTTCCACCACTAGGCGCTGGCCCTCCCTACCGGGTGCCCGAGCCACTACCCCCGGGTGGCCGGCCTCCCCTGCATGGCGCTGACTTGGGCCGCCCCGAGTGCCCTGCCCTCCTACATAGCCAGAGTCTTGGCCAGCCGTCAGCCCGGGTGCCCGGCCTCACACCCGGGTGCGGGACGACTCGAATATGCTCAAGGCGCATTTTGGGCAAATGACCCTTGTATCGCCCTCTCCCCTATATTTCGTCCCTAGACTATATATACCCCTTCCGTAGCTCATTAGAGAGGATAGAAAATGATATGACATGATTTAGTGAGTTTTGCTCCTTGTACTCCTCTTGAGAGAGAGAGACCTCTCCAATGGAGATCAAGACCTCCTAGGGAGAAGATCCCTAGTGGATTCAAGCCCCCATCTTGGGAAGGATCCCCATCATAGGATCATCAAGACCTCTCTCCTCATAGGATTGGGATGAACTAGTTACCTCTTGTATCTTCTTGTGTTGGATTTGGACCTTTGTATCTCTCTTTGTGTGATTGGATCTAGCACATGTGTGATTGGATCAAGTCAGTTTGAGTTTTCCTCTTGTTTTCCCCCTTTGTGTTCTTCTTGTTCTTGGGGATTTCCCCTACAATTTGTGAAAGATCTCCATCTAGGGTTCCACCCTACAACACTTCGGTCATAAAGTTTACGCGTGGGTGATGATTTCAAAGTTACACAGAAGGGTGATGATGGACACTCGAGTTCGATAATTAATTCTGCGCTCTACATTGCACAAGGTGGAAGAAGCTGTGTGCAATAAGGTCCAAGATCGCAGTCGAGTTAGCTATACAGATCGTGTGCTGTGAGATCGATAAGGTAAACAGATTCAAGAATGGTTAATAAAATCTAAGACCATCGCATATTAAGGTCAAAATAGTGCTAGCAATATACGAGTCTCATACGATGTTATTTCAATGATTGTACCACGAATTCTCGAAACATTACAAGGTTCAAATTCTAGAGTTATATGGCTCAAATTCAAAGATTACAAGGTCCAAACTGATATTAGAAATGAAATTCAGCTCACCAGCTGCAAACGCTCGCGCTGATCCGCTGAACATGGATATCAGAGAGGTTCAAACTAATATTACTGTTGGGGATATAACTACTAGTGTAACCCGCCCAGGAGGGGCCGGGTTATGCTATGACAATTTATCATATGAAGCCCAATATCAAGCTTGAAGATGGCGGTTCAGTTAAGGGCCCAAATCCCGCAGGCGACTTAAGGCCCGTAGTGATAAACTGCCGTAATGGCATGACTTGTATTGTAAGGCAAGGTTAACTAGTCACCGAGCCGGACACTGTTTATGAGCCGGCCGGGACTCAGAGGTCATGGCGTCAACCCGTGTATATAAGGGATGACACTTGGTGACTTAGGGCAAGTAACATCAAGTCGAGAACCAGGCATAGAAGATTCGCTCCCTGGTCATCGAAACCCTAGTATTTCCACCTCAACTGGATTAGGCTTTTACCTTCATCGCAAGGGGCCGAACCAGTATAAACCCTCGTGTCCTTTGTCCCACTTTAACCCCTAAGCTTCCTAGTTGCGATGGCTCCACGACTAAGTCCTTTCACGAGGACATCTGCCGTGAAAATTCCATGATAGTTGGCGCCCACCGTGGGGCCAGCGCACGGTGGATTTGAGTTCTTGAAGGGCAGCTTCGAAGGGCTCAAGGGATACGATGTGGGAGGATGACCAAGAGTCGTCGCGGCAAGCTTTACATCGACGATGCCGGCTAGGGTCCCGACACCGGCTCAATTGAGTACGGGTACCGGGTCCCCTTCGGCGGATCCACATCTTCATCGCCCGGATTGGCGAGCCGGACCCTGAGTTGGACATCTGCACCGACATCATCGAGACGGATCAGCGTGCGAGACCCGCCGGGGCTCAGCCCGCCATGAAGCATGCCTTCGTGGGTTGCATCCATGGAGGAGAACTTTCTGAAAGATCTGTGGACGGCGGTGAGACGACCGTCTACTACGATGGTGAGTCGTCCACTGGTGAGACGGATTCGTTATACCAATTGCAAGATGGCGGGCTTGGGGGTTGTTCCGATGGCTGCAGTATTCCGGACCCCTTTGAGCCGCCGAGTAGAGTAGGGATCTTCATGGCTGGCACTCAACCTGGTCAAAACTCTATGGCTGCGGCAGCAATAACTTCCGGGTCAGGAGCGGCCAGGGCAGGAGGCCCTGTGCGCCCGCCGGCTCAGGTGCTGATTGATCTCATGGACAAATTGACGGCCTTGTTAACCGCCATAGTTATTTCGGCGAGTCAAGCTGAGCATGATGCAAAGGTAGCACAGGTACGTGAGGAAATAGCTCGAGCCAAAGAAGCCCTAGCAGCTGAGGACACCAGATTGGCCGCAGAGCAGGCGGCTTTGGATGCTCGGGCTCAGCAGATCCAGTCAGAGGCTTTCCAGCTTACGATGAATCTGAACGCATCTAATGAGGTGACGAGGAGGAGGCACCAGAAGGCTCAATCTCGTTTCCCTCCGGTTTATGATCCTCTGAATCTCTTCTGCACGCCCGGAGCCGGCCCTAGTAACCCGCCGGAAGCAGACCGGTTTGTAACATCCAGAGCGGGAGCACCAGTTCAGCCCCAGATGATGGAACCTCCTCACATGAATACGGCCCCGCCTCACTATGTACCAACACCACCGGGTCATTTTTCCAACCCCTTGGAGAACCTGATCGCTGCATCGGCACGTTTGGCGGCTCTCCTGATGGATGGTGACTCTCCAACAGCAGTTGAGACGCGAAGGGTCAGAGAACTTCTTCAGACGGCTCTAGCTCAGCAGGAGGCTTATTCCTATAGTCAAGACATGATTCATTCAACTCCTCGCCCAAGCCGGAGCCCAAGTTACAGCAGACATATGGATTTGGAGGCCTTGTCAAGCAACGCCCAGCGCTATAACCAGCCAAGTGGGCATAATCCGGTACAGGACAGGATACGTCAAGAGGATGAGCGGGCGGCTCAGCAGGAGGCTCAGCAGGCGGCTCATCAAACCTTTCCGGATTATCCAACGACTTCTGTTGAAGCAGGTGTGGCCACAAGAACTGGCGGCGTTCCTTGTTTGGTGCCAGCTTTGCGTAATGAGCGTTTGCCCAAGGATTTCAAGGGACCCCGAAAGGTGCCGAATTACACAGTTGATTTATAGCCCGGGGCGTGGATTGAAAGCTATGAGATGGCCATGGAGCTGTTGGAGGTCAGCGATGCGGCGATGGCCAAGTACTTCACCATGATGTTGGACGGAACGGCCCGCACTTGGCTGAAGGGGCTGCCGCCTAATTCCATTGGTTCATGGGCAGAGTTAAAATCCCGTTTTATCTAGAACTTCAAAGACAAGAGGAAGGTGAGTCCACCACTCACTGGGCTTGACTAATTGCAAGCAAGAGGAAGGTGAGTCCACCACTCACTGGGTGCATCGGGTCAAGAAGATAATACATTCATCTGACAAGATGGATGCCGGCTCTGCAGTCTTAATGTTGGAGAAAAATTGCCGATTTGAACCTCTGAAACAGAAGCTAGGGCGGCTCAAGCGTGATTGTAATGACATGGGCCAGCTGATGGCGGCTCTAGTCAAATACGCCGATTCTGATAGTACCAAGGATCCCGCGTCTGATGAAGAGAAGACAGGGAAGGGAAAGAAGAACGACAACGGAAAGGGTCAGCAGCATAACCCGGCGAATCAAGGAGGCAATAAGCGTAAGGCCGACGGTAACCCGGAGTTTGTGGCTAACACCAATTCACAAGGTAACAATCAACGATGCAAGGGAAGGCCGCCCCCTCGGTGTGGCGGGTCAGGTCCTACTCTTGAGCAACTGCTTAATGAACCTTGTCCAAGACACGACACTCGGGAGAGGCCAGCCACTCACCTGTGGAAGGATTGCACGATCATGAAGGCTTTCGAAAATTCTAACATGTTCGACGGCAACCATGGGTCTGGTGGCGGTTCAGGTGGAGGCGGTTTTCATGGCCCGGGCGGCGGCTCAAGTTCCGGCTTTCAAGGAAATCAAGGTGGTTATAATCAACAGTCTGGTCAGGGAGGTCAGTAGCAGCAGCAATCAGGTTATCAGAGCAATCCAAAGCAGCTGAATAGTGGACAATATCATGTGTTCACCACTAGCTTGTGCAAACGAGACCAGAAGCTTCATAAAAGGGCTGTGAACATTGTTGAGCCGGCGGTTCCCCGTTATTTAAGGTGGTCAGAGTAGCCTATTGTGTGGAGCAGGGAGGATCACCCTCCCCGGGTTGACAATCCGGGTCAGTTAGCCTTGGTGGTAGAATCCCAGGTCGGTGGATACTAATTCACTAAAGTACTCATGGATGGAGGTAGCAGCATCAATATCCTCTATTATGAGACCTTTCGTCGTATGGGGTTGACTGACAAAAAACTAAAAACATCCAACACCGTTTTCCATGGAGTGGTTCCTGGTAAGTCGGCATACCCAGTTGGTAAGATTGAGCTGGAGGTAGCTTTCGGAGATGAGCATGATTCTAGGGCTGAGAAATTAACCTTTGAAGTGGTCAAGATCAAGAGTCCATATCACGCTCTGTTTGGACGGCCGGCTTATGCCAAGTTCATGGCGCTGCCGTGTTATGTTTATTTATAGCTCAAGATGTCGGGTCACAAGGGCACTATTACAGTACATGGGAGTCGGAAGATAGCCCTGGAATGTGAGGAGGGTGATGCTGCTTATGCCGAATCTGTTTGTGCAGCAGAGGAGCTGAATTTTTATATGGACAACGTTGACCCGGCGGGCATGACGTCTATGAAGAAGCCAACCACAGAGCATGACCCGGTGATGAAATTTAAGTCGGCTGATGACACCAAGCTTGTTGATTTTGTTCCAGGTGACTCATCTAAGCAATTCAGTATCAGTGCCAATCTGGATCCTAAATAGGAAAGCGCGCTCATCGAGTTCATCCGCGAGAACCGGGACACCTTTGCATGGAAACCTTCTGACATGTCGGGTGTACCGAGAGAACTCGCTGAGCACACTCTTAATATTGATCCAAAGTTTAAGCCGGTCAGGCAGTTTCTTCAGCGGTTTGACGAGGAGAGATGGAAAGCTATCGGTGAGGAGGTGTCCTGGCTCTTAGCGGCCGGGTTTATTGTTGAAGTTTTTCACCCAGAGTGGTTGGCTAACCCGGTGCTTGTACTTAAAAAGAACGACACCTGGCAGATGTGTGTGGATTACATGGACTTGAATAAGGCTTGTCCGGCTGATCCTTTTGCTCTTCCCCGTATTGATCAAATTATTGATGCTACGACGGGTTGTGAGCGTTTGAGCTTCTTGGATGCTTACTCCGGTTATCATCAGATCAAAATGGCAGTTAAGGACCAGGAGAAGACGGCCTTCATCACTCCGTTTGGAGCCTTTTGTTATGTATCTATGCCATTTGGGCTCAAGAGTGCCCAGGCGACTTATCAGCGATGTGTACAGAACTGTCTCCACGATCAGATTGGGCGCAATGTTCATGCTTATGTGGATGATATTGTGGTGAAGTCCAGAGAGAAGGTGACCTTGATAGATGATCTGAAGGAAACCTTTGATAATCTCCGGGTCTACAAAATGATGCTTAACCCGGCCAAATGTGTGTTTGGCGTGCCCGTGAGCAAGCTTTTGGGTTTTCTGGTCTCTAACAGAGGCATTGAAGCTAACCGGAGAAGATCAAGGCAATCACCTCTTTGGCTAAGCCGGCATGCGTCAATGATGTTCAGTGACTGGCGGGTCGTATCGCTGCTTTATGCCGGTTCATAAGCCGGTTAGGTGAGAAGGCCATACCACTGTATCATATGATGAAGAAAACAGACAATTTTGTCTGGAGTGATGCCGCTAACGCTGCCTTTGAAGATTTAAAGAGACAATTATCTGATCCACCAATCCTTGCGGCTCCCATTGATAAGGAGCCATTATTGTTGTATGTGGCTGCTAACTCACGTGCTGTCAGTGTCTCAATTGTGGTGGAGCGCAAGGAGACTGGCAAGGAGCATCTGGTTCAACGGCCGGTTTACTACATCAGTGAGGTGCTTATTGAGTCCAAGCAAAGATATCCACATTGGCAGAAGCTCGTTTATGGGGTGTTCATGGCGAGCCGGAAGCTTAAGCAATATTTCTAGGGTCACCCCATCACTGTGGTAAGTTCTGCTCCTTTAGGAGACATCATTCAGAATAGAGAGGCTACAGGACGAGTCGCCAAGTGGGCCATTGTGCTTGGGCCTCATGGCTTGAAGTATGTGCCACACACTGCTATTAAGTCTCAAGCACTGGTGGACTTCATCAACGATTGGACAGAACTACAGACGCCTGAGGAAAAGCCGGATAACACATATTGGACTATTCATTTTGATGGATCCATGCAATTGGAGGGCTCGGGGGCTGGAGTTGTTTTAGCTTCCCCTTGAGGTCACAAATTTTGTTATGTGCTCCGGTTGATGTTTCCCTATACTAACAATGCAGCTGAGTATGAGGCCTTGCTCCATGGTCTTCGGATGGCTAAGGAGATGAACTTAAGCCGGGTAAGGTGCTTTGGCGACTCAGATTTGGTGGCTCAAGAGGTGTCAGGCAAGTGGGATTCTAAGGATCCTCTCATGGCGGCTTACCGCTGTGAAGTTGATGCTATCGCGGGACACTTCAAAGGTTATCAAGTGGAGCACATTGATTGAAGGAAGAATGAGGCGACTGATGCTTTAAGCCGGCTGGGATCTCAGCGTAAGCCGGTGCCACCTGACACCTTCTTGGATGTTTTGCATAACCCTTCTATTAAGTTGCCCACAGAGGAAGACTTAGTTGTTCCAGACCCGAAAGCGCAGTTGGTGGCGGCTCTTCATGTCATCCCAGATTGGACAGTGCCATATTTGGCTTATATGACCCGGGGTGAGTTGCCTGAGGACGAGACCTTGGCTAGACAAATCGTCCGGCGGTCTAATTCCATGAAAATTGTTCATGGTGAGTTGCATCATCACAGTGTTACTAGGACGTTTCAACGTTGTGTGCCGCCTGAGGAAGGTCAGGAAATACTTCGCGAGATCCGTGAAGGGGATTGTGGTCATCACGCCGGCTCAAAATCTCTTGTGGCCAAAGCTTTCCGTCATGGTTTTTATTGGTTGACGGCTCATGCTGATGCGGAGGATCTAGTCGGTAAATGTGATGGTTGTCAAAAATTCTCACGACGAGCTCATGTGCCGGCTCAAGAATTAAGGATGATTCCAATCACTTGGCCATTTGCAGTTTGGGGGCTTGATATGGTTGGGCCTTTCAAAAGGTCCAAGGATAAAAAGACACATCTCCTGGTGGCGGTTGATAATTTCACGAACTGGGTTGAGGCAGAGCCGGTTAGTAAGTGTGATGCAGCCATGGCGGTTCAATTCATGAAAAAGGTGATCTTTCGTTTTGGTTTTCCACACAGCATCATAACTAACAATGGTACTAATCTGTCCAAAGGGGTTATGGAAGAGTTTTGTCAATGTGAACATATCCGGCTCGATGTTTCATCAGTAGCTCATCCTCAATCCAATGGTCAAGCTGAAAGAGCCAATCAAGAGATCTTGAAAGGTATAAAACCCCGGCTCATGGTCCCTTTACAACGGACGTCGGGTTGTTGGGTAGAGGAGTTGCCTTCTGTGATTTGGAGCATCAATACTACACCTAACAGATCTACGGGTTATACGCCTTTCTTCATGGTTTACGGAGCAGAAGCGGTCCTACCGAGTGACATCCGTCATGACTCGCCCCAAGTGGCGGCTTATGTTGAAGCTGATAATGAACAAGCTCGTCAGGATGCACTTGATTTGTTGGATGAGAAGCGTGACTTAGCAATAGCCTGCTCGGCGATTTACCAGCAGGACCTGCGCCGTTATCACAGCCGCCGGGTTAAGTACAGAACCTTTCAAGAAGGTGACTTAGTGCTCCGGCTCATCCAGGATCAGTCCGATATGCACAAGCTATCCCCACCTTGGGAAGGAACCTTTGTGGTCAGCAAGAACACGAATAACGGGTCATATTACCTCATCGATGTTCGAGAGCACAAAGACTCACGTAAGTCGGAGGAGGAGACCCGCCGGCCGTGGAATATCGCTCATCTTCGGCCTTACTACACTTGAGCCACCGGCTCTCATGATGTACATATTTTGACGATGTATATATATTATAAAAAGTAATAAAGCAGGACCTCTGTCCTTTTCATCCTCAAAAGTTTATATATCTTCATTATTATATCGTTAAAACGACCAACAGGGAGCTGATCATATTTGAATCCGGCTCTCCCTTTGGTCCGGCTTATGATCATATTTGAATCTAGCTGTTAAATATCATGATCACCAGGGGGCTTCCTGTTCAAACATAGGTCGTATTCAAACCAAAGAGGACATAGTTGTCGATACCCTTTTGATTGGCACACTGCCAAACCTATTAGGGGGCTTCTTGATCATATCCGAATCATAGTTCAAACCCCTTTTGGGTCTGACGTGGATCATATTCGAATCAGCGTCATTAAACAACTCTCAAGGTCATTTGGGGGCTTCCTGTTCAAACGTAGGTCGTATTCGAACCAAAGAGAACATAATTTCCGATACCCTCTTGATCGGCAATGCCAAAACCACTAGGGGCTATATGATCGTATTCGAATCTTAGCTTAACCCCTTTGGAATGGTTCTCTAATCGTATTCGAATCAGAAGCCTTTGAATTTTGTTTGTTGTTGATAAAGTTCTTTGCAATCACAATTTTCCGACTTTGTCTTGGAACTCTTTGATTGTATTTGGAAGCATCTAATGAGTAGCTTCCATTTAGCCCGTTTTGGGCCTTGGTCAATAAATCGCCAGTATATGACGGTGATCATACATTTGGAAGTTTTCCGTTTCTAAAGATCGGGTTGTCACCCTCACTGTCCGGATCACATAAACCGGCAGTGTAATCCAAGGATCATAGGTATGCTGTTATGGTTATGTTTCAAAGACATAATTGATAGCCTGCTTATCTATAATTTTTGTACATATTCCGGGTTACATCTAAGATATATGACCCGCCATGCGGTAGCCGCCAAGGGACTTGTGATTTGTTTCTCTACACAGGGCAGTTAAAGCAGCTCTTTTAAACATAAGGAAAGCAGAGGATCAGCATAATATGGAGGAATATAGGATGGCGGCTTAAACAATATTGAGCGCCAGACATGTGCGCGATTGGTACGACAAAATTAAGTGTTTTTCTACCCTATTACATGACTCCCCGAGTCCAAATGATGAAGCATTGTTTTTCAGCAAAGCATAAATATGGGCCGCCTGATGGATCAAATGCGTTGTTGGCCTGAAGCTTCCGGATCATCCCTTTCCGCTCCTCCGTCTTGTTCCCTGTCCTTGAAGGTTGATGATGACCAGTCAATGCCACTCAAAGCTTCAAATTCAGCTTCATCATCAATTAATCTGGCCGGGTCAACTTCAGGGGCAAAGGTATGCTTACGAATTGGAGGGATCAGCCTGGTCACTTCATAATGTGGCGTTGGAATCCTCCAGTTTTCAGCATCATAACCCGGATGATACTTGGTAAGATCTGTGTCATTAGCAATCAGGGTGGCCACCGGGCATATTTCCTTAACACAAGTGGTGAAGTCCTCCTGTCCAAACGGGGTGCCGTCCTCTTTTAGGCTGGGATACCCGATGGCGATGTCGGCCGGGTCTAGCTCCAGTAGCCATGCCTTGGCTCGGCTTAACGTAGCTACAGCTCCAGCTCTCGCAGAAGATCTCCCTAGTTCTCTGAACCGTTGAGGTAGCACGGCAAGCCGTTTCAGTACATCCGCCAAGAGGGTGGGAACTTCAGTGGACAAAGCCACTGTAGCTAAAGCACGTTGTGACCCGGTGTAGAGTTGTTCTACCAGTGTATAAACCGCCTTCAATTTTACCAACATGCTTTGGTCAAGATTGGAACTCCTGGAGCCTGCATTACAAAGTCAGGTGAGTCGATGACAATTGATATACTTGTTAGAAAAAATTCAAATATCTAACGCTTGCAGAGTGACTTACCAAAGATTGCTGAGACCATCTGAGATACATGGCGTTTTAAGCCGGATAACTCAGCAGTTGTTTCTGCAAGAGCCGCCTCAGTTTTCTCAGCTCGGTTAATCAAGGCAATCTTTTCGTCAGCCCAGGCCTTCTTCTCTGCTTCAAAGCCTTTTTTCAGTTTCTCTTGTTCAGATATACTGAATTCAAACTTGGAATTGGCTTTTTGGGTTTCAATCTCCTCATCTTTCAAGTGATTCTTCAAGTTAGAGATCTCCGATTCAAATTGACTCATGGTGGCCTGTACAGATGTCGGGTTACAATCAGGATTGTCATAATGCAACATTAAGTCCCAAGCACTTTGCAAGCAAAGATACTTGGCACTTGGGGCTAATGTATATTGCTGTTCCAAGTACTTCTTAATTAAAACATGATAAGGACTGGGTCAAACATGCTTATTCAGCTGGCCCTTGGGGGCTACAAGATAAGCCGGATTTCTTACATATATTACTAAGCTGGTCTTAAGTCTATAGCATATTTCATCATAAGCAATAGACTTGGGGGCTGGTATAGTAAGGATAAACAAAGTGCAGCAACAAGAGTTATACCTCAGATTTTTGGTGAACCTGTTTCACCATGTCAATTTCCATGTCACGACTGTTGTGCACTTGATTTATATAACCAGAGACGATTTCTCCAATACTCAGATGAGTATAATCAGTGACATCCAGCTTAGCCCTGCAACATTCCAGAAGTTCTTCTTTGGCGGAGCACTTGGCCAGCACGGTGGGTCTCCCCGGCTCAACAAAGTCATTTTTGATGATTTCAACATCCGGATCATCTGTCTTCGACGGGCTAGGAATCTCTGGATTCTTAGAACCGTCAATGGCATGCTCGACAAGCGGGTCAGCAGTAGGCGTTGGAATATCGTGGGCTGTTTCAGGCGGCGGCTCATGAGCGGAGGTGTCAGGAGCAGCCGTTCTGAGTTCCGGCTCAGTTAAGATCGGCTCTTCGGCCGACTTGTTCTTCTTCGCCCTCTTGCTAGGCTTTACTTGTACGTTGTGTAAAATCAAAAGATTAGTGCAAAAACCACGAGTAAGATAAGCACAAGATAAGCAGATTATCAGTACCCTAGAGCGGTTTTGAAAGCCGGCATATTGGACTGCATTGATTCGTCGGAGGAAGGTGAAGTTCCCTGATAGTTTGAGTCAGAAGAATTGAGTGGTTGACGAGTGGAACCCGCCAAAGGATAAAAATAATGTAAATCGGAGATGACCTCAGTCCGGCATTTTCTTGTTACATCGGGTAAGCCGGAGGAGAGTTCCGCATCTTTATTGGTCCGGGTTTGCCTCCGGCTCTCGTGAATCTGTCGCTTCAAAAGAAATTGAGGATCTTGGTAAGCTAAAGGATGTGAAAATCTTACTTCCGGGTTACTCTTTGGTCTTTCTGTCTCGACAAAGGCTCGGAGTCGGAGGAAATTATAGTTACCTCTTCAATCGCTACATGACTTGCTCCTATATCCTCCTGATGATAATCAGTGTCAATAAGATGGTTAAAAAAGGAGCCTAAAGAGTCAAGAGCTACCTCTGACTCGGAGGTATCTTCCAAATGAAGCATATCTGAGGCGCTATGTTTGTTCCCCTTCTTCCGGGCAGCGGCTTTCCTGGCGGCTTTCTTGGTTTTTCTGGCTTTCTTGGCAGCTTCATGGTCATACTTGACCTTCCAAAATTCGTCATCAGCCTGTGAATTACAACAAAGGTTTTTGAGTAAAGATGAAATTGTTAAAGTTGAAGGTAAAAATGCTCAAGTCAATGGCTTACCGCTGGAGCCGGTTAGCTGCGAGAAGAGACTTAAACCCACTTTCCCACAATCTGCCGGGCTTTCATTCGGAAGATACTTGGTCATATCATCAACGGCGTCCTCGTGTAAGTCGTCAGGGTTGTGCCATAGAGGATCATTCTTTTGGTCTGTGTAATCACACATCAAGCCGGGGCGGCGGCTCAAAGGAATAACCCGCCAGGCAAGCCAAACCCGGACCAGATCAATGTCATTTAGGCCATTCCCCAGAAGAGCCTTGACCTTGCTCATGGTGGGGGCAAGTGTTTGACGTTCAACCAGAGACAGTTTATCTGTCAAGGGGTGAGTTGACTCCAGGCGCAGGGCGCGAAAGCCGGGCAGAGGGTTCTCATTAGCCGGAGAAGTGTCTTGACAGTAGAACCACGTCTGGTTCCAATCTTTAGGGTGACTCGACGGTTTGGCATACGGGAAGAGACAGTCTCTCCGTCGCTGGATTGAGATTCCGCCAAGCTCCAAGCTGGGCCCATTGGCACGTTCATTTTGACGGTTCAAATAAAATAACTCTCTAAAGAGTAGCAAGCTGGGTTCTTCTCCAAGGTACACCTCACAGAACACTTGAAAATTGCAGATATTTGACACGGAATTGGGCCCGATGTCTTGAGGTCGCAGGTCAAAAAGTGCAAGACATCTCTGAAAAATTTTGAGCCGGGCGGAGAAAAGCCCCGGTTCATGTCATCAGTAAAGGCAATAACTTCCCCTTCCTTGGGTTGAGGTTTTTCTTACATTGGATCGAGAGCACGATAAGACATGATTTCCTTCTTGGCAGATAACCGGTCTTCACAAACTCATTAAAGGTGTTATACGTGACGATGGAATTAACTTGATTGCATGTAATGGGTGCTTTGGGAGCCTTAGGCGGCATAATGGAGATGGAACCTATCACAAAATAAAAATTTCCGGCTCAAAATTAAGCGGAGAAAAATATTTCAATTCATATTCAAGATGGCGGCTTACGAAGGGGCCTAATGACGTATGGCTAATTATATCAGATTATTTAAGCCGCCAGGGGCATCATAAGCAGTTAAGTTATTTAAACCGCCATGAGTGGTCGGGATTATTGATTGAGCATTGCCTTTTTTAAGCCGGTGATAAGAGTCACCATGGCTAGGTGGATCTAACATATACAAATTTTTGCCTAAGTGTCGCACAAACAAGTTTCACAGATTACAGCTGTTATTTTGGATCAAACGATCGTTCAGAAAAGAAAATATGCAAGACCTAAAAACTAGTACAGATGAATATGTGAGTTCTAATGAGGCCTCTGTACAAGGAAAAGGGGATCTGCTAGTGTCAAAAATGGACATAAAACGATTACCGCAGGAGTATATGTTGCCTTTTAGATCTGAAGAGGCCACGGTGGAGAAACTATGAAGAAACTTTGATGAACAGGAAAAAACGCAGAAAAACTTGCAAACCCTAAATGCGGGTCTGGGGTGCGGGACGGCAAGGACTTACAGCTGCAGATCTACTGCGGAGGATCGTCGCCGTTCTCTAATCGATTCAGGTTGATGCAGTGGCCAAGATGGACGAAGACGAGGAGCTCTGCGGTGGCGGCGGCGACGGAGCTCGAGCGGCAGTGGAGTAGCGAGACGAAGAAGACGACGAAAGGGGGAGAATGAAGAAAGACCGAAGGTCGTGCCTATTTATAACGGAAGACTGATAAAGCGGGCGCGAAAAACGAGGAGGCCAAACATGATTATCCAGCTACTCAGACGCCTCGATTCTCGGGATGGTCATTAAGATAAGGATCGTTTGGGATATGATGGAATAAAATATGAATTTAATAGAAGATGATGTCATGGCGGGTTATCATTAATCCAGAAGATGATGTCATGGCAGGTTATAGACTTTTGCACAGATAGAAGGCAGAAGACTTTTTCTTAAGGTGTTGAAGATTGACATGAACCGGTGCAAATCAATCTGGGGGCCTAATGTTGGGGATATAACTACTAGTGTAACCCGCCCAGGAGGGGCCGGGTTACGCTATGACGATTTATCATATGAAGCCCAATATCAAGCTTGAAGATGGCAGTTCAGTTAAGGGCCCAAAGCCCGCACGCGACTTAAGGCCCGTATTGATAAACCGTCGTAATGGCATGACTTGTATTGTAAGGCAAGGTTAACTAGTCACCGAGCCGGACACTGTATATGAGCCGGCCGGGACTCTGTAGGCCGCGGGGCGTCAACCCGTGTATATAAGGGGATGACCCGCCGGCGTCTTAGGGCAAGTAACATCAAGTCGCGAACCAGGCATAGCAGATCTGCTCCCTGGTCATTGAAACCCTAGTATTTCCACCTCAACTGGATTAGGCTTTTACCTTCACCGCAAGGGGCCGAACCAGTATAAACCCTCGTGTCCTTTGTCCCACTTTAACCCCTTTAAGCTTCCTAGTTGCGATGGCTCCACGACTAAGTCCTTTCATGAGGACATCTGCCGTGACAATTCCACGACAATTACCACTTCTAAGTCTGGTTTCGAAACCTCACAATTTTTGCAAAGGGGTCAGCCACTGAGAAGTCATGGATGGGGTTGACACGATGACTTCCGATTACTTTGTCATCTGAAGTTCCAAAATGAAATTCAACATTTTTTGGAGCCTATTCCATTCTGCCGCAGGCACCGGCGCTGATCAACAAACCATTCATTTTTGCGAAATAAATGTATGGCAAACCTCATTTCCTTCATCACCCTTGCTCTGAGAACAAAGAAGCTGGCGAATATAATCTCCGGTAAGGTCCCTCGGTAGGAGTTCAAAGTAATTTCTGAGAGATGCGGATCTAGGCATTCGACGTGATTTTTATATTGTATCACATTATCCACCACTCAGCCTAATCTTATCTGCAAAAGAAGAAAACGTGTTAGTGCCTACATGCAGTTTTGAACATTACTACATGCCTATTTGGTTTGCAGGATTTGTAAAATGCACTAACATACCATCTTCGATATGACATGATTAACATGGGCATTTGATTACATTCTAGAAAAATGTAGCCTTCTTCACAAGAGGTTGGAGTGGATGAAAAGTTCCCTAAGAAACTAGTACAGATGAATCCAAAGGAGAAATGCTTATTGATTGTAACCATATGGATCAAGCAACCAATATGGGGTGGGGGGAACATGTATGTACTAAAATCCTCCAAAAGAATCCTTCAAAAATCGTAGTACATTGTCATTGTAAACTTGGAAAAAGGTGTCACAAATTGAACTCCCTTATGGTTAACATTTAACAGGAAAGGAACATCACCTCGATATATAGCTTCTCCAGGCACGAAAAGCATCTCAGGAAACTGACAACTTGCTCCAGGTTGGGCCGATAGATTCTAGTGCCAAGACCTTCACTGTGCATAGTTTTGGGGTCAAGCTTGCCGGAATCATTTTCTGAATGACAGATGAACAAACATCTTCATAATTAGAAATAATGTTAATTTGTAGAAGGAGAGGTAGACGGCGGCTGTTGTACCTGAATGGGTGTGGATCCAATAACAAGTTCAGCGTATTTCTCAAACGAGTAGCCCACCAATGTCAATTTTTGCGGAGAAATGACATTGATTCTTGTTGGACCTTCTTGATCAACTACAAGTAATCTCTCAAGTGCAGGTGTGTCCTTAATGACCATACCGTGGTACACATCTTGTGATGTCTTCCTGCCGCATCAACAACACACATAAATAGTTGGAGAGTCATGGAGGTGATGTGGAAGGTACTCAACCCATTGATCGCCTGAAGACGAAGGTACTCGAGTGCGGTCTGACCCACGGGCGAGCGCTCCATGTCACCGTTTGAGAGGCAGACAGCAACGAGCTCGAGGTGCTTCAGTCGTGGTAGAATAAGAGCGGGCGCGTCATTAAGGGGGGATGGCAGTTCGTGAACTTGGCAATGCGTGGCGTGGGCGTGAGGCGGAGTGCGGAGGTTGGCAGTGACCGCATATGCCCATCATCAAAAGTGAGCTCCTCGAGCTGATCTAGGGCGGGGGATCGGAACCAGTCGTCAAGCTTGGCTCGGTGCTTGCCGTTGGAACAGAACTTGCCCATTATAAGGCCTCTGGTTGGGCCAAGGTGGCTGCCGAGGATCTTGGAGAACGCATCCAAGCTTTTGCGATTGCCATGGCAGAGCTCGTGGGTGTCGATGAGGTCGAGAGGGCTGGAGTTCAATAGGGGACACCACCGCCGGGAAAGGACGGTTGTCCACACCCCATATTTGATTGGGAGGAGGGAGATGATGATTGTCAACATATCATCAGGGAGGCTGCTGATGAAGTCTAGGCGTGCTAGAATCGCTTGCGGTTCTACCTCGCCCCACCTCTGCTTGTTGGCAGCCCCGTTCTCCACCTCCGGAGTCTCCTTGTCAGCGACACTTTCTGATAGAAATGGGAGTACATGGAATATTAGTTAAAACAGGGCAATAGAAAAGTGTATTGGCAACTAGAAGTTATTAGGTAGGAATAAAGTAAGAAAAAGGAATAACAGTTGGTTGCTTAAATACTACACAATTCATTTGATATTGTTGGGTAAGTCAACATGCAGATAGTTGAAAAGAAAACTTACTTCAAACAAAGTCTGCACGGATGATATCGTCGGGGAAGTTACCATATATCTCATGACCAGGCCCTTTTATGTGCAGGACAATTCTAGTGCCAGCTCTCAGTTCATAAAACTTAGAAATTTCTTTGCAAAAGCCAGTGCCAAAATAGGAGTCACCACGTTCATCAAGTCTTACAGTACCAACGATTGTAAATCCATGGTTTGTGTGCAGTATGACATCCCTGCAGTCTTTATTTTTGTAAAGGGAAAGATTGTACACTACATAAGCAAGGGACGCGCTACAGAAAATGGTAGGATTGCTAAAGAAAATATGATAACATGCAAATATGGGCCCAAATTGAAAGAACTGTACATCAGTCGAAATCGAAGGACAAAAATCTATAATTAAATAGATAGGGTAAACATGATGTCATGGAAATATGAGAGTAATCGAAAGAACAATACATCATTAATTTTCCTAATATAGAAAGAAGAGGGAGAAAATCCCCTTTGTCGTTTATGCTGCATGTGGTACCTTTTATCCAAATGTAGTAATATTTAGAATATGTTTAGGAAAGTAGGCCATGCCAGCCGATTTAGGGTGAGATTGAACATACCGCACGCATCCTCAAGTCATCTGGTACGGTGAGATGGAATGCCTGGCGGAGGCCGCAAGGTCCTGATGTGTCTGCACTATACACTCTATGAATGGAAGAAAACCCTCAAATCAGCTCGAGTAAAAATGAATTCACGGTGATTTCGGCCGGGTGATTAAAGGAGGCAGATGAACTGGGATAAGTTACCTTGTTGTCCATGAGAAAGAACCCTCAGTACGGCAGATTCCCCAACCGAGCGGAGCTGGGTCGACCGCGAGCAGCATCGAGAAAGTCGATGGTGATAGGCGGCGGCAAGCGGAAGTGGCCAAATGTGGTGGGCTTTGCCGGCAGCCTAGCGGCGGCGGCAGGCGGCGAGCCAAGTGGTTACCGCCGCGATAGGCGGTGCCATGCATAGACGCGGAGGAGCTTATGCAGGTGTGAATGGGGACCGGAGGGGGGTGGCGGGCGGAGTGAGGGTTTTTGTGACGTGGGGATGGTGAGGGTTTTCTTTTTTGTTTTTTGAATTGGGTGGTGAGAGTTTTCTGTTCCACAAAGAATTTTGGAGGCGACGGTTTGCTAGAGCTAACCGTGTGTGATTGACGGAACAGGCAAAATGAAAGTCATTGCACATGGTTCCAATTTTGGGAACCGTGTGTGATTGACGTACTACCTCTGTCCTGGTTTATTGGTCCCCTTTGTATGTTTTACCAAATATTGACCAAATATTTAAGTAAGAAATGTTTATGCATGTCACAAAAAATTATATCATTGAGCACTATGCTCAAATACCCATCCAACGATATAATTTTTGCTGACCTGCACTAACATTTTGTCAGTTAAACCTTTGGACAAAATTAGGACAAATTACAAAAGGGGACCAATAAACCAAGACAGAGGTAGATTCCATCAACCGAACTGATTGCATACATATCCCAAGGTTAGACATAAGTTAACATAGATTAAACATACTTAGACATAGATAATAAGCGTACACGTACACAAGCAGAGTTCAACCATAAGTACATAGTTCAACTGTCATTAAGCATACTCAAGCGTACATAGTTTGATCCCACATCTCATCTCACATGCCGATACGATCCTGAAGCTTCTCTAGGTACTCGGCATACGCGTTGTGCGCCACCCTGCGAGAATACTTCTGCTTGAAGGAGCCAATGACCCGTCCTCTTACATGCACTAGAACACTTAGATACGCGTTATGAAGCTTGTGGTTGCAAAATGGGCATCGATAGCTACCGTTCCAGGTCCTAATATGCTTGTTATGCATTCCTGCATAAAGCGCCCTCAGGATTTGCCTCTTGTACCTCCTCTGGCCATCTTCATCCTCGCTGTCCACATCGTCAGATAGCACCTATACAAATAGTAAAACAAATTTGGCATCAAATCAATGATTACATGCCGTGAAGTAGGGTTAGGAATTTATTGCTATTTATTTATACATATCCAGAGATTATGGTTTGATTTTTAAGCACAGTCATTTATGTACAGAGCAATGTTGATGAAAATAATGGCACAAACATATGTAGGTCATTCAAAATAAACTGTGAAGTCCTGGCTAGGAATTATTAGCACAAACACTAACCCTAGTCGTATTACTAGAAAAAATCATTTGCACACATGAAACAACTAATCACTTATTACTTGTACCATTCAAACAATCAATACACTACACGGATCTAATGAAACTTACTCAGATTTCATGGATTGGGAGAACATAACCATAGGATGTCTATTCCAAAAAGGGGGAGGCAGGAGTAACGAAAGAAACCCTATGATCTATTTCACACATAAATGTGTATAGATGACTAACCAATTGTCCGTCGTTGTCAGAGTCGTCGCCGGAGTCGTCGCCAGGGTCGTCACTAGAGTCTGTGTGGAACTCCGCCTCCGGCTGTGGAAGCTCAACGCTGTCGGCGATGTCAGGGTGCAGTGATAACTCGCCGACGGTGATGGCAACCTCTTTCTCCATCTCCACATCGTGCTCTGGTGCTTTAGCAGCCCCGGCGTCGTGACTCCCTCCGATGGGGCGCTTCGGCGGCATCCTCATACATGGACGGCTTTGAGGACTGAGAGCAGCGTCGAGGATGCAAGCGGAGAGTGAGGATTGTGTGTGTGGCGAGGATGGGGGGTGCGGCCGCTCGGGCGCACCATTAATATGGAGTAGTGGGAGTTGTGGGAGAGAGGCGGGCGGCGGTCAAACCGATCGGACAAATAATGATTACCGGTACTTGTTATCGATTGCCTAGGGACAAATAACTTTCTTGTTGACACAAACCCTTTTACTAAACACCTAGCTTTTATTATCTTGCATAGTACTTCTAGTTTTATTCTTGCAAAGTAGTTCTAGCATCACTCCTACAAACTAGTTTCATACTTGTTTTCAGTAAAGCAGACATCAAGTGTGCATAGAGTTTTATCGGTGGTCGATAGAACTTGAGGGAATATTTGTTCTACCTTTAGCTCCTCGTTGGGTTCGACACTCTTATTTATCAAAAAAGGCTACAAACGATCCCCTATAATTGTGGGTTATCATGCCACATCAAAATTGTGAAATTGGATATTCAAACATCACACAACACCTCTTTGGGCCACATGCATGCACGCGGTGGTTATCCTAGCTAGGACACTCACGTGTGACGATTCCATCTGTGGGCCCACGAGGCCATCGTCGATGCATGCATGCATCACTTTGACCTACATCGGGAGAGGTTAATTAATTTCATCATCGATGAGGATTCTTTTGGGTTGTACATATTACGGTAGGAGCATATAGTATGCATCGAAGAGGGGGGAAGGGGACCATCATATGTAGTACGCTTCATCAACCTCGCTCTGTGTGGGTGCATGGTTTACGGTTTTTGAGGCATGTGGCACATCAAAGTTGTGCATTTTGGGTATTCAACATATATATGTTTGGCTCACATGCAAATCGATGGTGGTTGTCCTCTCTCGCCCACTTAAGCAGTTATCAGCGATATCGATGCTTTCCATCTGTGGGCCATCTTGGTCCATCACTACTTTTTTCCTGACAATGAGAGAGGTTAATTTGACTTGGGAGGGGATTATCATTTTTGCTTGTAATATGGTATATATATAGGTCATGCTCTGGGATGACATGCATGATATAGTTTGAGCACACACACATGCATGTGTACGCATGAATCCCTCCCATCGAGTCGAAGTGGCTAGTACAACGACATGTCATGAACCGATCTCGCTCTGTGTGGGGAGTGTGCGATTTTAGACGCATGCGCCACATCAATGTTGTGAAATGGTATTCAAACATGCATGCACGCATCACCTCCATACATATGCATGTAGTGGTTGCCTTCGAACGGTACACTCCCTCGCGTGGTTATCGACGACAAGCCTATATATTCATGGGCCCGCGTGGACATCCATGATCACCTTGACTGACAACAAGATAGGTTACCATGGCGAATTCTTCAATTGGTTCGTCTTAGCATAGTATAGGTCATGGTAAGATTCAGACCTAATTAAGTTTGAGCGCATATACTATGCATGCATGAATGCATGAATCCCCGTCGTTGGCTTAAAGCATGGTGTAACATACATATGCATCGTCAACCTAACCCTCACTTAGTATGGGGATTTCTAGTTCGAAATCACGATGCCACATCAAAGTTGTTCCATTGTGTACTCAAAAACACACCTCTCCATACATGTGTTTGGGCCACACGCATGCAGTGGTTGTCTTCGGGGACTAGCTACTTGAGTGATTATTGGCGAGCTAGCCCATCTCCAGGGTCGCATGGATGGCCATCACTTTGACCAACAACAAGAGAGAGGTTGTACGACCAAGGTGGATTATTCTTGGTCCGTTTTATGATCCATCTTGGTGAGATATGCCTCTCTGGCCCGCCGAATGAAAGTATGTGGGGGGGGGGGCTGCCACTTCACACTTTGCTAGGTGAACCTCGGTTGGGGGCATCCATGTTGGAAATATGCCCTAGAGGCAATAATAAAATAGTTATTATTATATTTCCTTGTTCATGATAATTGTCTATTGTTCATGCTATAATTGTATTAAGCGGAAACCGTAATACATGTGTGAATACATAGACCACAACATGTCCCTAGTAAGCCTCTAGTTGACTAGCTCGTTGATCAATAGATGGTTGTGGTTTCCTGACCATGGACATTGGATGTCGTTGATAATGGGATCACATCATTAGGAGAATGATGTGATGGACAAGACCCAATCCTAAGCATAGCACAAGATCATGTAGTTCGTTTACTAAAGCTTTTCTAATATCAAGTATCATTTCCTTAGGCCACGAGATTGTGCAACTCCCGGATACCGTAGGAGTGCTTTGGGTGTATCAAACGTCACAACGTAACTCGGTGACTATAAAGGTGCACTACAGGTATCTCCAAAATTGTCTGTTGGGTTGACACGAATCGAGACTGGGATTTGTCACTCCGTATGACGGAGAGGTATCTCTGGGCCCACTCGGTAATGCATCATCATAATGAGCTCAATGTGACTAAGGAGTTAGCCATGGGATCATGCATTAAAGAACGAGTACAAAGACTTGCCGGTAACAAGATTGAACGAGATATAAGGATACCGACAATCGAATCCCGGGCAAGTAACATATCAATAGACAAAGGGAATTGTATAGGGGATTGATTGAATCCCTGACATCGTGGTTCGTCGGATGAGATCCTCGTGGAACATGTGGGAGCCAACATGGGTATCCAGATCCTGCTGTTGGTTATTGGCCGGAGAGATGTCTCGGTCATGTCTGCATGGTTCTCGAACCCGTGGGGTCTACACACTTAAGGTACGGTGACGCTAGAGTTGTTATGGGAAACTGTATGTGGTTATAGAGGGTTGTTCGGAGTCCCGGATGAGATCCTGGATGTCACGAGGAGTTTCATAATGGTTCGGAGGTGAAGATTTATATATGGGAAGTCCAGTTTCAGTTGCCGGAATGGTTTCGGGGGTTATCGGTATTGTACCGGGACCACCGAAAGGTGTCCGCGGGTCCACCGGGTGGGGCCACCTGCCCCGAGGACTTAATGGGCTGAATATGTGAGGGAACCAACTCCCTAGTGGTCTGGTGCGCCCCCCAAGGGCCCAAGGCACCTAGGGCTGGAAACCCTAGGGGGAGGGGGCGCCTCCCACCTTGCTTGGGGGGCAAGTCTCCCCTCCTGGCCGCCGCCCCCCTCTAGATGCATATAGGGGGCCGGGCCCCCTCTTCCCTTCCCCTATAAATAGTGGGGGGTGGGAGGGCAGCCGCAGCACTTCCCCTGGCGCAACCCTTCCACCCTCCAACTCCTCCTCCTCCTCCGTAGTGCTTGGCGAAGCCCTGCAGGAGAACCGGAAGCTCCACCACCACACCGTCGTGCTGCCGGAGCTCTCCCTCAACTTGTCCTCTCCCCTTGCTGGATCAAGAAGGAGGAGACGTTCCCGGGCTGTACCTGTGTTGAACACGGTGGCACCGCCCGTTCGGCACTAGATCGGATCTTCCGCGATTTGAATCGTAGCTAGTATGACTCCATCAACCGCGTTCTTGTAACGCTTCCGCTTAGCGATCTTCAAGGGTATGAAGATGCACTCCCTCTCTCTCTCTTGTTGCTAGTATTTCCTATATTGGTCTTGGTAAAATGTAGGAAAATTTTGAATTATTACTATGTTCCCCAATAGTGGCATCATGAGCTAGGTCTATGCGTAGATTCTATGCACGAGTAGAACACAAACTACTTGTGGGTGATGATTTGGTCAATTTGCTTCACGTTACTAGTCTTATCTTGATTCGGCATCATTGTAGGATGAAGCGGCCCGGACCGACCTTACACGTACGCTTACGTGAGACAGGTTCCACCGACTAACATGCACTTGATGCATAAGGTGGCTAGCGGGTGTCTGTCTCTCCCACTTTAGTCGGATCAGATTCGATGAAGAGGGTCCTTATGAAGGGTAAATAGCAATTGGCATATCTCTGTTGTGGCTTTTGCGTAGGTAAGAAAAGTTCTTGCTAGAAACCCATATCAGCCACGTAAAACATGCAACAACAATTAGAGGACGTCTAACTTGTTTTTGCAGGGTATGCTATGTGATGTGATATGGCCAAAAGGATGTGATGAATGATATATGTGATGTATGAGATTGACCATGTTCTTGTAATAGGAATCATGACTTGCATGTTGATGAGTATGACAACTGGCAGGAGCCATAGGAGTTGTCTTAATTTATCATATGACCTGCGAGTCAATATAAACGCCATGTAATTACTTTACTTTATTGCTAACCGTTAGCCATAGTAGTAGAAGTAATAGTTGGCGAGACAACTTCATGAAGACACGATGATGGAGATCATGATGTCATGACAGTGACGATGGTGATCATGTCGCGCCTCGAAGATGGAGATCAAAGGCACAAGATGATATTGGCCATATCATGTCACTTTATGATTTGCATGTGATGTTTGTCATGTTTACATCTTATTTGCTTAGAATGACGGTAGCATAAATAAGATGATCCCTCACTAAAATTTCAAGAAAAGTGTTCCCCCTAACTGTGCACCGTTGCGAAAGTTCATTGTTTAGAAGCACCACATGATGATCGGGTGTGATAGATTCTAATGTTCGCATACAATGGGTGTAAGCCAGATTTACACATGCGGAACGCTTAGATTGACTTGATGAACCTAGCATGTACAGACATGGCCTCGGAACACGAGAGAACAAAAGGTCGAACATGAGTCGTATAGTAGATGCGATCAACATGGAGATGTTCACCATTGATGACTAGTCCGTCTCACGTGATGATCGGACACGGCCTAGTCAATTAGGATCATGTATCACTTAGATGACTAGAGGGATGTCTATCTGAGTGGGAGTTCATTAAATAATTTGATTAGATGAACTCATTATCATGAACATAGTCTAAATTGTCTTTGCAAATTATGTTGTAGCTCAATAGCTCATGTTTCAGCTCCCTGTTTTAATACGTTCCTAGAGAAAGACTAAGTTGAAAGATATTGTGAGCAATTGTGTGGACTAGGGCCATAGTTTGAGGATTGTCCTCACTGCTACACAGAAGGCTTCTGTCCTTGATGCACCGCTCGGTGTGCCAACCTCTCTAGCCTCGTCTGTGTATGTTGTGAACATCTGGCAGACAAGTTCTGATGACTACTTGATATAGTGCGCCATACTTTACAGCTTAGAATCGGGGCTCCAAAGGCGTTTTGAAAGCCATGGAACGTATGAGATGTTCAAAGAGCTGAAATTGGCATTTCAGGCTCATGCCCGTGTTGAGAGGTTTGAGACCTCTGACAAGATCTTTGCCTACAATATGGAGGAGAATAGCTCAGCCAGTGAGCATGTGCTCAGAATGTCTGGGTACTTCAATCGCTTGAATGAAGTGGGAGTTAATCTTCCAGATAAGAGAGTGATTGACAAAGTTCTCCAGTCACTATCACCAAGCTACTAGAGTTTTGTGATAAACTATAACATGCAAGGGAAGATAATCCCGAAGTTGTTCATTGTGCTTAAGGTCGTGAAGGTAGAAATCAAGAAGGAGCATCAAGTGTTGATGGTTAACAAGACCAATGGTTTCAAGAAGGGCAAGGGCAAGAAGGGAAACTTCATGAATAGTAAGCCAGTTGCCGCTCCAGTGAAGAAACCCACGAACCCAAACCTGAGACGAAGTGCTTCTATTAGGGTAACGGTCACTGGTAGCGGAACTGCCTCAAATACTTGGTAGATAAGAAGACTGGCAACTTCAACAAAAGTATATTTGATATATATGTTATTGATGTGTACCTTACTAGTACTCATAGTAGCACCTGGGTATTAGATACCGGTTCAATTGCTAAGATTGGTAACTCGAAACAAAAGCTATGGAATAAACGGAGAGTAGCTAAGGGCAAGGTAACGATGTGTGTTGAAAGTGTTTCCAAGGTTGATGTGATCACCATTGCATGCTCCCTCTAACTTCGGGATTAGTGTTGAAACTAGATAAATGTTGTTTGCATTGGTGTCTGTGTTGAGCATGAACATGATTAGATCATGTTTATTGCAATACGGTTATTCATTTAAGTCAAAGAATAATGGTTATTCTGTTTACATGAATAACACCTTCTATGGTCATGCACCCAATGTGAATGGTTTATTGAATCTCGGTCATAGTGATACACATGTTCATAACATTGATGGCAAAATATGTAGAGTTGATAATGATAGTACCACTTTCTTGTGGTACTGCCGCTTAGGTCATATTGGTGTAAAGCGCATGAAGAACCTCCATGTCGATGGACTTTTGAAGTCACTTAATTTTGAATCACTTGACACATGCGAACCATGCCTCGTTGGCAAGATGACTAAAACCCCTTTCTTTGGTACAATGGAATGGGCAAGTGACTTGTTGGAAATCATACATGCTGATGTGTGCGGTCCGATGAGTGTTGACGCGTGCTGTGGATATCGTTATTTTCTCACCTTCACCGATGAATTGAGTAGATATGGGCATGTTTACTTAATGAACCATAAGTCTGAAACATTTGAAAGGTTCAAGCAATTTTAGAGTGAAGTTGAGAATCATTTTAACAAAAAGATCAAGTTCGATATGATCAAGGGGAGAGTATCTGAGTTATGAGTTTGGCAATCACTTAAGACAAGGTGGAATCGTTTCACAGTTGATGCCACCTGGAACACCATAGCGTAGTGGTGTGTCCGAACGTCGTAATCGCACTCTATTGGATATGGTGCGATCTATGGTGTCTCTTACCGATCTACCGCTACCGTTTTGAGGTTATGCATTAGAGATAACTATGTTCACTTTAAATATGGCATCATCTAAGTCCATGGAGATGACACCGTATGAACTATGGTTTGGAAAGAAACATAAGTTGTTGTTTCTTAAGGTTTGGGGCTATGATGCTTATGTCGATAGGCTTCACTAGAAAATCTCGAACCCAAAGCGGACAATTATGTCTTCATAGAATACCCAAAGAAGCTGATTGGGTATACCTTATGTCTCAGATCTGAGGGCAAAGTGTTTGTCGCTAAGAACAGGTCCTTTCCCGAGAAAGAGTTTCTCTCAAAAGAATTGAGTGGGAGGAAGATAGAAGTTGATGAGGTTGTTGAACCTTTACTTCAACCAGAGAGTAGCGCAGCACAGAAAGATGTTTATGTGGCACCTACATCAGTTGAAGAGAAAGCTAATGATGATGATCATGGAGCTTCAGATCAAGTTACTATCAAACCTCGTAGGTCGACAAGAGTGCATACAACTTCTGAGTGGTAACCCTGTCTTAAAGGTCATGTTGTTGGAAAATGGTGAACCTACGAGGTATGGAGAAGCAATGGTGGGCCTGGATTCCAACAAATGGCTAGGAGTCATGAAATCCGAGATAGGATCCATGTATGAGAACAAAGTATGGACTTTGGTGGACTTGCCCGAAGATCGGCAAGCCATTCAGAATAAATGGATCTTTAAGAAGAACACAGACGCAGATGGTAATGTCACCATTTATGAAGCTCGACTTGTCTGAAAGAAGTTTCCAACAAATTCAAGGAGTTGACTGTGATGAGACTCTTTCAATCATAGCGATGCTAAAGTCTGTTAGAATTTTGTTAGCAGTTCCTGCATTTTCATTTACCAAATCTGTCAGATGGATGTCAAAACGAAGTTTCCTTGACGGTTTCCATGAGGAAAGGTTGTATGTGATATAACCAGAAGGTTTTATCGATCCTAAGGATGCTAAAAGGTATGCAAACTCTAGCGATCCTTCTATGGACTGGAGCAAGCATCTCGGAGTTGGAACATATGCTTTGATGAGGTGATCAAAGCTTTTGGGTTTATACAAAGTTTGCAAGAAACTTGTATTTGCAAGAAAGTGAGTGGGAGCACTACAAAATTTTGGATAAGTATATGTGGATGACATATTGTTAATCGGAAATGATGTAGAATTTCTAGAAAGCATAAAGGGTTGTTTAAATGGAGTTTTTTCAAAGGAAGACCTGGGTAAAACTGCTTACATATTGTGCATCAAGATCTATAAAGATAGATCAAGACGCCTGATAAGACTTTCATAGAGCGCATACCTTGACATGATTTTGAAGGAGTTCAAAATGTATCAGTCAAAGAAGGAGTTCTTGCCTGAGTTGTAAGGTGTGAAGTTGAGTAAGACTCAAAGCTCGACCACGGCAGAAGAAAGAGAAAGGACGAAGGTCGTCCCTATGCCTTAGCCATAGGCTCTATACGATATGCCATCTGTGTACCACACGATATGTGCCTTGCCACGTGTGCGGCAAGAATGCGAGGTGATCCAAGAATGGATCATTGGACAGCGGTCAAAATTGTCCTTAGAGGAATAAGGAAATGTTTCTCGGTTATGGAGGTGATAAAGAGTTCGGCGTAAAGGGTTACATCGATGCAATTTTTAACACCTATCCGGATGACTCTGAGTAGCAAACCGGATACGTATAGTGGAGAAACCATTTGGAATAGCTCCAAGTGGGACGTGGAAGCACCATCGACAATATGACATAGAGATTTGTGAAGTACATGCAGATCTGAATGTTGCAGACCCGTTGACTAAAACCTCTCTCACAGGCATAACATGATCAAACCCCAGAACTCAATGAGTATTAATTACATGGTGATGTGAACTAGATTATTGACTCTAGTAAACTCTTGGGTGTTAGTCACATGGCGGTATGAATTATGAGTGTTAATCGCATGGCAATGAGAACTAGATTATTGACTCTAGTGCAAGTGGGAGACTGTTGGAAATATACCCTAGAGGCAATAATAAAATAGTTATTATTATATTTCCTTGTTCATGATAATTGTCTATTGTTCATGCTATAATTGTATTAACCGGAAACTGTAATACATGTGTGAATACATAGACCACAACATGTCCCTAGTAAGCCTCTAGTTGATTAGCTCGTTGATCAATAGATGGTTGTGGTTTCCTGACCATGGACATTGGATGTCATTGATAATGGGATCACATCATTAGGAGAATGATGTGATGGACAAGACCCAATCCTAAGCATAGCACAAGGTCGGGTAGTTCGTTTACTAAAGCTTTTCTAATGTCAAGTATCATTTCCTTAGACCATGAGATTGCGCAACTCCCGGATACCGTAGGAGTGCTTTGGGTGTATCAAACTTCACAACGTAACTGGGTGACTATAAAGGTGCACTACAGGTATCTCTCAAAGTGTCTATTGGGTTGACACAAATCAAGACTGGGATTTGTCACTCCGTATGACGGAGAGGTATCTCTGGGCCCACTCGGTAATGCATCATCATAATGAGCTCAATGTTACTAAGGAGGTAGCCATGGGATCATGCGTTACGGAACGAGTAAAGAGACTTGCCGGTAGCGAGATTGAACGAGGTATGGGGATACGGACGATCGAATCTCGGGCAAGTAACATACCTTTAGACAGAGGGAATTGTATACGGGATTGATTGAATCCCCGACATCATGGTTCATCCGATGAGATCATCGTGGAACATGTGGGAGCCAACATGGGTATCCAGATCCCGCTGTTGGTTATTGGCCGGGGAGATGTCTCGGTCATGTCCGCATGGTTCCCGAACCCATAGGGTCTACACACTTAAGGTTCGGTGACGCTAGAGTTGTTATGGGAAATTGTATGTGGTTACCGAAGGTTGTTTGGAGTCTTGGATGAGATACCGGACGTCATGAGGAGTTCCGGAATGGTCCGGAGGTGAAGATTTATATAAGGGAAGTCCAGTTTCAGTTGCCGGAATGGTTTCGGGGGTTATCGGTATTGTACCGGGACCACCGAAAGGTGTCCGGGGGTCCACCGGGTGGGGCCACCTGCCCCGGAGGACTTAATGGGCTGAATATGGGAGGGAACCAGCCCCCCTAGTGGGCTGGTGCGCCCCCCAAGGACCCAAGGCGCCTACGGTTGGAAACCCTAGGGGGGAGGGGGCGCCTCCCACCTTGCTTGGGGGGCAAGTCTCCCCTCCTGGCCGTCGTTCCCCTCTAGATGCATCTAGGGGGCCGTCCCCCTCTTCCCTTCCCCCTATAAATAGTGGGGGGGGGGGGTGGGAGGGCAGTTGCACCCCTTCCCCTGGCGCAGCCCTTCCACCCTCCAACTCCTCCTCCTCCGTAGTGCTTGGCGAAGCCCTGCAGGAGAACCGCAAGCTCCACCACCACGCCGTCATGCTGCCGGAGCTCTCCCTCAACTTCTCCTCTCCCTTGCTGCATCAAGAAGGAGTATACGTCCCCGGGATGTACGTGTGTTGAACACGGAGGCGCCGTCCGTTCGGCACTAGATCGGATCTTTCGCGATTTGAATCGCCGCGATTACGACTCCATCAACCACGTTCTTGTAACGCTTCCGCTTAGCGATCATGAAGGGTATGAAGATGCACTCCCTCTCTCTCTCGTTGCTAGTATCTCCTAGAATGATCTTGGTGACACGTAGGAAAATTTTGAATTATTACTACGTTCCCCAACAATGCATTCATAGCTTAGGATTCCCTTTGTGCCGACACGAGGGGGGCTGCTAGCTACTTCGCACTTTGCTAGGTGAACCTCGGTTGGGGGGGCATGCATTCATAGCTTAGGATTCCCTTCATGCCGACACGAGGGAGGGGGCTGGTAGTTACTTCGCACTTTTCTAGGTGAACCTCAGTTGGGGGGCATGCATTCATAGCTTAGGATTCCCTTCGTGCCGACACGAGGGAGGGGGGCTACTAGCAACTTCGCACTTTGCTAGGTGAACCTCGGTTGGGGGGGGGGGGGCATGCATTCATAGCTTAGGATTCCCTTCATGCCGACATGAGGGAGGGGGGCTACTAACTACTTCGCACTTTGCTAGGTGAACCTCGGTTCGGGGGCATACATTCATAGCTTAGGATTCCCTTTGTGCCGACACGAGGGAGGGGGCTGCTAGCTACTTCGCACTTTGCTAGGTGAACCTCGGTTGGGGGGGGGCATGCATTCATAGCTTAGGATTCCCTTTGTGCCGACATGAGGGGGATGGGGGCAAGCAATACCGTGCACTTTGCGAGATAGGTGCCACATCGAAGTTGCATTTGGTATTTGAAAATTAAACCACCCTTTTCATACATAAATTTGGTCCACATGCAAGTGTGTTCGTGTTTTGACCCTCTCCCGCGTCATTTTTCTGCCAAATCTATGAACATTAGACAAGTCGGATGACGCAACAAACAGGGTTCACTCAAACTAACCATGTGCATTGGGCTCCACGAGGCTTCCCCTCTCAAAAATATCTACCCGCCTGCAGCTTTTTTCTGTTTGATAACACACGGTTATTGTGTTTCAACCGTGTGTGATGTTTCTTGTTCCCAATCCTGCCTGCATCCCTAAAAAATATCTGCCCGCCTCGAGGGTTTTTCTGTTTCATAACACGATTGTTATCTTCAGACCATGTGCGATGCACCATCATCAAAATTTTCAATAGCCCCGGCATTTCACTCCTGCGATTGACTCCCGTGTAGTAAAATTTTCAGTACCCGCCTCATTTCCTCAAACACACCCCCGCCTCCCTCCACACACACACACACACACACACACACACACACCAAAACCTGCTCAGGCGTGCGCGCACACACACAGACACCTTCCCTCGCTCGAAATCCTAGCAAGGTCCCTGCCGCCGCCGCCGCCGCAAGGCCTCCATTGTAAACATCTACCGGTTTGTCGGTGCAGCTTACCCATCGATCTCCATATCCAGGCCACCCTGAGTTTCTTAGATGACGCCTGCCAAACGCCCCCTTTCCCACAGATCCCCATCCGCATCCCCCACTCACTACCAAAAAAAGACACATCTGTGGCATTTTGGGCCGAACGAAAAAAAATTATATCATACTTATGACACTTCTATGACGATAATTGTGACAAACCCGGTATCATCATAGATGTGGTGGGCTCCTACTTATATGACAAAAAATCATGATAGAAAATGGGTTTTTCGTCCTGGGCGGGCCGGAGACGCAGCTACATGGCATTCTTTGGGCCGTCCATGACGGAAAAAACCATGGTAGAAGCGAGGCGAGGAAAATATCGGGTGTTCCGGTTAAGGTGGGTGGTGGGGCCGAGAAATGCGCGTTTCTCTCGTGACACGCACGCTGCGTGGTGCGAGGCGTTGGGCTCTAATCGAACCCGGCGAGGCGTTGGGCTCTAATCGAACCCGGCGATTACCTGCAGTTACGGCGTTATCGAACCCGAGCGATCGATCGATGGCTGTTAACTAAACCCGGTCGAGCGATTCCTTCGCTACTGCTGCTAACCGAAGCCGATCGATGTTGCCTATGGATGAACAATGAGCGTTGTTGGGGGGGTTTGGATGAACAGTTCTCGGTGGGGGTGGATGAACAGGACCCCGAGGTGTTGCCTCTGGATGAACAGGACCCCGATCGATCGAGCCAATTGGGGCTAGATGAATAGGACCCCGTGGAGGGCTGGATGAACAGGACCACCCCGTGGAGGGCTGGATGAATAGTAGACGGGGGAGGGTTGGATGAATAGTAGCTTGTGGAGGGGTGGTCAAACAGGAGCCCGTGGAGAGGGCTGGTTGAACAGTAGCCGGTGGAGTAGCGTGCGGTGGAGGCTGGATGAACAGGAGCCCGTGGATGAACAGTCACAGGTGGAGGCTGGAGGAGGTCGACGGTGGATGAAAATTAGCCCGCGGAGGCTGGAGGGGGTCGACAGTGGAGATAAACAGTATCTCGTGGAGTCCCGTTTTGTAGTACGCCACACCCCTACTGATGACTAGACCCTTGTTTTGACCGTAGCGCTCCAACGCAAGTCCGTTTCCTCCGTTTTGTGGTATGCCACACCCCTCCCGATGAACAGGACCCCCGTTTCGACCGTAGGAGGTCCGTTTCCTCCGTTTTGTGGTACGCCAGACCCCTCCCGATGAACAGGATCCCATTTCGACCGTGGTCGGTCGAACACAAGGCCGTTTCCTCCGTTCTGCAGTACGCCAAGCCTCGTTTCCATCGGCTGTTCCGTCCAAGCCGGTTGGCTCCCACGCGTTCCGTTGCCTCCAGATGAACACGTCGCATTCCGTTGCCTCCCCATGAACACGATGATGATGCAGTTTCTCCGTTCGGACCCAGCCATGTACACGAGTCCTGGCCATACGTACGCGTGAGTAGGCGTTCGAGACCCCGCCCGTATGTACATACGTGGCCGTATTTACCTTCTTGCACCCTGGCCGATGTACATACGTGTACATGCTACGTGCGCGCCTCTACTATGACACGTGTACAACAAGAACCCCCCTTCAACAATGCATCGATGCGTTGTCGTATGTCCATATAATCATTGCTATGGTATACACCAACGGATTATTATGCGTTGCCGTTGGCGGCGTTGCAAGGGTCTACAACAACATATATACATGTGTTGGTAAACGATGTGAATAAGCGTTGCCAGGTAGCTACATATAAAGTTAGAGTGTAACAACGCTTCATATGCGTTGGTGACTACCCTGCACAAAATGATTTTCAAATGGGCAAAAATGGTCATTACAATGCCTAGAAGCATTCCTTCATAGCATGAAAATTAATGGTACTTCATATATTGCCATCTAGAGTTACCATGTCAATGCTGATAAAGCACACATAAGAACCACAATATAATAAGGAAAAAAAAGTCTCATTTATTAATTTGACTGTTGCATTACAAAGAACGTGATCCAAAGATTACAAGATTTGAACTATCTAGTAGCAGCAGCCTAATTCTCGACCTTGCAATTAACATTTCAGCCATTGTAAAAACATAATGTTTGAAGCATTGATCTTGCAAAAAAAATTCTAAAACATCATGTGGAACTATCTAGTAGTAGCTTCATTCTTGACTTTGCAATCCACACCCGAGCCATGCATATTAGTTTATCTTCGCAATCTGCAACAGCAAAGAAATAAGATAAGTAA
This sequence comes from Aegilops bicornis, assembly GCA_021605145.1. Taxonomy (NCBI): domain Eukaryota; kingdom Viridiplantae; phylum Streptophyta; class Magnoliopsida; order Poales; family Poaceae; genus Aegilops; species Aegilops bicornis. The sequence goes on along the minus strand of CM038674.1, from coordinate 260,657,470 downwards.
CTTACATTAGAGAAAATCAGATTAATAGAGAAGTAAAATTCGGAGGAGCAACGTACAGAGAAGGTCATGTGATAATCAATTCCACTACATCTATTAAGCGGCATGTTCTAAGCCATCAGCATTTTTCCACCTTGTATAGTGAATTAGTGTCTTGATACAATGTAAATTGTGGTTTTTTAATCAAAAGTCAGTAGGGAAGGTCATACAAACACATAAAGGCTCACAAGTTACTTACCTTACATCTGTTGTCCAACCGAGGCTGCCATCCTCAAACCCAGCACCATATAACCAATGAAGAATGAATGCTGAGAGGTGGTAAGCCAAAGGAAGAGTTAGGCGAAGAATAAAAACAAAAAAAAGGTTAGCTAGTTTACTGAATTTACAACAGAGAATATAGCTGGCCCTAGATCAGCCTTGGCTCTATGTAGCAGAAGGGAATAATCTCGCTTAAATATATTTTTCCAGGAATCAAATGATGGGTCAATATTCCAAAATATCTTGTGATTTCTTTCCTTCCAGATGATCTAGGTTGCAATTATGAAGACTAGATGCATTGTGTGATTATTGTAAAAAGAAAAACAAACATAGAACTTCATAGATTAGCTTGATGTCACATCGTTAACCTATTAAAATATAAAGCTATGGTGTATGCTGAGTTGCAAACATAATACATTAAGGAGAAAATAATTGATATTCTAAAATTTGGCTCTTATCCAAATTTAGAGGCATTATATGCTCGAAAACAATAGAAAAGAAGGAATGACTGATGTATAATTTCTACATTTAGCGGTAGTAATAGGCAATATGTGCAAGCATTATGTTAGTTTGTCATAAGTTTCAGTTACAGTATAGTATGGTACGAGAAAGACAAAAATAAATAAAAAGGAAGAATTTCAAATGCTAGAGCCAAATATATTATATATTGATAGATTATAAATATTACCATCTTACTTTTATAAGAGTGCAGCTAGCTATCATTATGTAGTCCTCTCCTCCGATGAAAAAATTAGTACCCTGCAGTACACCCGTAAGTGTTGTCTTGTACAAATAAGGTGGGAAAAAAGATGAAGGCATATGGTAGATAATAAAAATATTTAGGATTGCTATTAATAATCCAATTTCAGTATATATACATTTTGTAATTAACCTGCAGATTCATAGTATGGATTTGTAAATTTTGTAATTAAACTGCATATTCATATATAATATGGATTGGTAACTTAGAAGTCCACGAATCATTATTTCAAATGTATATATACTGAAATCAGATATGTCTAGACAAGCCGTCGCCTCAGCTAAGACAATGGGTGGACCAGAGAAGTAAATTTTAAGTTCTGTTGTTACAATCATGCAATAGCTGGGCTGCCAGTCATCAGAACATCATTACTCAAGCAAAGGTCTCTAGCCTAAAATGGTTTTTCTGAATATGAAATTTCTAAGTTAATCCGGATACTGAGAATTTGATGCACGTTCGTACTGCCAATATAAATGACAAGCAAATAAATTTTCTCCAGGGAGATGGTTCAGTATTTCAAGTATAAGATTATGGTCCTAATTGGCAAGCAACTTTTTCAATAGTAGTCCATGTTGTTTCAAAGACAAAAATTAGAGACTGCAAAGTTGAAGATTGTGTAGTCAGTTTCCAGTATATTTCTAAATAAGATGGGCGATGTAAGAAAGAATATCCTCGTACTTGCCTAGGTATCTAACTGTTCCTCCTTGGTTCTAGTATCCATGTAACTTCTAACTTCAGCATCTTCAGTCTAGTGTAGGAATATGACTAAGTTCCGCTTAAAAAATATACATAAATCAACAGAAATGCAAAAAACACAAACCAAAAAATAGAGGAAGACGAGCAGCAATGCCCCATTGGCTGTCCCTGAACTTGATGGTGCCGTCACAGAGCATCCCGGGGCCGACAACGAATGACAGCATAGTGCACACGTTCTTCCACTCAAACGCTCTGCTGCTGCACGAGTAGCACTGCTACACGAAAGTTGGCCCCACTGTGTCCCCCACCGTAGACCCCTCTACGTGCTCCGGCAAGCTCACCACCACCCTGCACGCAGCACCACCCAAATTCACAGAGTGTGTGTTCGTTACATATTATACATTTGCCTTTGTCCCTGGACGCCTTCACGTACTCATCAGCGGCAAAATCCGAGAAACTTAACCACAGGCCTCGTGTCCTAAGAAGATCCTATGAAATCGAAAGTGATTTGGGAACAAAGTTAGTAGCAGGTACTACACGTTTGTACTTCTGAATCCTTCGATGTATACGTACCTTGCCTTGCGAGAAGATGATGTCGGTGCAGCAGGGATTGGTGCAGATGACCTTCATGCGGATATCATAGACTTTTGCAGTCCATCGAGGATCCATCAGCCCTGCCCCTGCACTGTTGACACATCATCCAAATTCCAATCCAGCGAGGGTCAACCAGATGGATTAGTATTGGTGAGAATGATGATCGACACTAGATAGATCAGAAAAGGGGCAGCGCAACAAAATAGGGAAGTAGAGATGCAGACCTAGGCGGAGATTTGGAACGGAAGGCGCCGCCACCGATTATGGATTAAGAGATTCTTCTAGGGCTTCTCGCGGCAGAAAATTTTGGAAGTTTCTGTTACGGGCGGGAGAAGATGAGAGATCTACGGAGACTCTTCTCAAGACGTGCGAGAGGTCAAATAAAAAAATATGGGAAATGTGGGATACCCTTGCAACACATCTGATTTTTCGTTGGAAACTATCCATTGTTATAGGGGGATTGTTGTTGTAGTGACCTCTACATCGACCAGTATGTACATACACGTTCGCGACCAGAATGACAATGCTACGTACGCTTCGACCAGGTGGGTCCCGACTGTCAGGCACTTCCTTGCGTGCGAAGATGTAGCTGGTGGGTCCCAACAATCAGGGGGCGAATCATTTTTTTTCCGGACGCACTTCCTTGTGTGCGAAGATGTAGCTGGTAGGTCCCAGCAGTCAGGGGGGAAATGTTTTTTCGCGAAATACGGTTGCCCGTCCGGTTGGTCCCTGCTGTCAGGTGGAGGAATCATTATTTTCCGCGTAATAAGGAGGCACTTCCTTGCTGCGGCCGTGGACCCAGCTATCGGCCTCTCCACGTATAGTCCACGTCCGATGGAAGCCGTTCCTTGACCACGTTGACCACGCCGCGCTGAGAGCACCAGGGCGGCGGACGACGGTGAGGCCTAGGAAGGGGACGACGCGGAGCTGGGGAAAACAGGCAGTGGATGCCCACATGTAGAGGAGTATGAGGGTTCGCTGCGGTGTGAAATTTGTCGTCGCCTTGAGAATAACGAGGGTGTGGGTGAGTAGATGGATGGCCTGGCCAGCGGTGGGAGTAGTAAGGCGGTGAGGCCTCCATGGCATCGCAACCCGGCCACGAGAGGCAGGAGCATGAGGCACGACCGGCGCTGGTTTGGGCGGCTGGAGTAAGAAGACCAGAGGTTGAAGAAGCACTACGGCCGTTGGATGGACATCGTACGGTCATTGGAGCTAGAATCGTTCATATTGACTAAGTTGACAAAGCCGTCCGTCCCCGTCAACTTAGTTGGCCCACAAGTCAGTCTCCCACTATTGTGGGTCCCAGCTAGCAGGGGGTATTCATTTTTTGTGTGTAATAAGTAGGCACTTCATTGCGTGCGAAGATATAGCTGGTGGGTCCGACCTGTCAGCGGTGGGAACGTTTTTTTGCGAAATACAGAGGCCCTTCCAGTGGGTCCCAACTGTCAGGTGGAGGAATCATATTTTGCGCGTAATAAGGAGGCATTTCCTTGTGTGCGGCCATGGACCCAGCTGTCAGGCTCTCCACGCATAGTCTACTTCCGATGGTGTCGTTTGTTGACCATGTTGACCACTCCGCGCCGAGCGCATCCAAGGTGGTGGACGACGGCGACGCCCCGGACAGCAACGAGTCGGACATGGGAAGACGCGAGAGTAGAGTCACAGATGGAGAGGTGTTCGAGGGTTAACTGGTTCTGATGCGGTGTGGTTCGGCAGTCAGTGGAGAAGAACAGGAGGTGTGGAGGGGTGAAGGGATGGCCTAGCCAACGGTGGAGTAGCGCTTCACAGCGAAGCATGCTAAGCAGAGCTGCTAGCAACAGGAGGCAGGAGCAGGTGGTCCCGGCGGCGCTGGAGGAAGAAGATGAGAGATTGAAGATGGATGCTGGTTGTTGGATGTAAATCCAACGGCTAACGATGTCAGAATCATTTGTTGACTAAGTTGACAACGACTTGCGTTGGCTTCGACCTATTGGCCCACATTTCAGCCTCCAAAAATGTGGCACGTATTCAACCCATTTGTTTAGAATCTAAAGTCTTTTTTTGCATGGTAGAATTTACAGTTAATTTGATCTCCTTTTTTCTGAATTACAGTCCATTGGCTGGGCTGGGTGAACAAATAATGTAGTGTCCATGTGGCCCATTTATGTTTTTCCTAAAAAATTACAGGCCATTTGCACTTTCTCGAAATACACGATTTTGCTGGTCTAATTCTAATTATAATGTTGGGTTGGGTGCAGCAATGTTATCAAAAAATAAACAGGGGCTGAGTATTTTGTTATATATATTTATTTATTTAAATAATAAGTGATTTATTATTACATTGGTCCTTAAATCTTATCAAGCTTTTGTACACAATCACTAGGATTTTCGTTGCCAAAAAAATCTTGGATTTTATTGTTAGGAAATTATTTTTATAAGTTAATAAGATGTGGCATATTGTTTTCTTACATATGTAAGTATTTGTTAAATATATGATGACAATAACAATAATATATAATAACATATAAAATAATTTATATGTATATAATATAGTTAGAAGGGAAACATAAGTTGGACCAGGCGTTCCTATTGTTATATAGAAAAATAGAACAGGCCTCTGTATTTTCTTCAAATATATATATATATATATATTGGGCTGCCTATGTTTCAGGAAAAATAAAACCTCGGATGGGAGGTCCATAGGCCGGTCGATACATGACGGCCCTCAAGAAAATACAAACAGGCCTATGGACCTCCCATCCGAGGTCGTGGGCTGCGCATGTTAGAAAAGAAAGCCTAGACAGGGCAGCCCAAAACCTAGCTGATACTTGTTGCCGCAGTGATAATAAATGATACATGCCAGCTCCCCGGCTTCGTTGTGAATTTATCTTCTATAGTAACTACGTTGAAGCACCTAAAAAAATGTAACTATGTTGACAAACCCGTGGGCCCCAACGTCAGTATAGCATTAGGAGGAAGTATTTTTTTCGATGAGGCACTTGCTTGCGTACGGCCATAGACCCGGTAGGTCCCGACTGTCCTCCTCTCCACATACTGTCCTCTCCAAATTTCTCTCATTTGTTCAGCATGTTCTGGCAGCAGGGCAATGACGTCATGGCGCCTACAAAGGCGCAGGAGAAGATCCGACCACACGAGGAAGTGCCTTATTAGTAATGAAACAAGCGAACTAGCCTAGTGGCCGAGTGACACTACCCGGCAATTTATTCCGCCGGGTTCGATTCCACTGTCTTGAGAAAATATCTCCAATTTTTTTGCCTCTGCCTTTATTGACATGTGGGTCCCAATTGTCATCTATGCACACCACGTCCAACACTTGCCAAAACTTCATCCCTCGTTTTCTCTATTTTTCGCACACTCGACATTATGTGGGCATTTTGAAAATAGCATATATTTTTGACTGTGCATCATATGAAGATGTGCTATGCATGAATGTTGATCAGCATGATGTTAACTGGCTCGTAGTTCCAGTTTCGACCATGAATAAGACTTCCAACATGATGTTAACACTGTTTGAAAAGGCTGTGTTAATATAAATGCTCTGCCTCTGAAAGTTGCAGTTTCTTATCTGGCCCGAACTTGGAGTTTCTTATCTGGCTGAAACTTGCAGTTTCTTCTCCGAGAATCACATTGTACGCACTTTTATACTCCTATGAAACTACATTTTTTAAGTGCTAAAAATAGATCTCTAGAATTCATAAAATACTTCATATGCTCAGTACTGCAAATCTGAAATTCAAAAGAAATTCATATCTGAAAGTACTCTCAAAATACACAACACAAAACACAATTCACAACCTGCAAATACTGACAGCCCTAAGCTCCTCCTGACAGTCACAACCTGCCCGACTATTGGGCTGGGGGGGCAGTCCCTCCTATTCCTCGGCGGCAGACAGCCCCCCGTGAGACGATGTAGCGAGGGAGAGGATGGCGGGGAAGCGTCGTCGGGCCAACTGTTTTTCTCATATTGCAGTTGGGTTCGGTCGACGAAGACTCCACCGACTCGCTCTGGTACGACACCCTCACAAACGGCACCCTGTAGATGCTCGATCCTTCAATCTCTGGTGGATGCTCCATCTGGGATTGATACTCCCACCACCGCTCCCTCACGATCGGATTCGGCAAATCTATTTGCTCCATGGCCCAGAGGAGCAGCTTTATGTACTCCCGTGCGACTCCATCCGGGAGTATCGCCGCCTTTTCGCTCTGTTGCAGATATTTGGCCATGGATGTCGACGTCGCCACTAGTTGGTCCTTGTTGTTAAACCAAGACTGTATCTCCAACATCCTAGCTAGCTTCACAGGGTCGCTGTCTGCCATCCTCACGTATCGGTTGTACTCCTCCATTGATCTACTTCTCCACAGCACCTTCACTCACCGGCGGTGGTTTTTGAATGGAAGGGGAGAGGAGCAACACTGGTTTTGGATTAGAACGGGAGAGGAGCGACGCTGGTTTTGGATTGGAATAGGAGAGGAGGGGCGGTGGTTTTGAAATGGAAGAGGAGAGGAGCGACGCTGGATTTAGATTGGAAAAGGAGAGGAGCGGCGGTGGTTTAAGAGGAGAAGAGCGGAGCTGGTCTTGGAAGTATTTTTTTTGTTTTGCGTATTTTGGTTCAAAGTTTGACCATGTACTGTATTTGACAAGCAAAATGTGAATGCATGTCACCAAAAATTGTATCGTTTGGTTCGTATCTGAATGTACTTTCAAATTATATTATTTTTGCAACGTATAACATATATTTTATTTGCGAAAATCATGGTCAATTATGACCCAGAATAAAAGGGAGACTAGTTAATGTGGGATCGCTTTCTTAATTGAAGGGTAAATTGATTTTGATTTTGATCCAATCACAGCGCGCCGGCTCTCTCTTCCAATCCTAAATCGCTGTCGCACGCTCCTCTCCCTCTTCTCCATTGCAAAACCACCTCCTCTCCTCTACATCGTCTCCATTCAAAAACCACCATCTCGCCTCTCCCTCTTCTCCATTGCAAAACCACCTCCTCTCCTCTCCATCATATCCATTCCAAAACCACCGTGTCGCCTCTCCCTATTCTCCATTGCAAAACCACCTCCTCTCCTCTCCATCATCTCCATTCCAAAACCACTGTCTCGCCTCTCCCTCTTCTCTATTGCAAGACCACCATCTCTCCTCCCATCTTCCAAAGCTAGCACCGGACCACTCAGAAGGACATTTATGGAGAGGATGCAGCAGCGAATCAGGCAGATCACCGGCGGCGACCAGGCAAAGTTAGCCAGGTTGAAGGAGATCCTTACTTGGTTTGACAATGAGTGGGAGATTTCGAGGACAGTGAGGGCCATGTGGCAATGTATGCGAAAGAGCGAGACGGCGGCGATGAGGCGGCGATGTACATGTACTCCTCGGCGGCGATCACGCCTGATCCATCGAAGTTCATCGAGTATCTCCTACAGGGCGATGGAGCAGACAGATTCGCCCGAGGCGAAAGTCAGGCGGAGGTGGTGGGCGTATAGGTCGAAGGTCGAGCACCCAGAGGATAACGAATTGATCGAGTACAGTGTGCCGTTCATGAGGGTGCAGAGCCAGCCAGAGCCACAGGAGTATTCATTCTCCCACCACAAGAGGAGGCCGGATGGCGCGACGCCGCTTCCCCGCCGTTCTCCATGGTTCCCTCGACTCTCGCCTCATTTCAACGGCGGTGGTAGGGTTTAAGGTAAGCTTCACACTAACCTAATCTTCCACCTGCTCATGCTTACAATCAGTGTGACAGCTAATGAAAATCATGCTTACAATCAGTCTCCGAGTACTACACCAATCACCCTTAAATAGCTCTGGACCTTTGGGTCAAAGTTGTGACACTATGTACAAATAAATAAAAATAGATTGGTGCTTCTTTCAGAAAAGAGTGCTCCCTAGAAATCTGCCAATATAAGCTACTAGTATTTGGTTAGAGGATTTGCTGCCGAGAAAGATCCGTCCATAGAGAGCGCCACACATCCCACTGGTGGTGGTGGATGCCAATGCGTGCATGGAGCATGGTTGGTGTCGGTAATTTTTACTTGGCACACCTCACTTCTGCATATATGCAGTTCCATCCGTACATTTGTGCAGTTCCACCAAAATTCAGCTGAATAACCGTGTTTGCACAGATAATGAAAAAGCGTGATTACATTATAGTGGCACTAGTTGATGAAACACGCAAAATAAATAGAAGAAAATATTGCGATAGTATCATAGTATGCCATGCTTTGCGAGGGCGTAGATGGGCCTGCGACGCCTCATCTTGGAAATCGTCCCAAGTCTCCTGATACACCTTTCCGCGTTGATGAACATCAGTGTATAGAGGTAGTACAAGGAGGGGCCTTAAGACATTCAAATCTCTATTTTTGTGCAGATCAACTAAAATTAAGCACACCAGTTTGCAGAAACGCTTAAACATTAACAATGGAACTAGTTGATGAAACATACATTATCAAAGATAAGCACTTTCTTTATCTACATTGGAAATGAAATGATAGAGAGGGCACTCGCTCTATTTTAACTGTATTATTACTTCATTTTATCAGTGACACTAGAATTGAAGCGGTGGCAAACGAGGTGTACCGTGCGTCATGAGGATGAAGGCTGAGGGTGCTTAGGCGGGATCTTTGGTGGCTCTTTGGTCCCTATCTCCCCGATGTTTACGTGGTAGCATTTGGGTTGTAATCCAAACTTGGTCGAGCTGGTGCTGCATCCCCTACCGCCTAGCTTGTGTGGCGAACTTGTCTCCTGCTAGTACTCAGTCCGTTCTAGTAGTAGTTGCATAACCGCTTTTACCTTTGAGATGTTGTCGGATAATGGTTTTCTATGGTTGGGTTTCTTTAATGAAATCGAGGGAACCCCTCTTCGATATATAAAAAACAGTGGCACTAGCGGTGCCAAAACATTGCCTCAAATTAATAGTGCCACTAGATTAAGGTGCAAAATAACAACATTACTGCTTTATCATGGCAGTGCCAAAACAGTATCACAAGAGCAGGATCAACATGCAGGATCTTTGGCAAATGGTCAGACCAAAAAGGAACATACCTTGTGATGGGAACCATATCTGCAGTCAACGCCATCGTAGAAGGGATGACACCAGTCACCAACATGGATGATTCAATTCATGGGACCTTTTGGTGCAGTTCACCTAAAATGAAGCAATGTCCCATGAGCTAGCAGCTTCTTCTTTTTTTAAGAAAAGGGCTCCAGCCCCGGTTCCATTTCCATCAGAAAACGAAACCCACAGAGCTTCTTCTTCATTAGTTGCAATAAAATTGAGCAACATCAAGGTTGGTCGTGAAGCTCCTGGAATGTTCAACTATAATTTGGGTATCATTTGTGCAGTTCAACTAAGATCAAGCGTGAAATGTATATCTCTGTTTGCACAAAAAAGGTGGAAAGGAGGGTGACTAACAAGTGATGAAACATGCATCAAATAAAAAAAGCATGTTCCTTATCTGAATGGAAATCGTACAAGGACAGTAGCAATTTCTTGCAGCATTGCTAGATATTAGTGTGGGCATTAGGATTAGCTATGACAACCGTTAAATACGACATTACTTTAATGGTGCCATTGCTTCATTTTACCAGCAACATTACATTAACAGCTGCTACAGAGTCGGTATTTGGGCACGGGAGAGTAGGCGGACCAGGACAATTGCATCTCTAACGAAAAGAAGCAACTTATCCTAATTGGAAATTTAGCAGGACATGAAAAAAGTGCCATTGATTCATATTACTGGAGGCATTATATTGAAAACAACATTGGTTTAACGTGTCCTTACTTTTAATAGTGCGACTGCTACATTTTACCAGTGGCATTACATAAGAGCGGCTCGGGGCAACAAACATCAAAAGAGGATATCTGGGTTGGTCCCATTCTTGTTCGCTATATAGCCACCTTATACTGTGTGAGGCTAGCGAATCTAGTGCTGGACTTACTCTGTTGACTTGTCCCCCAGTCCCCACTTTCTTTCCTTTTTCAACCAATAGATCGGGTTTATATTGAGTTTGTACTGCATTCCCTTTATTTCCTATTAGACCTAGAGACCAGTTGGATAGCAGGTCTCTTGCTACTTTTCGCCCCATTATTTCCTCTTTCGACCAAGTCCTAGATTCAGGTAACAAATCTTCCCCCACCCCCTTTCTTCCTTGTTTGAACCAAGTAGTACTAGATTCGAGTGCATGAACTAGTTTTACCTCTTAACAGTAAAAAAATAGGTGGTTTTCGAACAGTCGATCGATCCTATCTATGAGGGGGCCTGAGAAATAGTAAAATATACAAATGCAGTGACATCAGGAGCTCGGGAAGTAGAGCAAGGCCAGTTTCGAAGGAAGTTATACCTGAGGGTCGTCGGGATGTCACTAGGTGGGCGGCCGGAGGCCGGATCTGCCCACGCTACGGCAACGAGGAACAAGGGGTGGGAGGCCCTCCCTCGCCAGCGATGCTTGGGAGAGAACGACAAGGCACGCTGATCGGGACGCGCCGGCAGTGGGTAAGAGCCGTCACCGAGGACGACCGCGTGAACATTGCACCTTCTCACCTTTCCCGGTAGAGAGGATCCGGCTGGATCTGTGACCAGCGGTGAGCAGAGAGAGAGAGTGTGGCCACCGCTGTCGTGTTTAGATCTGGAGAGGACGAGACAGTGTGAAGAGAGCAACACTAGCAAGGAAGCGCGGAGGCTCCTACCTATATAGTGGAGTACTATTTTTCTTTTGTCTACCAGCCGGAGCCGGCTTGACCTCCGCAATGACTGTCGAGAAGTCTTCATGCACGTGCCCCGGAGGCACAGTTGTCGTCATTTTGATCTGAAGCAACGGATTAAAACATATAACACAAAAAAATGCCACATGAAAAGAAATCATAACCTCACTGCACAAAGGAGACAAGATGAATCCCGACGGACAAACTAGACGAGGATCAAAGCTCAAATTAAAGATAAACTCGTAGAAAAGGGGTCCGTCGATAGATGTGCTAATTAAGATAGCCGGCTTGACCTAGATGGCAGCCGAGTAGTCTTCGTGCATGTGCCCCCATTGACTAAGCCCAACTCAGTTGTCGTTGTTTAACCCTTGCAGTGATCTGAAGCACATGACACCTAATTTTGCGAGATGATAAGAAACCTTTTTTTAGATTTCTCACCAGAACTACAGCCCTGTACAACACAGCCTGCATGATATGTAGACGATAGCCAATCCAGGCGTGTCTGCTGGAGTCTGGTCACATGCATGGACGAACTGATCTTCCGTGTCTTGCAGGGATCGTCCAGGTACCAACGTATGTACTCCTACAACACTTCTCTAGTAGTACTATCGCTCGTCTCTCTCTTCTATTAACTCACCCGACTTGCGGGGCCGGGGAGTGTGCTTATGGTTAGTTCTCAATTGCGGTCCCACATGTCTATGCAAACGCAATATGACACGCGTTCCAATCGGAGAGTGGCGTGCCAGGCCGACCGACCGTCTGGAGTGCGACGCGAACGTGACGGGCGTGTTGTATACTCCGTACATGTCTACCGCCGTTTTCTTGAGGCTTTGCTCTATGGCTCAATCCATGGATACAAAATTAGTATATTGTACTATTTAAAAGTCGAGGGCGGGGCTTTTCCTGTGCGGTAGGGGGGGCAGTTCCGGCTAGTCAGTTTGACAGAGACGCGAGAAGATGAGGGAGTAGGCTGCTGCAAACATAGGGCTGTGGGATTTGACAGCGAGTTACTGCTGGACAGGTGGGGCCCTGTGATTTGACTTGCCATTATCATTTTAACTGCGGCGCTATGATCGACATGAGTCTCCAGATTCCTAACCACCTCCATACAGGTACCTCTCCCAATGCTCCACCATGTAGAGGATGGCTCTTGCATGAGAGCCCACTCCTCCACTTTTTCCTCGCCTCTTTTCTCCACATATGCAAAAATGCCATGTAAAGCGGGCTTATAGCCCACTATTGTACTCCCTCCGTTCCAAAATACATGACCCAATTTTGTACTAACTTAAAGTTAAGACTTTGTACTAACTTAAAGTTAAGTTAGTACAAAGTTGAGTCATCTATTTTGGAACGGATGGAGTACTTAATTGCTCCTACAGGTGCTAAGCTTGCCACATAGGCATAAAGTCTGATGTGGCAAGTTAATTAAGAAGAGAGAGACTAGTTTGGTAACCCAAGGAAGAAACGGTGCTAAGCGCGTGTACCTAGGTGAAAAGACAATTTTGAGTCTATAGTTAATTAAATGAAGCAAACTTAGCAACAAAAATCTAGGCACCTATGCATTGGGACTTGATTGCTAAGCCATTTAATGCTCTTAGCACCTCATCTAAGCACCATTTCATTGAAAGAGGTCACTCCTTGGCAAATGCAATAAATACTACGAAGAAAGAGATAGAGAGAAGTAAACAAAATACTCTTATAGCCAACCTTATAGCTAACCTTGTTGTAGTACGAGTGACTAAGTGATGACTATGTATAACATGCCAACATCAGATAGCCTAACACACCGTGTTAAATCTCCAAGGGCGCGACAGCGCGAGCCAGGAGATGATCGTGGTAGGCGGCGCAACCATGATACGGGCTGCTGGCAACCCTTGGATCTGAGATCGAACGGTCGCATGCTAAGTTGCTGAAAATTTGCAGAATAACCCTCCAGGATAGGATATTCACCCATAGGTCTAGAATCACGCCATGCAACCGTTTGATCTCAGATCCAAGGGCTCTCGGAAGCCTGTATCATGGGAGAATGGAAAGCTTCATATCACCTGTAATTTTCCCGATGATTGACATGACATCGAAAGCCATTTAATTGGGCGTCGAGTAGACATGACATCTAATTGGGCCCCCATAGCACTGTGCATGAATCCATTTATCCAGTAGGCAAGCCATTACCCTGCCGTTCGCACACCCCACTCAGCATTTTTACAATCGAAAAACCGCTGGCAATTCGCTCCTATTCGTCCCCGGACGTCCTTTAACATTACGGCAATTCGCTCCTAGTCGTCCTGTCCTTTCACATTACGGCAGTTCCACTAATCCTAACCTTCCTCCCAAGTTCATGGCGTCCCAAATATCCATGATCGGTGGTGAGTACAAGGTTAGAACCATCACCGGCGATGAGTTCGACATCATCTACACCCGTTCTTCCGCGACGGTGAAAGGATGCCTTGCTCGCTTCAGTCGCATGTTCGAAAACTCAAATGATGAGTGGGTCGCTGGGCTGGATGTTGAGTACACCAGAGTCCTGGGAGAAGAGAAGGATCTAAAGGAGGAAGAGAAGAAGAGGCCCGCCGTGATCCAGGTTTGCGTGCATGACTTATGCTTGGTTTACCACATATGCGATGCCGACGTTGAGTGCGAGGAATTTAAGAACTTCCTCAAGGGTGACTTAGTCAAATTCGTTACTGTAGACTTTACGAACGACAAAAGAGCCCTGGGTCGGATAGGCATCTTTGTAGGCAACCCCTTCAACCTCCAGAAGAATCGGCTCCTGCCCTCCCGTGGTCAGCCTTCAATGCTGACCCTGGCAGGAGCCATGGTTCATCCTTCGTACGGTAAACTAGAGAAACCTCCATACACGCTTCATCATCATGCATGGCAGTGGAATGTACTAGATATAGACCACATCCACTACGTTGCAATGGATGGCTACCTTTGTTTCAATATCTACAAGGTTTGGATGAAGAGCAAGAGACAAGTGTGCGATTCAAGCAAAGAAGTATCGGCCAAGAGGAAGAGAGACAAGGACGAAGTCGAGGACATGGATGAGGGCTCCGAGTAAGGTGGCAGTGTTGTTGCTCATGGTGGTTCTAATGCAGTGTCTACCGGATTAGTTGCATAGTTTAATTTCAGGTGTGCTTAGTTTAATTTGAGGGGTGTGTTGTGCTGAGCCCCCAGCAGAACTATGTTATGTTTCTTCTCGTTATATTTCGTACATTTCATATTTTAGTTGGTATAGTACTATTGTCGGTGTCAAAACCAGCAGATCTCGGGTAGGGGGTCCCGATCTGTGCGTCTAAGGTCGATGGTAACAGGAGACAGGGGACACGATGGTTACCCAGGTTTGGGCCCTCTCTATGGAGGTAATACCCTACTTCCTGCTTGATTGATCTTGATGAATATGAGTATTACAAGAGTTGATCTACCACGAGATCGTAATGGCTAAACCCTAGAAGTCTAGCATGTATGACTATGGTAATGAATATCCCCCCGCTGGACTAAGTCCTCCGGTTCATATAGACACCGGGAGGATCCAGGATTACCCAAGGTCGGTTACAAATAAAGGAATCTACATATCCAGTCACCAAGCTTGCCTTCCACGCCAAGGAGAGTCCCATCCGGACACGGGTGCAGTCTTCGGTCTTCGTATCTTCACGGCCCATCAGTCCGGCCTATAGCTAACAGGCCGAACGCCCGAGGACCCCTTAGTCCAGGACTCCCTCAGTAGCCCCTGAACCTGGATTCGATGACGAGGAGTCCAGCGCGTAGATTTGTCTTCGGCATTGCAAGGCGGGTTCCCTTCTTTCCGGATACTTCATAATGGTCTTTGAATGATCGAGTTCGGCTTGGCAGTGCGGGCATCATATATTTCCACAGAGGGCGTAATAATTCATAAGTCCAATCCTCTGTCAACTTTTTACAACATGACATCATGTCAGTCCGGTCATTATTTCGAACCGTTGTTTCGCCCGCGGCCCCACGTTTCGAAACGCGGTTGTTTTTGACACGTCTTATCCAAGCAGAGATCGTTCCCCCTTATTAAGGGATTCTTTTATCAATACAGACGTGGGTAACCCAACCGTCCTTAGGGTACAACTTCTTTGGAAATAGGCAAAGTTTAAGGCCCGGGAGGAGGCGTTTGATATTCTTGGCCTTTATAAAGGAGCACAGACCCGCCTTTCCTCCCCACTCTTGCTTCTTCCTCGACTCCTACTACCTCAAGTTCCAACACCCAGGTCTCACCCTCCGTAATCCTAAGTCATGTCCGAATCCAGCCGTCAAGGCCGGTGGGTGGCTTCTTCTGTCACAGAGGAGGATGTCGCAAAGCTTCGGGCGGCCAGATACCTGACCGCAGAAATCCTCCACCGGCTTCCTGCGGAGGGGCAGGTTATCCCTACCCCCAGATCCGGCGAGAGGCTCGTGTTTGTTTCCCACTTCCTCCGAGGATTGTGGTTCGCCCTCAATCCCTTCGTTCGGGGGCTCATGTTCTATTACGGGTTAGATTTTCACGATCTCACCCTGGACTCTATCCTTCTCATCTCGGTGTTTATCGTCACGTGCGAAGCCTTTCTCCGAACTCCTCCACACTTCGGCTTGTGGCTCAAGACCTTCAATGTGACACCACAAATGATAGAGGGGGAGCAGGCGGAGTGCGGTGGTGCCTCAGTGAGCAAGCTCTCCATTGCTATCTGGCTGACAGGATCCTTCAAAGAATCTTCCGACTTATGGCAGCAGGGGTGGTCCTATATCACTGAGCCCCGTGGTCCCAAGTGGGCAGCTGCGCCCGCATTTCGATCCAGCCCCCCAACTCAGCTTGCATCGTGGATCAATAAGGGGTTGGGCTAGGGATCAGTTGACGAGGTGCGGACTTTGCAAAGCCGCATCCGAAGCCTCATTGAGAAGGACATCAATATTGTCAATGTTATTCAGGTAATGCTAGTCCGCCGGACCCTGTCGTGCCAGCGACGGCCTCTCCGTCTATGGGAATTTAATCCAGAAGGGCCACGGACTCTTCAGCACTTCTTCGGCACTACGCACAAAGGAATGTGGAAACTATTCATCAGGAGACGAAAACAATGGTCGGACACCACCGAAGATACCGGCCTAGATGGTAACCATCCGGACACCCACGTAAGTACTCATCCGCCGAACACCTCATAATCAGATATCCTATGGTAAGGTACTGAGACCATCTTCCAGGGCTGGATAAAGAAAGCGGAACGGATTAGGTGTCCGGCCCCTCTTCCCGAAGACTCAGCAGACCCCCTGTTAACAAGGATGCTGGTACCGGCGCCATACCAGGCGCCGGCAGGGGAGGGCAAGGTGGCGAGTGAGAAGACCCGGGATGACCATCGTTCCGCAGGTAAATCATATACTGAGTCCGGAGAGATCGACATTTCCTCGCCCGAAGACAAAGGCGAAAGAGAAGCTAGTATCCCTTCTCCATTCCAGAGGAAAAGGGTCGCCTCTGAAGGTTGGGAGGGGTGGTCTCCTAAGAGGGGCAAGATGCCACCGTCGAGCGGTTCGGGTTCAGAAGGCGACACCGTTGAACAGCTCCATCATGAGACAAGCCCTCAACCAAACCGTAAGTGAATTCGGGATGCTTTAATAGCGTCCCGCTTTTTTCCTATCACCGGGGAGATATGTAATGTGCCTGTGTATTTTTACAGTTCGGCGCAGAGTTTTTTGGGAAATCCTTTTCTTCGGGAGACTCCTCCCAGAGATGATGGAAAGCGAGACGCCTCCCCCGACCTCCTCGCCTAATAGGGCGGACGACTCCGAAGTGTCATCTCGGAGGGTTTTTCTTGATCAACAAGCTGCGCAGGGGGTGAAAGAGGCAGTATCCGAAGGCGAGTCTCCTATCGTCTCGGATTCGGGGGCCAATAATGAAGACCCCGGACTATCCTGTTTTCAGCCAACGATGGTTCTGGATACGGGTGAATGGGTCGCTTCAAAGAATGGTCGTGCTCCCAGAGCGGCTTCCGGAGACCCGACGACGCCAGATATATTGCGGGATGTGTTGCGAAAAGCATCCGTCTCGGAGGGACAGCGTGCCTTGATGGGTACGGTGGTTGAGAAGATTCTATCCGCGAAGAGCGGATTGAATGAAGCCTTCATGAGCCTGCTAAAAGGCATAGAGGTTTGTAATGTAGTGTTTTCAACTATATTTTGTTTGCAAAGATGTACCTGTGTATAGGTAGTAGCCCCTGAGACTCCGGTTGGCTTCCCATGGGAGGCGAACGGAGGATCGAGAAGAAATATTCAAGGACTAATCTAATTAACTTGAACACAGGCTGCTTCCCCCCTGGCTACTTCCCAGACTACGGAAATTGCTGAGCTGCAGCGGAAGCTTGATGTGGTAGGGGATGGCATTGCGCTAATGAACATGCGTCTTGACGAGTTGCAAGGTATGTATTCGGGGCAGTCCCTTCACATACGTTTTTGTGATATAAGCATGGCGCTGAAAGTTATATACTAGAATATGCATGACCGCAGATGGTGCTACCGCCGTTGAAATTCTGCGGGCGGAGCTGGTGCGGGCCAAGGAGCAGGCCCGGGTTATTAATGCGACTGCCGAAAAGGCCTTGGCTGAATTGAAAGCCGAACAAGCTGCTCGGCGCCAAGAAGAGGAGAAGCTATCCAAGATGGCGCTCGAGCTAAAAAATGTTGCTAGCCGCTGTGAGCTTCTTGAGAAGGAGAATAAAGCCAAAACGCCTAAACTTGAAAAGGCCTTACTAGAGGCGAGCGAAACGCGATCTGAATCCAGAGCAGCCCGGGAGGAGATCCGGCAAGCTGGGAAAACTGCGGCTGGTAAGCCCTTTTTGCTACAAACGAAGTTCGGCGATCCGAACTATGCTCAGCTTAACCAAGTGTGGAGTTCTCCGGACGAGTTTTTAGACTTGCCGAAGAGTTCTTCTGATGCGGCGCAGTTTTATCAGGTGCAAGAGGGGTATGCTACGGAGGAGCTTTTCTGGTCACAATTTGGCGCGTCAAAGCGCCCTCTGTTGCTGAATGAACAGATGTTCCAATGGGCCGAGCTTCATAGGATATCTGGCGCTGCCATGAAGAACGTCATAATCTGGTTATGGCCAACTGAGCCTGTTCTGGATAGCTACTTTGGCTTGGTGCAACGGCTTGTTGATGCGGTGCCACGTATCGATGCTGTGAAGCGATCGGTGTGCATTGAAGGTGCACGGACGGCTTTTGCCCGAGTCAAGACATTCTGGGGGAAGATGAAGGCCATCGATGTTGCGGCGAAGAGTCCACCCAAGGGCAAGGACCGTTACGAACCGGAGAATTATTTTGAAGACGTCCAAGAGGCCGCCCGCTTGATAGAGGGTCAATGCTCGAAAGACATAATGTTCCAGTGAGGTGTGTGAGAATTGTAAAAGACAATTTAATAGTTGATCTATTTTTATATTTTGCTCGAAAGCTTGTATTCCTCCTGTGCAGCCATTTTAATATAATCTGAAAGCTTTCCAGTCGTCGGCTTCAGCCCCCTCGTAGGAAGTACGGGGGTGTTCGGAAAAGCATTTGATCACTCTTGACCCAACGTCTTGGTCCATGAAGGAGGTGATAATGCGGCGAACCAGGCAATCAGACTATAGGGCGTTAACACTTTCACTTAGCCATAGGAGTTTTATAGGTGGGGCTACGATATAGCCCCTGGTATGCGTACGGCTTACTTCCAATATGGTGCGTTACATATATGATCTGAAAAAGGTCCTTCGTGTAATACGGAGGGAATCGCGACAGACTCCGGTAAGTCATCGAGTGGTTGACCAGCTCTCGCAACATCATGACAGTCGGTTTTCGGCTTTCTCTACTGAGGTGCTTAACCAGATGAACTGGAAGCACAATCGTAGTAGTTCTCCCTTTACTACCCTAGCCGATAGAGCGAAACGTAAGGTAGCAAGCACAGGAGCCGGGCAACCCAACCATTGACCCAAGACATGATTCAGAGCTAATGCATATAAGGCCAAACTCGTGACGCTGAAGTATGCTATAAAGCTGTTCAGACTTTGTTGGCAACTCATTTGTTCCCATACAAAGCTTCCTGGCATGTTATGCCAAGGTATATCTTGTGAAACAACCATAGGAGCTACATTCATTTGCAGAAAAACGCGAATGATTAATTCGGATAATTTTTACTGCGACCAGAGCGGTATGCCAATGGTTACATTATATATAAAAAGACCTCAACCCCGGCTATTTGACATGCCCAGGGTCGAAGGAGGAGGAGAAAGGCATATTACAGGCTCGAAATAAAGAGTGTGGTCTACAAAAAATTTATTTTGGACCTCCAGCATGACGTCTGCGCCCTTTGTCCTCGGTGAGGAATCCTTGTGAAGTAGCCCCTTAGGTGAATGTACGGATCCGAACTCCGATGGAGTCGGTTTAGACGTTTGTCCTTTGCGTCACCTATTTTTAAGAAATAATGAAAAGAGAAAAAATGAAAGTAAAAGATGTTACGGGAATGCTTTCCAGCTTATCCGTATTGTGATTCTGCCAATGCCCATGGTATCTTAAGTGTGTAGTGTATACGCGGTCCAAATTTTGCGGGTATATGAGATGGGCGGCGGAAGCCGAACTGCTACTTCCGCTCCGGGTCTGATCGATCCTCAGTGGGAAATTGCTTCTGACCCCTGGTGTTTGGTTGGTGAACCTCTCCGTCGTCCCTATCGCCTGGCGGCCTCCTCCCCTTGTGTTCGGCATTGAACCTGCCGGCCTGCTTGAAGACCCAACAGTTTCTGTTGGTATGATTAGCTGGTTTGTCGGGGTG
The DNA here is from genome assembly GCA_021605145.1 of Aegilops bicornis. Taxonomy (NCBI): domain Eukaryota; kingdom Viridiplantae; phylum Streptophyta; class Magnoliopsida; order Poales; family Poaceae; genus Aegilops; species Aegilops bicornis. Next base: position 260,637,680 of record CM038674.1, on the reverse strand, counting down.
GCCGTGAATCTGGCAGGGTCGGTCCAATATCCTTTCCAGGTTGGATGGTCTATCTCGGTTTGCCTTGAGTGGCTTTTTCCGTTGACCAGGTTTGGGATTGCTGAATCCGGCGTTGACCGCTGTGTCGCGTGATCTTTCATTATCATCGCGACTATTGTGTTTGCCTCGTCGTGGTTTTCCATTGCCGTCTCGGACTTCGGAAGTGCCCGAGTCGCTGGCGCTGTTGCTTCTACAAGTGAGCCAGCTGTCTTCTACCGTGAAAAAGTGAGTCATTAGAGCGGTAAGGGCTGTCATGGATTTAGGTCCTTCTTGACCGAGGTGGCGTGCAAGCAATTCATCCCGGACGCTGCGTTTGAAGGCCGCGAGGGCTTCCGCGTCCGGACAGTCAATGATTTGGTTCTTTTTTACTAAGAACCTAGTCCAAAGCTTCCTGGCTGACTCTCCGGGCTGCTGGACAATATGACTTAAGTCATCGGCATCCGGTAACCAGACATATGTTCCTTGGAAGTTGTCACGAAAGGCATCTTCCAAATCTTCCCAACTGCCAATAGAATTTTCAGGCAGACTGTTTAACCAGTATCGAGCTGGTCCTTTTAGTTTTAGCGGTAGGTATTTGATGGCATGAAGGTCATCTCCGCGGGCCATGTGGATATGGAGGAGGAAGTCCTCGATCCATACCGCAGGATCCATTGTCTCGTCGTATGATTCAATGTTCATGGGTTTGAACCCTTCTGGGAATTCATGCTCCATTACCTCGTCTGTGAAGCAAAAGGGTGTGCGGCGCCTCTATGTTGGGCTACACTGTGACGTACCTCCGATGGAGTCCGTTTGCGGTTTTCGGCCCGGGCGTGGCTAGGTTTGTCACGTCCGAATAGGAAGCCGTCGTCGCGTGTCGAGGCATGTCCCCGCGATCCGTAAATCGATCTTGTGTGTCCTGCTCGACCATCCAAGTCCTGTTGAAAGTCGTATGTACATTCCCGGGATGTTTTATTCTTGCCTTTACGGCGAGGTGGGGCGGTCTGGTGTTCGGCTTGAGTTGCCGCTTTATCTGGACCGACTTGTGGTCGACCTACCACATTATGTGATGATGGTACGAGCTCCAGCGCCTTGTCATCGTACTGAGTTAGCCATCTACGCTTTGGGTAGCTTTTGGCTGGGCCACTAAGGGTGTATTCTTTGGCGGCTAGGACTTTGGTCCATCTATCATTGAGCAGATCTTGGTCCGCTTGAAGCTGCAGCTGCTTCTTTCTCAGGCTTCTTGCAGTGGCTATTAGCCGGTGTTTGAAGCGCTCCTGTTCGAGAGGTTCCTCAGGCACAGTGGAATCCTCGTTGCCGAGGCTCTCTTCTTCCTCGAAGAGCGGAAGTAAATTACCATCCTCCGAGTCTCCGTGTATGGCCTGTTCATCAGGGCTATCGCGCCCACTTTCCCATTCCCCCTGTTCGGAGGTTACCTTGACGGGGTCTTCATTATTTTCGGCATCGTCCAGAGTGTTATTTTTTCCGGTGCCCGTACTGCAGTCTTTGGAGCGACGTGATTTAGAACAGCGTCAAGGAAGTTGGCGCCTGGGCTGTCCCTAGGGAGGTTTATCCTCAGCTGGATCCTCTTTGTCATCGTTGTTAGTTTTTCCAGGCGTGTCCACCATGTATGCATCATAGGAAGATGTGGCAATCCGTCGTCCAGTGAATGGCAGGTTTTGGCCTCGCTCCTTGTCGGCATCGTCGTCCGTACTGGCGATGTCTTCGGAGCTATAGTCAAGCATGTAGGTTAAATCCTCGACAGTGGCTATGAAGTGGGTTGCAGGTGGGAAGCAAAATTCTCGATCATCAGCCCCTAGTCCGAACTGGATAGAGTTTGGCTGTGAGTCCCCCGCTAAGGACAGCCTTTTTAATGAGTTTAGCGCATCGCCCAAAGGCGAGTGCTGGAAGATGTCCGCGGCGCTGAATTCAAAGATCGACGTGTGATCGAGTCCGGTGTCCGCAGACTCGCATGGTACAGAACTTATGACCAGAGACAAGTCCGGAGTTCCGGTGACACCAATATTGTGTGAGGTTAAGTCCATGTGTGGCTCCAACGCCGGGGAATCTGTGGCCTCCGTGGTGGGGTCGAGCCTCCAATCCTTGCATGCCGCAGTATGCTCTGGATCTAAGGCCGGAGTGGTCGTAGGAGCTATCTCCTGGATGTGATCTGACGACAGATTTAGGTCATGCTCGTTAAGGTGACCAGGAGCGGTCGCCGCGGTCTAGAATCTGGAGAAGATCAAATCTCCGCGGATGTCCGCAACGTAATTCAAGCTCCCAAATCTGACATGATGGCCGGGGGCATAGCTATCGATCTGCTCCAGGTGGCCAAATGAGTTGGCCCACAGTGCGAAGCCGCCGAACACAAAGATCTGTCTGGGGAGGAAGCTTTCTCCTTGGACAGCGTCATCGTTGATGATTGAAGGGGCCATCGAACCTTTTGTCGATGGCACAGTGGAACTCTCAATCAAAGCACCAATGTTGGTGTCAAAACCGGCGGATCTCGGGTAGGGGGTCCTGAACTGTGCGTCTAAGGTCGATGGTAACAGGAGATAGGGGACACGATGTTTACCCAGGTTCGGGCCCTCTCTATGGAGGTAATACCCTACTTCTTGCTTGATTGATCTTGATGAATATGAGTATTACAAGAGTTGATCTACCACGAGATCGTAATGGCTAAACCATAGAAGCCTAGCATGTATGACTATGGTAATGAATATCCCCCCGCCGGACTAAGTCCTCCGGTTTATATAGACACCGGGAGGATCCAGGGTTACCCAGGGTCGGTTACAAATAAAGGAATCTACATATCCAGTCGCCAAGCTTGCCTTCCACGCCAAGGAGAGCCCCACCCGGACACAGGTACAGTCTTCGGTCTTCGTATCTTCACGGCCCATCAGTCCGGCCTGTAGCTAATAGGCCGGACGCCCGAGGACCCCTTAGTCCAGGACTCCCTCAACTACCACTCATTTCTTCACATTATATATGTACAATATATATGGCCAACATCATATAGCCAGCAATTTAGTTGTCAAAGAATTTCAGGGTGCTTAGTTTTGTCAAAGAATTTAGGTGCTTAGTTTTATTTGAGGGTGTGTTGTCTTTGGATACCATTAACTTATCATTGTGAGAATCGGCTTATTTTTGTCATGTAACATGGTCAACGGGTTTGACATGAAAATAACAATGTCTAATGGCATTTCTGAGCAAACATCTAACTTAACAATGGCATTTTTTAGATATCTAATTGCATTTTTTAGCAGGGATCTCACGGATCGATGGCATTTTTGAGTAGTTGTAACTTCTAATGGCAAAACTGAGTAGTGATACACAACTGGTGGCATAAATAATAAGAACCCAAGAATTAAATAGGTATGCTAATTTCTTTATTTCTTTATACCTTTGTGTGCGAGAAACAATATACGCTTGCCTCCCCAGTTTTCTTTCTGGAGGAAACATAGAACTATATGAGTGCCCTGTTAAATTTTGGAATTATTCCAGGTTCGTTTGGCCTTCTTTATACATTAATTGAGTTTTTGGTCATTTAATGTGCATAATTCAAATTTGAACTACAAGCACATGCTCTCGTGCACCAAAGTTGATTGAAAAATCACATGTGTGTCCTCGAGTGAATTTCTAGGTCCCATGCAAGAAATGGGAATGATATTCAAACATCTGGGCATCGTGGCTCGGCCGAGAACATTGAGAAGCTTGGTTTTAAAATTCTTGTAAATCCAAAACACGCCTGAAAATCACGAAACTTGGCATGGTGTCATGTCATGGTACTACCATGCTGTTGTAAAAAAATTGCATAATAGGAACAAGTTTTGGTATAAGTTTCTTGCAAACCGGAGCTTCTCTCAAGAAGGCTCGTGGTTCTGAGAGGGAACGTGTCACCTTTGTGTGCATAATTCAAATTTTAAATACAAGCACATGCTCCAGTGCACCAAAGATGGTTGGAAAATCACATGTGTGTCCTCGGGTAAATTTCTAGGTCCCATGCCAGAAATGGGAATGGAATTCAAAAATCTGGGCGTCATGGCTCGGCTGGAAACATTGAGAAACTTTGTTTTCTAAGTCCTGTAAATCCAAAACACGCATGAAAATCATGAAACTTTCTTGGTTTCATGACGTGGCACCAACATGTTGTGGTAATTTTTCTGTCCGATTTGCGAAGGCGCACACATTAACAATCAACAAAGTCATTTTGGAATAAGTGTTGTCACGTTTGTGACGCCCCCGATTCAATCATACACTAATCATGCACGCAAACGTGTATGATCAACATCAGGGACTCACGGGAAGATATCACAACACAACTCTAAAAACATAAATAAGTCATACAAGCATCATAATACAAGCCAGGGGCCTCGAGGGCTCGAATACGAGTGCTCGATCATAGACGAGTCGGCGGAAGCAACAATATCTGAGTACAGACATAAGTTAAACAAGTTTTCCTTAAGAAGGCTAGCACAAACTGGGATACAGATCGAAAGAGGCGCAGGCCTCCTGCGGATCCTCCTAAACAACTCACAGTCGTCGTCGGCGGGCTGCTGCGTAGGCGATAGTCACCTCCGGTGTAGTAGGAGTAAATCATCGACGATGGCGTCGCTCTGAGCTCCAGCATCTGGTTGCGACAACCAGGTAGAAGGGAAGGGGGAAAAGGGGGAGAAAAGCAACCGTGAGTACTCATCCAAAGTACTCGCAAACAAGGAGCTACACTACATATGCATGGGTATATGTGTAAAGGGCCATATCAGTGGACTGAACTGCAGAATGCCAGAATAAGAGGGGGATAACTAATCATGTCGAAGACTACGCTTCTGGCAACCTCCGTCTTGCAGCATGTAGAAGAGAGCAGACTGATGTCCTCCAAGTAGCATCGCATAGCATAATCCTACCCGGCAATCCCCTCCTCGTTGCCCCTCTTAGAGAGCAATCACCGAGTTATATCTGGCACTTGGAAGGGTGTGTTTTATTAAGTATCCAGTTCTAGTTGTCATAAGGTCAAGGTACAACTCCAAGTCGTCCTGTTACCGAAGATCACAGCTATTCGAATAGATAAACTTCCCTGCAGGGGTGCACCACATAACCCAACACGCTTGATCCCATTTGGTCGGACACACTTTTCTTGGTGATGCCTTGCCGCGGAAGATCAACACATCGCAGCCCCACCTAGGCTCAACAGAGAGGTCAGCACGCCGGTCTAAATCCTATGGCGCAGGGGTCTGGGCCCATCGCCCATTGCACACACTGCACGCTAAGTAGGGCGGCCGAGCAGACCTAGCCTAGCAGGCGTTCGATCCAATCCGCGCAAGACCGCTCGGGCCGCTGACGTCAAAAAGAGCTTCGGCTGATACCACGACGTCGAGTGCCCATAACTGTCCCCGCGTAGTTGGTTAGTGCGTATAGACCAAATGGCCAGACTCAGATCAAATACCAAGAACTCGTTAAGCGTGGTATTTTTTAGTATCCACGGACGCCGACCAGGGCCAGGCCCACCTCTCTCCTAGGTGGTCTCAACCTGCCCTGTCGCTCCGCCACAAAGTAACAGTCGGGGGCCGTCAGGAACCCAGGCCCACCTCTCCCGGGATGGAGCCACCTGTCCTTTCAGCCCCCTCATCAGAATCACTTGCGGGTACTCAACGAGCTGACCCGACTTTAGTCACCACATGTGTCATGTATAAAGTATATAGTATATACCCGTGATCACCTCCCTAGTGATCACGGCCCGATAGTATAGCATGGTTGACGGACAAGAATGTAGGACCAGTGATGAAACAATAGCATCCTATACTAAGCCCGTAGGATTGCAGGTAATAGTAACAATAGTAGTAGCAAGGACAGGCTATGCATCAGGATAGGATTAGTGAAAAGCAGTAACATGCTACACTACTCTAATGCAAGCAGTATATAGAGAAGAATAGGCGATATCTGGTGATCAGGGGGGGGGGGCTTGCCTGGTTGCTCAAACAAGAAGGAGAGGTCGTCGGTGACGTGAATCCGACCACAGGGGCATCATCGTAAATCGTCCACGAGGTCTACCGGAGAGCAGAGGGGGGAGATACAGTAAATACATAGCAATCAAGTGCATAACAGGACAACAGGCAGAGCTAGACGTGTTCTAACGCGGTATGAGGTGATACCGGTGAAGGGGGGAAACATCCGGGAAAGTATTTCTGGTGTTTCGTGTTTCCTGAAAGGGGAACGTGACGGGAAAGTTGCGTGTTCGCTATGCTAGAGATGGGTGGCGGACAAACGGGCTGCGTATTCGGATCCGTCTCGTCGTTCTGAGCAACTTTCATGTACAATGTATTTTCATCTGACTTATGGTTTAATTTATATTAATTTTCAAAGTTTTAAATCATTTTTGGAATTTATTTAATTAATTTAAATCAGCATTATCCAAAATAGTGTTTGATGATGTCAGCATGACATATGTATGATGTCAGCAGTCAACAATACGGTTGACCGGGTCAAGCTGACGTGTGGGGTTGTTCTGTCATAGACCTATCTAATTAACAGATTAACTAAATTAGTTAGCTAATTAGATTAATTAATTTTCCTAATTAATTATATTTTTATATTTATTTATTTATTTATTTATTTAAAATCTTTCTTTTTATTCTTTTACAAGGGCAGGGCCCACTAGTCATACTCACGGGGGGGAATTTGTTTTAAAAGGGGATTAGCCCCTAAACTAATTAGGGACCGGCCCCATGTGGCGGTGACACAGCCAGCTCTGGCCGCGACTGTGCACACACGCACAGAGGCGCCGGCGCCGGGGGTACACGGCCGACAGGCAGCGACGATGGTGGCCGCCATGGCGTCGCCGGCAAGGCCACTTGTGAGCCAAGACGGCGGGCGAGGCAAGCTGGCAGGAGAGTCGGGAGGCAGCTGAGCACGGGGAGGCAGAGCGAGTGGCGGCGGAACCGGAGCGGTCGGCGTGGAGTGTGGGCGGCGAGGAGCAACGGCGCGCTGGCCGTGGCCGGAGCGGGCGTGGCGGCGGGACGAGCGCGCGGACGGGGCGAAGTGCGGTGAGCGCGCATCGGGAGCGGCCAGAGATGGCACGGGCGCGCACGATGGTGGGGACCGGGACGAGCGGTGACGAGGCGAGCCGGGGAAGGCAAGTGCGCGGCCATCGCGGGGAGAGGAGGAGGGAAAGGCGGCGGCTCACGGCGGGGTGTAGGGTCCAGGGCAGCAGGCTCGATGGAGGTCGATGCAGTGGGGTCCAGCGACGCCGGGGATGAGGTCGAGGATGGAGAGAACGGCGAGGCGGCGACGTGGCGATGTCGGCGGGTGCCGGCTACGGCGCGGTCGCGGACGGGGCGCCGAGGTGGTTGCCCCGATCCAGAAGGGGATCGAGGAGAGTGGGGGGTGCGTGGGGAGTGGGCAGTGGGTTAGGGTTTCGGTCGGGTGGGGGGTTAAGGGAGTGTGTGGGGGGGGGGGCGGCTGGGCCGTGGGGTGGGCCGGCCCGTTCGGGCGGCTGAGGCCAGATGGGCCACTTGGCCCAATGGGGGTCATGTTTTCTTGTCCTTTTTTGTTTGCTCGTTTTCCTTTTCTTTCTCTTTTTCAATTTCTTTTCTGTTTATTTTTACCTTTGTTTTATAAATTATAAATCTAGCCCCTAAATTAGTACTAATACTTATGACACTGCCATAATTGATTTGGCACCCTAAACAATTAGTTTATATTTGTTTAGTATTTAAAAGACATTTAAATATTAGTTTTACTGCAGTTTTTATTAAATTAGCGCTTTTAACTACTTTATAAAAAGATGTTTTCTCCACCATAATTACATACGCATTATTTGTCACCTCTCAAACATTTTAGTTTTAAAGTTTGAAAACTTTTGATGTTTGCCTTGATTTTAAATTTGAAGTTTGAACTGGGTTTCTAACCGACGTGAGTTTAACAACGATGGTGAGGTGGCGTGGCATCGTTAACGCAGGATTCTGTAGCCTAATTATCTGGGCGTCACAAATCTCCTCCACTACAAGAAATCTCGTCCCGAGATTTAAGCGGTGGAGTAAAGGGGGAAGGTGCTTGTAGTGAAAGACCTAACTAGTCTTCTCGGTCTTGGTTACCCTTTCGAAGAGGTTGATCCCTTTTGTTGATGTCCTCATTTCTCTGCTTCAAGTCACCATGATCAAGTTGTCATCCTTTCTTCGGGATCTTCACCGTACTTACGAAAAGGTGAGAAGGGAAAACCCTATAAGGACGAATTCTAACAAGATTGAGCATTAGATGGTTAACTCAGGGGAAGAAGCATAAGTATCTCTCGAATTGAAACTTAAGAAGATGTCGAGAGCAAGTAAGAAGGTACCATGAGAAATTTCAAACGGATAGGCAAGCATTTGATGCCTAATCATAAGGTGAAAGGGGTTCAGAGCAACGAGAATAAGTATTACGTCTGATACCCGAATAGATCACTTGGGAGGTGGCCCGTGAGTTACATAAGAAGTCAAGAGCGAGGAATAACTTTGGAAACCGGGGGTGTACAGGAGAGTCAGGTTTCGATCCTGTGGAACTGTGGGTTATGGGCCCACCATGTGGTTAAAAGTAGGAAGCGTTGATATCTTGCACGGTCATGATAGCAAGACATGTCAGAGGGTAGCCTATCAGTTATGTTGGCAACAATGTCGATACCAAGGGCGAGGGACGAAGAGAACCATTTTCCTGCTCGTTGAACGAGGCGGACCATTAGGCAAAGTTCTCGTCCATCGGTGGCTACCGAAATGTCATCAATTAAAGTAATAGGGTCTTACTGGCAGAGTTGTACCACGAGGTGCTTACCTTAGCAGGGAATTACCACTGCTCAGTTAAGTAGATTATAAGAAAGTTTGAACAAAACAACGGAAAGGAAAATGTGTTTAAACACATATATCAGGGGTATATCCTTCCCAAAGTCAAGCAGAGGATGATATCCAAGACAGGATATAAGGTAGAAAACCCTTTAGATAAGAGGAGAGAAATTTCATGACATTACCCATACAACGGTGTTTGGGCAATTTCAACAAGAAACATTTAGCATGGTGCTTCAAATGTTCTTATTGAAAATCGGAGTACCATAGACATGCTTCGAGATAGCACTGACATGGTCTTCAAGCAAATATCAGACTTTGGATACACAAAAGATCCATCAGGAACAACTTATAAAATAAGTCTTACAATTTCCTCATGGGAGAATGGCTAACCTTGCTAAAAAGGAAACTATAACAATAGTTCCTCCGGCCAGGTGTACTAGGCACAATATCACCTTACCGGGTCATATAAAGACCAATGTTATTACTCTTGGAAATATGTCCCAACCATCATATCTGACCGAGATTCAGATCTGATTGGTGTCAAGATACCTCAGACACGGGATGCCTGAGAAGAAAGGTGCAACACAAATTGTCGAGATGACATTGTAATATTCTTGGGAATTGAACTATGGAAGTGAGTTCCGAAACAAGAGTTCATCATTAAACCAAGGAGAGGATAAGGAGGTGGCTGATGGACTCAGCGACAACCCATCAAAATTTCCAGAAAGATGGATTTCCTCAATCATGTGAACAAGGAGATAACATTAGTCAGATCAAATGATATAATGATGTACGCTCGAGGAAAACATACACAATTAAACATTGGTTGAAAAGGTGCACCCAAAATATGGGCCTATGTAGCATGATCAATGCTTAGAATGGTGATTCGATAACCAATGGTCTAAGAATGAAATGTCGACCATTAACTTCAAAGCAATAGGGTCGCTAGAAGTTTAGAATTCGCACATCCAAGCTCAATTGTCGGTTTTTCGGTTGGAAACAACACGGGGACCAAGAAGGAATGGTGACGGTGAGAAGTATTGCTATATCAAGAATTCTTAAGAGGTGGTGAAATTCTCACCACAATTTTGACATAAAAGATGGTAATACTCCAAGAACATAACATAAGTTGGATAACAAGGAACTCAAGGTACACCATAAAACTAGAACAAGTTTTGTGTTGGGAGGGAGATCAATAATGTTGTCGATGTTAACTCAATTCATCGAGGGGGCAAGCACGGAATTTCTCATCAGGAACTCAATGTACGTCTTGGAAGAAGTTAAGTGTTGATGATGGTCACGACACATTTATCGAGAGGTTTCAAGAAGATGTAATCGATCGGCGACAACATCAAGTCAAAGGAATGATGAAGCGAAAGGTTATTGGAACCACGAGTACGACACAAACTCGAAATCAAGCTTGCTATTTAAGGCGAAATGATATGACGAGGAAAATCGACGTAAGCTTAGCTCATCATCGACAATTGTGCTTCGAGAAGAAGGACCGGGTAGCACAGTTAAAAGTTGTACGATAATGATATAGCCGATCAAGCTACGAATAACTTGAAGGATTATTAAACTCATAAGCAATGAAAATTACTTAGAGTTATTGAATCGGAATGCGGAATCGATCCACTTATCGGTGTTCTCGGTTGACCAACAACCCAGAACCCATGAAGTGACATTGACAGGGAAAGTTAGTACTTCATCAAAAGTTCGCAAGATGTAGTGCAATGGCATGATATCCTCGAGATACCAGGGGTAATAATCGAAGGTAGATCATAATAGAGGTTGGGCAGGAATATTGATGTGTAGAAGACAAGTGCTTTAACTTGTCCGATAAATGGATCAAAGAAGAACAATCATGGTCGGAACCACGGTTGCAAAGGATCAATTCACAGATACCAGATGATATTTATCAAGAAAATAGTTATTATTACAAGAAGCTTCCATGATAGGATCTACATCGTGTCCATGGGCATGAACACAAAGTTCAAGGTCGACTCCCACTTCTTCAATGTATAACCTTTCATTCACTGCTCTAGATAAAATGATTTCAGTGTCAAAACCTACCTGGTGAATTACCAGAGGAGTACGACCCTGAAAACTTTTGAGTTCACACAGATTAAGGAAGGCATAGGTTCAACCCATCGGGGCTTCTTAGAACATATAGCATGAAATTCAGGAGTAAATAACACAAGCTCAAAAGTAGAGCATGGTTGACAAAAGTAGAGGATACAATTTACCAAAGGCATTATGTATCGGGTAAAGAACTCATAAGAATTTTGGTTGTGAAGGACAACATCGGATAATAACCCGACAATGGGTATGGCGGTCCTAGCAGGGCTGATGTGAGTATGTCGATTACTCAATCGGAGGAAGAAGGAATGCCAAGGCATCGATTATAGAAACAATGACTAATTCAAAGCTTAATGCAAAGAATTTTATGATTTCCAAATTAAGGGATCAGAAGCAATCGTTCTGATCGAAAATGAATAAGTTCAATAGACTTAGAAGCACAACCGATCAAGTCATTGATTGGTCAAGAACCAGCTCATATCCAAATGACGTCTGAGCCGAAAGGATAATCCTAGGCTTCGACTAATGATTGTGAACATTCACAACTTATTGAATCAATGCACTAAAAAATGATAGTGACCAAGGATGCCAATAAGATTATTATGCTTATGGGATTAACCATAATGCAAGCAAGCAAGAATTTCAAGAACAACTGTTGAGGATTTTCGAATGATCAAATAGTATTTGAAGGCCTATGTGAAACACACGAACAAGCGAGAAGGAGCGGATACTCGATAAGTGCAAGGAATTATCCGTATGGGTATTCATGTGGTAAAGAACTGCAAGGCGGTGAGCTCAAAGGATTCTCGGGACAACAAAGAGTATTTGGGACATCTTGTAATAACAAGATCAACGGGAATGATTGTATGAATGGCAAGTGTATGCAGTTTTCATAGGGGTTGACGGTGGAAGGAAATACATAAATGCGATGGCACAAAGACTCGAGAGAACATCGTAGAGTAACTTGAGAATCTTCTAGTGCGTGAAAGCGATCATCCGAAGTGAGGGGCTCTCCGGGAGAAAGTACTTGCGAGAACCTAAAGTTAGTTTTGTTTTTAGCAAAATCATTTAACCCGAGTAGAAGAGAGCTCGAGTCCCGAGTAAAGATCGAGGAGTAAAAGATCCTAATACCACCCGATGGCGACGTGGGCCCGTAAGGCACACAACCATGTTAGTAAAAGTTTTGCAATGACTAGACTCGACTTCGGCCAAGGAGTGTGGAAGGGGGATTCCTAGGCAGTCGCCTCTGATACCAACTTGTGACGCCCCCGATTCAATCGTACACTAATCATGCACGCAAACGTGTACAATCAAGATCAAGGACTCACGGGAATATATCACAACACAACTCTAAAAACATAAATAAGTCATACAAGCATCATAATACAAGCTAGGGGCCTCGAGGGCTCGAATACAAGTGCTCGATCATAGACAAGTCAGCGGAAGCAACAATATCTGAGTACAGACATAAGTTAAACAAGTTTGCCTTAAGAAGGCTAGCACAAACTGGGATACAGATCGAAAGAGGCGCAGGCCTCCTGCCTGGGATCCTCCTAAACTACTCCTGGTCGTCGTCAGCAGGCTTCACGTAGCAGTAGGCACCTCCGGTGTAGAAGGAGTCATCATCGACGGTGGCGTCTGGCTCCTGGGCTCCGACATCTGGTTGCGACAACCAGGTAGAAGGGAAGGGGAAAAGGGGGGAGAAAAGCAACTGTGAGTACTCATCAAAAGTACTCGCAAGCAAGGAGCTACACTACATATGCATGGGTATATGTGTAAAGGGCCATATCGGTGGGTGAGCTGCAGAATGCCGTAATAAGAGGGGATAACTAATCATGTCAAGACTACACTACAGTAGCCTCCGTCTTGCAGCATGTAGAAGAGAGTAGACTGAAGTCCTCCAAGTAGCATCGCATAGCATAATCCTACCCGGCAATCCCCTCCTCGTTGCCCTGTTAGAGAGAAATCACCGGGTTATATCTGGCACTTGGAAGGGTGTGTTTTATTAAGTATCCAGTTCTAGTTGTCATAAGGTCAAGGTACAACTCCAAGTCGTCCTGATCACGGGTTTATTCGAATAGATAAACTTCCCTGCAGGGGTGCACCACATAACCCAACACGCGTGATCCCATTTGGCCGAACACACTTTTCTGGGTGATGCCCGGCCGCGGAAGATCAACACGTCGCAGCCCCACCTAGGTTCAACAGAGAGGTCAGCACGCCGGTCTAAATCCTATGGCACAGGGGTCTGGGCCCATCGCCCATTGCACACCTGCACGTTGCGAGGGCAGCCAAAAGCAGACCTAGCCTAGCAGGCGTTCCAGACCAATCCGGCGCGCGCCGCTCAGTCGCTGACGTCAAAAAGAGCTTCGGCTGATACCACGACATCGAGTGCCCATAACTATTCCCGCGTAGTTGGTTAGTGTGTATAGACCAAATGGTCAGACTCAGAACTCGTTAAGCGTGTCATTTTTAAGTATCCACGGACGCCGACCAGGGCCAGGCCCACCTCTCTCCTCGGTGGTCTCAACCTGCCCTGTCGCTCCGCCACAAAGTAACAGTCGGGGGCCATCAGGAACCCAGGCCCACCTCTACCGGGATGGAGCCACCTGTCCTTTCAGCCCCCTCATCAGAATCACTTGCGGGTACTCAACGAGCTGACCCGACTTTAGTCACCACATGTGTCCTGTATAAGATATATAGTATATACCCGTGATCACCTCCCTAGTGATCACGGCCCGATAGTATAGCATGGCAGACAGACAAGAATGTAGGACCACTGATAAAACACTAGCGTCCTATACTAAGCATGTAGGATTGCAGGTAAGGGTAACAATAGTAGTAGCAAGGACAGGCTATGCATCAGGATAGGATTAACGAAAAGCAGTAACATGCTACACTACTCTAATGCAAGCAGTATAGAGAAGAATAGGCGATATCTGGTGATCAAGGGGGGGGGCTTGCCTGGTTGCTCAAACAAGAAGGAGAGGTCATCGGTGACGTAGTCGACCACAGGGACATCAGCATCGTCACAGGGTCTACCAGAGAGAAGAGGGGGGAGAAACAGTAAGTACATAGCAAGCGAGTGCATAACAGGACAACACGCAGAGCTAGACGTGTTCTAACGCGGTATGAGGTGATACCGGTGAAGGGGGGAAACATCCGGGAAAGTATTCCCGGTGTTTCGTGTTTTCGGATAGGGGAACCGGAGGGGGAAAGTTGCGTGTTCGCTATGCTAGGGATGGGTGGCGGGCGAACGGGCTGCATATTCGGATCCGTCTCGTCGATCTGAGCAACTTTCATGTACAAAGTATTTTCATCCGACTTACGGTTTAATTTATATTAATTTTCAAAGTTTTAAATCATTTTTGGAATTTATTTAATTAACTTAAATCAGCATTATCTAGAATAGTGTTTGATGACGTCAGCATGATGTATGTATGATGTCAGCAGTCAACAATATGGTTGACCGGGTCAAGCTGACGTATGGGGTCGTTCTGTCATAGACCTATCTAATTAACAGATTAACTAAATTAATTAGCTAATTAGATTAACTAACCCCGGTTAATTAGATTAATTAATTGTCCTAGTTAATTATATTTTATATTTATTTATTTTATTTATTTTTAAATCTTTCTTTTTATTCTTTTACAAGGGCAGGGCCCACTAGTCATACTCACAGGGGGACTTTGTTTTAAAAGGGGATTAGCCCCTAAACTAATTAGGGGCTGGCCCCATGTGACGGTGACACAGCCAGCTCTGGCCGCGACTGTGCACACACGCACAGAGGCGCCGGCCCGTGCAGACACGGCCGAGCTGACGGTGGTGGCCGGCATGGCGTCGCCGGGTAAGGCTTGAACGGCCCAAAGGGCAGGTGAGGCCAAGCGCAGAGAGTCGAGGGCAGCGAGCACGGGAGGGGGAGGCAGAGCGAGTGGCGAGCGGGAACCGGAGCGGTCGAGCATGGAGCAGGGCGGCGAGGGAGCAAAGACCTGGCCGTGGCCGTGGCGGGCGCGGCGTGGCGGCGGGAGACGTCAGTGGATGACGGGAAGTGCGGTGAGCGCGCATCAGGCGCCGCCAGAGATGGCACGGGCGCGCACGACGGTGGGCACCGGGACGAGCGGGGACGAGGCGAGCCGGGGGAAGGCAAGTGCGTGGTCATCGCGGGTAGAGGAGGAGGGAAAGGCGGCGGCTCACGGCGGGGTGTAGGGTCCAGGGCATCAGGCTCGATGGAAGTCGATGCAGTGGGGTCCAGCGATGGGGGGAACGACGTCGAGGATGGAGAGAACGGCGAGGCGGCGACGTGGCGATGTCGGCGGGTGCCGGCTCTGCTGTGATCGCAGACGGGCGACGAGGTGGTTGCCCCGATCCAGAAGGGGATCGAGGAGAGTGGGGGGGTTGCGTGGGGAGTGGGCAGTGGGTTAGGGTTTCGGTCGGGTGGGGGGTTAAGGGAGTGTGTGGGGTGCGGCTGGGCCGTGGGGTGGGCCGGCCCGTTCGAGCGTCTGAGGCCTGGCCACTTGGCCCAATGGGGGTCCTGTTTTCTTTTCCTTTTTTTGTTAGCTCGTTTTCCTTTTCTTTCTCCTTTTCAATTTATTTTCTGTTTATTTTTACCTTTGTTTTATAAATTATAAATCTAGCCCCTAAATTAGTACTAATACTTATGACACTGCCATAATTGATTTGGCACCCTAAACAATTAGTTTATATTTGTTTAGTATTTAAAAGACATTTAAATATTAGTTTTACTGCAGTTTTTATTAAATTAGCGCTTTTAACTATTTTATAAAAAGTTGTTTTCTCTACCATAATTACCTACGCATTATTTGTAACCTCTCGAACATTTTAGTTTTAAAGTTTGAAAACTTTTGATGTTTGCCTTGATTTTAAATTTGAAGTTTGAACTGGGTTTCTAACCGACGTGAGTTTAACAACAGTAGCTGAGGTGGCATCATTAACGCAGGATTACTGTAGCCTAATTGTCTGGGCGTCACAACGTTACAATCGGAAACACAAGTATTATTGAAACCGTGGGCGTTCTATTTACCATTTATGTGCCACCACGCGTCCCCTTTTTTTATTAGCTAGGAGGCGCCATGCAGGGTAGCTATTTGAGTATGGGAGGCGTGCGAGCAGACCCCTGCGCATGCTTATCGGGAGGAGAGCCCTTTGACCTCCATCTGCTGTCCACCTCTCTCCCAAGGTCTCCATTAATGGCGCCCGAGCCTCTGTTTAATGGCATGGCAATGTCTCACTCGACTGAGATTTAAGAAAACCCGAAAAGAAAATTTTGCATGGATCTTGATGTAAGATCTGACGGACCTATATAGCATCTACTGTGACTTATAGCAAGACTGATGAATATATATAACGACGGCGAGAGTGGATAATAATTGTCTTACATAATTAGGAAGATAATTAAAAAATCCACATGCGGCTACGCCCGAAATACACAAAGGCAAAAGAAGAAGGAAGACGCACACAACGATCTGGCTCGCTGATCTCTACATTCTTTATGCACTGCAGGTCACGGAGACTAGTTCTCGCGGCGGGCGATGATCTCTTTCATCAGTTTCATGTCCTTAATACGCTGCTTGGCAGCATCCATGGATTACTCCACCAGCTTGTTGCGCTCGATGCGGAGCATGGCATTCTCGCCCATAAGTTTCTTGATGATGACGCCCGTCCTCTGCAACAAGGCAGCGGTCTCCTCCTCCTGTTTCGCCCTTCCGGCGATCTTTGCCCTCAGCAGGTCGCGCTCACCCCAGAGCTTCACATTGCCCTCCCCTAGTTGCCGAATGACGCCGGTAGCCTCGTCCTACAAACTCGCCCAGCTGGAGATCTGATCCATCTAGCTATGGGCCATCACATGCATGCGCCTGTAAGATTCCTCGCCTGCCCGCGAGAAATTTTCCCAGGCTGCCGCGGCACGGCGGGACCTCCGTGCTGCTTCGGCGGTGCGGCGGGATATCTCTGCTTCTTCCGCGGCGTGGTCGGACCAGTCTGCTACATCGACGGCGCGACGGGACCTCCGTGTTGCTTCAACGGCGCGGCGGGACCTCTGTGCTGCTACTGTTGCGCGGCTGGACATGTCGGCTGCTTTCGTGGCAAGGCGGGACATCTCTCGTGCTTCCTCTTCCATGCTCACCTCTCCCTGGTGGAAATCTCTCGACCCAGAACTCACGCTGGCCATGGCTTGATTGACTTGATTGTTTTTTGTGGATGAGGAGTTGAGGAGGAATGTGCAGTCATCTTAGCATAGTAGTATTTATAACCGAGTACTACTAATACGCTCCTAAGTGGGAAATTGTTTAGGTTGTGATCGGTGTGAACATGTTTGCAATTAAATATAGCGTGGTAGTAGTAGTAATTTGGAAGACTAGACGCGCTCAAAATTTATTGACGGTTCTAGTTTCGAAGTGCGGCACTATTCCTGGATGGCGTAACGTCGGCACGTTTTCTCGGCCGTGGTGTAGCATATGCCATGGTACTAGTTCTTTTTCTACTGCTGTGTACGTGCAAAAACTGGCACCGTCGGATACATATCTTACGCTTGGCGTTCGACGGGAATGGCCTCGTGGCGAGCTATAGACTAGTCTTTTTTCCAGACGGATTACACCTATCTCTCGGGACTTCTCGCACGCACCATCACTGCTCCCTAGGTCGATGCCACCCACATACACTTGTACTCTGAGAAGAGGTGCACACACGCACTCGTCCTCTCTCACACACGCATCTGTAGCTACGAATTGTAGTGTTCTCAACCATCCGATTGGCTCTATCATAGGTTTCACGTTGCTCCTTGGCCTTGAGACTGAGAAGTTTAAAACGTGGAGGCTAAGATGGACGCGCGAGGTTTTGGTTAATGTGCGGGCCGCACACGACACCAACACGACACGAGCCTAAATGCACGGTGCGCATGCAGTCGGGTGAGTTGTCCAAGTATAGACACAACCAGGCCCTCGTTGGTATCCGCGCCTCGACTTTGGCTGGTCATAGTGGAGAGTAACATAGACTAGTTACTAGTCTATGTTACTAGTACCTTCATAGTGGGTAGTGTCATATAGTATATGCATAATTTGGCGACGAGCCCTCTCTATATGTAACACCTTTTTTATTTAATTTCATCTTGTTAGTTTTGCTCCATGGCGCAATCCATCGATACTACTATACAAATGTATACATATTTAAAAGGCTAGATCGTGGGGCAGTCTAGCTAGGTCCTTTTCAAGAGAGGCGAGGGCCTTTGTGATTTGACGGCTCATTACTGCTGAAAGGCGGGGCCTTGTGATTTGACTGCTCGTATAAATGTGCCGACGACCTGAGGAGGAGCAAAGAACTGTGTGGTATACTCAAGTTTTCCACTGGAGTAGTACTACGAAGGAGGAGCACGAAACACGGTAGCCCAGTGCCATATGGCGATAAAAATGATCTAATTTGCTAGTCATCTCATTGTTAGCATTGTTCTATTCATGCCTCGCAGAGAACATGACACGTGCGGCGAAACACCCGAAGCAAAAGAAGAAACACAAGAGCAAAATAAGAAGGAACATTATCACCCCAAATGATCTAATTCACCACAGAGTCGTAACTGCTTCTTCATCGCCTCCACGACGTCCATCTAGCTCCTTGTGCGTCTCCTCCGCCATCTTCTTCATTATGTCCATGGCGCGGGATTTCTCGACGCGAGCCTTCATCATCTGTTCCACGGACGCATTACGTACCTTGACAGCAGCCGGGTGCTCGATGCGGAGCTTCGCCAACTCCTCTTTCTGTTCCATGACGAGGTCCTGCAACATCTTCATCGAGGAACTACTACTCTCATGCAGCTTCTTCCAGCCGGCGTTCTTCTCCTTCAGCAGGTCGAGCTCGTGGTAGAGCTTCGCCTTGTCCTCCTGAAGTTGCAGGGTTTCGCCGGTCGCCTTCTTCTCCGAGGCAATGCTCTTCTTCGGCAGCATCACCAAGCCGGCGGTCAACTCCCCTGCTTATTGAGCTCAGGGGGCATGTCGTCGAGGCTCTCCTTCAACAGCTCCACCAAGCCATGGATGAACTCCTTCTACTTATTGAGGTGCTTATTGAGCTGATTGGGCATGTCGTCGAGGGATAACGACTCCAGCGCCGCCAGCTCGGCATGTTCGCCTCTGCGGCTAGGGCGCTCCTGGGAGCCATCGCCAGCCCGTGAGAGATCTTTCGAGGTCTCTGTGTGGCGGCGAGCCCTCTCTTTTTTTCCGCAGCCTTGGTTGCCGCTCCCTTGTTACGAGTAGTAGTCGACCTAGAGCTCTGCGCACCGGACATGGCAAGGACGGACGAAGAAGAAGCACTTATGAGGAGGAAAGGTAGAGTAATTTTCGGTTAGGTAGTTCTCTTTTTATAACCTAAGTGCTAGCACTAGTACTAATACCTGCATAGTGGGAACACGTTCAGGTTTGGTACGTACTAGTAGGTGTGAGCAGGCTTGCACTAATTTGTAGCACTAGTACTTTCGAATGTGATGGGAACAAGGTAAAGGTAAATTGACGGGTTTTGGTTTCGAGGCCCGAAACGGCTCCCGATGAGTTTAGTGGAACATAAATTTCAAGTAGACTACACTGCTCAGATGCGTAAATATGATGTTACTGTCAAAAATTGGCACAAAATACGAAGGAGACAAATGGAAGTACCACTAGCAACCCATGATTTAATTACTGCATGCCGCATGATGGAGTAGTAATGTCTTTCTTCCGCACTCACGTCCACTCAATTTGAATGCACTGTATTAATTGACCATCAATGAAGTGAAGGACTTTACACGCATCAAATTTTCACATGGGGTGGATCTTGGTACAAAATTGCGTCCGCCCGTGTACCCGCGTGTGCATGCGAGGGAATGAGTGTGTGCGTGGCGTGCATGCACATCTTCGCTTCGTGCATGTACTGCCAGTGTGGATCATGGAGGACGAGTACATTCTTCTAGAACCAGCAGCACGTCACTGTGATCAATCCACACAAGGATTTCGCGACAACGCCTCCACATGTGCCACGTGGCTTCATGAACTGTAAAAGAGACACTGTGTAGCGTGCCATTGTGTTTTGCACATACTCGAAGTACTAGTAAGGTACACGTGCATTGCATGCGTCAGATTTTGCAACCAAATTATGAATAAATACCACACTATAGCGTGTAAGCTCTGAGTCGTATATGCCTGATGTAGACCTTCGTTTAATACTTATAGTTCATCTCATTCAAAATCAATTAGTTTTTATAAAAAACCTAGGGCCTCTTTGATTCGTAGGATATTCAAAACGCGGGAATAGGAAAAACATGGGATTAGAGTGGAATGTCGTCTCGAATCCTACAAGATTGTATGAGTGTTTGATTGTGCATAGAAAAAACGCAAAATTCTTTCAAAGAGGTTTGAGTGGATGGGATGTTTCCTATGAAATCTAGTGCAAATGAATCATATGGAAAAATTCCTATGGTTTACAATCCTACGAATCAAACAACCAAGATAGGAAAAAATCCCAAGGATTAGAATCCTCCAAAATTCCTTTGAGAATCCTTTGAATCAAAGAAGCCCTTAATCTATTTTATAATTCATGGACTTGTGCGTTGTAAAGCACAAAGTAAAAACAAATAATGGCAATTCAACTAGAAAAAAGTTTGGGCAGTTATGATACAGAAGATTCTAGAACAAAGGAGAACCACTGTTGTCTTGAGGTTTGTGCATTATGCTTAAGTTCAACCATGGAGTCTGCTAGATTGTACATGTGGAAAAATCCGGTGGGGGGAGACTATGAAGGAGTGCACAACTGCGAGATCGGTATTTAGAGAGAGGGGGCGAGAATGTGCGTTGTTGCGCGCAGTGGCGGAGCCATGAAAAATGTCCCATGAGCTAGGGGGCCAAGAATTGCTAATCCTTTACGAGGAGGGCCAATTCATCAACTTAAACCATTTTTACCAGCAATTGTCTAATGATCACATTCATATTAGCCACGATATATAGTGATGTTAGGGGGGGCAGGGGCCCTTGCTGCCCCCTGTCTCGCCATTGTGCTGGCCCCGAGAGATGAAGCGGAAGGCATGGATGATGAGAGGGGGGTGTTGGATATATAATTAATGTGGGTGTATTAGCTATATATGTAATCCTATATAGAGAGGTATAGATTGATCGATGTGGACGTGGGAAAGAGGGTGAGACCTCACTAGATATATAGATTGATCAGTTTATGTGGAAAACTATGAAATACCTAGCTATATACACACACACATAGAGGAACATCGATCGTTGCGGATGCACGTGAGAGATAAAGAATGGCCGATATGATGGAGAGGGGGATGTGTGTGTGTGTGTGTGCCTTCATGGGAGACCGACCTGAAGAAAAAGATTGCATGTGTGCGATGGATAATGTCGACTGGTAGTGTGTGTGCATGCATGCACGAGAGAAAGTTAGTGGTATAATTATAAAGAGAAGACCAATGTGTGGGTGTAAAAAACTAGGTGAGGTAATAATCAATGTAAAGTTGAATTCAAATATTTGAATAAGAGATCATGATGTTTGAAACCCATGCATGCATGAATATAACGGAGATCTGCACGGTGTGGTTTGGAAACGAGCATGTTGTAATGTATACACATTGAACAAGGTCAGACTTGTTTGAATTTGAGATACTGATGGCAGACATCGTTTGGCCACATTGCATCCGTGCATGGACACACTATTCTAATTGGAGATGATGGGTGGCTTTCGCATCACATATCTATATCTATACCCCTATATTTATATTATATTATATATTTTTATATAGTGTGCAGATAACTTTAACTTTGAAAGATGGTCGTTGGATGAGGCCAATCCGATGGTGTAGAGCTGGCAAATTTGAGCACTACTGGCCCAAATGTTTTTCTACATGATTTCTTTTTACTTTATGCCTTACAATGCACAATTCCATGAATCTTAAAATAGATTAGCTTTCTTATAAAAACTAGATGATTTTGAATGAAATGAACTATAAGAATTAAACGAACATCTACATCATGCATATATGACTCAAAGCTTACATGCTATAATGTGGTATTTATTCATAATTTGGTTGCCAAATCTCATGCGTGCAATGCACGTGTACCTTACTAGTCTAAATGGTGTCTGTGTGTGTTGTGCGTGTAAATTGTACGTAGTATATCATACTAGTCTAAATTGTCTTTTTTTTGGGTACACATTAAGCTCGTTCTCCCGAAATTTCAAGCCGCGCCTTGTTATGCCAAAATTTCAAGCTAGCGTCTCTGTCTATCATGATGCGAAACTCCCGCCTCTTCAACCCGCGCCTTGTTACCCCGAAATATTTAAGATAAATCTTTGTCTCGTTGTGCTCCAACAACTCCCTCCATCTCAACACGCGCTTTGCTATTCCAAAATTACAACGCGCGCGAAAACTCCCACCTCCTGTGAAATCCCGACACGTGAAATGCCCGTGATACCCCCTGAACCAAAAGAACCGCCTCAAATCGGTGGGTGATAACCCACAAGTATAGGGGATCAATTGTAGCCTCTTTCGATAAGTAAGAGTGTCGAACCCAACGAGGAGCTAAAGGTAGAACAAATATTCCCTCAAGTTCTATCGACCACCGATACAACTCTACGCACGCTTGACGTTCGCTTTACCTAGAACAAGTATGAAACTAGAAGTACTTTGTAGGTGTGATAGGATAGCTTTGCAAGAAAGTAAAGAGCACGAAAATAAAACTAGGGGCTGTTTAGATAAAGACACAACTAAAGTAAATATGGCGAGTGTGGAAAAGTGGTGGTAGGAGTTGTGGAATTGTCCCTAGGCAACTGACTATATTACTAGACCGGTAATCACTATTGCAATTCTATTTGAGGGAGAGGCATAAGCTAACATACTTTCTCTACTTGGATCATATGCACTTATGATTGGAACTCTAGCAAGCATCCGCAACTACTAAAGATTCATTAAGGTAAAACTCAACCATAGCATTAAAGTATCAAGTCCCTTTATCCCATACATAAACAACCTACTTACTCGGTGCATGCTTCACACTCACGCCACCCACTATAAGCAAATCATAAACATATTGCAAACCCTACAGCGGGAATCCCTCACACTTGCGCGACACGGAGGGCACAATAGGACAGCACCAATAATAAAACATGCAATTCAAACCAATCATAGCAATTCATCAATCACCGATAGGACAATGGAAATCTACTCAGACATCATAGGATGGCAACACATCATCGGAAAATAGTATGAAGCATAAAGCACCATGTTCAAGTAGAGGGTACAGTGGGTTGCGGCAGAGTGGACCGCTGTAGATAGAAGGGAGAAGGTGATGGAGATGTTGGTGAAGATGACGGCGGTGTTGGTGAAGATCGCGGTGATGATGATGGCCCCCGGCAGCGCTCCGGCGCCACCGGAAGCAAGGGGGAGAGGGCCCCCCTTCTTCTTCTTCCTTGACCTCCTCCCTAGATGGGAGAAGGGTTTCCCCTCTGGTCCTTGGCTCCCATGGCTTGGGAGGGACGAGAGCCCCTCCGAGATTGGATCTATCTCTTTGTTTCTGCGTTCTGTTCTGGCTCTGTTTCACCGTTTCGTGTATATATGGAGATCCGTAACTCCGATTGGCCTGAAACCTTCGCCGTGATTTATTTTCCGAATATTAGCTTTCTTGCGGCAAAAGAAGAGCATCAACCGCCTTACGGTGGGCTCATGAGGGTAGGGGGCGTGCCCAGGGGGGTCAGGCGCGCCCCCCTACCTCGTGACCACCTCGGGCACCGTCTCGCGTGGATTTTTCTTCCGGAATTTTGCATATTTTCCAAAAATAAGCTCCGTCCATTTTATTCTGTTTGGACTCCGTTTGATATGGATATTCTGCGAAACATAAAACATGCAATGACGAGAACTGCACCGGGCCTTTGGATCAATATGTTAGTCCCAAAAATAATATAAAAAGTTGCAAATAGTATATGAAAGTGAATAATATTGGCATGGAACAATAAAAAATTGTAGATACGACGGAGACGTATCAGCATCCCCAAGCTTAATTACTGCTCGTCCTCGAGTAGGTAAATGATAAAAAAGAATAATTTTTGATGTGGAATGCTACCTAGCATAATCTAGATCATATGTCTAATCATGGCATGAATATTAAGACACGAGTGATTCAAAGCAATAGTCTGTCATTTGACATAAAAACAATAATACTTCAAGCATACCAACCAAGCAATTATGTCTTACAGAAATAACATAGCCAAAGAAAGCTCATCCCTACAAAATCATATAGTCTGGCTATGCTCCATCTTCACCACACAAAATATTCACATCATGCACAACCCCGATGACAAGCCAAGCAATTGTTTCATACTTTTGACATTCTCAAACCTTTTCAACTTTCACGCAATACATGAGCGTGAGCCATGGACATAGCACTATAGGTGGAATAGAATATGACGATGGGGGTTATGTGGAGAAGACAAAAAAAGGAGAAAGTCTCACATCAACGCGGCTAATCAACGGGCTATGGATATGCCCATCAATTGATGTCAATGTGAGGAGTAGGGATTGCCATGCAACGGATGCACTATGAGCTATAAGTGTATGAAAGCTCAACAAAAGAAACTAAGTGGGTGTGCATCCAACTTGCTTGCTCATGAAGACCTAGGGCATTTGAGGAAGCCGATCGTTGGAATATACAAGCCAAGTTCTATAATGAAAATTCCCACTAGTATATGAAAGTGACAACATAGGAGACAATCTATATGAAGAACATGGTGCTACTTTGAAGCACAAGATATGAGACTCACTACATGAAGAACATGGTGCTACTTTGAAGCACAAGTGTGGAAAAAGAGATTGTAACATTGCCCCTTTTTATTTATTTTATTTTTTTCTTTTTTTGCGGGCTTCTTTGGCACCATTTTTTTATTTAGGCTTCTTTGGCCTCTCTTTTTTTTGATGGGGCAATGCTCTAATAATGATGATCACCACATTTTTATTTACCTACAACTCGATATCTAGAACAATGATATGACTCTATAGGAATGCCTCCGACTGTGTACCGGGATGTGCAATGATCTAGCGTAGCAATGACATCAAAAAATGGACAAGCCATGAAAACATCATGCTAGCTATCTTACGATCATGCAAAGCAATATGACAATAAATGCTCAAGTCATGTATATGATGATGATGGAAGTTGCATGGCAATATATCTCGGAATGGCTATGGAAATGCAATAATAGGTTGGTATGGTAGCTGATTTGAGGAAGATATAAGGAGGTTTATGTGTGATAGAGCGTATCGTATCATAGGGTTTGGATGCACCGCCGAAGTTTGCACCAACTCTCGAGGTGAGAAAGGGCAATGCACGGTACCGAAGAGGCTAGCAATGATGGAAGGGTGAGAGTGCGTATAATCCATGGACTCAACATTAGTCATAAAGAACTCACATACTTATTGCAAAAATCTATTAGTCATCGAAAAAAGTACTACGCGCATGCTCCTAGGGGGATAGATTGGTAGGAAAATACCATCGCTCGTCACGACCGCCACTCATAAGGAAGGCAATCAATAAACACCTCATGCTCCGACTTACGTTACATAACGGTTCACCATACGTGCATGCTACGGGACTTGCAAACCTCAACACAAGTATTTCTCAATTTCACAATTACTCAACTAGCACAACTCTAATATCACCACCTTTATATCGCAAAACTATTGCAAGGAATCAAACATATCATATTCAGCAATCTACAAGTTTATGTAGGATTTTATGACTAACCACGTGAATGACCAGTTCCTGTCATCTCTCTAAATAGATATAAGTGAAGCAAGAGAGTTTTAATTCTTTCTACAAAAGATATGCCCACGCTCTAAAAAATATAAGTGAAGCAAAAGAGCATTCTATAAATGGCGGTTGTCTATGTAAAGAGAAACAGGCAATCCAAACTTCAAATGATATAAGTGAAGCATATGAAGCATTCTATAAAGCCATACTCGAAATATATAAGTGAAGTGCATAGAGCATTCTATAAATCAAACAAGGACCATCTCATACCAGCATGGTGCATAAAATAAAAATAAAAACCTAATTGCAAAAGACGCTCCAATATTTGCACATATCACATGAATGAAACGAATCCGAAAACATACCGATATTTGTTGAAGAAAGAGGGGATGCCTCCCCAGCATCCCCAAGCTTAGATGCTTGAGTCTCCTTGAATATTTATTTGGGGTGCCTCGGGCATCCCCAAGCTTGAGCTCTTGCCTCTCTTCCTTCTTCTCACATCGAAACCTTCTCGATCATCGAACACTTCATCCACACAAAACTTCAACAGAAAAATCGGTAAGATCCGTTAGTATAATAAAGCAAATCACTACTATAAGTACTGTTGCAAACCAATTAATATTTGGTTTTTGCATTGTGTCTACTGTAATATAACTTATTCATGGCTTAACCCACTGATATAAATTGATAGTTCCAATAAAACAAGCAAACTATGCATCAAAAGCAGAATCTGTCTAAAAACAGAACAGTCTGTAATAATCTGAACATTCACCATACTTCTGATACTTGAAAAATTTGCCAAAATTAGGAAAAATAAACAATTTGTACAGCAAGACAGTGCAAAAAGAATCAGAACCATTTGACGTTCCAGTAAAACATTACAATTCTCGCACTACAGCCAAAGTTTCTGTCCTGCACCGTACAAACCAACAAGTATTGTAAACATCCTAAAGGAAAACCTTGGCACATTATTTTTATAATACAATGGAATTGTACAAGGGGATAATTATTTTTGTTGAAAAGTTTCTGTAATCAAGATTCACAAAGTTGCCGTGAGCATGAACAAAGTTCAAGGAGCTTTCCCACTTCAACAATGCTTGTCTTTCTCACTTTTGCTTTTCTTTTTTTTTTTGAAAAAGTTTTTGGTTCCCCTCTTTATTTTTGTTATTTTTAAACTATATGAAAGCACTCAAAAGAAATAAATGACTCTCTAAAACTTCCGGGTTGTCTCCCTGGCAGCGCTTTCTTTAAAGCCATTAAGCTAGGCATTTAGTGCTGAAGTAGCGAATCCACCCGGATCCCAAGGTATATCAATGCCAATTTTAATTAGCAGTCATTTGTAATTTAGTAATGAGCACAAAGTAACATATTTCATGTAATGAAGAAGTCTAACCTTCTTCCTATGCATCGGCATGTCATAAAAGAACAATTCATGCACACATAGTAAAGGCCAATGCATAGTATAAACAGTTTCTTGCAATTTTATTGTATTGGAAACATAAAGAGGCGGAGATATAGTTCGTCTTTCATAATAATTGCAAGTAGGAGCAGCAAGCACATGCATATTATATCTATCAAAATCATCATGTGCAACGGTAAAAGGAAACCCATCAATATAATCCTTAATAAGTGCAAACTTCTCCGATATAGTATAATTGGGATAATTCAAAAAGATAATAGGACTATCATGCGTGGGTGCAATAGCAACAATTTCATGTTTAACATAAGGAACTATAGCAAGTTCATCTCTATAAGCATAATTCATATTGGCATCTTGGCCACAAGCATAGCAAGCATCATCAAAAAGGGATATTTCAGAAGAACGAACGGGATCATAGCAATCATCCTTCGATAAGCACGAAGGGGAATTAAACAATGTATGAGTTGAAGAGTTACTCTCATTAGAAGGTGGGCACGGGTGATCAATCCGCTCTTCCTCCTTTTGTTCTTCGCTCTGCTCCTCATCTTTTTCATCCAATGAGCTCACAGTTTCATCAACTTCTTCTCCCATAGATTCCAGCGAAGACTTTCTCAATAAGTGCATTAATTTCGTAATTGTATTCATAATTCTCATAGCAATATTTGAGGATAGCTAAATTTTCAGATCTATAAACAGCATCATCAAAATCTTCAAACTCTTTACACATAGATTCAATTTCATAAGCACCCATAAAAGCAACAAATTCTTCTATTTGTTCCACATCATAGTAATCATATATACCATTAGCATAAGAAGCTAAGGTTTTATTATCATTAAATTTGCATGAAAAGGGAAGGTGTGGAGCATTCATCCTAGAGCAACAAGTATAATCATAACTCACACATAGTTGCCAAGCATACCACTTCAATATATGAATTTGATCCCATAATAGTTACCCTTTTTGTGTTAAGCGATAATCCCTAAAGTATTCACGTTGATCCAACGTTACTCGCATAACATAATTGAATGGGGTTTTCTCAGGATTATTAAAGTAGTACATAATATCTTTCACATAACCAGCATCGAGGGTTTTAGGAGGTTCCCCATCTCCATGAGCAGCAAGTACACCTAATTTTTTTGGTATTTCGTGTTCCATATCCATAACTAAAGATAGAGAACAACTAAGAACAGCAAATAAAAATTACTTAGTGATAAAGCAAACAAGCACACACGAGAATATTCACCCCATTTGTGACTCAAGAACGGCGCCGTAAAAAGGTCTTGATAACCCACAAGTATAGGGGATCAATTGTAGCCTCTTTCGATAAGTAAGAGTGTCGAACCCAACAAGGAGCTAAAGGTAGAACAAATATTCCCTCAAGTTCTATCGACCACCGATACAACTCTACGCACGCTTGACGTTCGCTTTACCTAGAACAAGTATTAAACTAGAAGTACTTTGTAGGTGTGATAGGATAGCTTTGCAAGAAAGTAAAGAGAACGAAAATAAAACTAGGGGCTGTTTAGATAAAGATACAACTAAAGTAAATATGGCGAGTGTGGAAAAGTGGTGGTAGGAGTTGTGGAATTGTCCCTAGGCAACTGACTATATTACTAGACCGGTAATCACTATTGCAATTCTATTTGAGGGAGAGGCATAAGCTAACATACTTTCTCTACTTGGATCATATGCACTTATGATTGGAACTCTAGCAAGCATCCGCAACTACTAAAGATTCATTAAGGTAAAACCCAACCATAGCATTAAAGTATCAAGTCCCCTTTATCCCATACTCAAACAACCTACTTACTCGGGTATGTGCTTCTGTCACTCACGCCACCCACTATAAGCAAATCATAAACATATTGCAAACCCTACAGCGGGAATCCCTCACGCTATGCCGCGACTACGAGGGCACAATAGGACAGCACCAATAATAAAACATGCAATTCAAACCAATCATGGCAATTCATCAATCACCGATAGGACAATGGAAATCTACTCAGACATCATAGGATGGCAACACATCATCGGAAAATAATATGAAGCGTAAAGCACCATGTTCAAATAGAGGGTACAGCGGGTTGCGGGAGAGTGGACCGCTGTAGATAGAAGGGAGAAGGTGATGGAGATGTTGGTGAAGATGACGAAGGTGTTGGTGAAGATCGCGGTGATGATGATGGCCCCCGGCAGCGCTCCGGCGCCACCGGAAGCAAGGGGAGAGAGGGCCCCTTCTTCTTCTTCTTCCTTGACCTCCTCCCTAGATGGGAGAAGGGTTTCCCCTCTGGTCCTTGGCTCCCATGGCTTGGGAGGGGCGAGAGCCCCTCCTAGATTGGATCTATCTCTCTGTTTTTGTGTTCTGTTCTGGCTCTGTTTCACCGTTTCGTATATATATGGAGATCCGTAACTCCGATTGGCCTGAAACCTTCACCGTGATTTTTTCCGAATATTAGCTTTACTGCGGCAAAAGAAGAGCATCAACCGCCTTACGGTGGGCTCACGAGAGTAGGGGGCGCACCCGGGGGGGTCAGGCGCGCCCCCTACCTCGTGACCACCTCGGGCACCGTCTCGCGTGGATTTTTCTTCCGGAATTTTCCATATTTTCCAAAAATAAGCTCCGTCCGTTTTTATTCCGTTTGGACTCCGTTTGATATGGATATTCTGCGAAACATAAAACATGCAACAGACTGGAACTGGCACTAGGCACTGGATCAATATGTTAGTCCCAAAAATAATATAAAAAGTTGCCAAAAAGTATATGAAAGTGAAAAGTGAATAATATTGGCATGGAACAATCAAAAATTATAGATACGACGGAGACGTATCAATGGGGGTACTTTTGTAACTTACCCCACATTTCGGACAAGCGCGTCCCTAAGCCATGGTTCCCCACTCCCATCCCATCCGCCCACCCATTCGTACACCGAGGCCGAGAAAACTCGCGAAGCCCCACACCCTCCTCCGTCCACCACCCAGCCGGAGCCTCTTCCCCGACGACGTCGTCCATAGAAACACCTCGACGTCCCTCATCCATCGTACCGGATGAGGATCCGTCGTTGATCTGGTCATCCCGCCGGTTCAGCCACCCCGTCCTCCACCTCCAAGGAGCTGCCCCGACGTTCCCCTCGTCTTTTGCGCCACCTCCATTCCCTCACCGCCGTCTTCACCTGCACCACCGAAAGAGCATCATCATCACTGTTTCCTCGGATGAAGCTGCGGCCTAATCGGCACCACCAAAGAGGTTGTACACTAATCGCCGCATTTTCTTCTTGATTCGATCTCATGGTGCTGCCGGCGCCGTCCCGAAGTCGACACGGGCTGCTCCATCCACAATGACGCCGCTGGCCACTTCCTCCACGGCGTCGCTCCTCGTGCTACGTCCCACATCAGTAGGAGCTGCTGCTGCTTTAGCTCTCGCCATGTTGCTTCTGCTCTTGCTCTCGATCCCTGCCTGGTCTTGCTCTTGCTCTTGCTTGCGCTTGCTGCTCTTGCTTATGGCGATGCTCTGATTTAGCTACACTTGATCATTGAATAGACTTTTGGGTCGATCGATTTTCAGGGGTGGGGGGCTCACGGAGTTAAGGAAGAACCAGCAGCTGGGAGGAGGACTCTTTGAGAGGTACCCCACTATCTATCTTAGGGTTGAGGTGGGGGCGCTGGTCGCGGGCGGGGGTGGGGGGGTGGCGTGGGGATCGCGGAGAAAAATCTCGGCACGGGGGGGGCCTAGAGGGATGGCAGGCGGCGCGGACCGGCGGTGGGGAGTGTTTTGGCGGGCGGGCGCCGTCGACATGGCGGCGGGGGCAGCTGTTTGGCCGGTGGTGGCTGGCGGCTCAGGGAGGTGGAGGTTGAAGATGAACTGCAGGCCCTTGATTTCATATCCAACGGCTGCAAAATCGTGACGAGAGATGAAAAGTCACGATCGAGGTGTAGCCTCACCTCTAGTGCGCCTGGCCGACAAGAAAAATTCAGTTTCGACAAAGAAATTCAGTTCCGGCAGTTAAGTTCAGTTTCGACGCTTAAATTCAGTTTCGGTTAAGTTCGAGAGATGAGCGGCTGATGTATATTACATCTAGCACTTTGTGGTTATGTATTTTACATCATCTATTAGATATGCTATTAGAATTCCACTCAGGTTAACTTTGTCTCTCTTGTCCTGCTTCAGCCTCGGTGTCAAACAGCTCACCGGAGCTGCTCCAACGATGAAACCCTCCATCACAGCGGAGCAGTACCTCGGGCTCCATCTCCAGATGCCTAAGATCTTCTTCCCCTCCTCCAACAGCCAAGTCAGCCGGAGCATCATCACCGGCCAACCCAATCACGCTGAGATCGACATGGCTTCGCCAAAGAGGTTGTACACTTGTTGCATATCTTTTTTACTCTACATGTTATATATATTGTCCACTCAAAGACACCTGAGTAACAGGAAATACGATTATTTTATCCTACTATATGACAAGCAGTGAGGTACTAGGCAACTTAGCTATCCGTGATGGACTCTCTTGAACGCCATCATTATTTATCTCTACGTGTTTGAGCTATGCATTTGTCGATGGCCCTGGGAGCTGACCTAGTAGGGCAGTGGCCTGGGTCCAAAGTAATAGAAGTAGCACAAAAACATTTTTCTAGTGTAGGCTTTTCCTTGCTCAAGCCTGCCTACTAGAATCGCTAGTGCTTGAAAGGAAAAGTGAATGAAAAACATAGGAATTGGAATGTTTCCTATGGTACTACTTTTCATGAATTTGGTGCAAAGGAATGGAGCAAAGGAAAACTGTAGGATTTGTTCCTTTAGTGTCTCCTTGAAAGAAAAACCGTAGGAATTTTAATTTCCACTTGTCCTCCTTTTCGAATTCCTATTCATGAAGCACAAGACTAAGAGATAGTAGCATAATAGCATTATAACCGTACATTTTCTTGTGGTTTGACTTAACCTCACCATGCTTCTTTGCATCCTGTGATCTTCCAATTCTTGTGAACCAAACACCCAGATTGGCAGAAATCCTGTGTTTTTAAATTTTCTATTTTGCACGTGCATTCCTATCCTATTCATGTCTACTTCCTATCCCTGCATTGTTAGAATCCTCAAATTCAAACAAGCCCTTACACAACTACTTCTGTTACAGATATGTGTCAAAGAAAACCTTCTGTGGTTTGTCCTGCTCCTGTGGTACTGTGTTCCACCCCACCGCCTGCTCCAACGACGGAAGGGTTCACCACAGCGAGGATCGGCTCTCCATACTATCTTCGCCGCCTCAGATCTTCTTCCCCGCCGCCGCAGCCACTTATAATCGCATTACCATCATCAATTGAGCAGATGACTTTGAGGACTACACGGGTCCGCAAGAGAGGTCGATTTCTTCCGTGTCTGCTTATGTTATGCATCGCTAAATATGATGACATGCTACTTTATCGTCGTGTTCACCTATTAGACTCCGAGTCAGGTCCAAACTTATGCTGAAACTTGATTTTTTAAATGGTTGTGGGGTACATTTTGGGGCAGCAATCACTACTATCTGTCTACTATCTGGTTAATCTCGGGTGTCTACTATGAGTTTCATGTTGGGTGCAAACAAACATTAAAAGAGCCATTATCTATATTTTTTAACTAAAGCTATTATTTGCCTGCTATCATTGGTTTTGGGTCTATCCACAGTTTGCTACCATCACTCTGGATTTGTGCATGCACTCCTTACATAATCTCACTATGATTTATTCCTATGCATGTCAGTTATGGTACACAATGGAACTGAACATGTAGACAAAAAGAGACGAGCCTTGCGTGGCAATAAAATTTCATGCAGACGTCGCTCCATGGTGGGCGCAAAGGCAGCCCCCTCCACCCATTTCGGATCGTAATCAAGAGGAAGATAACTGTTCTGAGGGGGATTCAGAAGCAGAAGACCACTCCTATTTACCCCATGAGGTCTTCGCTCTAACTTGGCATGCTGATGTTGGTAATATCATGCATATGGTGCCTTGCATTGCTTACTGTATATATCAAAGATGTCATCTGCTTAGTTTAGACATGCTTTCTGTCAATGCCATTTGTTTAGTTTCTTTATCGTATATGTGAATCATGCAATGCCGTCTTGTTTAGCCAGACATCATATATGTGAATTTTGCAATGCCACCCTGGTTAGCCAGTCATCTAATATGTGAATAATATCATGACATCATTTTTATTACGTGTTA
This sequence comes from Aegilops bicornis, assembly GCA_021605145.1. Taxonomy (NCBI): domain Eukaryota; kingdom Viridiplantae; phylum Streptophyta; class Magnoliopsida; order Poales; family Poaceae; genus Aegilops; species Aegilops bicornis. Next base: position 260,604,389 of record CM038674.1, on the reverse strand, counting down.
AATTTGTCAACAATTTTAGTACATTCAATTACTCTTCCTGTGCATCAGCCATTCGGCACGGTCATGGAAAAATCTGGAGTGGAAACACCTTGTTAAACTTGTCCAACTCCGTAAATTGAGGGGCAACAAGCAGAGTGCAGAGTTGGACAAGCTGCGGAGGAAATATACGGATCCGAAGTATGCTCAGTTGGACAAGTTGTGGAGTTTGGAGGATGCTTATCTGGACTTAGCGGCGAGCGCTGCGGACGCGATTAAGCACTTCCGAGGCCAGAAGGGGCACAGAAGGGAAGAGCTATATCGGTCGCAATTCCATAGTCCGGAGCGTCTTCTTCCGTTGACCGATCGGTTGGCCGAATGGGCCGAGCTGAATCGATTATCCGGACTTGCCATGAAGCATGTCACGACTCATTTGTGGCCAGGCGGACCCTAGCTGAAGAGTTATTTTGGCTTAGTGCAGTAGTTCCTTGGTGCGGTACCGCGTATCGACGCAATGAAGCGGTCGGCGTGTATTGAGGGAGCGCGGATGGCTCTTGCTCGTGTCAAGACATACTGGGCGGAGATGAAGGCGGCCACCGACGTTGCATCCCAAGATCCGGACAGGAGCCGAGTACCTGCCGAGCACTATTTTGTGGAAGTCCTGCAGGGCGCTCGTTTAATAGAGACACAGTGCTCGAAGGATATTATGTTTAAATGACATGTATGATTTGTGAAAACAATGTTTCAATATAATATAAGAGCTTTTTATACTCGTGCGTTCAAGTATTAAAACGCCTCATGTGCGGCCATTGATGTATATGTGTATATAACCTGAAAGATGGCAGTCTTCGGCTTCAGCCCCCACGCACATAGTGCGGGGGTGTTTGCGAAAAAGGCGCATTTTCACACTTAATCCAACGTGTTGGTCCTGTGAAGGAGGTGATAGCGTAGCAAACTAGGCAACCGGACTATAATGCTTTAACACTTTCACTTAGCCATAGGAGCTCGATGGTGGGGCTACTATATAGCCCCTAGGGGCACCGCGCTCTCCTGAATTCGGGCACGTATGTGCCTGACCGGGAAACGGCCCTTCGTCAATGCGGGGGAATTCTAAACATTCCACTGAGTCATCGAGTGGTTGACCAGTCTCACGCTATATCATGACAGTCAGTTTTAGGTTTCTCCACTGAGGTGCTCAACCTAGCTCAACCGGGGCACAATCGCAGTGGTTCTCCCAGTGCTACCTTAGCCGATATAACGGAACGTAAGGTACCAAAACATGGGAGCCGGGCAAACCCAACATTTGACCAAAGACATGATCTCGAGCTAATGCATATAAGGCCTAACTTGAGATGCCGAACACTCCCTAAGGTATTCGGTCTTTATGAAAGCAGGCAGAATAATGCCCTAAGCCCCACAGTGTCCAGTGCGGCATAAAAATTCTGCAGTGCGGCCCGATGCCAAAACGCCAGCCTCCTCCTTGGTTATAGTAAGAAACCAGGGGATGTGTATCAACAAGAGACAAGAAAAAGGTTTACGCAGGGTCTTAATCTGAAAAGAATCCTTGCGACGAGTCCCTGCTGCACGTCTGCGCCTGTGTCTCCGTTGTGCCGTATCCTGGACGGGTGTAGCACAGTGTTCATCTGTAAAAGAGAAGAAATTAGTTTGAAAAAGAAAAAATATCATGTGAGAAATGTACTTTATATTAAATAAACAGAGTACGGTTCGGAAGGTGAATAAAATTGAGCTTTATTGTCTCTTTTTGTACGTGCGTGCAGCCCCTTGTATGGGGGTATGCCGCTAGTAGGCGCCGGACTCGTCTAGCCTAGTCCGGGGTTTGAATGACCTATTAAGGTGCTTTTATCAGCGGAGCCGGATTGGTGTGGGGCTGTCAAGGCAGTCTCACATTCTTTCGTGCTCGAGTAACACTTAATACTCCCTTTTAATGAGATGATGCCGCGTGGACCAGGCATTTTAAGTGTAAGAGATGCATAATGCGGTATTGCGTTAAAGCGGGCGAAAGCTTCACGCCCAAAGAGTGCTTGATAGCTACTTTCGAATGGGGCGATGTGGAAGGTTAACTTTTCACGGCGGAAGTTGTCGGATGAGCGAACACAACTTCTAGCAGTAGGGAGCCCGCATACAATGGGCATATGGGCCTGGCATTACCCCTTTGAAGGAGGTGTTGCTATGGCGAATTTTGGTTGGGTCTATCCCCATCCTGCGGATTGTGTCCTGATATATCGTGTTTATGTCCTTTGCCGCCGTCCATGAGGACTTGTGTAAATTGGAATCCGTCGATTATAGGATCCAATATCAAGGCAGTCCATCCTGCGTTCCGGATACTTTTTGAGTAGTCCTGATGGTCGAAGGTGATTGGTTTTGACAACCAGTGTTGGTACTCCTCTAGGGTAGATTGTGCGGCGCATAATTCAATGGGTGCCGCTTTGTTTTCCCCTTTTGTTACTTGAAGTAAGTTTACTGTTTTGACTTCTTGTGGAAATTCTTTTGTTTTCCGGGGCTCTGCTTGTGGTGCTCGTCATCATCCTCACTTGGTGTGTCGAGCCCCTTGTGTACGGCGTTGAGTCTGCCGGACTGCTTGAAGACCCAACAATCTCTGTGGGTATGGTTTGCAAGCTTCCTGAGTCTTGTGGATCTGGCATATCTTGTTCAAGATTTTGTTTAAGTTGGATAGCTCATCGCTATTGTCCTTAAGGGCAGTTTTTATTGTTCCGCCGTGAGCTTTTGAATCCGGCGTTATCGCCGCGCTCTTTGGACCGTTCCTCTTAATCTGGCGCTGGTCCTTGCTGCGTCGTGGTTTTCCATTTCCATCCCTTACTTCGGATGTACTTGGGTGTGATGCGCATCTTGCCAGATAACAATCCTCTCCAGCAAAAGCGGGTCATGAGGCTTGTTAATGCAGCCATGGTTCTCGGCTTCTCTGGCCGAGGTGTCTCAGCGAGCCATTCGTCTCGGACGTTGTGTTTGAAAGCTGCTAAGGCTTGGCGTCCGGACGATCGACTATTTGGTTCTTTTGGTGAGGAACCTGTTCCAGAATTTGCGGGCTGACTCTCCGGGTTGTTGAGTTATATGACTTAAATCGCTCAGATCCGGAGGACGGACATAAGTCCCTTGAAAATTTGCCCGAAAAGCATCCTCGAGCTCTTCCCAGCTTCCAATGGTATTTTCAGGGAGGCTTTTGAGCCAATGCCGAGCTGGCCCTTTGAGCTTGAGGGGTAAGTATTTTATGGCGTGGAGATCATCTCCTCTAGCCATATGTATGTGGAGGATGTAATCCTCAATCCATACTCCAGGGTCTGTTGTTCCGTCGTATGCCTCTATGTTTACGGGTTTGAATCCCGCTGGGAATTCGTGCTCCAACACCTCATCGGTGAAACACAGGGGATGTGCGGCACCCCTATATTTGGGTGTGCCGTGATGTTCGGATATTTGGGGTGTTGCATTGCTTTGAAGAGCTTGCTTTCTCGGCCCATAGATGGACCTAACTGGGCCATCCCTTTGATGTGAATCCTTATGCGGATTATGCATCGGCTTGTGTGCGGCGCCATTTGCCGCTCTCTGTTTGCCGTGGGGTCGCCCATCCGACCGGTGGCCTTCTTGCTTTTTTGATTGTGGGGCTCTCGGCCTCCTCGTCAAATTCGGCGATAGTTTTCTCTTTGGGTAGCTCTTTGTTCGGGCGACTGTCGCCCGTATTTGTCTCATGATGTTGAATACTGTGCTCCATCTGATTCTGAGTGCATCTTCTGCTGTTTTGAGCTTCCGCTTCTGCTTTTTCAGGCTACGCGCAGTGGCGACGAGCCTTTTGTGGAGGTTCTTCTGCTCCAACAATTTTTCCGGCGTGAGATCGTCTGGACTGTTATCTTCGCCGGGGACGGGTTGTTTATCCAAGCTGTCCTGTTCGGACGGTTGCTCGATAGCATGTTCGTCGTCCACCGGTTCGCCCTGCTCTATGGCTGGGTCTTTGTCGAGGCGGGACTTGGTGCGGCGTTTACGTTGCCGTTTTGACTGCTTTTCGACGGGTTTATCCTTCGTAGTGTCCCGTTGTTCCTCGTCGTCACTTCCTTTAGGTGTATCCACCATGCCTACATCATGGGATGAGGTGGTTGCCCAGTACCCTATAGGTGCTGGTTCATGGTTGTCTCCTACATCGTTGAACATACCGTCGATGTCTTCGGAGTCGAAATCGAGCACGTCGTTTAAGCTTTCGACAGTGGCTACAAAGTGGGCGGTGGGTGGGCGTTGAATTTCTTCGTCGTCCGCATCCCAACCTTCTGACCGTAGTCCGCCAGGGCTCTCTGATAAAGAGAGAGACTTTAGTGAATTCAGGATGCCGCCAAAGGGCGAGTCTTGAAAAGATGTCATGGCAGTGAACTCCATGACCGGTGCCCAATTGGATTCGATTGGCGGGGCGTGGAGGGTTCGTAGTCGGAGGGGAGTCCGCGCCTTGAAGTCAAGGTCTTCGCAGCGAGTGGATGGAGTTCGGCTCAATCGCCATTGAGATCGTAGCCCCCGAGGCGGTGTCCAACCAACCATCCTCGATCGGCGAAACTGGCTCCGGATGAAGGGTCGGAGCAGGCACTGGTGCGGCCTCCAGGGCACTGTTCGGCGGCAGAGCTAGATCGTACCCATCGAGACAGTGCGGCGCGCTTGGCTGTGGCTCGAATCCGTCGAAGTTCAAGTCTCCGCGGGCATCGGCCGTATAGTTCGAGCTTACAAATCTGACCTGATGGCCAGGGGCATAGCTTTCGATCTGCTCCAGATGGCCAAGTGAATTGGCCCGCAGTGCAAAGCCGCCGAATACGAAGATCTGTCCGGGGAAAAAAGTCTCACCCTGGACCGCGTCGTTGTTGATGATCGAAGGAGCCATCGGGCCTATAGGTGACGGCACAAAGGAACTCTCAATTAAAGCACCAATGTCGGTGTCAAAACCGGCGGATCTCGGGTAGGGGGTCCCGAATTGTGCGTCTAGGCGGATGGTAACAGGAGACAAGGGACACGATGTTTTTACCTGTGTTCGGCCCTCTCGATGGAGGTAATACCCTACTCCCCGCTTGATTAATATTGATGATATGGGTAGTTCAAGAGTAGCTCTACCACGCGATCAAGGAGGCTAAACCCTAGAAGCTAGCCTATGATATGATTGTTGTTCGTCCTACGGACTAAAACCCTCCGGTTTATATAGACACCGGATAGGGTTAGGGTTACATGAGTCGGTTACAATGGTAGGAGATCTACATATCTGTATCGCCAAGCTTGCCTTCCACGCCAAGGAAAGTCCCATCCGGACACGGGACGAAGTCTTCAATCTTGTATCTTCATAGTCTAGGAGTCCAGCCAAAGATGATAGTTCCGCTATCCGGACACCCCCTAGTCCAGGACTCCCTCAAAGGTCTTCAGAGCAAACAATGCTATCTGACGAAGCGCATGTCTTGCTGGTTACAGATAACTCCTCAGAGGAGGATTCAGAGACAGATGACCAGTCCTATTTCCCCCTGAGGTGCATGCTCTAACTTGGCAGGGTTATGTTCCTCATATCGTGCGCATGGTATCTTGCATTGCTATGTCATTTGCTTAGTTTAGACATGCTTTGTGTGAATGCCACCTGTTTAGTGTCTAATTACCATATATGTGAATTATGCAATGCCATCTTGTTGCAAGACATTATATATGTGAATTATGCAATGCTATCTTGTTGCAAGGCATTATATATGTGAATTATGCAATGCCATGTTGTTTAGCCAAATGTCATATATGTGAATTATATCATGCCATCCTTTTTTTATTTCTCATTGCTTTTGTCGACAATGTTTGTATATTCAATTGATCTTCCTGTGCATCAGCCATTTGAATTGGTGATGGAGAAATCTGGAGTGAAAACAAGGTCTTCAGAGCAGAAAATGCTACCTGCTAAAGCAGATATCTTGCTTTGATTCTGAGATAGCTCTTCAGAGGAGGATTCAGAGGCAGATGACCAGTCCTATTATCCCCCTGAGGTGTATGCTCAAACTTGGCAGGGTTATATTACTCATATCATGCGTATGTTATATTAAAATGCTTAGTTTTTACATCATATACACGATATTGAATGCCATCTCCTTAGTTGACACGTCATATATGCGATTGCCCTCTGCTCACTTACTTAGTATATAAATCATATATTTGAATTATATCATGCCATGATGTTTACATAGACAGCATGTATCTGAATTATGGCATGCTAACCCATTTTCTAAAGACATAATATAGTTATATCATCTCATCCTGTTTACATAGTCATCATATTTTGAATTATGTCATTCTATCCGTGAATTATATCATGTCATCATGTTTGCATCGACGGCATGTTGATTTATGGCATGCCAACCACTTTAATAGACACATCGTATAGTTATATCATGTCATCATGTTTACATAGTCATCATATTTTGAAGTATGTCATTCTATCCTGTTTAGTTAGCCATCATACATGTGAAATTGTGTCATGCTATCCTGTTTAATTAGCCATCATATACGTGAAATTATGTCCTGCTATTCTGTTTGGTTAGACAACATAAATGTGAATTATTTCATGCCCTGTTTTCTTCCCTACTATCCATTGCACCTATCTATGTTACAATGTCTGTACATTCAATTACTTTTCTTGTTTATCAGCCATTTCAATTGGAGGGGGTGATGGCAGTATCTGTGGGAGTAAAAACACGGTCTTCAGAAAAGATCGTGCTACCTATCGATGGAGATAGAACCACGGTTGTACTTGCCCAAGAAGCAGCCCCACTACACATAACCCAGACTCACACAGATTGTACCCCTACCCAGTTGGACAGGGAACCAGCTACACCCCTTCTAACCCCAACCCCAGCAGATAGTAACCCAGTTCCTGTTGACACAGCACCGTCTCCACCACAGAGCACCGAAACACGAGCATTTAGTAAGCCAACCGCAGTGCCCAAAGCACGAGGACCACCACTCCGAACCCCAAGTCAATGCTTAAAGCAGAAGAAGAATTGTTCTCAGGTCAGGTTCCGTAGCTATGGTTCATACTACTTTGCTCTTGCATCACTGTATTTACTCATACCAACTATTCTCAAATTTGAAGGATGCAATTGAAACTCCAATGGCGCAATAGGTATGTTTTAAACCTATTTCTTTAATGTGTTTGCTGTTGTAACTTACTCTATGTTGATTTCAGTTTCAATTGAATAAACAGTTATGTTCTCATGCCATGCACATTACAAGTGTTGTTATTGTTGTGTAGTTTCCACACTTATATTCTGTCTATGCTGCTTTGTCTTAAATAGATATGATTTGAACTGTATCTATCTTGATTTGGCAACATAAACTAGAATGATATAGACCATACAGTGACCATACTACATAGATATATGTTTGTTTCATGCTGTTATCCTGTCCACCTTACTACTGAACTGGATTACCAAAATGAGTTTCATATACTACATTGTAAACCTGTGATGTGTGTGTTTGTTTCTCTTTTAGAACGCAGATAAAATATTGGAGAAGAGTACCCCGTTATGCAATGGAAAAGAAGTAATGCAGATAAGGTTCAAGATAGTGAGACATCCCTATTGGTCTCCAAGAAAGCTGATAAAAACTATATTGAAGACACTGAGACAACCCCAAAGTCCTGTCTTGATGTAGTGTTCGAAAGCTTGGCTACTATCACTGGCACCAAATTTCTTGAACTCATTTGCTGAATCAGTTTGGCTTCTTGAGTCTCAACTTCAAGTTGAAGGACATCGATCAGATGTTAGGCGACATGAAGCCGAAGGACTGAGGAAGTCCCTGCAGAATTCAGATGCATACTTTCTGGTGCAACAACAAGTGCTGGAGGATTTAAGCGCCAAACAAGAGAAAGTTAATAAGCTTGCTAAGCATCTTGCCGACATTATGGGTACCTGTGATATTGTTTCTTGAGCTCTTAAAGTGGTTTCAATTACGGACTTGTTTTGTTGTGGCGTTTATATGCTGCTTTGTTCCCTATATTTGCACCGGTGGCGAACTTTGATGCCGATGTAATATGTGTAATAGCCGTGATAGCCTAGCGTAAGTTGCTTGCTTATTTATTTCCTTATTGTCTTGTTTATTTGTTTTCTTGCAGTCAGTGCAGTTCCTTTTCCGTGGTTTGCTAGTGGCCGCAATAACCTATTTTTTTAAAACTAGGCCACAATAACCATGGGCTACATATTTACTGTAGTTAACATGGGCCTCCTACGGGCCGTAGAAACAATGCGCCTTCTAAGGGCCGTAGAAACAATGGGCCTTCTGCGGCATAGAAACAATGGGCCTTAAACGGGCCGTAGACACAATGGGCCTTCTATGGGTCGTATCATCAATTGGCCTTCTACGGGCCGTATGATCGGTTGGCCAAACATGGGCCAATGACAGACCACATTATGGCCGTAAATGGGCTAGAGTTGAAATCGTCCGTTCATGGGCCGACCATAACGGGCCATCATTAATCGGTCGTATTTGATGACGCTATGAAAACGGCCCAACGTATTAACGGGCCACAAACGGGCCGACTATAACCACGGGCTGAATTTGGCCCAGAAGCAGAAAATGACAGTAATCGCAAGTAAACGAATGCTAGAAATGAGCCCAAGAATAAATGGGCCCTGAGAAGGCCGAAAGATAACATGGGCTGGAAACGGCCCGACGGAATAATGGGCCGTTAATGGGTATAAAGTGATACATTGTTCATTACGGGCCAGTTTTACCACGGGCCGTTAATGGGCCGAGAGTTACTAAGGGCCTCATATGGGCCGAAAGACGTCATGGGCCATACATGGGCCGGAAGTTCAAACGGGCTGGAATTATATTAGACGGCCCAAATGATGCTACTGGGCCTAAGTCGGATAGGCCGTAAACGGGCCCTGGGTTAGCGGGCTGTAAATGTGCTATATGCGAACAAGCTGTTAACAGGCTTGCCGTGGGCCGGCCCGCCACCTTTTGACCAAGTCAAATGGGCCGGCCTTTTCACAGGAATGGGCCTCTATTGGGCCGTGCCACGTGTCGACGTATCATAGGCGCTTTGGGTCCAATGAGTGGATGACATCTGTCCCAACGGTGAGCCGACGTGTTTCCTCCAACCAATGATGATTTTACACGTGGAAAATCCCCATTGGTCGGGTGATAACGGGTTATCGGATCCAAAACCGGACCCGATAGCTTAACGGCGTTCCGTTACGATGGATGCCACATGTCAGTCACCCTTGACGAAAGCACTTCTGTGACGCGTGATTTATCGTCATGGAAGTGGACACTTCTGTGATAATAATTTTGGTAATGTCATGGAACATTCTACGACAGCACAGGTATGAATATCTTGATTCTGTCATAAATTTGTCATGGATGTACATGCAAGACAGAAAACGTGACCTACTGTGACAAACACGTCTCATCACGGAAGTGTATTTTTTTGTAGTGACTCCAGAGCATCGCATCCTAAGCCCGGTTACGCTTCTCGTGGAGCTCGAGGAGCGACTGGCCCAAAAGAGGTGTATCGCAGTCTCTTCGCCCAACATCACCGAGGAAGCTGATGACCATTACTAGCGGCAGGCACTCAAGAATCGGGCTAGAGTATGCGGGCATGTCTCGGCCGCCGGCTACAACATCGAGGTCATCGACAGCGATGGCCTGAGGCGGTCTATGTCACAGGTTAGGTGGCCCACCCCCAACCCCTCATGTTCAACCGCCGTCGATCTCATCCATGGCTGTAGGATCGAAAGTATGTCTAGAGGGGGGTGATTAGACTACTTGACCAAATAACAATCTAGCATTTTCCCAATTTTAAGTCTTGGCAGATTTTAGCAACTTAGCACAAGTCAAGCAATCAACCTACACATGCAAGTCTAAGTGTATAGAAGCGGAATGTAAAACATTGCATATGAAGGTAAAGGGAGGAGTTTGGAGGGAGAAAACGCAATGTAGACACGAAGATTTTTTTCCGTGGTTCCGATAGGTGGTGCCATCATACATCCACATTGATGGGGACTTCAACCCACGAAGGGTAACGGTTGTGCGAGTCCACGGAGGGCTCCACCCACGAAGGGTCCACAAAAAAGCAACCTTGTCTATCCCACCATGGCAATCGCCCACGAAGGACTTGCCTCACTAGGGTAGATCTTCACGAAGTAGGCAATCTCCTTGCCCGTACAAACTCCTTGGTTCAACTCCACAATCTTGACGGAGGCTCCCAAGTGACACCTAACCAATCTAGGAGACACCACTCTCCAAAAGGTAATAGATGGTGTGTGATATGTCTCCAACGTATCTATAATTTTTTATTGTTCCACGCTATTATATTATCCGTTTTGGATGTTTAATGGGCTTTACTATTTATATTATTTTTGGGACTAACCTATTAACCCAAGGCCCAGTGCAAATTGTTGTTTTTTTGCCTATTTCAGTGTTTCGCAGAAAAGGAATATCAAACGGAGTCCAAACGGAATGAAACCTTCGGGAGCGTGATTTTTGGAACAAACGTGATCCAGAGGACTTGGAGTGGACGTCAAGAAATCAACAAGGAGGCCACGAGGCAGGGAGGCGCGCCCCACACCCTCGTGGGCCCCCCGTAGCTCCACCGACCTACTTCTTCCTCCTATATATACCCATATACCCTGAAATCAACCAGGAGCACCACAAAACCCTATTTCCACCGCCGCAACCTTATGTACCCATGATATCCCATCTTGGGGCCTTTTCCGGCGCTCCGCCGGAGGGGGAATCGATCACGGAGGGCTTCTACATCAACACCATAGCCTCTCCGATGATGTGTGAGTAGTTTACCACAGACCTTCGGGTCCATAGTTATTAGCTAGATGGTGTCTTCTCTCTCTTTGGATCTCAATACAAAGTTCTCCTCGATCTTCTTGGAGACCTATTCGATGTAACTCTTTTTGAGGTGTGTTTGTCGAGATCCGATGAATTGTGGGTTTATGATCAAGATTATCTATGAATAATATTTGAATCTTCTCTGAATTCTTTTATGTATGATTGGTTATCTTTGCAAGTCTCTTCGAATTATCAGTTCAGTTTGGCCTACTAGATTGATCTTTCTTGCAATGGGAGAAGTGCTTAGCTTTGGGTTCATCTTGCGTTGCTCGATCCCAATGACAGAAGGGGAAACGACATGTATTGTATTGTTGCCATCGAGGATAAAAAGATGGGGTTTATATCATATTGCTTGAGTTTATCCCTCTACATCATGTCATCTTGCCTAATGTGTTACTCTGTTCTTATGAACTTAATACTCTAGATGCATGCTGGATAGCGATCGATGTGTGGAGTAATAGTAGTAGATGCAGGCAGGAGTCAGTCTACTTTTCGCGGGCGTGATGCCTATATACATGATCATGCCTAGATATTCTCATAATTATGCACTTTTCTATCAATTGCTTGACAGTAATTTTATCACCCACCGTAATACTTATGCTATCTTGAGAGAAGCCACTAGTGAAACCTATGGCCCCTGGGTCTATTTTCCATCATATTAATCTCCCTTCGACTAGCTATTTCTGTTGCCATTTATTTTGCAATCTTTACTTTCAATCTTTATCATAAAAATACCAAAAATATTATCATCTCCATCAGATCTCACTTTTGCAAGTGGCCGTGAAGGGATTGACAACCCCTTTATCGCGTTGGTTGCAAGTTTCTTATTTGTTTGTGTATGTACGAGGGACTTGCGTGTGGCCTCCTACTGGATTGATACCTTGGTTCTCAAAAACTGAGGGAAATACTTACGCTACTTTGCTGCATCACCCTTTCCTCTTCAAGGGAAATCCAACGCATGCTCAACAGGTTGCAAGAAGGGTTTCTGGCGCCGTTGCCGGGGATTCTACGCACAAGTCAAGACATACCAAGTACCCATCACAAACTCTTATCCCTCGCATTACATTATTTGCCATTTGCCCCTCGTTTTCCTCTCCCCCACTTCACCCTTGCCGTTTTATTCGCCCTCTCTTTCTGTTCGCCTCTTTTTCGCTTGCTTCTTGTTTGTTTGTGTGTTGGATTGCTTGCTTGTCACGATGGCTCAAGATAATACTAAATCGTGTGACTTTGCCAATACCAACAACAATGATTTTCTTAGCACTCCGATTGCTCCTCTTACCGATGCTGAATCTTGTGAAATTAATGCTGCTTTGGTGAATCTTGTCATGAAAGATCAATTCGCTAGCCATCCTAGTGAAGATGTCGCTACCCATCTAAACAGCTTTGTTGATTTGTGTGATATGCAAAAGAAGAAAGATGTGGACAATGATATTGTCAAATTGAAGCTATTTCCTTTTTCGCTTAGAGATCGTGCTAAAACTTGGTTTTCGTATTTGCCTAAAAATAGTATTGATTCATGGAATAAGTGCAAAGATGCTTTTATCTCTAAGTATTTTCCTCACGCTAAGATCATCTCTCTTAGAAACAATATTATGAATTTTAAGCAACTTGATCATGAACATGTTGCACAAGCTTGGGAGAGAATGAAATTAATGATACGTAATTGCCCTACACATGGTTTGAACTTGTGGATGATTATACAAAAAATTTATGCCGGATTGAATTTTTCTTCTAGAAATCTTTTAGATTCGGCCGCGGGAGGCACTTTTATGGAAATCACTTTAGGAGAAGCTACTAAACTCCTAGATAATATTATGGTTAATTATTCTCAATGGCACACTGAAAGATCTACTAGTAAAAAGGTGCATTCAATTGAAGAGATTAATGTTTTGAGTGGAAAGATCGATGAACTTATGAAATTGTTTGCTAATAAGAGTGTTTCTTCTGATCCTAATGATATGCCTTTGTCTACTTTGATTGAGAATAATAATGAATCTATGGATGTGAATTTTGTTGGTAGGAACAATTTTGGTAACAATGCTTATAGAGGAAACTTTAATCCTAGGCCGTATCCTAGTAATTCCTCTAATAATTATGGTAATTCCTACAACAACTCTTATGGAAATTTTAATAAGATGCCCTCTGATTTTGAGACTAGTGTTAAATAATTTATGATTTCTCAAAAGAATTTCAATGCTTTGCTTGAAGAAAAAATGCCTAAGATTGATGAGTTGGCTAGGAACATGGATATAATTTCTCTTGATGTTGATTCTTTGAAACTTAGATCTGTTCCACCCAAGCATGATATCAATGAGTCTCTCAAGGCTATGATAATTTCCATTGATGAGTGCAAAGAAAGAACCGCTAGGATGCGTGCTAAAAAAGATTGCTTTATGAAAGCGTGTTCTTCTAGTTTTCATGAATAATAAGGATGAAGATCTAAAAGTGATTGATGTTTCTCCTATTAAATCCTTGTTTTGCAATATGAATCTTGATAATGATGGGACTGGAGATGAGTCAACTTTAGTTAAAAGGCGTCCCAATGATTCGGAGTTTTTAGATCTTGATGCAAAAATTGATAAAAGTGGGATTGAAGAGGTCAAAACTTTACATAGCAATGAACCCACTATTTTGGATTTCGAGGAATTTAATTATGATAATTGTTCTTTAATAGATTGTATTTCCTTGTTGCAATCCGTGCTAAATTCTCCGCATGCTTATAGTCAAAATAAGGCTTTTACTAAACATATAATTGATGCTTTAATGTAATTTTATGAAGAAAAGATTGAATTGGAAGTTTTTATCCCTAGAAAACTTTATGATGAGTGGGAACCTACTATTAAAATTAGAATTCAAGATCATTAATGCTATGCTTTGTGTGATTTGGGTGCTAGTGTTTCCACGATTCCAAAAACTTTGTGTGATACGTTAGGTTTTCGTGAATTTGAAGATTGTTCTTTAAACTTGCACCTTGCGGATTCCACCATTAAGAAACCTTGCGGAGGCAACCCAATTTTATTTTTGTTTCTTGATTTTTGGTTCTGTTTAGTAATAAATCTTTGATCTAGCCTCTGGTTAGATGTGTTTTTATGTTTTAATTAGTATTTGTGCCAAGTAGAACCTTTGGGAAGACTTGGGTGAAGTCTTTTTGATCTTGCTGTAAAAAACAGAAACTTTAGCGCTCACGAGATTAGCTACAACTTGTTACTGGAGAGAGATATTTAGTTGATTCTTTTTGCAGATGATTAATAGATAAATTCCTCACGTCCAACAGTTTGTTTTAGAATTTTTGGAGTTCCAGAAGTATGTGTTTGATACAGATTACTACAGAGTGTTCTGTTTTTGACAGATTCTGTTTTTTCGTGTGTTGTTTGCTTATTTTGATAAATCGATGGCTAGTATCGGAGATTATGAACCATAGAGAAGTTGGAATACAGTAGGTTTAACACCAATATAAATAAAGAATGAGTTCATTACAGTACCTTGAAGTGGTTTTTTGTTTTCTTTCGCTAACGGAGCTCACGAGATTTTCTGTTAAGTTTTGTGTTGTGAAGTTTTCAAGTTTTGGGTAAAGATTTGATGGATTATGGAACAAGGAGTGGCAAGAGCCTAAGATTGGGTATTCCGAAGGCAACCCAAGGTAAAATCCAAGGACAACCAAAAATTCTAAGCTTGGGGATGCCCCAGAAGGTATCCTCTCTTTTGTCTTCGTCCATCGGTAACTTTACTTGGAGCTATATTTTTATTCACCACATGATATGTGTTTTGCTTGGAGCATCTTGTATGATTTGAGTCTTTGCTTTTTAGTTCACCACAATCATCCTTGCTGTACACACCTTTTGGGAGAGACACACATTAATTGGAATTTATTAGAATACTCTTTGTGCTTTTTGAGCTAAATAATTTTGCTCTAGTGCTTCACTTATATATTTTAGAGCACCGTGGTGGTTTTATTTTATAGAAATTATTGATCTCTCATGATTCACTTATATTATTTTGAGATTCCTTTAGAACAGCATGGTAATTTGCTTTGGCTATAAAATTAGTCCTAATATGATAGGCATCCAAGATGGATATAATAAAAACTTTCATATAAGTGCATTGAATACTAGGAGAAGTTTGATACTTAATGATTGTTTTGAAATATGGAGATAGAGATATTAAAGTTGTGCTAGTTGAGTAGTTGTGAATTTGAGAAATACTTGTGTTGAAGTTTGCAAGTCCCGTAGCATGCACGTATGGTAAACGTTGTGTAACAAATTTGAAACATGAGGTGTTCTTTGATTGGCATCCTTATGAGTGGCGGTCGGGGACGAGCGATGGTCTTTTCCTACCAATCTATCCCCCTAGGAGCATGCACATAGTGCTTCATTTTTGATGACTTGTAGATTTTTGCAATAAGTATGTGAGTTCTTTATGACTAATGTTGATTCCATGGATTATACGCACTCTCAACCTTCCACCATTGCTAGCCTCTTCGGTACCGTGCATTGACCTTTCTCACCTTGAGAGTTGGTGAAAACTTTGCCGGTGCATCCAAACCCCGTGATACGATACGCTCCATCACACATAAACCTCCTTATATCTTCCTCAAAACAGCAACCATACCTACCTATTATGGCATTTCCATAGCCATTCCGAGATATATTCCATGCAACCTTCCAACGTTCCGTTTATTATGACACACTTCATCATTGTCATATTGCCTTGCATGATCATGTGTAGCGACCAGACCTCAAACAGTCTGATCTCTGTGCATCAGTGTCATCCCTGGATCGGTAATGCCGACATGCACAATACTTGAGGATTTATAACAGAGTAGCAATCACACACTTATTACATCGAATGTCACAAAAGAGAACTTATTACAATAAATATGGCTTAGGGCCATCTAATACGATAACAGCGGAAGGCTTGGAAGATAAAGTGAGTCCATCAACTCCAACGGCATCACTGAGTGAAAGACCACGACCTAAGGCACCTTACTCGTCGTCTGAAAAGTCTGCAACATGAATGTTGCAGCCTGAAAACGGGTCAGCACATGGAATATGCTGGCAAGGCAACACAAAAGAGTAATTGAGGGAGTTCCGGACTAGGGGGTGTCCGGATAGCCGAACTATCATCATCGGCCGGACTCCAAGACTATGAAGATACAAGATTGAAGACTTCGTCCCGTGTCCGGATGGGACTTTCCTTGGCGTGGAAGGCAAGCTTGGCGATACGGATGTGTAGATCTCCTACTATTGTAACCGACTCTGTGTAACCCTAACCCTATCCGCTGTCTATATAAACCGGAGGGTTTTAGTCCGTAGGACGAACAACAATCATACCATAGGCTAGCTTCTAGGATTTAGCCTCTTTTGATCTCGTGGTAGATCCACTCTTGTAACACACATCATCAATATTAATCAAGCAGGACGTAGGGTTTTACCTCCATTAAGAGGGCCCGAACTCAGGTAAAACATCGTGTCCCTTGTCTCCTGTTACCATCCGCCTAGACGCATAGTTCGGGACCCCTACCCGAGATCCACGGTTTTGACAACGACATTGGTGCTTTCATTGAGAGTTCCTACGTGTCGTCACCGATAGGCCCGATGACTCCTTCGATCATCAACAACGATGCGGTCCAGGTGAGACTTTTCTCCCGGACAGATCTTCGTGTTCGGCTTTACTGCTCGGCCAATTAAGCAGCCATCTGGAGCAGATCAAAAGCTACGCCCGGGCCGTCAGTCAGATTTGAAGATTTAAACTATACGGCCGATATCCGCGGAGACTTGATCTTCGACGGATTCGAGCCGCAATAACTGCGCCCGCCTTGTCTCGATGGGCATGATCTAGCTCTCTGACGAGCGATTGCCCTGGAGGCCGCACCAGAGTCCGCTCCGACCCTTAATCCGGAGACGGATTCCCCGATCAAGGACGAGTGGTTGGACACCGCCTCGGGGGCTTTAATCTCTACGGCAATCGAGCCGAACTCCATCCATGTCCTTTGCGAAGAGCTCGACTCCAGGGTGCCGGACTCCTCTCCGGACTCCGAACCCTCCGCGCCCTTGCCAATCGAATCCGATTGGGCGCCCGTTATGGAGTTCACGACGCGGACATCTTCGGCACTCGCCCTTTGGCGACATCCTGAATTCACTAAAGTCTCTCTCTTTATCCGGAAAGCCTGGCGGACCACGGTCGAGAAGGTTGGGATACGGACGACGAAGAAATTCAACGCCCACCCACCACCCACTTCGTAGCCTTGCCGATAGCCTACACGGCGTGCTCGATTTCGACTCAAGACATCGACGGTATGGACGACGATGTAGGAGACAACAATGAACCAGCACCTATAGGATGCTGGACAACCTCACCCCATGATGTATACATGGTGGATACACCTAAAGGAAATGAAGACGAGGAGCAACGGGACGCTACGAAGGATAAATCCCTCGAAAATCAGTCAAAACGGAAACGTAAACGCCGAACAAAGTCCCGCCTCAACAAAGACCTAGCCATAGAGCAGGGCGAACCGGTGGACAACGAACAAGCTATCGAGCAATCATCCGAACAAGACAACTTGGATAAACAATCTGTCCCCGGCAAAGACAACAGTCCGGACGATCTCACACCGGACAAACCATTGGAGCAAAATGACCTCTAGAAAAGGCTCGTCGCCACTGCGCGTAGCCTGAAAAAGCAGAAGCGGAAGCTCAAAACAGCGGAAGATGCACTCAGGATTAGATGGAGCAAAGTATTCAGCACCGCAGATAAATGTGACGATCGCAACAACAACAAAGAGCTACCGAAAAGAAAGCTACTGCCCGAATTGACGAGGAGGCCTTAGAGCCCCCACAATTAAAAAGCAAGAAGGCCACCCGGTCGAATGGGCGACCTCACGGCAAAAGAGAGCGGCGAATGGCGCCAAGACACAAGCCAATATGCGATCCGCATAAGGATTCACATCAAGAGGATGGCCCATTAGGTCCATCTATGGGCCAAGAAAGCAGGCTCGTCAAAGCAATGCAATACGCCAAAATTTTGAAGATCACGGCACACCCAAATATAGGGCGCCGCACACCCCTATGTTTCACCGATGAGGTGCCGGATCATGAATTTCCGGTGGATTCAAACCCGTAAACATAGAGGCATACGACGGAACAACAGACCACGGAGTTCGGATCGAGGATTACATCCTCCACATACACATGGCTAGAGGAGACGATCTCCACGCCATAAAATACTTACCCTTACTCAAAGGGCCAGCTCGGCATTGGCTTAAAAGCCTCCCGAAAATACCATTGGAAGCCGGGAGAGCTCGAGGATGCATTTGGGCAAATTTTCAGGGACTTATGTCCGCCCTCAGGATTTGACGATCTAAGTCACATAACTCAACAGCCGGAGAGTCAGCCGGAAATTCGGAACAGGTTCCTTACTAAAAGAACCAAATAGTCGATTGTCCGGACAAGCCTTAGCAGCTTTCGGACACAACGTCCGAGGGCGAATGGCTCGTGAGACACCTCGGCCAAGAAAAGCCAAGAACAATGGCCGCATTAACAAGCCTCATGACCCGCTTTTGCGCGGGAGAGGACAGCTGGCTGGCTAGATGCAGCACCAGCGACCCGAGTACATCCGAAACCAGGGATGGAAATGGGGAATCACGACGCAGAAAAGATCAGCGCCGGAATAAAGAAAATGGCCCAAATAATACAGCGGTCAACGCCGGATTCAAAAGCTGTCGGCCGAACAACAAAACACTGCCCCTAAAGGATAACAGTGACGAGCTATCCAACCTAAACAAGATTCTGGATAGACATGTCAAATACATGGTACCTCCGGAAGCCTCGCAAACCATACCCACAGAGATTGTTGGGTCTTCAAACAGTCCGTGATGAACGCCGAACACAAGGGGCTCGACACACCAAGTAAAGATGACGACGAGCACCACAAGCGTAACCCGGAAAACAAAAAACTTTCCCACAGGAGGTTAAAACAGTAAACTCACTTCACGTGATCAAAAGGAAAAACAAAGCGGCGCCCCCTAAAAGGCGCGCCGCACACTGGTTGTCAAAACCAATCACCTTTGACCATCAAGACTATTCCGATAATACCCGGAACGCAGGATGGACTGCCTTGATATTGGACCCTATAATCGACGGATTCCAATTTACACAAGTCCTCATGGATGGCGGCAGTGACATCAACCTGATATATCAGGGCACAATCCGCAGGATGGGGATAAACCCAACCAAAATTTGCCGTAGCAACACCTCCTTTAAAGGAGTAATGCCAGCCCATATGCCCATTGTACGGGCTCCATACTGCTAGAAGTTGTGTTTGGTTCATCCGACAACTTCCGTCGCGAAAGGTTACTCTTCCATGTCGCCCCGTCTAAAAGTAGCCATCAAGCACTATTGGGACGCGAAGCTTTCGCCCGTTTTAACACAATACCGCATTATGCATCTCTAACACTTAAAATGCCTGGTCCACGCGACATTATCTCGTTAAAAGGAAGTATTAAGTGTTACTCGAGCACGGAAGAAGGGGGGACTGCATCGACAGCTCCATAGCCATCCGGCTCCACTAGGCAAAGAACCTGAAATTGGTCATTCAAACCCCGGACACGGATAGACGAGTCCGGCGCCTACTAGCGGCATACCCCCATACGAGGGGCTACATGCATGTATAACAAGAGACAATAGAGCTCAATTTTATTCTTCGAACCGTACCCTGTTTATTTAATATTAAGTACATCTTTCGCACGATCCTTTTTCTTTCAAACTAAGTTCCTCTCTTTTACAGATGAACAACATGCTACACCCGTCCAGGATACGGCTGCGGAGACACAGCGCAGGCGTGCAGCAGGGACCCGTTGCAAGGATTCTTTCGATTAAGACCTGCGTAAACCTTTTTTCACTTTGTCTCTTGTTGATATACATTCCCTAGTTCCTTAATATAAGCGAGGAGGAGGCTGGTGCTTTGGCATTGGCCGCACCAGAATTTTTATGGCGTGCACGGACACAAGGGGCTCAGGGCATTATTCTACCCATTTTCATAAAGACCGAATACCTTAGGGAGTATTCGGCATCTCGAGTTAGGCCTTATATGCATCAGCTCCGAATCATTTCTTTGGTCAAATGTTGGGTTGCCCGGCTCCTGTGTTTTGCTGCCTTACGTTCCGTTTTCACGGCTAACGCGGCACCGGAGAACTACTGCGATTGTGCCCGGTTCGCCGGGCGAGCACCTCGGTAGAGAAAGCCAAAACTTTGTCATGATATAGCGAGAGACTGGTCAACCACTCGATGACTAACAGGAATGTTTAGGATTCCTCCGCATTAACGAAGGACCGGTTTTCGTCAGGCACATATGCACCCCGAATTCGGAGAGTGCGGTGCCCCGAGGCTATATAGTAGCCCCACCCTCGAACTCCTATGGCTAAGTGAAAATGATAAAGCATTATAGTCCGGTTGCACGGTTTGCTACGCTTATCACCTCCTTAACAGGACCAAGACATTGGATTAAGTGTGAAAACAGCTTTTTGCAAACACCCCGCACTATGTGCGTGGGGGCTGAAGCCAAGGACTGCCATCTTTCAGGTTATATACACATATACATAAACGGCCGCACAGGGAGTAGTTTACTACTTGAACGCACAAGTATAAAAAGCATTTATATTACATTGAAACATTGTTTTCACAAATCATACATGTCATTTAAACATAATATCCTTCGAGCACTGCGTCTCTATTAAACAAGCGCCCGTCAGGACTTCTTCAAAGTAATGCTCGGCAGGTACTCGGCCTCTGTCCGAATCCTGGGATGCAACGTCAGTGGCCTTCATCTCTGCCCAGTATGTCTTGACACGGCAAGAGCCATCCGCGCTCCCTCAATACATGCCGATCGCTTCATCGCGTCGATACGCGGCATCACTCCAAGAAACTGCTGCACTAAACCAAAATAGCTCTTCGGCTGGGGTCCGTCCGGCCACAAGTAAGTCAAGACATGCTTCATTGCAAATCCGGACAATCGATTCAGCTCGGCCCATTCGGCCAACCGATCGGTCAGCGGCAGAGGACGCTCCGGACTATGGAATTGCGACCAATATAACTCTTCCCTTCTGTGCCCCTTCTGGCCCCGGAAGTGCTCAACTGCGTCCTGGCGCTTCGCCGCCAAGTACAGATAAGCATCCTCTGAACTCCACAACCTATCTAATCGAGCATACTTTGGATCCGTATATTTCCTCCGCAGTAAACGGTTTTCCAGCCGCAATTGCTGACGACTCAACTCCTCCTTGGCAGGTCTCAAAGCCGATTGGGCATTCTTGGATTCGGCCGGCCTTTTTAGGCCCTCTTGTTCCACTTGACGTTCTTTCTCAAGAACCTCGCAGCGATCGGTAGTATTCCTCAACTTTTGGCCATATCGGCCATCTCCTCTTTGCTTTGGCGGTGAGCAGCCCGTTCGACTTCTAGCTCTTGGCCGCCTTTAAAGCAGCCGCATTACTAATTCTGGCTTGCTCTTTCGCAGGCAAGTTACGCCCGCAGCTCTTCCAGACGGCGGTACCATCTGCATTAAGCATATGATTAGTAAGACATGGGCGTCAAGCTCCCTTACCAGGTGTCCGCATAGAAGTCGCATACCTTGTGACTCGTCAAACCGTTTATTGACCAGCGTGATGTCCGCATCCGCCTCATCAAGTTGCAGCTTTAGTTCGGCATATTCATCAGTCCGGCTGGCCTCCGGACGCCCCGCCACCTGTTTAGGAGCGGCGATATGTTAAAATTGAGAATTTGATCCTCGGCACGTCGTCAATTTTGACAACATATCGAGTCTCACGAGCTCTGCTAAGAAGGGCTGAGGTCCGAACTACAAGGTACAATTTTGGTTATCTTCATAAATAAATACAGGGATGTTCCTTATTTACAAAGACCCCTTCTTTTTCCTTACGGCTGGCTGGAGAGCTGATCCCCTAGGGGAAATAATGCAGTTGGGTTACTTCCTCAAAGACCGGACTCTCTGCCAAGATTCCTTCCCTCTTTGAGGCCTTGACCTCCGGATCTTCAGCGGTACTCTTCTCTCCTCGGAAGGTGGGACTCTTAATCCCTCCTTCCTTGATATCCTCCTTCGCAGAGGCGGTTGCTTCCCGCTCCCCCTTCGCCTTCTTCAAAGGGCGCGACCTTCAACATCTTGGTGACATGGGATCCGGCGTGGTCTCCGGGAGGAGCCGGACACCTTATTAACTTTGCCTTGGCTATCCACTCTGTTCAAGAAACGGCTCCTTTAAAGGGTATATATATATAATAAATGAATGAACAGCTTGTCCGATTCTGGGACTACTTACTTGAGTATCTGGCGATTGCAGCTTAGTCCTGCGTCCTCTGTCAAGTCCGGACACTTCTCTTGTGATCGAAGAACAGTTTATACATCTCCACAGGCGTCGTGCCCATAAAATTTTGGAGAGCTCGTGGTCCCTCGGATTGAATTCCCACAGGAGGAGGCGGCGTTCTTGCAGGCTGAAGGCGCGGATCACCATAACCTGCGCCACTTTGCAGCAGATTGATCCCTCTTTCCTGGAGGTCTCGAATACGGCCCTGCAGCAAGGGAACGTCCTTTGACGGCCCCCAGTCGAGCCCCTTGTTGGCCCATGATACCAGCCGATGTGGTGGACCTGAGCAGAAGGCAGGGAGCGCCGCCCATTTGGTGCCCCTGGGAGCGGTGATATAAAACCACTCCCGTTGCCAACTAAGCTCCTCTTGAAAAGAGCCCTCGGGCCACGGAGCCTCAGCACATTTGCTTATGACCGCCCCTCCGCACTCCGCTTGCTGCCCCTTGATCATCTTTGGCTCCACCTTGAAGGTCTTGAGCCACAATCCAAAGTAGGGGGTAATATGGAGGAAGGCCTCACATGCGACAATGAATGATGAGATATGGAGGATGGACTCCGGATTCAAGTCATGGAAATCAAGCCCATAATAAAACATGAGCCCCTGCACAAAGGGGTCCGTCGGAAAGCCTAAACCCCGAAGGAAGTGGGACACGAACACCACGTTCTCGCCAGGCTCAGGAGTGGGAGTGACCTGCCCTGGAGCAGGCAGCCTATGCGAGATCTCGCCGGTCAGATACCTGGCGTCTCGCAGCTTTAGCACATCTTCTTCTGTGACGGAGGAAGACATCCATCGGCCGTGCTAGTCGGAGCCGGACATCGTCGAAAGTCCGAAGCGCCTGAATCTGAAGCTTTGGGTGTTGGAACACGAAGCGCGAGGCGAACTCGATGGAGGGTGTAAAAAGAAGAGGGCCTTGGTCTCACTATAAAGAGGTTGAATACCAAGAGCCCACCTCGTGGTGGATTAGGACTCGCCTTTGATAGAGAAGGCAGGCCAACGGGCACGGTTGGGTTACCCACGTGCGTATTGATGAGAATCCCGGAATAAGGGGGGCACGATCTACGCTTTGATAAGACGTGCCAAGGAAACCGCCTCGCTAAACACGCTGAGGTGGAACAATAAAAAACGATTCATATAAAGGCCTGGCCGTGGTGTGATGTCACGCCGCGGAATGCGTCAGCAGATCTGTGCAAAAATTATTCTCTCTACGGTGTTATGTGGAACTTGTTTTGCAGAGCGGACACTATCCTGGTGTTCACAATCTTCTATAAATTATTCGGAGGAAGAACCCGCCTTGCAATGCCGAAGACAATATGCGCGCCGGACTCGTGCGTCATTGAAGCCTGGTTCAGGGGCTACCGAGGGAGTTCCAGATTAGGGGTGTCCGGATAGCCGAACTATCATCATCGACCGGACTCCAAGACTATGAAGATACAAGATTGAAGACTTCGTCTCGTGTCCAGATGGGACTTTCCTTGGCGTGGAAGGCAAGCTTGGCGATACGGATGTGTAGATCTCCAACTATTGTAACCGACTCTGTGTAACCCTAACCCTATCCGGTGTCTATATAAACTAGAGGGTTTTAGTCCGTAGGACGAACAACAATCATACCATAGGCTAGCTTCTAGGGTTTAGCCTCTTTTGATCTCGTGGTAGATCCACTCTTGTAACACACATCATCAATATTAATCAAGCAGGACGTAGGGTTTTACCTCCATCAAGAGGGCCCGAACCTGGGTAAAACATCGTGTCCCTTGTCTCCTGTTACCATCCGCCTAGACGCACAGTTCGGGACCCCCTACCCGAGATCCGCCGGTTTTGACACCGACAGTAATGAAAAGAATAAATAGCTACCACTACATGCATATTTGGCTGGTGGAGGCTGTATGGTTAATACGTTTTGCGGAAAGCCAATTTTTCCCTACAACAAAGGAATAAATTTTATTTAACTATCATGGTGGTTGTTAAACATTGAGAAGGTTCACCCAACTCAATCCCAATTAAACATCATCATTAAACCCAATCAAATTATATTAAGAGTGATGAGATCCACATGATAATCCAAGAACTAGATACTCAAGATGTCCATAACCGGGGACACGGCTAACCATGATTAGTTTGTACACTCTGCAGAGGTTTGCGGACTTTTCCCCACAAGACACGATCTCCTCCGTTGGATTTCTCGCACTACATAATGTTTGAGAAACAGATGACCGAGACACAATCTTTCCGAAGAGGTCCCCTTAACCGATAGATAGGTCGGTACACCTACAATCCCCTACATCTGCTAGCCCATCATAGAAAGGTTTCCCACGACTTACTCAACTATGCCAGAGCCCATAATGGCATGTGGCTGCACACAGAAGTTTCTAGCATGAATAATCTTATGATCCCTTTGAGCCTGGGTGGCAGTCCATAGGAGAATCACACGGTACCAGGATTTCCAAAAATACAGTGCAACACTTTGGGTTCCCAGGTGCCTCAATCCACACAGATGTGTATTAAAGTTGCCACCTTAAATTAACCATTAATTAACAATACTCACATTTGTCATGGATACACTCACCCAATCCACGTCTACAAGCATATCATAGCAATGTAAGCAACGTAGAAGTAACTCCCAAAGGTTTGGTAATAAACAGGACAGTAGGTACTACCTCATCTACTTCCCAAAACCCACATATTAATTAGATCCTAATCATGCAATTGTTTGAGGATTTATCTAAAGTAATAAAACTGGGTAGTAAAGAGATATGATCAAAGTGTTACTTGCCTTGCTGATGATCCATGAAACCTAGAGACTCGTAGTAGCACACTTCGCACTTCGGGTACTCTATAGCAAACAAACAAGCATACAATAAGCAATCAAGCAAAGATGCATGGGTAAAACTCAAATAAGAAGATCTAACCAGAAAGTTCAACTGAATAACTCCAGTTTGCAAAAAGAATCAAATCAAACGAAGCAACGAAACTCAAACTGCGAAAGAAACAAGCTTCGATTAATAATCTGGACTAAAGTCAAATTTTACAGTAGCAAAAACTTGTTTAAGTTGATTAACCAGAAAGAGGGCTTCGAGACGAAACTCTAGGTGCTTGAATCGCCTGATTCCGATAAACGAGAAAAAATTTAAACTAAAACGAAAATCGGGTAAGAAATCACGGTCGAAAATAATCGCGAAAAACCCTAGACGGTGATAATCATTTATTAAAACAAACGAACGAACGGGCGTTCGCTAAATAACTAAACCGTGAAAAAAATAAAACCGATCTATAAAAAAATAAACCGCGGGTTCTTTTAAAAAACCATATGGTTTTTCGAAGAAAACCGTGGCGTGATTGCTACCTCCCATGAGGCTCCGAGGCGGGCGGGCGGGGCTCCTGGGCGGGCGGGCAGTGATGGTCGGCAATGAGGCGAGAGGCGGCGGAGGCGGCGTCAAGGGCGAATCCGGCGGCGGCGGCGGCTTAGGGTTAGGGTTAGGCGCAGGTGGGCTCGGGTGGGCTGGGGATCGCGGGCGGCGGATTATAAGAGGGCGTAGGCTGGGGAGTCCTGGCCGGTTACGGCCCGGAGTCGGTTCTTTTTTTAAAATAATTCCGCGCAGAAAAACGAAGAAAACAAATACTAAACGAACTCCAAAAATCCTGAAATAAAATTTCCCCATCCTCTAAAAATCTACCGGACAAGGTGAACATTTATTTGGGACTCTAATGCAATTTTGAAAAACGCATATTTTTCCTAATTCAAATAAAATAGCGATAAAACTCCGAATAAAATTCTTATTTGATTTCAATATTATATCTCCAATATTTCTTTATTTTGAGGAAGTAATTTTATCCTCTCTCTTTTATTTTCATAAAAGAAATATTTGAAGAGAAAATAATTAAAATCAAACGATCCTCTTTTCAAAATTCGAGAAAACTCAAATATGAAAATAACGATATTCCCAACTCTCTCCGTGGGTCCTTGAATTGCATAGAATTTCTAGGATTGAGCAAAAATGCAATAAAATATGATATGCAATGATGACCTAATGTATAACATTCCAAATTGAAAATTTGGGATGTTACAAACCTACCCCCCTTAAGATGAATCTCGCCCTCGAGATTCGGGTTGGCTAGAAAATAGGTGAGGGTGATCCTTCCGTAGGTCTTTCTCTCGTTCCCAGGTGGCTTCATCTTCGGTATGGTGGCTCCACTGAACCTTGCAAAACTTGATAACTTTGCTGCATGTAACTCGGTTGGCAAACTCGAGAATCTTGACTGGTTTCTCCTCATAGGTCAAATCGCTATCCAACTGAATCGCTTCCAGTGACACTGTATCTCTCAGAGGGATATCAACCATCTCTATGTGGCACTTATTCAACTAAGAAACGTGGAACACATCATGAAATCCTGACATTCCTTCGGGCAATTCCAACTTGTAAGCAACTTCTCCCATACGTTCCAAAACTTTGTATGGTCCCTCATAACATGGTGCTAACTTTCCGTTAACTCCAAAGCACTTCACTCCTCGAAGGGGTGATACACGAAGATACACTTTGTCTCCAACTTCGTAAACTGTCTCCTTGCGTTTAGAATCCGCATAGCTCTTCTGCCTGGACTGGGCTACTTTGAGTCTATCGCGTATCAGCTTAACCTTCTCTTCAGACTCTTTAATCAAATCCGGTCCAAACAACTGCCAGTCTCCAACTTCATCCCACAACAACGGTGTCCTGCACCTCCTTCCGTACAATGCTTCGAAAGGGGCCATCTTCAAACTGGCTTGATAGTTGTTGTTGTAAGAGAACTCTGCGTAAAGCAAATTGTCGTCCCAACTAGATCCATAATCTAGCGCACAAGCTCTCAACATGTCCTCCAAAATCTAATTGACTCTCTCGATGCATCCCATCATCTGCAGTGAAAAGTTGTCTTGAACTCTAGCTTTGATTCCCAAAGTTTCATGCAATCGATTCCAAAACTTTGATGTAAACCGGGTTCGTCTATCCGATACAATGCTCCTCGTAACTCCATGCAAACATACGATCCTGGTCATGTATATCTTTGCCAACTTAGCACTGGTGTAAGTGGTCTTCACTGGGATGAAATGAGCTACTTTCGTCAAACGATCGACTACAACCCATATCGAGTCATAGCTTGAACGAGTCCATGGCAATCCCGTGATAAAATCCATGCCTAGCTTGTCCCACTTCCATTCGGGTATCGGCAATGGTTGTAGCAATCTTGATGGCTCCTGATGCTCTGCCTTCATTCTCTGACATACATCACAAACTGCTACATACTCCGCAATATCCTTCTTCATTCCGGTCCACCAGTAACTATCCTTCAAATCCAGGTACATTTTATTATTTCCTGGGTGAATCGAATATGGCGAATCATGGGCCTCCTGCAAAATTAGCTTCCTAATCTCCTGATCATTTGGCACATATACGCAGTCCTCAAACCATAAGGTATCATGCTCATCCTCACGAAATCCTTTAGCCTTTCCTTTGCTCATCCTTTCTTTTATCTCGGCAATGTCCTTGTGCGTCTTCTAAGATTCTCCGATCTTATCCATCAAAGTAGACTGAATCTCCAATGCTGCTACATAGCCTCTCGGAACTATCTCCAAACATAGCTCGCGAAGATCCTCTACTAACTCCTTGGGTAACTCTCTGGTCATGAGTGTATTGACATGACTCTTGCGGCTCATCGTATCGGCTACTATGTTAGCCTTTCCGGGATGATAATGCAACTTCATATCATAATCCTTAATGAGTTCCAACCATCTACTCTGCCTGAGATTCAACTCCTTCTGCGTGAAGATATACTTCAAACGCTTGTGATCCGTGTATACCTCACAATGGTTTCTGATGATAAAATGTCTCCAAGTCTTCAACGCATGCACTACGTCTGCTAACTCCAAATCGTGGGTAGCGTAATTCAACTCATGGGGTTTAAGCTGTCGTGAGGCAAACAACTCTTCCCTCCTGCATAAGTACGGCTCCAAGTCCTCGACGAGCAGCGTCGCAATACACTTCATAATCCTTGTGTTGATCTGGCAGAATCAACACTGGTGATGTAACCAAGCGTTTCTTCAACTCCTGAAAACTGACCTCACATTCCTCAGTCCATTTGAACTTGGTGTCCTTCTTTAACAACTCAGTCATAGGCTTTGCAATCTTCGAGAAATTCTCAAT
Source organism: Aegilops bicornis (assembly GCA_021605145.1). Taxonomy (NCBI): domain Eukaryota; kingdom Viridiplantae; phylum Streptophyta; class Magnoliopsida; order Poales; family Poaceae; genus Aegilops; species Aegilops bicornis. The sequence continues at coordinate 260,576,005 of CM038674.1, read as the reverse complement.
GAACCTCCGGTAGTATCCTGCGAGTCCAAGAAAACTCCGGATCTCTCCAACTAACGTGGGTGCCTCCCAATTTGTCACAGTGACAACTTTGGTGGGGTCTACTTCTATTCCTTCTCCGGGTATAACATGTCCAAGGAATCCAACTTCCTTCAACCAAAACTCACACTTGCTGAACTTGGCATATAGCTGATGTTCTCTGAGCTTCCAAAGTACTAAACGCAAATTCTCTTTATGCTCCTCTTCATTCTTCGAGTAGACCAGAATATCATCAATGAACACCACAATGAACTTATCCAAAAACTCCATAAACACCTTGTTCATCATGTTCATAAAATAGGCAGGTGCGTTAGTCAGGCCAAATGACATAACGGTATACTCATATAGCCCGTACCTCGTGGTAAAAGTTGTCTTAGGTATATCCTGCTCTCGAATCTTCAGCTAGTGGTACCCTGGTCGCAGATCGATCTTGGAAAACACTTTAGCTCCTTGCAGCTGATCAAACAAATCATTGATCATCGGCAGTGGGTACTTGTTCTTGATCGTTACTTCATTCAATCCATGATAATCAACAACCATCCTCAATGATCCATCCTTCTTCTCCACTAGAAGCACTGGTGATCCCCAAGGTGACGAACTTGGGCGAATATAACCTTTATCCAGTAACTCCTTAATATGCTTCTTAATTTCCTCCAAATCCTTTGCGGGCATTCTGTACGGTCTCTTAGATATTGGCCATGTGCCCAGCAAAAGCTCAATCAAAAACTCAATGTCTCTATCCGGTGGCATGCCTGGTAACTCTTCTGGAAATACATCCGGGAAATCCTTCACCACTGGTACTTCCTCCTGTACAACTCCTGATAAGGAATTTACTTGAGTCCTATTCGGCACATGCCGGGAGACATACTTGATCCTTCTTCCTTCTGGGGTGGTGAGCAAAATCGACTTACTGGCGCAATCGATGTTTCCTCCATACATCAATAGCCAATCCATACCCAGAATCACATCCAAACCTTGTGACTCCAAAATTACCAGGTCCGAGGGGAAAACATGCCTACCTATGGACAATGGCATCTGAAAACATCCTTGGCTTGCCATATACTCTACTCCTGGCGAGCTCACTAACATAGGTGTACTACAAACTTTGGTGGGCAGTTTATAGTTATCCACAAATCCCCTTGATATGTATGAATGCGATGCACCAGTATCAAAAAGAACGACTGTAGTAAATGACTTAACCAAAAACTTACCTATTACTGCATCTGGTTGGGCTTCAACCTCCTCCATGTTAACGTGGTTCACTTGTCCCCTGTTGAAAGGGTTGGGCTTCTTCCCAGAGCTTCCATTGCCGTTTCCATTCTTAGCTTCAGGACATTCATTGGCGTAATGTCCAGTCTTCTGGCACTTGTAGCAAGTAACGTGGCTTAGATCTTTCTTGGCGGGTGTTGCTGGGTTGGAACGGTTCTGGCCGTTGCTTCCTCCATTACCATTCCCATTCTTGGGGCCACTATGGTTGTGCGAACTTCCTCCAGTGTGATTGTGACCTCCATGGTTATGCTGAAGGGGTCCTCCCGAGTTCGGGGTAAAACTGGGTCTCTGCTGAGCTCCAGAATTATACTTCCCTTGTCCATACTTCCTCTTGCGGTTGTCAATATGTTGTTGCTTCCCTTCAATCATGAGAGCTCTATCTACCAACTTGTGGTAGTTATTGAAAGTTGCAACCATCAACTGCATGCTTAGCTCATCATTCAGTCCTTCCAGAAACTTCTCCTACTTAGTTGCGTCTGTAGCAACATCATTTGTGGCATAACGTGCTAGCTTACTAAAATCATCCACATACTGGCCAACTGTGCATCCTCCTTGGCGTAAGTTACGAAACTCGTGCTTCTTCATTGCCATAGCTCCTGTTGATACACGGGCAGTGCGAAAAGCCTGCTGGAACTGGTCCCATGTAACAGTGTCGATAGGGTAAGTGGCTGAGGGAGTCCTGAATTAGGGGGTCCTCGGAAAGCCAGACTATATACTTTGGCCGAACTGTTGGACTATGAAGATACAAGATTGAAGACTTCGTCCCGTGTCCGGGTGGGACTCTCCTTTGCGTGGAAGGCAAACTTGGTGTCGGTGTCAAAACCGGCGGATCTCAGGTAGGGGGTCCCGAACTATGCGTCTAAGGTGGATGGTAACAGGAGGCAGGGGACACGATGTTTACCCAGGTTCGGGCCCTCTCGATGGAGGTAATACCCTACTTCCTGCTTGATTGATCTTGATGATATGAGTAGTACAAGAGTTGATCTACCACGAAATCGTAGAGGCTAAACCCTAGAAGCTAGCCTATGGTATGATTGTTGTTGGTCCTACGGACTAAACCCTCCGGTTTATATAGACACCGGAGGGGGCTAGGGTTACACAGAGTCGGTTTACAATGGGAGGATATCTACATATCCGTATCGCCAAGCTTGCCTTCCACGCCAAGGAGAGTCCCATCCGGACACGAGACGAAGTCTTCAATCTTGTATCTTCATACTCCAACAGTCCGGCCAAAGGATAAAGTCCGTCAGACGGATACCCCTAATCCAGACTCCTCAAGAGCCCTGAACCAGGCTTCAATGACGATGAGTCCGTGCGCAGATTGTCTTCGGCATTGCAAGGCAGGTTCCTTCCTTGAATACTCAGAGAAGATTTTGAACACAAGGATAGTGTCCGGCTCTGCAAAACAAGTCCCACATACCACCGTAGATAGAATAATATTTCCACAAATCTAATCTGCTGACGCACTTGATATCATGCCATCACACCATGGCCCGGTCATTATTCAAACCATTTTTCTCAACCAGCCTTGGCGCAGATTGCGAGGCGGTTTCCTTGGCACGTCTTGTCGAAGCAGAGATCGTGTCCCCTTATTGCGGGATTCTCATCAATACGGGCGTGGGTAACCCAATCACGCCCGTTGGTATAACTCCTCGATTGTAGGCAAGTCCCAAACGGTCACGAGGAGGACGCTTGGTATTCACCCTCTTTATAAAGAGACAAAGGCCTATCCTTTTTTATTCCTCGAACTCAATTGAATCCTTCCCCTGCCTCGAGTTCCAACACCCGAAGCTCAGGTCAGGCGCTTCGGACCTTCAACCATGTCCGGATCCAACCTCCAAGGTCGGTGGATGCCTTCCTCCATCACGGAGGAGGGCGTCAAAAAGTTAAGAGAGGCCAGGTTTCTGACCGGCGAGATCCCGCACCGGCTGCCTGCTCGAGGGCAGGTCATTCCCACTCCCAAACCCGGCGAGAGTGTTGTGTTCGTATCTCACTTCCTCCGAGGGCTAGGCCTTGCCCTAGATCCCTTTGTGAGGGGGCTCATGTTTTACTATGGGCTGGATTTCCATGATCCGGCTCGGATTACATCCTCCATATTTCGTTGTTCATCGTCGTGTGAAGCTTTCCTCCGTATTACCCCTCACTTCGGCCTGTGGCTCAAGACCTTCACGGTGGAGCCGAAGATGATCGAGGGGCGGCACGCAGAGTGCGGAGGCGCAGTAATAAGCAAAAGTGTCGGCGCCCCATGGCTAGAGGGTTCTTTCCAGGAGGTGTCCAGCTTATGGCAACGAGAATGGTTTTATATCACAGCTCCCAGGGGCACCAAGTGGGTGGATCCCCCTATTTTTCACCCCCCCCCCCCCCGCCACAACTAGCGTCATGGGTCAACAAGGGGCTGGACTGGGGGCCAGTAAAGGATGTGCCAATATTGCAGAGCCGCATCCAGGATCTCCTAGAGAGAGACATCAGTCTAATCACGGTAATGCAAGTCATGTTAATTCGTCGAGTCCTGCCCTGCAAACGTCGTCCCCTCCGCATGTGGGAGTTCAACCCGGAGGGACCGCGAGCTATCCATCATTTCCTTGGCATGATGCCTGAGGAGATGTATAAATTGTTCTTGGGACCACAAATAATGTGTCCGGACACCACCGAGGATGCAGGTTTGAACTGCAATCGTCCAGATACCCAAGTAAGTAGTCATGCAACCGAACACGCTGTATCTTTATTTATCACAACATCATTCTGAAAAGTCGCTCTTGACCAGGACTGGGTAACAAAGGCGAAGATGAGCAGGTGTCCGGCCCCACTTCCTGAGGTCTCACCGGATCCTGTACTAGCCAGGATGCTCGAGCACGCGTCTTATCAAGCGCCCTTAGGGGAAGACAAAGTGGGGAAGAAAGAGGCTAGCGACTCTGCAAAGGAGGATAATCGGGGGGAAGAAACTGAAATTCCCCCTTCCCAAGGAAAGAAGAGGACCGCCTCTGAAGACCTGGAGACAATGGTCTCCAAACGGGGGAAGAAATCTTCGCCAGAGGGTCCTGCCCCGGGGGGTACCCCGGCCGCACAATGCCTGCAAGGGGGTCAGTCCCCAGCCGAGCCGTAAGTAGAAAGGGGACTTAATAGTAAAAAATGTCCTGCTTTGCTTCTGAGGAAAATAACCGAAACGCTTATCTTGTAGTCCGGATCATAGCCATTCTCGGTAGAGCTCGTCTTCCGGGGATCTTCTTCCGAAGATGATGGAGAGCGAAACGCCTCCCCATGCCCTCCCGCCATACAAGGCGGGCGACCCCGAGGTGTCGTCGCAGAGGGCTTCTCCTGATCCAGCAAGGCCAGAGGGTAATCCTTTGGCCACCCAAAGTCCTCAGTATCCGGCTCTTGAAGAGAGCAACCGGAAGGGTCTAGCACCGTCTGTTATGCGGTCGGGCGCACTGAAGGATCTGCTAGAGCAGGCGGCTGTCTCAGAAGCGCATCGTACGCTAATGGGTACGGTGGTTGAGAGGATTTTATCCGCCGAAAGCGGGTTGCATGAAGCCTTTATGAGTCTGCTGAAAGGTTTTGAGGTACGTGAAATAGTGTGTATTTTTTACAGTACCGCACACGTTAAGGTGTGTCTGTGCAGATAGTAGCCCCGAGACTCGGTTCTTTGTCAAAAACGGCGGCAAACCGAGGATCATAGTCCTGTAACAATCCGGCCGTCCTCATATGCGGTGGCGGAAGGTCCGGTGGCTAGCCGTTGGTGAGTTTGCCGAGCTGAAGCGGCAACTTGATGCGGCGGATGCCGACATCATGCTAGTCAACAAGCGGCTTGACGAGGCACAGGGTATGTGATTTCTCCAGTGATCGGTACGTAGTAAGAGGAGCATGATGCCAGTATCTTTAATATGTTGTGACTGCAGATGGAGCTACGGCCGTGGAGACCCTTCGAGCGAAACTTGCCCGGGCCAAAGAACAAGCCAGGAAAAGTGATGCGGCCGCCCTGAAGGTGGTCGAGGAGCTGAGAGCCGAAAAGGCTGCTCATTGCCGAAGCAAGGAGGAAATAGCCAAGATGGCTGTGGAATTAAAGGATGCCGTCGGCCGTTACGAGCTTCTCAAAACGGAAGATCGAGCGAAGATGACGGACCTGGAGAAGGCCATGGTGGCGGCCAAGGACGCCCGCTCTACAATTAGAGCGATGAAGGAGGAGCTGCGTCACGCTGGGGATATCATGGTTGGGAAGCCCTTTATGCTGCGGATGAAGTTCGTAGATCCTCAGTACGCTCTGCTGGATCGGCTGTGGAGTTCTGCGGACGCTTATCTCGATTTGGCAGCAAGTGCCACTGATGCGGCCGAATACTTCAAAGATCAAAAAGATCGCGAAGTGGAGAAGCTGTTCTGGTCACAGTTTAACGTTCTAGCGTGTCCGCTTCCTTTGAATGAGCGGATGGCCGAATGGGCCGAGCTCCATAGGTTGTCCGAGCTCGCCATGAGGTCTGTTGTGGATTATCTATGGCCGGAAAGGCCAAGGCCGAACAATTATTTTAGTTTGGTGCAGCAATTCCTTGGTACTGTGTCGCGCATCGATGCTATGAAGAGGTCGGCGTGCATCGAGGGTGCGCGGATGGCGCTTGCCCGTGTCAAGACATACTGGGCAGAGATGGAAGCCACCGCAATTGCAACCCCGAGTTCGGCCGTTAGCCGAGTAGCTGTCGAGCACTACTTTGACGAAGTCCTTGAAGGTGCTCGTTCAATAGAAGCTCAGTGCTCGAAGAATATTATGTTCTAGTGACATGTATTCCCATTGAAAAGCAACGTTTTACTGAATTGTAAAGGCTATTTTTATACTTTTGCCTGAAAGTATGATGATGCCTCCTGTGCGGCCGTTTATGTATATATGTATATAACCTGAAAGTTTGCAGTCGGCTTCAAATTTCACGCCAGATAATGCGGGGTGTTTGCGTAAGACGTGTGTTCACACTTGATCCAACGTCTTGGTCCATTAAGGAGGTGATAGAGCAGCAAACGAGGCAACCGGACTATATTGCTTTAACACTTCCACTTAGCCATAGGAGTTTGACAGTGGGGCTACTATATAGCCCCTGGTGGCTCCGCGCTCATCAAATACGGGGCGTGTACATGCCTGGTCGGGAAACGGCCCGTCTTTAATGCGGAGTAATCCCGAAGATTCCGTTAGGTCATCAAGTGGTTGACCAGTCTCGCGCTTTATCATGAGAGTCAGTTTTTGGCTTTCTCTACTGAGGTGCTCGTCCGGCCGAATCAGGGCACAATTACAGTAGTTCTCCTGGTGCCGCCTTAGCCAATAGAGCGGAACGTAAGGTAGCAAAACACAGGAGCCGGGCAAACCCAACATTTGACCAAAGACATGATTCGGAGCTGATGCATATAAGGCCAAACTTCATGACGCGAACACTCCCTAAGGTATTCGGTCTTTGAGATATATACCGGGCTAAATGATGCCCTTAGATAATGAGCCCCTAGTGTCCGGCACGAGCAATATTACGATGTGTCCACATGCCAAGAACGCCACATCCTTCTCGGTTGTATTGAGAATCCGGAGGACGTGAACAACGAAAAGACGATAAAAAGGTTTACGCAGGGTCTTAATCTAAAGAGAAACCTTTGAACGGGTCCCTGCTGCACGTCTGCGCCTGTGTCTCCATTGTGCCATATGCTGGACGGGTGTAGTACGATTGTCATCTGTAAAAGAGAGGAACTTAGTTGAAAGATGTCGTGCAAAAAATTGGCTATTATAAATAAACCATTTAAAAGTTAAGATGGGTAAAGTTGAGCCGAACTATCACTGAGAAGCCCCCGGTACCGTCTACAAGGGTATAACCATCAAACCAATCTCTATCCAATGATTAGCCAGACTCATCTAAACGTGTCCGTGGTCTTAATGACCGGTCATCTGTTTTGGAGGTGAGGCCGTCTAGTGTTCGGCTGTTAAAGCAGCCATACGTTCTTCTGCTCGTAAGGCACGCTCAACATTTCCATGTACTGTGATGATGCCACGCGGACCGGGCATTTTGAGCTGAAGAAAAGCGTAATGCGGTATTGCATTGAAATGAGCAAAAGCCGCTCGTCCGAGTAGTGCTTGATAGCCACTTTGGAATGGAGCAATGTCGAAGGTTAACTTTTCGCTTCGGAAGTTGTCGGGCAAGCCGAACACAACCTCTAGTATCAAAGAGCCCATGCAACGAGCCTCTGTGCCTGGTATTACTCCCTTGAAGGTAGTATTACTGTGGCTTATTTTGTTGGGTGTATCCCCATTTTGCGGATGGTGTCCTGATATATCTGATTTAGACTAATTCCGCCGTCCATAAGGACTCGTGTGAGATGGTATCCGTTTATTATTGGGTCCAGCACCAAGGCGGCTGATCCTTCATGCCGGATGCTTATTAGGTGATCCCTGCAATCAAAAGTGACCCGGCAGGCCGACCAGGGGTAGAACTCAGGGGTGACGGGCTCTACGGCTTGTGTATTTCGTAGTACATATTTGTTTCTCCTCTTTGTCACGTGGATCACGTTTACTGTCTTGACTTCTGGTGGGAATTTTTTCTGTTCTCCAGTGCCTTGCTGGCGAGGATCATCCTCGTCTTCGCTTGGTGTGTCCTCCCCCTTGTGTTCGGCGTTTAGCTTGCCGGCCTGCTTCAAGACCCAGAATTCTCTGTGGGTATGATTTGTAGGTTTATCGGGGGTGCCGTGGATCTGACATAGTTTGTCTAGAATCTTGTTTAGGATGGTCGGTCCATCTCTGTTGCCTTTAAAGGGATTTTTCCGTTGACCCGGTCGAGAGCCCCTGAATCCGGCGTTTACCACCGTGTTATCTGGGCTGTCTTCTTTGTTCTGGCGCTTGTTTTTACTGAGTCGTGGTTTTCCATTGCCATCCCTGACTTCGGATGTGCTTGGGTCGCTGGTGTTGCTTTGGGCTAACCAGCTGTCCTCGCCCGCGCAAAAGCGGGTCATAAGGCTTGTTAGGGCTGCCATTGTTCTTGGTTTTTCTTGGTCGAGGTGTGTGGCAAGCCATTCGTCTCGGACGCTGTGCTTGAAAGCTGCTAAGGCTTCGGCGTCCGGACAGTCGACAATTTGGTTCTTCTTAGTGAGAAGCATGTTCCAAAGCTTTCGGGCTGACTCTCCGGGCTAATGAATTATATGACTCAAATCGTTAGCGTCCGGAGGTCAGACGTAAGTCCCTTGAAAATTAGCACGAAAAGCATCCTCGAGCTCCTCCCAACTTCCGATGGAGTTTTTGGGGAGGCTTTTTAGCCAGTGCCGAGCTGGTCCTTTGAGCTTGAGGGGCAAGTATTTGATGGCATGGAGATCGTCTCCACGAGCCATATGAATATGGAGGATAAAGTCCTCAATCCAGACCCCGGTGTCATTGTCCCGTCATCGCCTCTATGTTCACTGGTTTGAATCCTTCTAGAAATTTATGGTCTAATACCTCGTCGGTGAAACATAGGGGGTGTGCGGCACCCCTGTATTTAGCTGCACCATGGCGTTTGGACGGTTGTGATATTTGGTTTTGGTTGATTGCTGGAGCGCGTTTCCTTGATCCGTAGACGGATCTGGTTGCGCCGATCCTTTGATGCGAGTCCTCGCATCGGCCATGCACTGACTTATGTGCGGCCTCGTTGGCCGCTCTATCACGGCCACGAGGTCATTGATCCGACCGGTCGGCAGTTTTATTTTTTGGCTGTGGGGGCTCTAAGGCCTCATCGTCGAATTCAGGAAGCAGCTTTCGCTTTGGGTAGCTCTTCGTATGGCGACTGCCACCATACTTTTACGTAAATATCGAGCACCTTGTTCCATCTCTTTGTTGAGTGTGTTTTGTGCGGCCTTGAGCCTTTGCTTCTGCTTCTTCAGACTCCTCGCAGTGGCGATAAGCCTTCTATGGAAGTTCTCTTGCTCCAGCTGCCTTTCCGGGATGATGTGTTCGTCGTCATCCGGACTGTTCTCTTATCCGGAGATGGGTTGGTTAGCTTGATGCTCGGCATCGCCGTGTTCGGTCAGCGGCTCCGTACTTTGTTCGTCGTCCGCTGGCTCACCCTGCTCTAACGCTGGGTCTATTTGGTCGTCGTTTCCTCTGGAGTTGACCGTGGTATTATTTATTCTTGCGCTGTTATTGCTATTTTTTGCCGAGGCGGGATTTGGAGCGGCGCCTATGGCACCGCTTTGATTGCTTCTCGAGGGAGCTATCTTTCACTTCATCTTTCCGTTCCTCGTCATCATTTTCTTTAGGTGTATCCACCATGTATATATCATGTGATGAAGTGGCGGTCCAGCGCCCTGTTAGCGGTGGTTCCTGTTCGTCTCCTACATCATTGTCCATACCATCGATGTCTTCGGAGTCGAAGTCGAGCATGTCGGTTAAATCATCGATAGTGTCTACTAAGTGGGTGGTGGGTGGGGGTGAATTTCTTTGTCATCCGCATCCCATTCAAGCCGAACCTGACAGTGAGAGAGACCTTAACGAGTTTAGTACATCGCCGAAGGGCGAGTGCTGAAAGATATCCGCGGAGGTAAACTCCATGATCGTTGCCCGACCGGATTCGATAGGCATGGGCGCAGGCGGTTCAGAGTCCGTGGCCGGAGATGAGTCCAACGGTTCGGCATCACGGTTCTCGTGAGGGGTAAGGTCAGTATTCGGCTCTATCGCCACTAAGGGTGCAGCCTCCAAGGCGGGGTATATCCGCCTGTCCTCGGACGGCGCAGTCTGTTTCGGATTGAAGGCTGGAGTGGTTGCTGGCGTGATTTCCCGAACACTGTCCGACGGTAGAGCTAAATCGTGCTCGTCATGATCATGCAGCACACCTAGCATGGGCTCGAATCCGTCGAAGATTAAGTACCCGCGGACATCGGCAGTGTAATTCAAGTTTCCAAACCTGACCTGGTGGCCAGGGGCGTAGCTCTCGATCTGCTCCAGATGGCCAAGCGAGTTGGCCCTTGATGCGGAGCCGCCGAATCTGAATCTGTCGGGAGGAAAACCTCACCTGGACCGCATCGTTATCGATGATCGGAGGAGCCATCCAGCTTCTGGCGATGTACGCAGTGGAACTCTCAATGAAAGCACCAATGTCGGTGTCAAAACCGGCGGATCTCGGGTAGGGGTCGGCTGTGCATCTAAAGCGGATGGTAACGAGGAGGCGGGGGACACGATGTTTACCCAGGTTTGGGCCCTCTCGATGGAGTAATACCCTACTTCTGCTTGATTCATCTTGATGATCTGAGTAGTACAAGAGTTGATCTACCACGAGATCGTAGAGGCTAAACCCTAGAAGCTAGCCTATGGTATGATTGTTGTTGGTCCCTCTTGACTAAACCCTCCGGTTTATATAGACAGGAGGGCTAGGGTTACACAGAGTCGGCTACAACGGGAGGAGATCTACATATCCGTATCGCCAAGCTTGCCTTCCACGCCAAGGAGAGTCCCATCCGGACACGAGATGAAGTCTTCAATCTTGTATCTTCATAGTCCAACAGTCCGGCCAAAGAATATAGTCCGGCTATCCGGATACCCCCTAATCCAGGACTCCCCCACTTGGCAATTCGGATATGTAGATCTCCTCCCTTGTAACCGACTCTGTGTAACCCTAGCCCCCTCCGGTGCCTATATAAACCGGAGGGTTTAGTCCGTAGGACAAGAACAATCATAATCATAGGCTAGCTTCTAGGGTTTAGCCTCTACGATCTTGTGGTAGATCAACTCTTGTAATACTCATATCATCAAGATCAATCAAGGTGAAGTAGGGTATTACCTCCATCGAGAGGGCCCAACCTGGTAAACATTGTGTCCCCGCCTCCTGTTACCATCCGCCTTAGACGCACAGTTCGGGACCCCCTACCCGAGATCCGCTGGTTTTGACACCGACATTGGTGCTTTCATTGAGAGTTCCATTGTGCCATCACCATAAGGCTTGATGGCTCCTTCGATCATTGGCAACGATGCGATCTAGGGTGAGGTTTTTCTCCCCTGATAGAACTTCAGATTCGGCTTTTCGCATCAAGGGCCAACTTCGCTGGCCATTATCCGGAGCAGATCGAAGCTACGCCCCGGCCGCCGTGTCAGGTTTGAAGTTTAAACTATACCGGACATCCGCGGAGACTTGATCTTCGATGGATTCGAGCCCATGTCGTGCGCGCCGCATACCACGATGAGCATGATTTAGCTCGCCATCGACAGTGTTCGAGATCACCTCGTGGCAACTCCGCCCTTGATCCGGGCAGATCGCGCCGTCCGAGGACGGGTGGATGGACCCGCCACGGAGACCGCACACCCGCTGGCGATAGAGCCGAATCATCGACTTCACCTCCTTCCGAGGCCTGTGTTGCGGACCCTTTGATTCGCCCCGCCACGGGCTTCGAACCGCAAGGCCCATGCCTATCGAATCTGATTGGGCGTCGATCGTGGAGTTTTCCTCCGCGGATATCTTTCAACACTCGCCCCTGGGCGACATGCTGAATTCATTAAAGTCTCTCTCCTTGTGAGGAGACCCTTGGCCGAACTATGTCCGGCTCGAGTGGGAAGCGGACGATGAAAAAATTTATTCCCCACCCACCACCCACTTAATAGCCACTGTCGAAGACTTAACCGACATGCTCGATTTCGGCTCCGAAGACATCGACGGTATGGACGACGATGCAGGAGAGGAACAGGAACCACCACCCACAGGGCGCTGGACAACCACTTCATCACACGATATATACATGGTGGATACACCCAAAGAAAACAATGACGAGGAACGGAAGGATGCAGCGAAGGATAATCCCCTTGATAAGCAACCAAAGTGACGACATAGGCGCCGCACCAAATCCCGCCTCAGCAAAAACAGCGATAACAGCGCAAGAAAGAATAATACCCTGATCGACTCCAAAGCAACAGAGCAGGATGAGCCAGTGGACGGTGAACATAGTACGGAGCCGCTGTCCGATCACGGCGACGCTGAGGGTAAAGATCATCAACCTGTCTCCGGAGAGGAGAATAGTCCAGACGACGATGCACACATCATCCCGGAAAGGCACTTGGAACAAGAGAACCTCCACAAAAGGCTTATTGCCACTGCGAGGAGTCTGAAGAAGCAGAAGCAAAGGCTTAAGGCCGCACAAAATACACTCATCAGTAGATGGAACAAAGTGCTTGACACTGCAAAAAAGTACGGTGGCAGTCGCCACACAAAGAGCTATCCAAAGCACAAGCTACAGCCTGAATTCGATGACGAGGCCCTAGAGCCCATACAGCCGAAAAACAAAACGGCCGATCAGCAGAATCGACCACCCCGTGGCCGCGATAGGGCGGCTAACGATGTCACATATAAGTCAGCACACGATTTACGTGAGGACTTGCTCGAAAAAGGCGGTATGACCAGGTCCATCTATGGATCTAGGAAGCGCGCTCTGACACAGAATCAAAACCGAACACTACAACCATGAGAACACCATGACACATCCAAATACAGGGGTGCCGCGCACCCCCTATGCTTCACTGATGAGGTGCTGGATCACGAATTTCCCGAGGGATTTAAACCCATGAACATAGAGGCATACGACGAAACAACAGACCCTGGGGTCTGGATTGAGGACTTTATCCTTCATATCCATATGGCTCGAGGAGATGATCTCCACGCCATCAAATACTTGCCCCTCAAATTGAAGGGACCAGCTCGGCACTGGCTGAAAAGCCTCCCTGAAAACTCAATTGGAAGTTGGGAAGAGCTTGAGGATGCTTTTAGGGCTAATTTTCGAGGGACCTATGTCCGACCTCCGGATGCAGACGATTTAAGTCATACAATTCAACAGCCCAGAGAGTCAGCCCGAAAGCTTTGGAACAGATTTCTCACTAAGAAGAATCAAATCGTCGACTGCCTGAACGCCGAAGCCTTAGCAGCTTTCAAACATAGTGTCCGGGACGAATGGCTCGCCAGACACCTCGGCCAGGAAAAACCGAGGACAATGGCAGCCCTAACAAGCCTTATGACCCGCTTCTCTGCGAGGCGAAGCGATTAGCTGGCCGTTCGCGGCACCAACAACCTAGGCACATCCGAAGTCGGGGATGGCAATGGAAAACCATGGCGCTTAATAAAAGCAAGCGTCGACACAATGAAGACAGCCAGACAACATGGCGGTAAACGCGGATTCAGGGCTCTCGACCTGTCACAGAAAAAAGCCATTCAAAGGCAGCAGAGATGGACCGTCCAGCCTAAACAAGATTCTAGACAGATTATGTCGATTCATGGCACCTCAAACAAACACGCAAATCACAACAACAGATAATTTTGGGTATTCAAGCTGGCTGGCTAGCTAAACGCCGAACACAAGGGGAGGGAGACACCAAGTGAAGTCGTGGATGAGCCTCGCCAGCAAAACACTGGGGGACAGAAAAAATTCCCACTAGAGGTCAAAGCAGTGAACATGATTCACGTAACTAAGAGGAGGAGCAACGCGCACTCGAGGGCGTATGCTTGTCGTGGAGCCCGTCACCCCCAAGTTCAACCCTTGGTCGGCCTGCCCGATCACTTTTGATCACAGGGATCACCCGACTAGTATCCAGCGCGGAGGATTGGCTGCCTTGGTGTTGGACCCAATAATTGACGGATACCATCTCACCTGAGTCCTTATGGACCTCGACGGCAGTCTTAATCTGATATATCAGGACACAATCCGCAAAATGGGGATAGACCCGACAAGAATCGGCCAAAGAAATACTACCTTTAAAGGAGTAATATCAGGCCCAGAGGCCCGCTGCACGGGCTCTCTAGTACTAGAGGTTGTATTCGGTTCTCCCGACAACTTCCGAAGTGAAAAGTTAACCTTCGACATTGCTCCATTCCGAAGCGGCTATCAAGCACTACTCGGAAGAAAGGCATTCGCTCATTTAAATGCAGTACCGCATTACGCTTATCTTAAGCTTAAGATGCCCGGTCCACGTGGCATCATCATAGTTAGCGGAAACACAGAGCGGTCCTTACATGCGGAGGAATGTATGGTGGCTCTAGCAGCTGAACGCTGAATGGCCTCTCCACCCAGAATAAATGATCGGTCGTCAAGACCGTGGAACACGGATTGACGAGTCCGGCGCACCACTAGCTGTAACAGCTTAGATAAACCTGAGGATGGGTCAATGGATATACCCCCATAGGTGGTACTAGGGGCTTCCCACATGTAAAAAGGATTACAGTTCAGCTTGGCCCTATTTAGATTACATTTTAATGGTTCGTTAAGAATAACCAATTTTTTCGCACAAAGACTTTCACATGGGTTTTTCTCTTTTACAGATGATAATTGTGCTACACCCTTCCAGGATACGGCACAACGGAGACACAGGCGCAGACGTGCAGCAGGGCCCCGCTCAAAGGTTTCTTTTTAGATTAAGACCCTGTGTAAACCTTTTTTACTGTCTCTTGTTGCTTCATACCCTCTGGATACTCAACACAACCGAGAGGGATGCTGGCGTTATTGGCATTTCGTCACGTCAGACTAATGCACGTACCTAGAAATTCAGGGCTCATTATCGAGGGAGTTACTCAGCCCAGCATATGTTGTAAAGTCCGAATACCTTAGGGAGTGTTCGGCATCGCGAGTTTGGCCTTATATGCATCAGCTCTGAATCATATCTTTGGTCAATAGTTGGGTTTGCCCGGCTCCCATGTTTTACTACCTTACGTTCGGCTCTATCGGCTAAGGTGGCACCGGGAGAACTACTGCAATTGTGCCCTGGTTCATCTGGATGAGCACCTTAGTAGAGAAAGCCGAAAACTGACTATCATGATAAAGCGCGAGACTTGTCAACCACTCGATGACTCAGCGGAATCTTCGTGATTCCTCCGCATTAACAAAGGGCCAGTTTCCCGGTCATGTATGTACGTGCCCCGTATCCGGATGAGCGCGGAAGTACCAGGGGCTATATAGTAGCCCCACCGTCAAACTCCTATGGCTAAGTGAAAGTGTTAAAGCTATATAGTCCGATTGCCTTATTCACCGCGCCATCACCTCCTTAATGGAACAAGACGTTGGATCAAGTGTGAATACACGCTTTTTCGAACACCCCCGCATTATATGCGTGGGGGCTGAAATAACATCGCAAACTTTCAGGTTATATACATACATAAACGGCCGCACAGGAGGCATCATAATACTTTCAGGCAAAAGTATAAACACAGCCTTTATAATCCACATAGCATTGTTTTTACAATTGGGATACATGTCACTTGAACATGATACTCTTCAAGCACTGAGCCTCTATTAAACGAGCGCCTTCTAGGACTTCTTCAAAATAGCTCGGCCAAGACCTGGCCTACGGCCGGACCCTGGGTTGCAATAGCGGGGGCATCCATCTCTGCCCAGTATGTCTTAATACGGGTAAGAGCCATCCGCGCACCCTCTATGCACGCCGACCTCTTTATAGCGTTGATATGCGGCACAGCACCAAGGAATCGTTGCACTAAACCAAAATAACTATTCGGCCTTGGCCCTTCCGGCCAAAGATGATCCACGACGGACCTCATGGCAAGCCCGGACAACCTATGGAGCTCAGCCCACTCGGCCATCTGCTCATTTAACAGCAGCGGACGCGTTGGAGCACTGAACTGCGACCAGAACAACTTTTCCACTTCGTGATCTTTTTTATCTTTGAAAAACTCAGTCGCATCAGCAGCACTCGTTGCCAAGTCCAAGTACGCGTCTGCAGCACTCCATAATTGATCCAGAGGGGCATACTTCGAATCTCCAAACTTCGTCCGCAACAAAAAGGGCTTCCCAGCCGTGATATCTCCGGCTTGACGAAGCTCCTCCTTTGTCGCTCTGATTTTGGAGCGGGGTTCCTTCGTTGCTACCATGGCTTTCTTCAGGTCCGCCGCCTTCGCTTGGCTTACCTTTTCAAGAAGCTCATACCGGTCGGCGGCATCCTTCAGCTCAACAGCCATCTTGGCTATTTTATCTTCGCTCTGGCGATGAGCAGCCTGTTCGGCTCTTAACTCTTCGGCTGCCTTTAGGGCAGCCGCATCACTTCTCCTGGCTTGTTCCTTGGCCCGGGCAAGCTCCGCCCGAAGGGTCTCCACGGCAGCAGCTCCATCTGCAGTCACAGCATGTTATAGATACTAACATCATGCTCCTCTTAATATCTGTTGACCACCAGAAAATACATACCCTGTGCCTCGTCAAGCCGCTTGTTCACAAGCACAATGTCGGCATCTGCCGCATCAAGCCGCCGCCTCAGTTCGGCAAATTCACCAGTCCGGCCAGCCACCGGACCCTCAGTCGCCTGCACATGTGAGCAGTATGATCATTACCTGGGACTATGATCCTCTGTTTGCCGCTTCTGGACAGCAACCAGAGTCTCAGGGGCTACTATCTGTATAGGGCACACCTAGCGTGTGCGGTACCATCAAAAATATATCTATTACTTTGCGTACCTCAAAGCCTTTTAGCAGGCTCATAAAAGCTTCATGCAACCCACTTTTGGCGGATGAAATCCTTTCAACCACCGTACCCATTAAAATCTGATCGCCTCGAGATAGCCGCTTGCTCCAGAAGACCCATCAGTGCGTCCGGTCGCGCACCGGACAGTCCCGGAATCTTTCTGTTGCTCTCCTTAGGAGCCGAATACTCCGGACTTCGGGTGGCTGAAGGGTTACCTTCCGGCCTTGGCAGATCAGGAGAAATCCTTCATGACGACACCTCAGGGTTGTCCGCCCCATGAGGTGAGGAGACAAGGGGAGGTGTTTCGCTCTCCATCATCCCCGGAAGAAGATCCCCCAAAGACGAACTCTGTCGAGAAGGGTTACGATCCGAACTGCAAGACACATGTCTCGGTTATTGTCCTCGGAGACGAAGCAGGATATATTTACCAAAAGTAATTTTGTTCACTTACAGCTCGGTGGAGGGCTGATCCCCTTGCGGGCAATGTGCAGTAAGGATGCCCTCCGGGGCAGGGCCCCCTGGCGAAGGTTTCTTCCCTTGTTTGGAAACCCTTATTTCCAAGTCTTCAGAGGCAGTCCTTTTCCTTCCTTGGGGAGAGGGAATTTCAGATTCTTCCCCCCGATTATCCTCCTTCGCGGAGACACTAATTCCCCCGGTTTGGATGAGTAATGCGTGAGGCCCGCTTTCAACTTCTTTATTCCTCCCTTTATCTTCCCCTAATGGCACTTGATAAGGTGCGAGCTCAAGCATCCTGGCTAGTACAGGATCCGGTGAGCCCTCGGGAAGGGGGGCTGAACACCTGATCATCTTCTCCTTTCTTATCCAGTCCTGGCCAAGAGCAATTTTTTCAGAATGATGTTATGACAAATGAAAAGACAGCATGTTCATCCGCAGAATTACTTACGTGGGTATCTGGACGATTGCAGTTTAGACCCGCATCCTCGGTGGTGTCCGGACACTTTATTCGTGATCTGAAGAACAATCCATACATCCCTTCGAGCGTCACGCCAAAGAATTGCTGAATAGTTCGCGGTCCTTCCGGGTTGAACTCCCACATATGGAGAGGCCGACATTGGCATGGCAGGACCCGACGAACTAGCATGACTTGCATTACCTTGACAAGGCTGACATCTCTCTCGAGGAGATCTCGGATACGACTCTGCAATGTCGGCACGTCATTAACTGGCCCCAGTCCAGCCCCTTGTTGACCCATGACGCCAGTTGCGGCGGGGGGCCCGAACGGAAGACGGGGGAAGCTACCCACTTAGTACTTCAAGGAGCTGTGATGTAAAACCACTCCCACTGCCATAAGTCGGACGTCTCTGGGAAGGAACCTTTTGGCCATGGGGCATCGGCGCCTTTGCTTATTATGGAACCTCCGCATTCTACGTGTCGCCCATCGATCATCTTCGGCTTCACATTGAAGGTCTTGAGCCATAAGCCGAAGTGTGGGGTGATGCAGAGGAAGGCCTCACACACGACGATGAACGACGAGATGTGAAGGATGGAATCCGGAGCCAGATCATGCAAATCGAGCCCGTAATAGAACATAAGCCCTCTAACAAAGGGATCAAGACTAAAACCCAGCCCTCAGAGGAAGTGGGAAACAAATACGACACTCTCGTTGGGTTTGGGAGTGGGGATGACCTGCCCTTGAGCGAGCAGCCTATGCGAGATTGCGGCGGTCAGATACCTGGCTTCTCTTAGCTTCTTGATGTCCTCCTCTGTGACAGAGGAGGCCATCCACCGGCCTTGAAGGTTGGATCCGGACATGATTGAAGGTCCGGCGCTTAGCCTTTGAGCCTTGGGTGTTGGAATTCGAGGTGGGGAAGGGAAGGATCGGAGCGAGAAGAAAAGGACAGGCCTTGGCCCCTTTATAAAGAGGGTGAATATCAACCGTCCTCCGCGCGGCCATTTGGAACTTGCCTAAAATCGAGGAGTCATACCAGCAGACACGATTGGGTTACCCACACCCGTATTGATGAGAATCCCGTGATAGGGGGACACGATCTCTGCTTCGACAAGATGTGCCAAGAAAACCGCCTCGCAATATGTGCATTAGCTGGTTGAGAAAAACGGGTTCGAATAATGACCGGGCCATGGCGTGATGTCACTTTATGAAAAGTTGTCAGCAGATTAGATTTGTGGAAATATTATACTCTCTACGGTGGTATGTGGAATTTGTTTTGCAGAGCCGGACACTATTCTTGTGTTCAAAATCTTCTATGGAGTATTCAGAGGAAGAACCCGCCTTGCAATGTCGAAGACAATCTGCGCGCCAGACTCATCGTCATTGAAGCCTAGTTCAGTGGAGACTCTTGAGGGAGTCCTGGATTAGGGGTCCTTGGACAGCCGGACTATATACTTTGGCGGACTATTGGACTATGAAGATACAAGATTGAAGACTTCGTCCCGTGTCCGGGTGGGACTCTCCTTTGCGTGGAAGGCAAGCTTGGCAATTCGGATATGTAGATCTCCTCCCTTGTAACCAACTCTGTGTAACCCTAGCCCCCTCCGGTGTCTATATAAACCGGAGGGTTTAGTCTGTAGGACAAGAACAATCATAATCACAGGCTAGCTTCTAGGGTTTAGCCTCTACGATCTCGTGGTAGATCAACTCTTGTAATACTCATATCATCAAGATCAATCAAGCGAGGAAGTAGGGTATTACCTCCATCGAGAGGGCCCGAACACAGGTAAACATTGTGTCCCCCGCCTCCTGTTACCATCCGCCTTAGACGCACAGTTCGGGACACCCTACCCGAGATCCGCCGGTTTTGACACCGATAGTGGCTGTGAAATTCTCCCACCATGATGTTGCGGGTCCATCAAGCTGATGTGCGGAAAAACGCACTCTCTCCGCATTTGTGCATCATGCAGTGGTCAACTCCCTTCCAATCTTGCGGAGCCAATCATCTGCAACTATCGGCTCAGTGCTACTGGAGAACACCGGCGGATTCAGCCTTAGAAAACGGGCTAAGTGATCATCAGGTGGTGGTGGTGGTGGGTTGTTGGTGTTGTTCCCCTGATTCTGATTCTGCACTAGTGTCTGCATCAATGCATTCTGCTACTGGATCAACTGGGTGATCTCCGGTGGGAAAACAAATCCGGTGTCACATCTCGGAGGCATCTGATGGGTTTAGAGGGGAGAGATTAGAATAGAAAAGAGGTCTAGTGAGAAAGCACTACCCATATGCACATGAGACAAACACAATCATAGCACTCAATCAATCAAGCAAGGGCATACAATCAGTCTAGAACTATCGTTAAAAGTGCTCGGACTACTACTATGTACATGGGGGAATACTACTACTGATATGGTGGTCGACTAGAAAAATTGATCGGTCGAAGACTCCATGATATCCGCTCCAGCTTCATCAACATAGTCATCATTGCTATCATCAGGGTCCGAGTCAGTGTCATCGATGATGATGTAGTTCTCCGGGCAAGTGGGATCGTCGTCTTCTCCTCCTGGCGCGGGGTCTCCCATGAACACTCCTAGCTTCCTTTTCAGATCATCATTCTTCTTCACGAGTATCGTCATTTCCTCCTCATATCCATCGCGTGTAGACTTGAGTTCTTCTTCCAGCTCCGTGATCTTGGTCATTGCCTTCTTCAATTCCAACATGCTTGAGCACGTCTGGTTCTCCTGTTGTCGAATGTTCTGGTTTAACTCCTGGTTGAAAGCCGCAATCGATCTATCCTTCCTGGTGCTGATCATCTCCCATTGCTCATCTCGGTGCCCACAAATCTGGTAAATAGTATCCTTGAGATCCTAGTGGTAAACTTCTCCAATGCGTCCCATGGTGATGTGGGCTGCCATGCTCTTTCCTAAACTCCAGGTTGGGGCATCAAAGGAAAACTCTATGGGCTCAGTGACTGGCGTGAATGTTCTTCCAGGAATCTGAACTTGAATCATCCAACACTCCTCTTCTGGTAAAGTGGCGATGTAGGTCCAGGTGAAGCTTGGTATTCCGATGTTCAGGTATCTAGTAACTTCCTTCAAGTGGCGTCCAAAAGGTGTTTCTTCATCCGGTTGCGCGAACTTGTTCCTTGCATCCGCCATCCTAAAGAGTAAAAAATGGAGAGGAGTCAGAAATGAGAAGAGAGTAGTGATCTAGAGCTATAGCTTAGTGGTCATGTCCTACAGTTAGCGTGTGCTCTGATACCATCTTGTAGCGACCAGACCTCAAACAGTCTGATCTCTGTGCATCAGTGTCATCCCTAGATCGGTAATGCCGACACGCATACGATGCCGAGGATTTATAACAGAGTAGCAATCACACACTTATTACATCGAATGTATCAAAAGAGAATGTATTACAATAAATATGGCTTAAGGCCATCTAATACGATAACAGCGAAAGGCTTGGAAGATAAAGTGAGTCCATCAACTCCAACGGCATCACTGAGTGAAAGACCACGACCTAAGGCACCTTACTCATCGTCTGAAAAGTCCGCAACATGAACGTTGCAGCCCGAAAACGGGTCAGCCCATGGAATATGCTGGCAAGGCAACACAAAAGAGTAATGAATAGAATAAATAGCTATCACTACATGCATATTTGGCTGGTGGAGGCTGTATGGTTAATATGTTTTGCGGAAAGCCAATTTTTCCCTACAATAAAGGAATAAATTTTATTTAACTATCATGGTGGTTGTTAAACATTGAGAAGGTTCATCCAACTCAATACCAATTAAGCATCATCATTAAACCCAATCAAATTATATTAAGGGTGATGAGATCCACATGATAATCCAAGAACTAGATACTCAAGATGTCCATAACCGGGGACACGGCTAACCATGATTAGTCTGTACACTCTGCAGAGGTTTGCGCACTTTTCCCCACAAGACTCGATCTCCTCTGTTGGATTTCTCGCACTACATAATGTTTGAGAAACGGATGACCGAGACACAGTCTTTCCGA
The DNA here is from genome assembly GCA_021605145.1 of Aegilops bicornis. Taxonomy (NCBI): domain Eukaryota; kingdom Viridiplantae; phylum Streptophyta; class Magnoliopsida; order Poales; family Poaceae; genus Aegilops; species Aegilops bicornis. The sequence goes on along the minus strand of CM038674.1, from coordinate 260,554,359 downwards.
AGAGGTCCCCTTAACCGATAGATAGGCTGGTACACCTACAATCCCCTACATCTGCTAGCCCATCATGGAAAGGTTTCCCACAACTTACTCAACTATGCCAGAGCCCATAATGGCATGTGGCTGCACACGGAAGTTTCTAGCATGAATAATCTTATGATCCCTTTGAGCTTGGGTGGCAGTCCATAGGAGAATCACACGGTACCCTGGAATTTCCAAAAATACAGGCAACACTGGGTTCCCCAGGTGCCTCAATCCACCCAAATGTGTATTAAAGTTGCCACCTTAAATTAACCATTAATTAACAATACTCACATCTGTCATGGATACACTCACCCAATCCATGTCTACAAGCATATCATAGCAATGTAAGCAACGTAGAAGTAACTCCCAAAGGTTTGTTAATAAACAGGACAGTAGGTACTACCTCATCTACTTCCCAAAACCCACATATTAATCAGATCCTAATCATGCAATTGTTTGAGGATTGATCTAATGCAATAAAACTGGGTAGTAAAGAGATATGATCAAAGTTTTACTTGCCTTGCTGATGATCCATGAAACCTAGAGACTCGTAGTAGCACGCTTCGCACTCCAGGTACTCTATAGCAAACAAACAAGCATACAATAAGCAATCAAGCAATGATGCACGGGTAAAACTCAAATAAGAAGATCTAACCAGAAAGTTCAACTTAAGAACTCCGGTTTGCAAAAAGAATCAAATCAAACGAAGCAATGAAACTCGAACTGCGGAAGAAACAAGCTTCGATTACTAATCTGGTCTAAAGTCAAATTTTACAGTAGCAGAAACTTATTTAAGTTGATTAAATAGAAAGAGGGCTTCGAGACGAAACTCTAGGCGCTTGAATCGCCTGATTTCGATAAACGAGCGAAAAGTTAAACTAAAACGAAAATCGGGTTAGAAATCACGGTCCAAAATAATCGCGAAAAACCCAGGAAAAAGAAAAAGCGTGAGCAGGCTAACGAGCGAGCGTTATTGTCTGCTGACTAAGCGGTGAAAATCGTTCGTTAAACGAACAAACGAACGGGCGTTTGCTAAATAACTAAACCGGGAAAAAAATAGAATCGATCTATAAAAAAATCGCGGGTTCTTTTAAAAACCGTACGGTTTTCCGAAGAAAACCGGCGGCGGCGACGGTTGCTACCTCCGGCGAGGCTCCGGCGAAGCGGAGGCGGGTCCGACGGGGCGGCAGGGCGACGGCGGGGCTCCAGCGGGGCGGCGGCGGTGGCGGTGGTCGGCGGTGAGAGGCGGCGACGTCGGGAGGCGGCGTCGGCGGCGAATCCGGCGGCGGCGGCTTAGGGTTAGGGTTAGGGTTAGGCGCGGGTGGGCTCGGATGGGCTGGGGGTCGCGGGCGGCGGCTTATAAGAGGGGGCCGGCTGGGGAGTACCTGGCCGGTTATGCCCGCAGTCGGTTCTTTTTTTTAATAATTCCACGCAGAAAAACGAAGAAAGAAATACTAAACGGACTCCAAAAATCCTGAAATAAAATTTCCCCGTCCTCTAAAAATTTACCGGACAAGGTGAACATTTATTTGGGACTCTAATGCAATTTTTAAAAACGCATATTTTCCCTAATTCAAATAAAATAACGATAAAACTCCGAATAAAATTCTTATTTGATTTCAATATTAAATCTCCAATATTTCTTTATTTTGAGGAAGTAATTTTATCCTCTCTCTTTTATTTTCATAAAAGAAATATTCGAAGAGAAAATAATTAAAATCAAATGATCCTCTTTTCAAAATTCGAGAAAACTCAAATATGAAAATAACGAAATTCCCAACTCTCTCCGTGGGTCCTTGAATTGCGTAGAATTTCTAGGATTGAGCAAAAATGCAATAAAATATGATATGCAATGATGACCTAATGTATAACATTCCAAATTGAAAATTTGGGATGTTACAAACCTACCCCCCTTAAGATGAATCTCGCCCTCGAGATTCGGGTTGGCTAGAAAATAGGTGAGGGTGATCCTTCCGTAGGTCTTCCTCTCGTTCGAAAAGTGGCTTCATCTTCGGTATGGTGGCTCCACTGAACCTTGCAAAACTTGATAACTTTGCTGCATGTAACTCGGTTGGCAAACTCGAGAATCTTGACTGGTTTCTCCTCATAGGTCAAATCGCTATCCAACTGAATCGCTTCCAGTGACACTGTATCTCTCAGAGGGATATCAGCCATCTCTATGTGGCACTTCTTCAACTGAGAAACGTGGAACACATCGTCAACTCCTGACATTCCTTCGGGCAATTCCAACTTGTAAGCAACTTCTCCCATACGTTCCAAAACTTTGTATGGTCCCTCAAAACGTGGTGCTAACTTTCCCTTAACTCCAAAGCACTTCACTCCTCGAAGGGGTGATACACGAAGATACACTTTGTCTCCAACTTCGTAAACTGTCTCCTTGCGTTTAGAATCCGCATAGCTCTTACACTCGGTGGGCTACTTTGAGTCTATCGCGTATCAGCTTAACCTTCTCTTCAGACTCTTTAATCAAATCTGGTCCAAACAACTGACGGTCTCCAACTTCATCCCACAACAACGGTGTCCTGCACCTCCTTCCGTACAATGCTTCGAAAGGGGCCATCTTCAAACTGGCTTGATAGCTGTTGTTGTAAGAGAACTCTGCGTAAGGCAAATTGTCGTCCCAACTAGATCCATAATCTAGCGCACAAGCTCTCAACATGTCCTCCAAAATCTAATTGACTCTCTCCGTCCATCCATCATCATGCAGGTGAAAAGTCATCTTGAACTCTAGCTTTGATTCCCAAAGTTTCATGCAATCGATTCCAAAACTTTGATGTAAACTGGGTTCCTCTATCTGATACAATGGTCCTCGGAACTCCATGCAGACATATGATCCTGGTCATGTATATCTTTGCCAACTTAGCACTGGTGTAAGTGGTCTTCACTGGGATGAAATGAGCTACTTTCGTCAAACGATCGACTACAACCCATATCGAGTCATAGCTTGAACGAGTCCTGGGCAATCCCGTGATAAAATCCATGCCTAGCTTGTCCCACTTCCATTCAGGTATTGGCAATGGTTGTAGCAATCCTGGCTTCCACGATGCTCGCCTTGGGTCTCGACATACATCACAAACTGCTACATACTCATAATAGCCTTCTTCATTCCGGTCCACCAGAACCTATCCTTGAAATCCAGGTACATTTTAGTATTTCCTGGGTGAATCGAATATGGCGAATCATGGGCCTCCTGCAAAATCAGCTTCCTGATCTCCTGATCATTTGGCACATATACGTGGTCCTCAAACCATAAGGTATCGTGCTCATCCTCACGAAATCCTTTAGCCTTTCCTTTGCTCATCCTTTATTTTATCTCGGCAATCTCCTTGTCCGTCTTCTGAGATTCTCTGATCTTATCCATAAAAGTAGATTGAATCTCCAATGCTGCTAAATAGCCTCTTGAAACTATCTCCAAACATAGCTCGTGAAGATCCTCTGCAACTCCTTAGGTAACTCTCCGGTCGTGAGTGTATTGACATGATTCTTGCGGCTCAACGTATCGGCTACTATGTTAGCCTTTCTGGGATGATAATGCAACTTCATATCATAATCCTTAATGAGTTCCAACCATCTCCTCTGCCTGAGATTCAACTCCTTCTGCGTGAAGATATACTTCAAACTCTTGTGGTCCGTGTATACCTCACAATGGTTTCCGATGAGAAAATGTCTCCAAGTCTTCAACGCATGCACTACGACTACTTACTCCAAATCATGGGTAGCATAATTCAACTCATGGGGTTTAAGCTGTCGTGAGGCATATGAAACAACTCTTCCCTCCTGCATAAGTACGGCTCCAAATCCTTGACGAGAAGCGTCACAATACACTTCATAATCCTTGTGATGATCTGGCAGAATCAACACTGGTGATGTAACCAAGCATTTCTTCAACTCCTGAAAACTGGCCTCACATTCCTCAGTCCATTTGAACTTGGTGTCCTTCTTTAACAACTCAGTCATAGGCTTTGCAATCTTCGAGAAATTCTCAATGAACCTCCAGTAGTATCCTGCGAGTCCAAGAAAACTCCGGATCTCTCCAACTGACGTGGGTGCCTCCCAATTTGTCACAGTGACAACTTTGGTGGGGTCAACTACATTCCCTCTCCGGATATAACATGTCCAAGGAATCCAACTTCCTTCAACCAAAACTCACACTTGCTGAACTTGGCGTATAGCAGATGTTCTCTGAGCTTCCCAAGTACTAAACACAAATGCTCTTTATGCCCTCTTCATTCTTCGAGTAGACCAGAATATCATCAATGAACACCACAACGAACTTATCCAAAAACTCCATAAACACCTTGTTCATCATGTTCACAAAATAGGGAGGTGCGTTAGTCAGGCCAAATGACATAACGGTATACTCATATAGCCCGTACCTCGTGGTAAAAGCTGCTTAGGTATATCCTGCTCTCGAATCTTCAGCTAGTGGTACCCTGATCGCAAATCGATGTTGGAAAACACTTTAGCTCCTTGCAGCTGATCAAACAAATCACTGATCATCGGCAGTGGGTACTTGTTCTTGATCGTTACTTCATTCAATCCACGATAATCAACAACCATCCTCAACGATTCATCCTTCTTATCCACTAGAAGCACTGGTGATCCCCAAGGTGACGAACTTGGGCGAATATAACCTTTATCCAGTAACTCCTTAATATGCTTCTTAATTTCCTCCAAATCCTTTGCGGGCATTCTGTACGGTCTCTTAGATATTGGCCCAGTGCCTGGCAAAAGCTCAATCAAAAATTCAATGTCTCTATCCGGTGGCATGCCTAGCAACTCTTCTGGAAATACATCCGGGAAATCCTTCACCACTGGTACTTCCTCCTGTACAACTCCTGATAAGGAATTTACTTGAGTCCTATTCGGCACATGCCGGGATACATACTTGATCCTTCTTCCTTCTGGGGTAGTGAGCAAAATCGACTTACTGGCGCAATCGATGTTTCCTCCATACATCGATAGCCAATCCATACCCAGAATCACATCCAGACCTTGCGACTTCAAAATTATCAGGTCTGAGGGGAAAACATGCCTACCTATGGTCAATGGCATCTGAAAACATCCTTGGCTTGCCATATACTCTGCTCCTGGCGAGCTCACTAACATAGGTGTACTAAGAACTTTGGTGGGCAGTTTATACTTATCCACAAATCCTCTTGATATGTATGAATGCGATGCACGAGTATCAAAAAGAACGACTGTAGTAAATGACTTAACCAAAAACTTACCTATTACTGCATCTGGCTGGGCTTCAACCTCCTCCATGTTAACGTGGTTCACTTGTCCCCTATTGAAAGGGTTGGGCTTCTTCCCAGAGCTTCCATTGCCGTTTCCATTCTTAGCTTCAGGACATTCATTGGCGTAATGTCTAGTCTTCTAGCACTTGTAGCAAGTAACGTGGCTTAGATCTTTCTTGGCGGGCATTGCTGGGTTGGGACGGTTCTGGCCGTTGCTTCCTCCATTACCATTCCCACTCTTGGGGCCAATATGGTTGTGCGAACTTCCTCCAGTGTGATTGTGACCTCCATGGTTATGCTGAAGGGGTCCTCCCGAGTTCGGGGTAAAACGGAGTCTCTGTTGAGCTCCAGAATTACACTTCCCTGGTCCATACTTCCTCTTGCGGTTGTAAATCTGTTGCTGCTTCCCTTCAATCATGAGAGCTCTATCTACCAACTCCTGGTAGTTATTGAAAGTTGCAACCATCAACTGCATGCTCAGCTCAGCATTCAGTCCTTCCTGAAACTTCTCCTGCTTAGTTGCATCTGTAGCAACGTCATCTGGGGCATAATGTTCTAGCTTACTAAAATCATCCACATACTGGCCAACTGTGCGTCCTCTTTGGCGTAAGTTGTGAAACTCGCGCTTCTTCATTGCCATAGCTCCTGTAGATACATGGGCAGTGTGAAAAGCCTGCTGGAACTGGTCCCATGTAACAGTGTCGATAGGGTAAGTGGCTGTGAAATTCTCCCACCATGATGCTGCGGGTCCATCAAGTTGATGTGCGGCAAAACGCACTCTCTCCGCATCCGTGCATCCTGCAGTGGTCAACTCCCTTCCAATCTAAATAACTAAACCGGGAAAAAAATAAAACCGATCTATAAAAAATAAACCGCGGGTTCTTTAGAAGAAACCGTATGGTTTTTCGAAGAAAACCGGCGGCGACGGCGGTTGCTACCTCCGGTGAGGCGGCGGCGGTGGCGGTGGTCGTGGCGGCGGAGGCGGGCCAGTGAAGTCTCCGGCGGTGTGGCTTAGGTTAGGGTTAGGCGTGGGTGGGCTCCGGTGAAATTTGAGGGGTCGCGGGTGGCGGCTTATCAAGGGGCATTTGGGAGTCTGGCGATTCTGGCCGAGTCGGTTCATTTTTTTAATAATTCCGAGCAGAAAAACGAAGAAAAGAAATAATAAACGGACTCCAAAAATCCTGAAATAAATTTTCCCCGTCCTCTAAAAATCTACCGGACAAGGTGAACATTTATTAGGGACTCTAATGCAATTTTGGAAAAACGCATATTTTTCCTAATTCAAATAAAATAGCAATAAAACTCTGAATAAAATTCTTATTTGATTTTAATATTAAATCTCCAATATTTCTTTATTTTGGGGAAGTCATTTTATCCTCTCTCTTTTATTTTCATAAAAGAAATATTCGAAGAGAAAATAATTAAAATCAAACGATCCTCTTTTAAAAATTAAAGAAAACTCAAATATGAAAATAACGAAATTCCCAACTCTCTCCATGGGTCCTTGAGTTGCGTAGAATTTCTAGGATCGAGCCAAAATGCAATAAAATATGATATGCAATGATGACCTAATGTATAACATTCCAGATTGAAAATTTGGAATGTTACATCATGTAGTTGACATTTTATTTGTGGCAAAGCCACCATGCATATTATTTCATACATGTCACTCTTGATTCATTGCCCATCCCAGTACACAGCCGGAGGCATTCATATAGAGTAATATTCTGTTCTAGTATCGAGTTGTAATCATCAAGTTGTAAATAAATAGAAGTGTGATAATCATCATTAATAGAGCATTGTCCCAAATAAATAAATAAATAAAGAGAAAGGCCAAATAAAAAAAGGAAGGCCCAAAAAAAGAGAGAAAAAAATAAAAAAAAGAAATAAAAAGGGACAATGCTACTATCCTTTTTCCACACTTGTGCTTCAAAGTAGCACCATGATCTTTATGATAGAGAGTCTCTTGTTTTGTCATTTTCATATACTAGTGGGAATTTTTTTTATTATAGAACTTGGCTTGTATATTCCAACAATGGGCTTCCTCAAATTCCCTAGGTCTTCGTAAGCAAGCAAGTTGGATGCACACCCACTTAGTTTCTTTTGTTGAGCCTTCATACATTTATAGCTCTAGTGCATTCGTTGCATGACAATCCCTACTCCTTGCATTGACATCAATTGATGGGCATCTCCCTAGCCCGTTGATTAGCCACGTCAATGTGAGACTTTCTCCTTTTTTGTCTTCTCCACACAACCCCCATCATCATATTCTATTCCACCCATAGTGCTATGTCCATGGCTCATGCTCATGTATTGCGTGAAAGTTGAAAAAAGTTTGAGATTACTAAAGTATGAAACAATTGCTTGGCTTGTCATCGGGTGCAAGATGAGAGCATCTTGTGTGACGAAAAGGAAGCATGGCCAAACTATATAATTTTGTAGGGATGAGCTTTCTTTGGCTATGTTATCTTGAGAAGACATAATTGCTTGGTTAGTATGCTTGAAGTATTATTATTTCTATGTCAATATTAAACTTTTATCTTGAATCTTCGAATTACGAACATTCATGCCACAATAAATAAAATTACATTGAGAAATATGCTAGGTAGCATTCCACATCAAAAATTTTGTTTTTATCATTTACCTACTCGAGGACGTGCATGAATTAAGCTTGGGGATGCTTGATACGTCTTCAACGTATCTATAATATTTTATTGTTCCATGCTATTATATTACCCGTTTTGGATGTTTAATGGGCTTTACTATACACTTTTATATTATTTTTGGGACTAACCTATTAACCCAAGGCCCAGTGCAAATTGTTGTTTTTTTGCCTATTTTAGTGTTTCGCAGAAAAGGAATATCAAACGGAGTCCAAACGGAATGAAACCTTCGGGAGCGCGATTTTTGGAACAAACGTGATCCAAAGGACTTGGAGTGGACGTCAAGAAATCAACGAGGAGGCCATGAGGCAGGGAGGCGCGCCCCCCACCCTCATGGGCCCCTCGCAGCTCCACCGACCTACTTCTTCCTCCTATATATACCCATATACCCCGAAACCAACCAGGAGCACCATGAAACCCTATTTCCACCACTGCAACCTTCTGTACCCGTGAGATCCCATCTAGGGGCCTTTTCCGACGCTCCGCCCCGGAGGGGGAATCGATCATGGAGGGCTTCTACATCAACACCGTAGCCTCTCCGATGATGTGTGAGTAGTTTACCACAGACTTTTGGGTCCATAGTTATTAGCTAGATGGCTTCTTCTCTCTCTTTGGATCTCAATAAAAAGTTCTCCTCAATCTTCTTGGAGATCTATTTGATGTAACTCTTTTTGCGGTGTGTTTGTCGAGATCCGATGAATTGTGGGTTTATGATCAAGATTATCTATGAACAACATTTGAATCTTCTCTGAATTCTTTTATGTATGATTGGTTATCTCTGCAAGTCTCTTGAATTATCGGTTTGGTTTGGCCTACTAGATTGATCTTTCTTGCAATGGGAGAAGTGCTTAGCTTTGGGTTCAATCTTATACCGCACGATCCCAAAGGATGTAAGGGGATACGACATGTATTGTATTGTTGCCATCGAGGATAAAAATATGGGGTTTATATCATATTGCTTTAGTTTATCCCTCTACATCATGTCATCTTGCCTAATGCGTTACTCTGTTCTTATGAACTTAATACTCTAGATGCATGCTAGATAGCGGTCGATGAGTGGAGTAATAGTAGTAGATGCAGGCAGGAGTCGGTCTACTTGTCGCGGACGTGATGCTTATATACATGATCATGCCTAGATATTCTCATAATTATGCACTTTTCTATCAATTGCTCGATGGTAATTTGTTCACCCACCATAATACTTATGCTATCTTGAGAGAAGCCACTAGCGAAACCTATGGCCCCCTGGTCTATTTTCCATCATATTAATCTCCCGTCAACTAGCTATTTCTGTCGCCTTTTGTTATGCAATCTTTACTTTCAATCTTTATCACAAAAATACCAAAAATATTATCATCTCTATCATATCTCACTTTTGCAAGTGGTCGTGAAGGGATTGACAACACCTTTATCGCGTTGGTTGCAAGGTTCTTATTTGTTTGTGTAGGTACGAGGGACTTGCGTGTGTCCTCCTACTGGATTGATACCTTGGTTCTCAAAAACTGAGGGAAATACTTACGCTACTTTGCCGCATCACCCTTTCCTCTTCAAGGAAAAACCAACGCATGCTCAAGAGGTAGCAGTGTGTTGATGATGAACTCCTTGCTCTTGTGCTTCAAATGATAGTCTCCTCAACACTCAACTCTCTCTCACAGATTTGGATTTGGTGGAAAGATGATTTGAGTGGAAAGCAACTTGGGGAAGGCTAGAGATCAAGATTCGTAAGGTTGGAATGGAATATCTTGATCTCAACACATGACTAGGTGGTTCTCTTTCAGAAAATGTATGCTGGAAGTGTAGGCATGTTCTGATGGCTCTCCTCACGAATGAAGGAAGGTGGAGGGGTATATATAGCCTCCACACAAAATCTAACCGTTACACACAATTCACCAAACTCGGTAAGACCGAATCAGAAAACTCGGTCGGACCGATTTAGTTCAAAATGTGAACTTTAGGCTTTTCGGTGGGACCGACATGTCAACTCGGTGGGACCGATTTCATTAGGGTTAGGGCATAACAGAATCTCGGTGAGACCGATTACACAAACTCAGTGGGACCGACTTTGGTAATAAGCTAACCAGAGAGTTGGTCAGGCAAACTCGGTGGGACCGATTCGCTCATTTCGGTGAGACCGAAATGTTACGAAGGGGAAACAGAGAGTTTGCATTGCGAACTCGGTGGGACCGATCGCTCATCTCGGTTGGACCGAAACGTTATGAAGGGAAACAAAGAGTTTGCAATCCCATCTCAGTGAGACCGAGATCCCTATCGGTGAGACCAACGTGACTAGTGTTTGTGGCAGTGGCTATGTCAAGTGAACTCGGTGGCGCCAGATAGAATATTTTGGTGGGGCCGAGTTTGACTTTTTGGTTTGGGACACATGTGGATATGAGAAAGTGGTTGAGGGTTTTGGAGAATATCACTAAGCATTTTGAGCAAGAAAGCCATTAAGCAACACCTCATCCCCTTTTAATAGTATTGGCTTTTCCTATGGACTCAATGTGATCTTGTATCATTAAAAGTAAAATGTAGAGTCTTGAGCTTGAGCCAATATGTGTCCTTAGCATTTTGAGGGGTCCGCATTCCTAATCCATGCCATGCCAATCATTGAGCTTTCCTGAAATATTTATCTTGAAATAGCATTAGCTCAATGAGCTATATGTTGTTAATAATTACCAAAACCACCCAGGGATAGTTGCACTTTCAATCTCCCCCTTTTTGGTAATTGATGACAACATATAGATCAAATCTTCGACAAATGATAATAAGATTGAAATACATCATCGCTTTGAGAAGTATGTGATAATCAAGAGCTCCCCCTAAATTTGTGCACTATTTAAGATTTGCTTCTGAATGCAAATGCACAATCAATTAGGATCATGGGTCACTCTTCCATGTCACATACATCTTGGTGGAGCGCTCAAAATGATATAAATTAAAAGCATGCACTCATCACCAAGCAAAGTGAATGATCATATATGGGATATAAGAGATAGTATCATCCAAGCAAGCATTAAAGTAGCATATGATCAAACACATGATCATACAAGTATCTCACACGGACATAGAGTATCAACCAAGCACACAAAAAGTTCAACCAAAAGCAAGAGAGACAAAGAAGCAAAACACACTCTCTCTCTCTCTCGAAGCCTATGATCTATACATTTCTCCCCCTTTGGCAACAAGTTACCAAAAAGTTCGAAAATGCATACTGCTATGCGTCTCTCAGGCTTGGTCTTCGAGAGGTGGTGTAGAGAGAACTCCAAGAACGAAGGCATCAGTTGATCTAACTGGAGCTAGTGGAGTGGCTGCTGGAGGTGGAACTGAAGCTGTTGCTGCTGGTGCAGATGAAGTAGCTCTCGTATCTGGCACATGCAGTGCAGCTGACCTCTGACTCCTTGGCCCTCGCTGAAAAGCATCCGTAGTACCTTGTCCTCTCTTCTCCTCTACTTCCTCCTGGAGCTGCTCAACTGCGGTCTGAATCTCAGTGACCTTCAGATCAAGATCAAAAAACTTTGTTTCTATAATACTCTCCAAGCTCTCCTGATTCCGAGTTAGGGTGGCCAAGCCCTTCTCAATCCTCAATGTAGCTTGAATCAGATAACCCCAATTGATCTTGTTTGCTCTTCAAGAACACTGCAGACGTCTCCTCAATGCTTGGCATCTTTGCAGCTTTCTCTGCCTTTGCCTTAGCTCTCTTCTCTTGTGATGATGAAGGTTCATTCTCATTCATTACAACTTCATTGTCTTCAAAATCTGGGTACAAGGGTAAATGCTCCTTATCCAACAAGTAAGTACCTATGTCCATCTTTGAGTTGATGAGCATTTGAATGTGTGGAGCGTACCCACAAGATCCCTTCTGAGCAGCTGTCCTCTTGATTGTTTCCACAATCAGACTCATGACCTTGAATTTTTGAGGAACATCGAAGATTTGCAGCAAGTTGATGGAATGTCCCCTTATCATCTTGTGATCTCCAGATTTAGGTAACAATGTATGCCTCAGGATGGTGTTGATAGTAGGCAGACCAGACAACAAATAATGCATAGATCCAAGCTTGTGTGTCTCCAAAGCTTTATCAGGGACCTCTTTGTACATATTTTCCATAGAGTTGTGGTCTTCCTTCTTCTTGTCATACACATCCAAATCATCCTCATGCTCTTCTGGCGCTTCGATCAACTTGGCCCATTCTTCAACAGTTGATTGGTACCTTGTACCTTCAGACATCCACACTATCCTCCCATCTGGATAGAAATGAGCAGCAGAGTAAAACTGCATGATTAGCTCATCATTCCATTTTGTGAGCTTCTGTCCAACAAACTTGTCAACACCACATGCTTTGAAGCTTTCATGCACACCTGGGAAGTGATCTTCATTCTCATCAATGAATTCCCAATCGACCCACTTCATATCACAGATAATTGGCTTCTTGTCAAGCAGAATAGTCTCATAGAAGTCTTGTTGCTCTTTGCTGTGAAACTTATAGTCCACTACAGTCCTCCTCCTCACATCATAGGGATCAGACTGTCTCCACAATCTCAGTCTTGTGTTTTTCCTGATGTGCATGTCCTCTGCCACTGGATGAGTATCATTGTGGTCTGGAATCTTGGGTTTCAGTTTTCTGAGCACTAGGGCTTCATCATCCTCTTCTTCAACTTCAGGCACTGGGGCCTTGTTCTTCTCTTCTGCAGGAATGTTTCTGGTGCTTCTCTTTGGCTTAGTGGGCTTCTGAGCTTGAGCTGTTGCTTTGGGAGCAGTTTTGGGCTTTGATGGAGCAGCCCCTGACTTGATTGCATCTCCCATAAGCTTCTAGACTTGGGAGCTGGAGCAGCATCCTCTTCCTCTTCCTCTTCTTCATCATCTGATTTTCTCTTAGAGGGCTATCCAAGCACCTTTGCAGTTGTTGTCCTTGCTTTCTTCCTTTTCTTCTGCCCTTCTCTAGCTGCCTCATCATCACTATGTTCTTCAATGGTGAACTTCATAGTTTCATTTGTAGGAACTTTCCTAGGCTTGGACATTGGAATCCTTCTGGCAGGTGCCTTCTTTTTCAAGCCTGGCTTAGTTGCAGCAGTTGTGGCATACTCTTTCTTCAGCACCTTCTTCTTTGAGCCCACTTCCTCTTCAGTAGCCACATAATCCTCATCCTCAGAATCTGAGGTTTTCTTCTTCCTTGATCTGGTGGCTGCTTTGGGCAAGTTACTTGGTGTGCTCCTGCTGCCCTCATCATAGCTGACTAGTGCCCTCACTCAATTGCACTTGCTCTTCAGACCTGTTTTGGCTATCACTTTGGTCAGACATCTTGGCAATCACACTGACAGCAAACCCTGTGAATAGATGTAGATGAGGTAGAATGGATGAGCATCACAAAGTGCAGAGTTTTTGCAAAACAGATGAGTCAAAAACTTAGTTTTAGTTCTCCACAGAATGCATTTCGGAGCTACCGATTTGTTAAACTCGGTGATGCCGAAGCAACTTTTGGAACCTAAAATAGTGAACTCGCTCACACCGAGTCACAGTTCGGGGGCACCGAGATTGCTAGGGTTTCACAAAGAGTCGAACTTGGTCACACCGATTTGCAATTTTCGGCCAGATCGAAAAGCGCATGTGCAATGGCCTAAGCCAAATCGGCGTGATCGATTTCTACAACTCGGTCGGTCCGAGATGAGTTCGGCGGAGACCTAACCCTAAATTTTCGAATCAAACCTAACCTAAAGGATGTTTTCTCTAGATAGATTGTTTCCATACGTGGCAGTGATCATGGCAAAGCAATGTGCTAGGAATCGGAGTAAGGAAATAGCACAAAGTATCGAACCCATACCCTAGTTCGGCGGGAGTTTGCTACGGCGGCAACGGCGGAGCAGAATTCCGTTGACGGCGACGGAAACCAGTGGCGGGAGGTCGCTGGCGGCGAGGAGACGATCCGGAGACCCGAGGAGGCAGAGCAGGATACGCGCGGGCTGAGGGCTTTTGAAGAAATTTCCAAAATCTCACCCGTGGATATATATATATCCCGACCTTGTCGGTGTGACCGAGTGGAACAACTCGGTGGCACCGAGATGCAGAATCACAAGCGGTTACTGCAACTCGGTTTGACCGAAAGGTTCAAATCGGTTGCACTGAGATGGAAAACCTAGATCAACTTAGTGAACTCGGTGTGACCGAAGTGGATGACTCGGTCATACTGAAATGCACAGAGAGGTTTTGGAAGTTTAAGTCTATGAAGAATCGGGGACTCGGAGTGCTCCTCACACAGAGTGGTTCGAATCTGACTTGATCAAACTTTGTGATGTAACATGAATATAGTTTGAGACGAGAAAAGCATAGATAGCTAGAGGGTGTTCTTAGGCATTCTTGTCCATCCATTTGGCAAAAGAGAAAAAGCCAAACAATCAAAGCAACAAATGGATGTCCTCGAATGAGTAAAATATGCAAACAACATGCTCACACAATAAAATGGCAAATGAAATATGTGACAAAGCATGCACAAACACTCTAGCATCTATCAAGCAATTGACGATGACTAGCTCATATATATATGAGTATATTGACTTAGGAGTCAGATGAGAACATTTGATCATAGGTCATACTCATCGTTTAAGCACAAGGGGGGTTACCACTTTTACATAAAGCATTGTTGTGTTCACACCATTAGAGTTGCTTTAGCTAAATTGATTAGATTAAAGCTCCCCCTAGATGTGATATCCCCCCTAAGAGGGATGAACTAACCTTGGGTTTTGTTTGTGATGACTTCATGTAGATGTTGAAGATGTGGATGCTCAATGTTGATGTAGATCATTTGGAGGAATCCATTGGAGTGAGTTGCACTTCCAATACCTACACGGGTTAGTCCCACAAGGAACAAACAAGGATATCCATAGACATAGAGTAACGTTCACAAAATATGATGTCCATGAAAGCATTAGGTTACCTTGTCCCTTGTCTCACCAACAAGAGGGTTTGTGACTCCTTGAACTAGTGCAAGATGTGGAAGTTGTTTGCACTTGTCCTCGCCAAGATGATATGAGTGAAGTATGTTGGCGGAGTCACCCTCAAGAACTCTCTAGTTCTTTTTCTTCGGGATCCACATCATCTTGATGGGAATCCTTGGAGTTGTAGTCGTACTTGATGAAGTAGAACTTGATGTACTCTTGGGAACCCACTTGACCAAGGCCTTGGGAGCTTCTTCAAATGCATTAATCTCCTGTTGAAGCTTGTCCTTGCCTTTTTTGCTTGTGGTCTTGTGGTGGAAGATCATCTTGAGCTTGTGTTCCTTGGAAAGAAGCAGGATCATACATCTCTTGTTGAGGAACAAACTTCGTCTTGGGGTATTGATCTTCTTCCCAATCAACTCCATTGGCATTAAACTTTCGTTCAAAACCAACACCTTGATTCTTCCGGTGTCTTCCTTGCTTGCGTACAATTTCCTCAAATTGCTTACTCCCGGCAAGGATCTTGTAAACACCTTTCTCTATAATTCCCTTCAATAAGCTATTTTCTTGCTCAAGTGTAACTTGGCTAAGAGAATCATTAGTGGAATCAAGAGAACTACTAGAAGCAACAATACTGGATTTAACATGATTGTTGTTACTATTGAAGAAGAATCTTTCTTATTATTGTTGCTAGATTTAACTTATGGCATGTAAGTAGACAAGAGTAAACGCTTGGCAATGTAAGAAGAACTTTTCTTGCGAAGATAATCATTGATTGCTCTTAAGAACCCATGCTCTTGCTCAAGGTTGATCTTTTCAAAGCATAGCTTTTCATGAGTCTTTAGAAGTTCTCGATGATCTTCCAAGGTAGTTTCATGAGCTAACTTAAGAGTGTTTAGTTCTTTAGTTAGATGCTCAATCTCCTTATTATCATCATCATTCGTTTTATATTGATTATCATGATTAATAGCAGGTTCATCATAGTTTTCATCACTAGAGTTGTCAACAAGTAAATCACCATCACCTAGCAAATCATCTTCATCACAATTGAAATCAACATACTCAGGGTGTGATACCTTTGGTCCTTTAACCATGAAGCATCTTCCAATTCCTTCATTTGGTGAGTCAAATATGTCGTAGGAGTAGGGTGACACAAATGCTAGACCGGCAACACCTTCATCTTGAGTATATTCGGAGTCGGAGTGATAACTTCTCTCAAAGTGATTGTCAGAGTCGGAGCCAGATACCCATTCACCAACATGAGCTTGATGTCTTTGTTTTGTGTATCTCTTTGATGATTTGTCCTTCCTTTCCAAATCTTTGCTTCTGCCAGAGGTTCTTCGTTGATAACGATCATCTCTACTCCTTCTCTCTCTAGATGGTGATTCTTCTCTTCTACTTCTCCTCTTGGGTGAATCTTCTCTTATTTTGTAGGGGGGTGTACACTCATTGGAGTATTGTTCGGGTCTTCCACAATTGTAGCAATTACGTTCACGACTTGAAGATCTTTTGTCATTGTAGGACCTTGACTTGGAACTTCTTTCCTTGCTTCTACTCTTGTAGAACTTGATAAAATTATTCACCATTAGGCTCAATTCCTCATTGAAGGTTTGTTTCTCACTTGAAGATGTGGGAGCATCACATGAGGCTTTGTATGCACCACTTGACTTGTTGTGAAGCTCTTCCTTATCCTTGAGTGACATCTCATGAGCAACAATTCTTCCAATGACTTCCATAGGCTTGAGATCTTTGTAATTGGGCATCATTTGGATCAATGTGCACACGGTATCATATTTTCCATCCAAGGCTCTTAGGATCTTCTTGATGATGAATCTATCGGTCATCTCTTCACTTCCTAAGCCGGCAATCTCATTTGTGATAAGAGCAAGCCTAGAGTACATTTCAGCGACACCTTCACCATCCTTCATTTTGAACTTGTCAAGTTAACTTTGAAGCACATCCAATTTGGATTCCTTGACGGAGTTGGTACCTTTGTGCATATCAATCAAACTGTCCCGAATTTCCTTTGCATTCTCAAGACGGCTGATTTTGTTGAATTCTTCGGGGCACAATCCGTTGAAGAGAATATCACAAGCTTGAGCATTGTATTGCAGCATCTTCAACTCTTCTGCGGTAGCTTCACGGTTCGATTCTCTCCCATCAAAGAATTCACCTTGCAAGCCAATACACACAATAGCCCAAACGGCGGGGTTATGTCCAAGAATATGTATTATCATCTTATGCTTCCAACTAGCAAAATTAGTACCATCAAAGTAAGGATCTCTACGGTGGTAATTTCCCTTGCTAGACGCCATACTCTCCTAGGATGTGAAACCAAGGCTATGATCACCAAAAGATATGGAAATCAAGGCAAATGGAGACCAAAGCTCTGATACCACTTGTAGGATCGAAAGTATGTCTAGAGGGGGGTGATTAGACTACTTGACCAAATAAAAATCTAGCCTTTTCCCTATTTTAAGTCTTGGCAAATTTTAGCAACTTAGCACAAGTCAAGCAATCAACCTACACATGCAAGTCTAAGAGTATGGCAGCGGAATGTAAAGCATTGCATATGAAGGTAAAGGGAGGAGTTTCGAGGGAGCAAACGCAATGTAGACACGGAGATTTTTTCCCGTGGTTCCGATAGGTGGTGTTATCGTACATCCACGTTGATGGAGACTTTAACCCACGAAGGGTAGCAGTTCTTGTGAGTCCACGGAGGGCTCCACCCACGAAGGGTCCATGAAGAAGCAACCTTGTCTATCCCATCATGGCCATCGCACACGAAGGACTTGCCTCACTAGGGTAGATCTTAGGGAAGTAAGCGATCTCCTTGCCCGTACAAACTCCTTGGTTCAACTCCACAATCTTGACGAAGGCTCCCAAGTGACACCTAACCAATCTAGGAGACACCACTCTCCAAAAGGTAATAGATGGTGTGTTGATGATGAACTCCTCGCTCTTGTGCTTCAAATGATAGTCTCCCCAACACTCAACTCTCTCTCACAGATTTGGATTTGGTGGAAAGATGATTTGAGTGGAAAGCAACTTGGGGAAGGCTGGAGATCAAGATTCATATGGTTGGAATGGAATATCTTGGTCTCAACACATGGGTAGGTGGTTCTCTCTCAGAAAATGTATCCTGGAAGTGTAGGCATGTTCTGATGGCTCTCCTCACGAATGAAGGAAGGGTGGAGGGGTATATATAGCCTCCACACAAAATCTAACCGTTGCACACAATTCACCAAACTCGGTGAGACCGAATCAGAAAACTCAGTCGGACCGATTTAGTTCAGAATGTTCTGATGAAGTCAATCAGAGAGGACGGTTAGGTTCATTAGGGTTATATAATGGTGGAACCGACATGTCAACTCGGTGGGACCGATTTCATTAGGGTTAGGGCATAACATAATCTCGGTGAGACCGATTACACAAAATCGGCGGGACCGACTTTGGTAATAAGCTAACCAGAGAGTTGGTCAGGCAAACTCGGTGGGACCGATTCGCTCATTTCGGTGAGACCGAAATGTTACGAAGGGGAAATAGAGAGTTTGCATTGCGAACTCAGTGGGACCGATCACTCATCTTGGTTGGACCGAAACGTTACGAAGGCAAACAGAGAGTTTGCAATGCCATCTCAGTGAGACCGAGATCCCTATCGGTGAGCCCGACGTGACTAGGGTTTGTGGCAGTGGCTATGTCAAGTGAACTCGGTGGCGCCGGATTGAATATTTTGGTGGGGCCGAGTTTGACTTTTTGGTGTGGGACATATGTGGATATGAGAAAGTGGTTGAGGGTTTTGGAGCATATCACTTTGCATTTTGAGCAAGAAAGCCATTAAGCAACACCTCATCCCCTTTTAATAGTATTGGCTTTTCCTATGGACTCAATGTGATCTTAGATCACTAAAGGTAAAATGTAGAGTCTTGAGCTTGAGCCAATATGTGTCCTTAACATTTTGAGGGGTCCATATTCCTAATCCATGCCATGCCAATCATTGAGCTTTCCTGAAATATTTATCTTGAAATATCATTAGCTCAATGAGCTATATGTTGTTAGTAATTACAAAAACCACCCAGGGATAGTTGCACTTTCAATGGCCCCGCTGCTGATCTCCTCTGGCTCGCTTTCAACAATTTGCCATCCTACATCGCCACCGAGCCCCTTTTGTCATTTCTGAAGGACATGTTCTACGGCACTTGCTTGGGATCCACAGCTTCCAAGTCATACCTCATCGATGGCGACCACGAGGAGGGCACCCTCTCCGGCTCTTCCAAGGGGAAAGAGCCCATCTGCTCTTCCAAGGGGAAAGCGCCCATCTCCGACATCAGGGAGGGCACCCTATAGCCATGCTCTTCCAAGGGGAAGGAGCCCATCTGCGACAACATGGAGCGCATCCAGGGTCCGTGCTCTTCCCACGGGAACGAGCCCATCTGTGACAAGTGAGGAAACCCATGATTTGTTTTGCCGTGCCTCTTCACAGGGGGAACCCATGATTTGTTTTGTCGAGTCCCTTTTGTAGTGTAGTGAGAATATGTCCAGTTTTAATTGCTATATCTGGTTGTTTGCAGTATGCCTTGTTTATTTCAGTTGTTCACAATGTGATGCTCTATATGTGCAATTATTTACTGTGCGGTACATTTCATCAATCTAGTTTTAAACATACCGATAGGAATGCATATATTTGCTTGTTGTTAAGCCTGTTATAGCTAGCATATGCCTCTTTTAAAGTTTTTTGATTGTTCGATTGTCTGTAGTTAGCATATGTCCAGTTTCAAATGCTATCTTCGGTGGTTTGTAGTATGCCTTGTTTATTCTAGTTTTTCACAGTGGGATGTTCTATATGTGCAAGTATGAACTATGCATTTCAATTCCATCAGTACCAGTTTCAACAATACCACTATGAATGACTACATTTGGTTGCTACATCTTGTAGTTAACACGCCTTTCCATTTTTATTTAACAATAACCAGTGTACTTAGACCGGCACAATACCTGTTTGAATAACTATGTTTGCTTGTTGTTAAATGTTAGGCCTGTTGCAGTTAACACACCTTTCCACTTGTTTTGCTTTACTAGCATGCTTAGACATGTACACTTAAGCTATCTTTTGGCGATTATTTTGTATGCCATGGATAATTTTGGTTGATGTTTAGCCTGTTGTGCTTAACATTCTTCTCGGTGTACCTACATAGGACAATTTTGGGAACGACTGTTGTTTTCCATTGAGGTTAGTTTCATCCCATGGCTTATATATGCTCACTGTTCAGGATATCGGTAGGTGGTACCATATAGGTCGGGGGCTGATAAGGGACTAATCAGTGAATCGGACTTTTAACTCAATATATCTGCAACCCATTTATCGTTAGGTTAACTAGGGCCATATGTAATATATCTGAGGCTACATAGCAACATGCACTGTACTTAATGTCTAAATATGAAATCCTAGGCTACATAGCAACAAGGAAGAGTGTTACATTAATGTTCTGATGATGTCTAGATATACATAGAAGAGCAGCAGCACCAACAACAACAACAACAACAACAACAACAACAACAACACAACCTTATTTGGATACCCAACTTAGCTAGTGGTTAGAGTTAGTTTCTAGCTCATGATTAACCCTGAACTAACTCCATCCAAAGAGTTGTTTGGATGGCAGGGTTAGATTGACAATAAATGCACTAGGAGAACTAGCTCCAATTAGCACCTCTTGGGTTGGATAGTTTTTTTGGTTGGTTTATGGATGCAACTAGCTCAAACTAGCCCTCATGTTTAGATATACTTTAGGGCTATTTGAGCCCGAACTAGCTCAAACTAACTGTAACCCATGGATACAGCAGCAGTTAATCAACCGATAATTTGTAAGAATGCAATAAACTCCTTTCGGACCATAATATAAGATGTTAATTCATCTAATATGTGAGTATATTGGATGTTATAAGATATTATAAAACAATGTTGTACTACATCATTGTGCAATTGATGTTTAGCTTCTAATATTAACTTGGTGCTTTTAGGTACATATGTCATTGGTAAAGATCCGCGCTTCAGCCCTTTCTGCATATGGGGCGATGAGATATCAATGAACCATCATCAAGTGAGAAAGTTGATAAAGATTGCTAGTAAAATGGGTCCAAAGATGGCAATTAAACTATTTGTTTACACTTTATCTAAGACAACAGGAACTGCAAGATGGTAAGTAAGAACTCTGTAGCCTTCTTTTTACTGCTCATAATGAGTTGTATTAGATGACAATGTCTGAATCTTTTTCCTTTGCAGTGGTTGCCAAACTAAACGTGTGCAACCATGAACTGTTTCTGATGAAGTATGCATCGTAACGTTGCACCACAGAATAGTGTGTGCAATAGTTGTCGTGTACAACGATGTTACGACGGTCCGATGTTCCGCAATCCTGTCCGACACTCATACGACAATTAGCTAATCTTCTTAATTAGTTATCGCATACGGTTTGGGAAAAGCGAATGTGTGTGATTGTATGCTTATCATACACATTCTATAATAGTGAACCGTTTGTGATGGGTCGCGGATCATAAACGTAGCACCACACAATACCGACTGTGATGGCAATGCGAGCACAAACGAGTAGGAGTACTGTAGGGTCCCTATCCCCAATGGTTTCTGGGTCATGTGGGAAGGACCCCCCTATCGCCGTCACTCACTAGGCGACGGTTCCAAATGCCACCGCGGAAAGGGGTTAAAACCGTTTTATAGCACCGACGCGTACCAGTGAATACATAGCATAAACGACTTCTTGCAATTTTCTCGTATTGGAAACATAGAGAGGCGAAGATGTAGTTCCTCTCTCATAATAATTGCAAGTAGGAGCAGCAAGAACATGCATATTATATTTATCAAAATCATCATGTGCAATAGTAGAACGCAACCCATCAAGTTCATCAAAAAGGGATATTTCAAACAAATCAAAGGGATCATAGCAATTAGCATTCATCCTTCGGTAAGCATGAAGGGAAATTAAACAATGTATGGGATAAAGAGTTACTCTCATTAGAAGGTAGGCACTGATACATCTCCATCGTATCTACTTTTCCAAACTCTTTTGCCCTTGTTTTGGACTCTAACTTGCATGATTTGAATGGAACTAACCCGTACTGACCCTATTTTTAGCAGAATTCCCATGGTGTTATTTTTGTGCAGAATAAAAAGTTCTCGGATTGACCTGAAAATCAATGGAGGTTACTTTTGGAATTAATAAAAAATATTGGCGAAAGAATCAGCGTCAGGGGGCCCACACCCTAGCCACAAGGGTGGGGGCGCGCCCACCCCCCTAGGGCGCGCCCTGTGACCTTGTGGGGCCCCTGGACCTCCACCGACCTCAACTCCAACTCCATATATTCACTTTCAAGGAGAAAAAAATCAGAGAGAAAGTTTCATCGTGTTTTACGATACGGAGCCACCGCCAAGCCATGTTCTTCCTCGGGAGGGCAGATCTGGAGTCCATTCGGGGCTCTGAAGAGGGGAATTCGTCGCCATCGTCATCATCAACCATCCTCCATCACCAATTTCATGATGCTCACCGCCGTGCGTGAGTAATTCCATCGTAGGCTTGCTGGACTGTGATGGGTTGGATGAGATTTACCATGTAATCGAGTTAGTTTTGTTAGGGTTTGATCCCTAGTATCCACTATGTTCCGAGATTGATGTTGTTATGACTTTGCTATGCTTAATGCTTGTCACTAGGGCCCGAGTGCCATGAACTCAGATATGAACCCTTTATGTTTTCATCAATATATTTGTGTTCTTGATCGCTATATTGCAAGTTATATCACCTACTACGTGTTATGATCCGGCAACCCCGGAGTGACAATAGTTGGGACCACTCCCGGTGATGACCGTAGTTTGAGGAGTTCATGTATTCACTAAGTGATAATGCTTTGGTCCGGTACTCTATTAAAAGGAGGACTTAATATCCCTTAGTTTCCAATAGGACCCCGCTGCCACGGGAGGGTAGGACAAAAGATGTCATGCAAGTTCTTTTCCATAAGCATGTATGACTATATTCGGAATACATGCCTACATTACATTGATGAACTGGAGCTAGTTCTGTGTCACCCTGTGTTATAACCGTTGCATGATGAATGCCATCCGACATAATTATCATCCACTGATCCATTGCCTTCGAGCTCGTTTCATATTGATCTTTTCTAAGTTACTTTTCCGTTGCCACTGTTACAATTGCTACGAAACTACTACCGTCACTTTTGCCACTTTACCGTTACTTCCATACTACTTTGCTACTAAATACTTTGTTGTAGATATTAAGTCTTTCAGGTGTGGTTGAATTGACAACTCAGCTGCTAATACTTGAGAATATTCTTTAGCTCCCCTTGTGTCGAATCAATAAATTTGGGTTGAATACTCTACCCTCAAAAACTATTGTGATCCCCTATACTTGTGGGTTATCAAGACCTTTTTCTAGCACCGTTGCCGGGGAGCATAGCTCTATTCTCTGAGTCACTTGGGATTTATATTTGTTTATCACTATGAGGAATTTGAAAGATGAAAGAACCAAGATTTTTCCCTCAACTGCGAGGGGAGGTAAGGAACTGCCATTTAGCTCTGCACTTGATTCTCCTTCTGTTTTGAGTAAACTTGTGACACCTACACCTGCTATTGATTCCAATATGTCGCATGTTATTGATGATGCCACTTCGCTTTGGATGATACTTATGATGAAACTACTTGTGTCCTTGATAATATTGTGCCACTAGGTGAATTTCTTGATGAACAACTTGCTAGGGCTAGAGAGAATGACATTACTGAAACCGATGATATTATTGAAGATTATGATTATGATTCTCCCCCTAGATATGAATTGCCTGTTGTTCCTAAGGGTTATGTTATGGATGAAGAAACTGCTTCTTTGCTTTCAATGATAGGGAAGATCTTAAGAAATTGTTACTTAAGCTAAAAGAAAAATCCTTGAATGCTAGAATGAAATATGATCCCGCTTTTGCTACTTCACTTATCTTTGTTACTGATAAGGATTATGAATTCTCTGTCGATCCTGAGTTAATTACTTTGGCTGGATCTGATCCTTTTCATGGTTATGAATCTGAAACTGTTGTGGCACATCTTACTACATTAAATGATATAGCCACCCTATTTGCTCATGTGAAAAAAATTGTTATTACTATATTCTTAAATTGTTTCCTTTCTCATTAAAGGGTGATGCTAAGATATGGTATAATTATCTTGCTCCTGGTTGTGTGCGTAGTCCCCAGGATATGATCTATTACTTCTCTGCAAAATATTTCCCCACTCATAAGAAACAAGCTGCTTTAAGGGAAATGTATAATTTTGTGCAAATTGAAGAAGAGAGTCTCCCACAAGCTTGGGGGAGGCTTCTCCAATTATTTAATGCTTTGCCTGATCATCCTCTCAAGAAAAATCAAATACTTGATATCTTTTATAATGGACTAACCGATGCTTCTAGACACCACCTGGATAGTTGTGTTGGTTGTGTTTTCAGGGAAAGAACTGTTGAGCAAGCTGAATTGCTATTGAATAATATATTGAGAAATGAAAATGATTGGACACTTCCTGAACCAAATCCGAAGCCAACTCTCAAATGGAGGGGTATTCTATTTCTCAGTCTTGAAGATATGCAAGAGGCAAAGAAATCAATGAAAGAAAAAGGTATTAAAGCTGAAGATGTTAAAAATTTACTGCCTATTGAAGAAATACATGGTCTTGATAACCTGACACATGTAGTAGAGGTAAACTCTCTCCGTAGATTTGATGGAGGTGATATTCCTCATAATAAGTCTGCTAGTCAATGCTTGGATGAGTTTGATAATTTTACTATTAAACAAGAGAATTTCAATGCTTATGTTAGTAGATTGAAACAAAATGCTTACATGCTTGATCACTTGGGTAATTATATGAGTATAGAACTGTTAATGATCTTAATCTTATTAGTAAACATGCTTCCATGGTTACAGCCCAAGTACAGCAAGTACTTAAAGCTCAAGATGAATTGATTAGTGAGTTGAATAATAAGAATAATGATAATGACGTTAGGGTTATGACTAGAGGTGGTAAAATGACTCAGGAACCTTTGTATCCTGAGGGCAATCCTAAGAGTTGAGCAAGATTCTCAGAGGGTTAATACTGATGCACCTAGTCCTAGTAATAAAAAGAAAAAGAAAACTGATAGGACTTTGCATGCTAGTGAACCTGCTACAGACACATCTGAGAATCCCAATGATATTTCTATTTCTGATGCTGAGACACAATCTGGTGATGAACATGAACCTAGTGATAATGTTAATAATGATGTTGATGTTGATTCTCAACCTAGTAATAATAATGATGTAGAGATTGAACCTGCTGTTGATCTTGATAACCCACAACCAAAGAATCAACGTTATGATAAGAGAGACTTCGTTGCTAGGAAACATGGTAAAGAAAGAGAACCATGGGTTCAAAAACCCATGCCCTTTCCTCCTAAGCCATCCAAGAAAAAGGGTGATGAGGATTTTGAGCGCTTTGCTGAAATGATTAGACCTATCTTTTTGCGTATGCGTTTGACTGATATGCTTAAAATGCCTCCTTATGCTAAGTATATGAAAGATATTGTTACAAATAAAAGAAAGATACCGAAAGCTGAAATTTCCACCATGCTTGCTAATTATTCTTTTAAGGGTGGTATACCAAAGAAACTTGGAGATCCAGGAGTACCAACTATACCATGCCCCATTAAAATAAACTATGTTAAAACTGCTTTATGTGATCTTGGAGCTGGTGTTAGTGTTATGCCTTTCTCTTTGTATCATAGACTTGAATTGAATAAGTTGACACCTACTAAAATTTCTTTGCAAATGGCTGACAAATCAACTGCTATACCCATCGGTATTTGTGAGGATGTGTCTGTTGTGGTTGCAAACATTACTATCTTAATGAACTTTGTTATTCTTGATATTCCCGAGGACGATAGTATGTCGATTATCCTCGGTAGACCCTTTTTGAACACTGCAGGGGCTGTTATTGATTGCAACAAAGGCAGTTTCACTTTTCATGTTAATAGTAATGAGCATACGGTACTTTCCGAAGAAACAACCTCAAGTTCATAGTATCAATTCTATTGGAAAAATTCCAACTATTACTATTGGAGGTTTTGAATTCCCTCTCCCTACTGTCAAAAAGAAATATGATATTCTTATTGTCGGGGACATTCATATCCCTGTTGAGGTAACCTAGTGTTATCCAAAAGTTCTCCAGTTTCATGTCACTCGGAAGAAGTTTGTTAATAAGACTTGATCAACCTTGTCAACGGATTCCTTTTGATGAGCATGAGATGGATGGATTTAGAATGCACAACTCTCTGTACCCATCGTTTACTTTCTGTTAATTAGATTAAGTAAAGCAAAAATAGTATTTTCTGTCTATTTTCTAAATTACCCATGCAATAAAAAATGTCCCGAAAATAGAATTTCTCCAAATGCCATGGAAATTGGATATGACTTTTTAGAATATTTTAGAAATTCTGGTGCAAACATTACACCAGGGGGCCTCACCAGTTGGCCACAAGGGTGGAGGGCACGCCCCCTGACCTTGTGGGCCACCTGTGGCTCCCCTACACTTATTCAGCACCCATCCTCTCCTTCTTCCTCCAGAAAAAATCACCCCATAGCTCAAACTCGTGTTTCTTGCTCATCTTGCTGCCATTTTCGATCTCCTTGCTCAAAGCCCCATTCACAAAACTGCTTTGGGGATTGTTCTTCGAGCAAGAGAATGTTGAAGAGATTATTGAGAGGCTCCTCGAGTCGGGGTTCAAAGGAAAAGGAAAATGAGGAGAAGGAAAAACCCAAGTAGAATCTTCCTCGCGCTGCGGAAATTTGTCCTAGCGAATGGCCATGTGATGCATTCTTACAAGCGACCGGGATTTATGATGATTTCTATTATTTGGCTGGGTATGCAGGCATCACCAACTTCCTCCTCGACCGGTGTAATCAGTATCTCTTACTCACCAATATTTTCATGCAAAACTTTCACTTTCATGCTAGAAAATCACCACCCATGGTAGACTTCATTTATATGATGAGTACAGAGAAATGACGCGTTATGACTTCTGTGTGGTTTGTAAATTACCTTATGAAGGTGGCTTCGAGGAACCACGTGCTAGTGATGTGGAAGGACTTATTCATGAAATCAACATAGGGGAAGGTAGAGGAGTGTCGGGAGCGAGAGTGTCTAGTATGTTTTTTAGAACATAGACGTCAGGGACGTCTGGCTTTAAATTAATAAATCCCTCAACATAGGCAGCGTGCACAACCAAACAACCAACAACCACAACCAAACTAGTCTTCCGGGGTCCCAGACACACCACAAAAGGAAACGGCGTTGGAAAAAAGTGTGTTACATGGGGTATCCAGCCAACATAAGAGCACGCAGGCTCGGAGGAAACACTTCCAAAAGGGGCTACCAATCCCTATGAGGCAGCGGAAGAGGGCGATGGGGCTCGAGATGCTGAGTAGACGGAGCGAAGGCGTGCAAGAGCATGACGATGGAGATCAGAGTCCTGTTGTCTTCCCAGCGGGGCCCATTGCTGCAAGAACAAGATGCATTTGTAGATTACGTCAGCAGGGTGAGAGGGGAACACTCCCTCAATAGTAAACTTGTTACGAATATGCCATAAAGCCCATAACATGGCCGCCGCACATGTCCACATGACACGACGCGAAGAACCCTGGACCAAGGACAAAGACGACACGAGCTCGGAGCGGGAGCGTGGATCCCAATCCACACCCGCGGCCTCACGGACCATGCTCCAGGAAAAGCGCGCCAAAGAGCACCGGAAGAACATGTGGTCAGCATCTTCTGGGACACCACACAAAGCACAAGGCCCAGAGGCTGGGCCATTGTGCTTGGCTATATTGATAGAAGTAGGGAGGCGATCTTGGCAAAGCTGCCAGAGGAAAACCTGGATCTTGAGAGGAATTCGAGCCTTCCAAAGCCCCGAGGCAGCCATAGGGACATGGTCGCGGGACAGCTCTCTATAAAGGGAATTGACAGTGAACTTGCCAGAGCCTGAAAGTCTCCAGGATACCGTATCCGCGGTGCTCGACAAGCGCACGTCCACTATCTTAGCCCGTAGGCGTTCCCAATCCTCCATCTCCGGCCCTGAGAGCTCCCTTCTAAAGTAGATAGGAGGCGGGGAGGAACTTAGAACCTAAGCAACCAGTTGGTTGGGCTCGACAGCGATGGAGTAAGGTTGGCCAAACTCTGACCAAAGAGGTTGTTGGCCTATCCAAACGTCGTGCCAGAAACGCATGGAGCGTCCATTATTAACCGAGAACCTCGAGCCCCTAGCGAAGAACGGTTTTAGGGATTGGATGGAGTTCCAGAAAGGAGACCCATGGGATGCTGCCTCAAAGAAATTCCCATCAGGGAAGTATTTGGCACGTAGGAGGTCCATCCAGAGGCCGGTCTCGCCCTGAGACAGCTTCCAGACCCACTTGCACATGAGTGCAATGTTCATCAACTTAGATTTGATGATCCCGAGGCCCCCTGGGCTTTAGGTCTACATACGGCCTGCCATTTAACCATATGGTATTTACGTTTCGGTCCCACTCCTTCACAAAAGAAACGGGCCCGCTGAGTGTCCATTTTGGTGTGGACCCCATCAGCCAGCAAGAACAGTCCCATAGCAAACATAGGCAAGGACGAGAGGCCGGAATTAGTTAAGATAAGTCTAGCCCCTGAAGACATAAATCAACCTCTCCACGGGCAAACCTGGCCCGCCACCTTAGTGCTGAGAGGTTCCCAATCGGCAATCGAGCATTTCTTCTCTGCGACCGGGAGGCTGAGGTAGGTGAACGGTAGTTTCCCACATTTGCAATTAAGCAAATTGGCTACCCTCAGACTTTCGGCCGCATCCATCCCTATGGACACCACTTCACATTTGTGGAAGATTATTTTTAGCCTAGACATAAGCTCAAAGCATAGAAGAATGGCCTTAACCGTTGAGATACTGTGTAAGTCCGGCTCAAAAAGGAGGAGTGTGTCATCCGCGTACTGTAGATGTGACACGCCTCCTGGGATCAGATTGCCGACCACTCCCCTTATGTGGCTAGCAATACGAGCTTTGTCTAGCATGGCGCCCAGGGCATCCGCCACAAAATTAAAGAGCAACGGCGAGGCCGGGTCCCCTTGACGCAGCCCACGCTTGTTGCGGAAGAAGTTCCCTACTCCATTCACCGCAATCGCCGTTTGGCCCCCCGAGACCAATTGCATCATGCGATGAACCCACACCGACAAAAATCCTCGGTCTAGGAGGACTTGTCGGAGAAACTCCCAGTTCACTCGGTCGTACGCCTTCTCAAAATCCAATTTCAAAAGAATGGCAGGTTGTCGAGTGCGTTTGAGTGAGTGAACGACCTCTTGGAGGGCCAACGACCCCTCCAGAATGTTGCGACCACGTATAAAAGCCGACTGGTTCCTACTAATAATACGATGAGCTATCGGAGACAAGCGCGTAGAACAAGCCTTAGAGCAGATTTTAAACGGGACGTTAATAAGCGCTATGGGTCGAAAAAGTCTAATACAATTCGCACCCTGTACTTTGGGGATCAGAGAGAGAACCCCAAAGTTCAGGCGAGAGATATCTACATTACCACGCATGAACCCATTACATACTTCGAAAATTGGCCCTTTAAGCACTTTCCAAAATCATTTAAACATCGCCACCGGCCACCCATCCGGACCAGGGGCGGTGTCCGATTTCATTCCAAGAGCCGCCACATCAATCTCCTGGGGGAGGAAGGCCAGCCCCAAGCCCTCATTTTCCTCATCCGTAACCCACAACGCAGGATCCCAAACATCCGCCCGCAGCCGAGCGCGGGAATCCTCCCTGGAGCCCATCAGTTGGATGCATCATCTTGCTATACGCTATTACTCATTATTTGCTGGGAGATGTTTAATTGGTCGTGGAGAGAGTGGAGGCCTTAGTGCCCCTGACCTTGCTATTTTGCGCCATGCATTACATAGAGATAGAACTTACAGTTTGGGCGCTATGGTTGCTAAACGATTGAGTATGAACCGTACAAAGGGTCCTATTTTCGGAGGTATCTTTGCCACCCGCCTTGCTAAACACTTTGAGATACCTATTAGGCATTATGAAAAAGAGGAGAAACTACAACCCACTATATACTTAGATTATGACAGCATGGTAGCACATAACTTTATTCGACGTCATGAGGAAAAGAGAATTATTTATAACCTGGTATTTAGTGAGAATACTATTCAGATTATTACCTTGCCTGCACCTGTTTTGTTCGATATGCATTCAGGCAGGTACATTGTTTTGCCCGCGGACGTTCATGCATACTGGGAGGGGACACGATCCCCACCTCCTGAGCCAGAGCCATCACTTGATCCATACCAGGAGCTATTTATCAGTGGGATCCACAGGAGCTCGCTAACCAGTGGAATCCCCAGGATCCTCCTCAGTACACTGGAGAGAACTTCTTTGATCCATGGAAGTAGACCAACTTAGGCCAAAAGCCCAAGCTTGGGGGAGTACATATTTCTCACCGACATTACATTCATGTTCACACACTCATTCTAGTTGTCGGTGCTCACACTCTTTCATTGTAATATCCATACTAGTTTATTTTTTCTGCTTTCTTCTTGTGTGTTTGAAAAACCTTAAGCAAAACCAAAAATAATAATAGTTGTAGTAAAATTACTTTCTATGCATGCTTAGTAGTAATAATAGTTGTAGTAAAATTACTTTCTATGCATGCCCGTGTAAATAGTTTTTCTCGTTCTTGTTCTTCTTCCTAAAAAACAAAAACTCCAAAAATATTTCAGTGTGTTTCTTTGAAATTCTTTTCTTTTATTTGGGGGTCGAGAGGGGAAGACCACGATGAAAATGTTGAGTGGCTCTCATATCCATTATTGTTGACCTAACAAAGAGCCCATATTACCTTGTCTTCTCCTTTGAATAAATGTTTGCAGATTCCAGCTTAGTCCAATGCACGTGCACTATTATTATTATCCACACTGTTCGGTCGTGCAAGTTAAAGGCAATAATGATGAATGAAATGATTGAGATGAGGAAAAGCTGGTATGAACTTGACCTACCTTATTTTTGTAAATATGATTAGTTCATCGTTCCGGATTCAGCCTATTATGAATGAAACATGTTTGCAATGACAATTATAGATTATAGTTACTCATGCCATGCTTAATTAGCTAGGAGCTTATAATGGTTTACCTTATGCGCCAACATGGAAATTAAAATGGTTGTGATGTAGTATGATAGGATGGTATCTTCCTTTGAATGATTCGAGTGGCTTGACTTGGCACATGTTCACGCATGTAGTTGAAACAAAATCAACATAGCCTCTACGATACTTACGTTCATGATGATTTATATCCTGCTCATGCTTCCACTCAATGTTGGTTAATCTCAATGCATGTTTATGACCGTTGTCGCCCTCTAGTTGGTCGCTTCCCAGTCTTTTTCTAGCCTTCACTTGTACTAAGCGGGAATACTGCTTGTGCATCCACTTCCATAAACCCCAAAGTTGCTCCATATGAGTCCACCATACCTTCCTATATGCGGTATTTACCTGTCGTTCCAAGTAAATATGCAAGTGCCAACCTCTAAACCTTCAAATGATAATTTGTTTTGTATGCTCGAATAGCTCATGTACCAACTGGGGTTGTCAATATCTTCCATGCTAGGTGGGTTATTCTCACGATGAGTGGACTCCGCTCATCATTCACGAGAAAATGGCTGGTAATCGGGATGCCCAGTCCCATGTTTAAAGCAAATCAAATCAAAATAATTGCAAACAAAACTCCCCCAGGACTGTTGTTAGTTGGACGGTACCCGTTGTTTCGGACCAGCCGTGGAGTGTGCTTGTTGGTGGTGGGGGAGTATAAACTTTACCATCTGTCTGGGAACCGCCTATAATGTATGTAGCATGGAAGATAACGAGATCTCTTAGTTGTTATGTTGACAATGAAAGCATACAGCTCAAAATATTATTCAATCTCTATTTCAAAACTTGAGCTCTGGCACCTCTGTAAATCCCTGCTTCCCTCTGCGAAGGGCCTATCTATTTACTTTTATTGCTGAGTCATCATCCTCTTATTAAAAGCGCCAGTTAGAGAGCACCACTTTCATTTGTATGCATTGTAAATAATTCATATTGGGTATGACTGTGACTGGATCTCTTTTACCATGAATTACAATGTCTAGTTAGTCCTCGATCTCCAGAGGTGCTCTGCATTTATGTTTTGCAGTCTCAGAAAGGGCTAGCGAGAAACCATCTTATTATATCATATCATGATTGTTTTGAAGAAGTGTTGTCATCCGAGATTTATTATTATTGCTCGCTAGTTGATTATGCCATTGATATGAGTAAATGTGAGACCTAAATGTTATTGTGAATATGGTTAGTTCATAATCTTTGCTGAAAACTTGAATGTTGGCTTTACATATTTGCAACAACAAGATCAAATAGAGTTTGTAAAAGTTTTTCTTTATCACTTTCAGTTTATCAACTGAATTGCTTGAGGACAAGCAAAGGTTTAAGCATGGGGGAGTTGATACGTCTCCATCGTATCTACTTTTCCAAACTCGTTTGCCCTTGTTTTGGACTCTAACTTGCATGATTTGAATGGAACTAACCCGGACTGAAGCTGTTTTCAGGAGAATTGCCATGGTGTTATTTTTGTGCAGAATAAAAAGTTCTCAGATTGACCTGAAAATCAACGGAGATTATTTTTGGAATTAATAGAAAATATTGGCGAAAGAATCAGCATCAGGGGGCCCATACCCTAGCCACAAGGGTGGGGGCGCGCCCTATGACCTTGTGGGCCCCTGGACCTCCACCGACCTCAACTCCAACTCCATATATTCACTTTCGGGAAGAAAAAAACCAGAGAGAAAGTTTCATCATGTTTTATGATACGGAGCCACCACCAAGCCATGTTCTTCCTCGGGAGGGCAGATCTAGAGTCCGTTCGGGGCTCCGGAGAGGGGAATCTGTCGCCATCGTCATCATCAACCATCTTCCATCACCAATTTGATGATGCTCACTGCCGTGCGTGAGTAATTCCATCGTAGGCTTGCTGGACCGTGATGGGTTGGATGAGATTTACGATGTAATCGAGTTAGTTTTGTTAGGGTTTGATCCCTAGTATCCACTATGTTCTGAGATTGATGTTGCTATGACTTTGCTATGCTTAATGCTTGTCATAGGGCCCGAGTGCCGTGAACTCAGATCTGAACCCTTTATGTTTTCATCAATATATTTGTGTTCTTGATCCGATATTGCAAGTTATAGTCACCTACTACGTGTTATGGTTCAGCAACCCCGGAGTGATAATAGTTGGGACCACTCCCGGTGATGACCGTAGTTTGAGGAATTCATGTATTCACTAAGTGCTAATGCTTTGGTCCGGTACTCTATTAAAAGGAGGCCCTGATATCCCTTAGTTTCCAATAGGACCCCGCTGCCACGGGAGGGTAGGACAAAAGATGTCATGCAAGTTCTTTTCCATAAGCATGTATGACTATATTCGGAATACATGCCTATATTACATTGATGAACTGGAGCTAGTTCTATGTCACCCTATGTTATAACCGTTGCATGATGAATGCCATCCGACATAATTATCCATCACTAATCTATTGCCTACGAGCTCATTTCATATTAATATTTGCTAAGTTACTTTTCTGTTGCCACTATTACAATTGCTACGAAACTACTAATGTCACTTTTTCCACTGTTGTCGTTACTTCCATACTACTTTGCTACTAAATACTTTTCTGCAGATATTAAGTCTTTCACTGTGGTTGAATTGACAATTCAGCTGCTAATACTTGAGAATATTCTTTGGCTCCCCTTATGTCGAATCAATAAATTTGGGTTGAATACTCTACCCTCGAAAATTGTTGCGATCCCCTATACTTGTGGGTTATCAGGAACGGGTGATCATTCCACTCTTCCTCCTTTTTTCTTCGCTCTCCTCCTCATATTTTTCATCCAATGAGCTCATAGTGTCATCAATTTCCTCTTTCATAGATTCCTGCAAAATATTAGTCTCTTCTTGGACAGCGGAGACTTCCTCAAAAAACGCATCAATATCTGCATTATATTCATAATTCTAATAGCAATATTTAAGTATAGCAAAATTTGCAGGCTATAAACATCATCATCAAAAGCTTCATACTTTTCAAACAAAGATTCAATTTCATAAGCACCCTTAAAAGCAATGAATTCTTCTATTCGTTCCACATCATAGTAATCATATATACCATTAGCATAAGAAGCTAAGGTTTCATTATCATTAAATTTGCATGAAAAGGGAAGGTGTGGAGCCTTCATCCTAGAGCAACAAGTATAATCATATCTCAAGCATAGTTGCTGAAAATACCAATGCAATATACGAATTTGATCCCATAAGAGTTTCCCTTTTTGAGTCAAGCGGTAATCCCTAAAGTATTCACGTTGATCCAATGTGTCTCCCATTACATAACTGAATGGGGTTTTCTCAGGATTATTAAATTAGTGCATAATATCTTTCACATAATGAGCATCGATGGTTTTAGGAGGTTTCCCATCTCCATGAGTAGCAAGTACACCTAATTTTTTTGGTATTTTGTGTTCCATATCCATAACTAAAGATAGAGAACAACTTAGAACATCAAATAAAATCAACTTAGTGGTAAAGCAAACAAGCACACACGAGAATATTCACCCCACGCTATTGCTCCCCGGCAACGGCGCTAGGAAAAGGTCTTGATAATCCACAAGTATAGGGGATCAGTTGTAGCCTCTTTCGATAAGTAAGAGTGTTGAACCCAACGAGGAGCTAAAGGTAGAACAAATATTCCCTCAAGTTCTATCGACCACCGATACAACTCTACGCACGCTTTACGTTCGCTTTACCTATAACAAGTATGAAACTAGAAGTACTTTGTAGGTGTTGTTGGATAGGTTTGCAAGATAATAAAGAGCATGTAAAATCTAGGGGCTGTTTAGATAAAGACACAACTAAGTTAGTTTTAGTAGAGAGCTTTTTGTCACGAGAAAGTTATTTGTCCCTAGGCAATCGATAACTAGACCAGTAATCACTATTGCAATTTTATATGAGGGAGAGGCATAAGCTAACATACTTTCTCTTCTTGGATCATATGCACTTATGATTGGAACTCTAGCAAACATCCGTAACTAATAAAGATAATTAAGGTAAAACCCAACCATAGCATTAAAGTATCAAGTCCTCTTTATTCCCATACGGCATAACCCACTTATCCGTGTTTGTGTTTCTATCACTCACGCAACACAGACAATAAGCAAACCATGAACATATTGAAAACTCTACAGCGGGGATCCCTCACGCTTGCGCGACACGGAGAGCACCATAGGACGATACCAATAATAAAACATGCAACTCAAACCAATCACGATCATCAATGAACCCATAGGACAAAACGAATCTACTCAAATATCAGGATACCATACATTATTGGGAAATAATATATAGCGACGAGCACCATTTTCAAGTAGAGATTACAATGGGGAGAAGGGGTGTTACACTGCTGCATAGAGGGGGAGAGAGTTGGTGATGACGGCGACGAAGTTGTTGGTGTAGATTGTCATTGCGATGATGGCCCTAACGGCGTTCCGGTGCCATCGGGAGAGGGGGGAGAGAGCCCCCCTTCTTCTTCTTCTTCCTTGACCTTCTGAGGGAGTCCCCGATTAAGGGGTCCTCGGACGTCCAGCCTGTTATCCATGGGCCGGACTGATGGGCTGTGAAGACATAAAGACCGAAGACCATACTCGTGTCCGGATTGGACTCTCCTTGGCGTGGAAGGCAAGCTTGGCGACCAACTATGAAGATTCCTTCTTATGTAACCGACTCCATATAAACCCTAGATTCCCTCGGTGTCTATATAAACCAGAGGGGGTAGTCTGGAAAGGGGACATTCATTACCATATTCATATAGGCTAGACTTCTAGGGTATAGCCATTACGATCTCATGGTAGATCCACTCTTGTAACACTCATATTCATCAAGATCAATCAAACAAGAAGTAGGGTATTACCTCCATAGAGAGGGCCCGAACCTGGGTAAACATCGTGTCCCCGTCTCCTGTTACCATCGATCCTAGACGCACAGTTCGGTACACCCTACCCGAGATCCGTCGGTTTTGACACCGACATTGGTGCT
Organism: Aegilops bicornis; assembly: GCA_021605145.1. NCBI lineage: Eukaryota > Viridiplantae > Streptophyta > Magnoliopsida > Poales > Poaceae > Aegilops > Aegilops bicornis. The sequence continues at coordinate 260,518,246 of CM038674.1, read as the reverse complement.
TTCATTGAGAGTTCCACTGTGTCGTTGATGAAAGGCTCGATGGCTCTCCTTGTCATTAAAGACAACATTACCGCCGGGGTAGTTCTGGCCCCGGGCCAAACCCTCCAGCTAGGCGACTTTACTATGATCGCCCGTTCGACCGTGGAGCCGACGATGACCTCTCGGGCCATCGAAAATCCCCTTCGCATCAACTCCGAGCACTCCAAACAGATGGATCAGGTTGAGCTTTCGTCCTTAAATGAGCTCCTAGATCACATCGCTGCTTTGGGAATCGCCACCGATTACGATCAGATCGGGCCTAAAATCGATCAGGGAGAAACCAAAACTCCACCGGTCACACACCAGATTGCGGTAGTCGTGGAGCAGGATGGCGAGTCTTCTTCTATATCAAAGACGGACTATGTTTGGATCGCCGTTCATGAAGAGCCGGATACTCACCCGCGAAAGGATGCAAGCAGCCCTCCGGGCATAGCATCGGACGGCGGTCCCAAACAATCAGAAGATATTCCGGAACCCGGACTGTCCAGTCCGGAAGGTTGTCAGATTCCGGACAATCAGTTAGGTCGGGGTTCGGATTTAATTCCACCCACCCACCCAGACATAGAGGCTCTCATGAGCATAAAACAACAGTCTCAGGAAAAGGTCCACCACTTCTGGGCCAGATTCCTCCTTGTCAAGGACAAGGTAAAAGATTGTCGTGACGAGGACGCAATATCAGCGTTCTGCAAAAATTGCGCAAACGAAGGAATTCTCAACGCCATCAATCGCCGCCGCATACTGAAATTTGCTGACTTAGCAACCATCGTACAAAAGTCTTGCGCGATGGAGAGCGCCTGGGAAACTCGGGCAGCTCGCTGGGAACCACCAGCCCCAACCCAACTCTCCCTACAGGCGAAAATGGCGTACCCTCGTGGCACGCCGAGTCCAACAGTCAAAAAACACAAAGCTGCTATACGGCACAGCACCGTTCTGGAGGGGTGGCACGATGGCCCATGTAAAATACATACAACAACAGATACCGTGGCAACCCACAGCTTTAGAGCATGTTGGATACTACGGCAGGTAGCCAAGAGCGGCGAGGACATCCTTATAAAGGGCACCTCAGAACAGTACCCCCCAGAAGACAATGACCCAAGAGTATTGACAGTCTTTGATACATTTGCTTCAAATAACAAGCGCAAAAGGGCACTTCGCGAGCTCGACGAAGTCTGCCAAATTGCTGTAATAAACCCATGGAACGACACGGCTATAACATTCAACGCCCGATGGCGAACCAAAGTAATGCTGAAACAGTCGAGCACCAGCCGTGTTAGTCCTCAGCCCCATCGTGGATGGGTTTCGACTCACCTAGGTCCTCATGGACGGTGGCAGCGGACTAAATCTCATTTATGAGGACACACTCTATAAAATGGAAATAGGCATGAGCCGCATCAAACAAAGTGACACAACCTTCCGGGGAATTATACCTAGTCGGGAGGCGCGGTGCATGGGCAAATCACACTTGACGTGGTATTCGGCACGCTGGAGAACTATCGGTCCGAAGAAATAACCTTCCAAGTGGCCCCTTTCAGAAGTGGATATCACGCCTTATTGGGGCGGGATGCTTTTACACGCTTCCAAGCTATACCTCACTACGGATATATGAAGCTCAAAATGCCCGGACCAAACGGTATAATCACTCTCGTCAGTGATCCGGACATAGCACTCCGCGCTGAAAACAAAAACGCATCCCTGGCCTTGGAAGCGCTATCCGAAGCCATCGCGGCCGAAGAATTAACTGCACTATGCTCCACAGTGGACAGGGACGATGTGATCCTTGACAAACGCCCCAAATCCACCTCATTCAAACCAGCAGAAGAAATAGTCAAATTCCAGGTCCACCCAACGGACCCCAAGAAGACAGCATCTATCGGAGCTCAACTAACACCAACAGTTGACACCGCACTACGAGAGTTCCTGTGCGAAAACTGGGACATATTTGCCTGGCACACTTCAGATATGTCAGGGATCCCACGCAAGTTGGCCAAACATAGCCTCAACATATTAAAATGATTTAAAACTGTCAAGCAAACACTGCGGCGCTTTTCCGAACCCAAGCGACAAGCCATGGGGGAAGAGCTGGCCAAGCTCATCAAGGCCGGATTCATTAGAGAAATCAAGCATCCGGACTGGCTGGCAAACCTGGTGATGGTACCAAAGAAAGATAAATCATGGCGCCTATGTGTCGATTTCAAGGATCTCAACAAGGCTTGCCCTAAGGATCCTTTTCCCCTTCCCCGCATTGATCAAATCATTGACGCCGCCGCAGGACACGACTCACTGTGTTTCCTCAATGCACATTCCAGATATCATCAAATCAAAATGAAGGAATCCGATCAAGCTGCAACAACATTTATTACCCCATACGGGCCATTCTGCTTCAATACTATGCCCTTCAGGCTCAAGAACGCCGGCGCGACATACCAAAGCATGATCCAAACATGCCTGGAGAAACAGATCGGCAAAACGGTAGAAGCTTACGTTGATGACATCGTTGTCGGTGTCAAAACCGGCGGATCTCGGGTAGGGGGTCCCGAACTGTGCGTCTAGGCGGATGGTAACAGGAGACAAGGGACACGATGTTTTACCCAGGTTCGGGCCCTCTTGATGGAGGTAAAACCCACGCCCTGCTTGATTAATATTGATGATATGTGTTACGAGTGGATCTACCACGAGATCAAAGAGGCTAAACCCTAGAAGCTAGCCTATGGTATGATTGTTGTTCGTCCTATGGACTAAAGCCATCTGGTTTATATAGACACCGGAGAGGGCTAGGGTTACACAAAGTCGGTTACAAAGGTAGGAGATCTACATATCCTTATCGCCAAGCTTGCCTTCCACGCCAAGGAAAGTCCCATCCGGACACGGGACGAAGTCTTCAATCTTGTATCTTCATAGTCTTGGAGTCCAGCCGATAATGATAGATCGACTATCCGGACACCCCCTAGCCCGGAACTCCCTCAGTAGCCCCCGAACCGGGCTTCAGCAACGACGAGTCCGGCGCGTATATTGTCTTCGATGTTGCAAGGCGGGTTCTCCTTCAAACTTCATGTTCCCATCGAATAGTGTCCAGCTTCCTTATAAATGTTGCGCTCCTTGGCTTCTACGCCCAGTAATGGTCTTCTTCCATGTGTCGTACGAATGCGAAAGGCTGGCATATTTTTACATTTTACCCCCTAGCCATGCGAACGAGCCGCCTATAAGAGAGGCGAGGATCTAGATCTAGCTCACACCATCCTCCATCCGCAAGTTCTCATTGAAGCGCCTCTGACAAAAAATCCATTCTATCATGGATAGCCGACGCAGCTCCTCCTCTCGCGCTCCCAGCCCTAAGCCAGGAGATTGGGGGAGATGCTCAGTTCCACACAGCGAGCTAGTGGTACTTCAAACCGAGGGATATCTTCCCCCAGCTTTCATGGTTCTGGTTCGAGCCGGACTAGCCACCTACAAGGGTGGAAAGCAGGCGGAGAGCGTCCCCAACCCTTCCAAAGGGGAGCGGGTATGCTTTGTCCCCTATCTAATAAGGGGACTCCGATTTCCCATACATCCATTTCTCCGGGGGCTCCTAGAGTTCTATGGACTCCAACTTCACCACCTCACGTCCGCCTCCATTTTGCACATCGCGGGCTTCGTAGCTTTTTGCGAGCTGTTCTTGGGCATCGAGCCCCATTTCGCCCTGTGGAAGAGATTGTTTTGTCTCGTACCCCGTTCTCATGAGGGGTCGATATATCAAGTGGGCGGAGCCGAAATATGGCGCATCGCCGACCGGATATCTATCCGGCACCCGAAGAAGGCGTCCAAGACCGCCTTGAATGGTTTTACATGGAGGACGCCCTCGCCGGATCCAGTCCGGATCGGCCTCCGGAGTTCAACAATGATCCCTTGAAGAAACGCATGAGTTGGCGCTCATGAGCCCTCAACGGGAAGATGATAGGAGCGTCCATTATCCGATGGGCGGATTAGGTTCTTGGCCACTCCGGATTGACCATGATTGGATTCATGGCCACGTGCATTATGCGAGGGGTGCAGCCACTCCAATATAGGGGCCACCCTATGTGGGATTTCAACGAGGAAGATGACGCCACTCGTCATGGCCGCAAAGGGCCAGGCTCGGCAACCGATCTGGCAAAGATCCTGTCCGGCTTGTACAAGGGAGAGGAGGAGGACTTCCTCCGCAAGAATCCGTTGAATGGATTTTCTATGAATAACCCTCGGAGCTGGGTAAGCGGATGTTCATCTACCCGATCCATACTTTTTAAAGTTGAGTATCTTACTCTGTGATTTCGACGGGAGAGCTGCGCCGGGACGTGGAGGGCATACGAAGCCTAACTCCACAGCCCAAGGATCCGGAACGATCCCTTGATCCGACCTCCGAAGAGGATCCGGACATAAAGGTGGAGCTGATTGATGGGGTGTTCCACCAATGTAGAATAGACAATGCCCTAGTCGCCATTACGGCTGACTACCCCGGTTTGTTTCCGGCCTCCCAGGTGACTACGACCGAGGTCTGGACACCATCATTTGATCTGTGCTCAATTCTGACCATCCCATACTGATGGTGCATCGCAGGAGGTGCCTTTAAGGCGGGAAGCCGAACCCGCGGCGGCCGACCAACAAGGGTCAGTCCGGCCCAGCAGGCGGAAGAGGAGTGCGACGCGAACCGAAACGCCGCTGCAACGGTACGGAGAACCGTTATTTTTAAGGGAAGGATCCCCAGGAGGTATATTAATGCTCATAACTTTTCCAGAAAGAGCGCCGTCGACGATTAATAGGAGAGGTTGCCAATCAAGCCTCCGCCAGCCATTCTCCAACGCATGGTCCGGGAAGGGAGGCGAATACAAGGCATGAGCCGGACGCTCCTCCGACGGAGGATGCCGACAGGCTGTCCGCCACCCGGTCTGAGGTGGAGAGCGCCATGAATCACAAAGCCGCTGGGCCGGTTCTTCGTGACGCGTGTTTCTCCCGAGGCGTTAAATGCCTTTGAGGCGGGAACGCGCACCTCCGTGCCGCTCAAGATGGGTTAACCAGAGCCACGGAGCGGTATGTGAAAGACATACGGGTAAGTAATTTTAACGATTATATATGCCAAGAGCCTCGAGACTTAAAATAGTTGAAATAACTGATTTAAGGATCAATTATTATCTTGAGGATCTTCTGAAGAAGAATACCCATCTGTCCCAGGAGCTCCAAGAGTGCAAGGCCCAACTTGAGGCCGCACTGGCCGCCACAGGGGGAGCCACAGAGACCCCCGCTGGTAAGACGTACTTTGAAAAGATAATTATTTAGCAAAGTGCGGCATGAATCTGACAATAATATTGCAGAGGGCGCCGGACTAGATCCGGACAAGCAACTGCTACTGCGTCAGCTAAAGGCCGACGAGAGGGTGCTTATGAAGGTGCAGCAGGAGAGAAACAAGCTCCAAGATGCCCACACCCAAAGAAGGAGAAGAGCTGAAAGGTGTTCGGGCCCGGTCTGCAGCTCGTGAAGGAGAATCAGCGGCTTTGTCGCGGCATTTATAGTAAGTGCTTGAACAAATTCCTTTGAAAAGAAGAATTCGGCGAGGAAGTCGATTGACAAAAATATGTCTTTAGGTGTGCTCACAGGTCGCCCTGCGGAGGAAATGCCTGGGTCAACGGATGACCAACTTCCCGAGCTGGTGCAATTGCTCGAACGTGTTCGGCAGGCGATGAGTGGCGTCGTTCATGCTTTGTGGCCATCCGTCTCCCTACCCGAGGGCCTTGGTGAGCTTGCTGAGAAGCTTCAGCGAGCACGGCGACGCCTCCGTTTGTGGAAGATATCGGCCTGCCGTCGAGCGCCAGGAGGCCTGGGCCATGGTGAAGACGTTACCCGGAAGGCTGACCCAAACCACATGGCCGAGGTCGGACTGCGGGGCCTGATGGGAAGGAGATCCTCGTGAGCTTGATGTACGGCCAAGTAGAACTGGTCGCGAAATATTCCCAACAGGATCTGTAAATTAGACACTGTTAGATGGGATTGAGGAGGAGTACAATCAGTCGGTTTGATGATGTAATTTGAAATGACATGTAAAATGCCTTCTAGCCGGATTGTAGATCGTTTGTCTTTGCGGACCGTTTCACTTCAACCTCGGGACCCAACGATGCAGTGTGTCCGAATACCCTTATGGTTATAAAAGAACCGGGGCATGCATGGAGACAAGGCGTCGGGGTCATAATTGCTTTATCGGACAAGTGCCCAACTAGTTATGTTATATTACATGGTTAGTAAGAAACATCTTCCAGGAGAATAGTTCCGTTAAGGGTTCCTTTCTCGGGAGGCATGCCCTAAAGTGCAATGCCGGACTACGAAAATATAGAAAAAAAAGCATCCGGGGCAGATAAATAAGTAAGTAATAAATCATCTTTCAAGTCACCGACCGAATATTCTCTTAAGAACGCTTAGCTTCGGCTTCACCCGCCGAGGAACACATCCGGCTGACCCGGCAAGAATAATCGCAGAGGTGCTCCCTTTACCTCCTAGCTGAACAATCGGGAACGAGGGGTAAGCATGTGAGCCAGCAACCCAGCTTGGCCAAAACTTAAGTCATATCGATGCATATAATGGTGAATAAAAGGTACATGCGGAAGTATGACACATGTATTGGGCATGAAGCCCGTATGAATAAGCTTCATTAAAGAAGCCCCGTGTATAATGAGTGCCAGGAGCACATCAAGTGTGTGCGAACAAAGCGCAAATCAGCCCATAAAAGGTATTGAAAAAAAAAGTGGGAAGAAGGAGGAGGACAAGAGACAGTAAAAAATATAAAAAGGGTGGACGGGGGAGTGAGACGAACCCGGAGTCCGGCGTTAGGCGTAGAATCTTCGGAGACGGGCTGCGTTCCATGGGTTCGGCTCGAGTCGGTTGTCGACAAGCGTTACGTGAGCGGTATGCTCCACCGGTCAGGACTTGGTCGATGATGAAGGGACCTTCCCACTTGGGCTTAAGTTTGTCCTTTTTCTTGTCCGCAGCGTAGAAAAAGTTCGCCAACATTGTAAGTTTTGGCCCGCATTTCTACGCTTTGATATCTTCGAGCTCGCTGCCGATAAAATGCGGAACGAGCCTTTGCCACGCCCCGCTCCTCCTCTAAGGCGTCCAAACTGTCCTGCCGATCTAACTCGGCTTCTCTTTCTTCGCATACATGCGCACACCAGGTGAGTCATGAATTATATCGCAGGCAGAAGCGCCTCATACCGTATACCATGAAAAATGGTGTGAATCCAGTAGTTTGGTTTGGCGTGGTCCGCAGCCCCAGAGTACGGAGTCGAGCTCCTCTACCCAAAGGCGTGTTAGATTCCTTGAGGGACCGCACTAGTGCAGGTTTGATGCCGCTCATGATTAGACCATTTGCTCGCTCGACTTGACCGTTAGTTTGGGGGTGATAGACTGAAGCGTAATCGAGCTTAATGCCCATGTTTTTGCACCAGAGTTTAACCTCGTCGGCCGTGAAGTTCGTGTCGTTATCAGTGATGATGCTGTGGGGGACCCCAAAACGGTGTACTACCCCGGATATGAAGTCTATCACCGGCCCGGATTCTACCGTTTTGACCGGCTTGGCCTCAATCCATTTGGTGAATTTGTCCACCATGACCAATAAGTATTTGTGCTTGTGGGTTCCCCTTTAAGGGGTCCAACCATGTCAAGCCCCTGCACCGCATGAACGGCCGTGTAATGGGTATAGTTTTGAGGGAGGTGGGTGGCATGTGGCTCTGATTAGCAAAGAGCTAGCAACCGACGCATTGTTGGACTAAGTCCTGAGCATCTGCCCGGGCTGTCGGCCAATAAAATCCTGTACGGAAGGCCTTGCCTACAAGGGCCCGGGCTGCAGCGTGGTGCCCACCGAGTCCGGCGTGAATTTCAGCGTGAGATTTCGCCCTTCCTCTTCGGAGATACACCTTTGAAGGACTCGGTTGTGCTTTTCTTATAAAGTTCTCCTCATGGACCTTGTAGGCTTTAGATCGCCAATTATGCAATGGGCCTCATTTTGGTCTTCGGAAGTTCCTGCCGCATTAAGTAGGCTAGGAATGGTTCTGCCCACGGGCAATTACTGCCATTATTTCGTGAGCTGAAGGTGTTATTTGGTGTTGAGCCGCCGATTGTGTCGTAATGGTCTCGAGTTAGGTGATGCACTGGCTCCGGATTGTTATTTTGCACTCCTCTTCCCATAATAATGAATGACTTAAAGAGCCGTTCAGGAAGATGTTTGGAGGACGACGCCTCGTTTCGCGGCCGATGCGTGCTAACACGTCTGCTGCGCTCGGTTATTATCCCGGCTACATGGTGGAATTCGAGTCCTTTGAACCGAGCTGACATTTTTAGGACGGCGTTGCGTAAGCTGCCATTTTTGGATCTTTGGCGCCAAAGTCTCCGTTTACTTGGGATATTGCGAGGTTTGAATCCTCGCAAGCACCTCTAGGCGTTGAATGCCCATGGAGATTGCCATCCGTAGGCCATGTAGAAGGGCCTCAGATTCGGCTGCGTTGTTGGAGTCCATGTACATTATTTGAAGTACGTATTGGATTGTGTCCTCATTGGGGACGCCAGACGACGCCTTGACCCCCAAGCCAGCCAACATTTTGGATCCGTGAAATGCATGATCCGGTTGGAGTACGCCGTACTCTTTAGGGAGTTCGGCCGGTCCATTCGGCGACGAAGTCAGCCGTAACCTGCGACTTTATAGCTCGCCGTGGTTTGTAGGTTATGTCAAATGGTAAGAGCTCGATAGCCCATTTTGCAATCCTGCCCGTTGCGTCGCGATTGTTTATAATATCGTTGAGAGGTACTTCAGAAAACTCTTGAAAGTAGTGTCGCAGCTTCCGGGAGGCCATGAACACCGCATACGCTATCTTTTGATAATGTGGGTACCGGGATTTGCATGGAGTTAGAACAGTGGATACGTAGTACACTGGTTTTTGAAGAGGGAATTTGTGCCCTTCGCTTCTCGTTCAACGATGAGTACCGCTACCGACAACTTGATGTGTTGCTGCGATATATAATAACATAGGTTCGCCCGGGTTGGGCGCGCCGAACCGGATTCGTTGCCGGTGATGGCCTTTATTTCTTCGAGTCCGGCTGTGGCAGCATCCGTCCATTCGAGATGTTCGGTGCGCCGGAGGAGGCGGTAGAGGGGCAGAGCCTTTTCTCCCAAACGGGAGATGAAGCGACTTAAGGCCACTACGCATCCGGTTAGTTTTTGTATCTCGCTTGAGGTCTTTTGGAATATCCAATTGTGACAGAGCTCGGATTTTGGCCGGTTTGCTTCAATTCCTCTACCGGATACGATGAAGCCCAAGAGCTTTCCGGCTGGTACGCCGAAGACGCATTTTTCCGGATTGAGCTTAATGTCATATGCTCGGAGGTTGTCGAATGTCACCCTCAAGTCTTCTACAAGAGTTCCAACGTGTTTGGTCTTTACGGCCACATCGTCTACGTATGCCTCTATTGTTTTGCCTATCTGGATAGCCAGACATGTTTGAATCATGCGCTGATATGTTGCGCCGGCGTTTTTGAGTCCGAAGGGCATTGTGTTGAAGCAGAATGGCCCATATGGAGTAATGAGTGCCGCTATGCCTGATCTTTCTCCGCCATCTTGATTTGATGGTATCCGGAGTATGCGTCGAGGAAGCACAATGAATCGTGTTCGCGGTAGCATCGATGATTTGGTCGATGCGAGGGACGGGGAAAGGTCCTTTGGACAGGCCTTGTTAAGGTCTTTAAAATCGACGCAGAGGCGCCTGTGGATTTGTCCTTTTTTGGTACCAGTACTAGATTGGCTAGCCAGTCCGGATGTTTTATATCTATGATGAATCCAGCTTCTAAGAGTTTGGCTAGCTCCTCTCCCATTGCCTGTCTTTTGGGTTCGGAAAATCGCCCTGCCGTAGTATCCAACACGCTCGAAGGCTGTGTGTTGGAGTGGCGCCCTCCGTACTATGGATTTTGCAGGGTCCGTTGAGCCAACCCTCCAGTACGGTTCCGTACCCTTTAGGGGGTTTTGGTTTTTTGGTATTCAACCCGGGTGCTTGATAATCATGCACCCTTTTGTTTCGGACTAGGGATGTGTTCGGGGCCGGATTATCCCAAAATTTACTTTCGGTTTTCCAGGCGCTCTCCATCGCACAAGATTTTTGTACTATGGTCACCAAGTCAAGAAAGCGTGTAATTTCTGACGACTTATGGCGTTTAGGATTCCCTTGTCCGTGCAATTATTGCAGAAAATTGGGATTGCGCCCTCCTCTCGGCAGTCCTTTATCCTGTTCATGACCGGGAGGAATCTGGCCCGATAATGATGTCTTTGTTTCAGCGGGCTCTTGCCGAATTCGAGAGAGATCGCTAATGTTTGGGTGGGCGGGTGGAACTAGATCCGAACCCCGCCCAGTTTAGGACTCAAGGGCCGAGAAGTTTCGAACTTGGAAGTTTGGATTTTGAGTGTTATCCAATGAGTCCAACCCGCCACCGACTTTAAGTTCAGGGCTTGATCGACATCCGTCCCTCTGCGGGAATCCGGCATGGAGGGATTGGGAATCCAGACGTAACTAGTCCTTAAGATACAAGAAGAATCGCCGCATTGCTGCTCTATCACAGCAACATGATGGGTAGCCTGGGGAGAGTTGATCTCTCTCAGATCGGTTTTAGGCCCGATCCGGTCGTAGTCTGTGGCGACTCCCAGGGCGGCGATGCGATCCAAGAGCTCGTTTATGGAGGAGAGCTCGATCGGATCTAACTGCTCGGCAAGTTCCGAACTAACACGGAGATTGGTTTCGATGACTCGAGAGGTCATCGTCGTGCAGGGCCGGATGGCGGTCATAAGAAAACCACCTAGTCAAGAGTGCGCCAGCCAAGGCTCCTTTGGCGATAGTATCGTCTTTAAAGACGAGATGAGGCATCCTACCTGATGGCGACGACACAGAGGAGCTCTCAATGAAAGCACCAATGTCGGTGTCAAAACCGGCGGATCTCGGGTAGGGGGTCCCGAACTGTGCGTCTAGGCGGATGGTAACAGGAGACAAGGGACACGATGTTTTACCCAGGTTCGGGCCCTCTTGATGGAGGTAAAACCCTATGTCCTGCTTGATTAATATTGATGATATGTGTTACAAGAGTGGATCTACCACAAGATCAAAGAGGCTAAACCCTAGAAGCTAGCCTATGGTATGATTGTTGTTCGTCCTATGGACTAAAGCCATCCGGTTTATATAGACACCGGAGAGGGCTAGGGTTACACAAAGTCGGTTACAAAGGTAGGAGATCTACATATCCGTATCGCCAAGCTTGCCTTCCACGCCAAGGAAAGTCCCATCCGGACACGGGACGAAGTCTTCAATCTTGTATCTTCATAGTCTTGGAGTCCGGCCGATAATGATAGTTCGGCTATCCGGACACCCCCTAGTCCGGAACTCCCTCAATCGTCATTAAGACTAGGCATGTCGAAACACTAATAGACGACTTACGTCTTACGTTTGACAACCTCCGGGCATATGACATTGAGCTCAACCCGGAGAAGTGTGTCTTCGGCGTCCCCGCTGGAAAACTGCTGGGCTTCATAGTTTCCAATAGAGGAATCGAAGTAAATCTGGCTAAAATCCGAGCTCTGTCATAGTTAGCTACACCAACAGACCTCAAACAGGTCCAAAAACTGGCAGGATGTGTGGCAGCATTAAGCCGCTTTATCTCCAGACTAGGAGAAAAGGCACTCCCACTCTATCGTCTCTTACGGCGCATGGATAACTTTGAATGGACAGACGCGGCGACAGCCGGACTGGAGGAAATAAAGACCCTCCTAGCGAGCAATCCAATCCTGGCCGTACCAAACGCAGGTGAACCCATGTTGCTATACATATCAACAACACATCAAGTGATGAGCGCCGTGCTCATCGTCGAACGAGAACAGGATGGACACAAATTCCCACTTCAAAAGTCGGTATACTACGTATCCACCGTCCTCACACCATGCAAATCCCGGTACCCTCACTATCAAAAGATAGCATATGCAGTCTTCATGGCATCTTGAAAATTGTGACACTACTTTCAGGAGTGCTCGATCATGATGGCTTCCGAAGTGCCCTCAATGATATAATCAACAACCGGGATGCAACGGGCCGGATTGCCAAATGGGCCATTGAGCTCCTGCCATTCGACATCACGTAAAAACCACGTCGAGCCATCAAATCCCAGGTAATGGCTAACTTCGTCGCCGAATGGACAGAGGTCGAACTCCCTAAAGAGTACGGTGCGTACTCCAACTGGGTTATGCACTTTGATGGCTCCAAAATGTTGGCAGGGCTAGGGCGGGCGTCGTATTAACGTCCCCCACAGGAGATATCGTCCAGTACATACTCCAAATATTATACACAGACTCCAACAACGCAGCCAAATATGAGGCATTGCTACATGGCCTTCGGATGGCCGTATCAATGGGCATACGGCGCCTGGAGGTGCGTGGGGATTCAAACCTTGCAATATCCCAAATTAATGGAGACTTTGACGCCAAAGATCCAAAGATGGCAGCTTATCGCAATGTCGTCTTAAAGATGTCGGCTCGGTTCGAGGGGCTCGAATTTCATCACATCGCCCGCGAAAGTAATTAGGCGACAGACGTCCTTGCTCGCATCGGTGCTAAGCGCGACCCCGTCCCACCTAACATCTTCCTCGAAAGGCTCTTTAAGCCATCCGTGGTGTGGCAGGGGGGATAGCAATGATAGTCCCATTCCGAACACAAACATAGATAGCGAACACGTCGATATCATCGGAGGCTCTGCCACCGAAATAACACCATCGGCCCACCTCATCATGGCAGTAATTGCCCCGTGGACCGAACCTTTCTTGGCCTACTTTCATAGGAAGGAGCTCCCAGAAGATCAGAACGAGGCTCGCCGCATTGTCCGTCGTTCGAAGGCCTATAAACTTCACGAAGGAGAGCTCTACAAGAAAAGCACTACCGGAGTCCTTCAAAGGTGCATCTCCGAGGAGGAGGGGCGGCAACTCTTGGCAGAAATTCACGCCGGTCTCGGTGGGCACCACGCCGCAGCCCAGGCACTTGTCAGCAAGGCCTTCCGGACAGGATTTTATGGGCCTACGGCTCGAGCAGACACACAGGACCTCGTCCAGCGCTGCGTTGGATGCCAACTCTTCGTCAACCAAAGCCATATGCCCCCAACCGCCCTACAAACAATCCCCATTATATGGCCCTTTGCGGTCTGGGGCTTGGACATGGTTGGACCCCTTAAAGGGGGAAGCCATAAGAAAAACTATCTACTGGTCATGGTGGACAAATTCACCAAGTGGATAGACGCTAGACCAGTTAAAACGGTCGAGTCCGAACCGGTGATTGCATTTATATCCGATGTGGTGCACCATTATGGTGTCCCGCACAGCGTCGTCACTGATAACGGTTCCAATTTCACAGCCGATGAGGTGAAAACCTGGTGTGCCAATCTGGGAATTAAGCTCGATTACGCCTTTGTCTACCACCCGCAAACAAACGGTCAAGTCGAGTGAGCCAATGGTCTTATTGTGAGCGGCATCAAACCCATGCTAGTGCGGTCTTTGAAAGAATCAGACAAGCACTGGGTCGAGGAGCTCGACTCCGTACTCTGGGGGCTGCGGACCAGGCCCAACCGTACTACCGGATACACTCCCTTCTTCATGGTGTACGGTGCAGAGGCCGTATTGCCCTGCGATATTATACATGACTCACCTTGAGTGCGTCTGTACGAAGAGAAAGAGGCCGAGTTGGATCGGCAGGACAACCTAGACGCCCTGGAGGAGGAGCGCGATGTCGCCAAAGCCCGTTCAGCATACAACAGCAGGCTCGACGATATCAAAGCAAAGAAGTACGGGCCAAGACTTACAACGTTGGCGAACTTGTTCTACGCTTGCTGGAGAAGAAAAAGGACAAACTCAAGCCCAAATGGGAGGGTCCCTTCATAATCGACGAAGTTTTTACTGGCGGAGCATACCGTCTTCGTGATGCATGAGACAATCGCCTAGAGCCGAACCCCTGGAACGCGGCCAGACTCCGAAGGTTTTATGCCTAGCGCCGAATTCTTTGTTCGTCCCCTTCTCCCCTGTAGTTCCCATTACTTTTTCTCTCTTTTCCACCTTTATTTTTTCGCTTTAAAGCTCTCATACGGCTCGACCGAACACTGCTGACGTATACATCTTTACATATGTACGCCCACTATACCTGGGGGCTTCTTGAACAGAAGCTTGTTAACATTATTTGCCGAGCATCAAGCTCATCATACATACGCGTTTTTCCCGTGTGTCTTTTCTTCACCATTATATGAATCGATATGACTTATGTTTGGCCAAGCTGGGTTGCCTGGCTCCTGTTCTTACCCCTACGTTCCCGATTGTTCGGCTAGGTGGTAAAGGGAGCACCTCTGCGATTGTTACTGCCGGGTCATCCGGATGTGTACCTCAGACTGGGTGAAGCCGAAAACTAGCGTTCTTAAGGGAATATTCGGTCGGTGGATGAAAAATATTATTTGCACTCACTCTATTGTGAACCCCCAGAAGCTATACACACTGTGACTTTTACATCACAATTCGGACATGTCTACTAATGCATGCACACCCAGGGAAAGGAACCCTTAACGGAACTATTTTCCCTGGAAGATGTTTCTTACAATCTCAATGTAATATAACATAACTAGCCGGATACAACTTGTCTTTTCAAGCAACTATGACCCCTACGCTTAGTTTTCCACGCATACCCCGGCCTGTTCGGCCGTGACGGTATTCGGAAACACTCCGCACCTTCAGGTCCGGATGTTGAACCGAAAAGGCCTGCCATGACAAATGATATACAATTCAGCTAGAATTCCACATGGTGAGGAAAGTACATAGTCACTTGGACTCAAACACTTCCTCCTCTATACCATCTAATAGGCAGTCTAGCTTACATTCCTGTTGGGAATATTTTGTGGCCACCTCTACTTGGTCATATACTAAACTAACGGGAATTTCTTCCCCATTTGACCCTAGTGGTCCGACCCTGGCCATGTGATTTGGGTCCAGCTTGGTATATCGCGTTTTCACCACGGCCCAGGCTTCCCGCGCACCCTCTCGGCAGGTAGATATCTTCCATAGTCGGATACGCCGCCGTGCTCCCTTGAACAGCTCTACAAGCTCCTCCATACTTCCTGGAGGGGAGTCGGACGACCATAAGGGCTTCGCCACACTCCGCATGGCTAGCCGAGCATGCTCGTGCACTTCTGACAGCCTTTGCAGCAGATCACTTGATGATCCAAACACCTCCTCTTCTAGACGGCCCGTCAGTACACCTGCAAACATGACTATATCAGTCCCATTTATCTCTGAGCTAATTTACAAATAGTTCGGATACATACTGAAGATACGCCTCGCAGCTCTTTGTTCTCCTTCACGGAAGCGGCTAGCTAGGCTCGAACATCTTTCAACTCTTCACCAATGCAGTGTTGGAATCCTGTAGCTTGTTTTTCTCATCTCTGACGCAGGTCAACACACGCTCGCCTGTGGGGTGTTGCCTTTTCGCCTCTTTCTCTCCCTCTTGGGCGACCTTCAGCTTCTCTTCAAGTTGATCAGATGGCCCTATCATGCGAAATTGGCAGCAACATTAGCACAGTGGGTACACAATTATTGTTCCTTGGTGGAAGGGAACAATACCAGAGGATGACTTCTTCAAGTCTCTCAGTTCGGCGGTAGCAGCTTTTAGTTGCGCCTGACACTGCTCCAGCTCTTGGGCTAGCAGACCATTCTTCTCTGCGAGGACCTGGTTGTTTAATGATCCTTAAATCAGTTGTGCCAACTGCTTTCAGTCTCGGGGGCTACGGGTATATGGCTATCCATTTTTGACAAAGAAAACTTACCTGCACATCTATCAGATATTGCCTCATGGCTTTTCTAAGCCCGTCTCGAGCAGCTCGGATGTATGCGTCGCCCGAGCTAAAGGCATTAAATGCCTCATCCGAGAACTTTAGGTCTCGTAAAACAGCCCTGCAGCGCCGATGATTCATGGCGCTCTCTACTTCCGAGTTGGTAACAGACATATTGTCCGAACCCTCGGCCGAGGGCAGTCCGGCTTTGTTCCTACATCGGCCCCCGTCTCCCTGACTGGATCTAAACCTTGGTTGTTGGGAGCGCGGTCGGTCGGACCCCCGGACACAGTTCGGCGAACCTTTTTCCTATAATCAAATAGGCGCATAGGTCACAGTCGGATATGGCCACTGAAAAATATATTCATCCGTACCTCCTCGATGAAGGCCCGACGGTACCTTCACCGGCCCTCCTCTTCGAAGGCCTGCCCGGCACTAGAACCGATTTCCTCGGTATAGTTGAACGCCTCCCCTGTAGAACGCACGGCGATGCGGTGGGTGAGGCATAGTAAGAGCACCCTTTCAGAGAAGGTGTTTCTTGATTACTTACCTGTGAAGCAGCAAGAAGACCAGGGTAGTCGGCGATGATGGCCACTTCTGTGCCATCATAGCTCGTCTGGTAAAACACCCCCTCCGCGAGCACCATAAATATATCTGGATCCTCTTCAAACCCGAGATCAAGCTCCCGGTTGTGGTCCTCCGGCTGCAGGGCGGGACTATGAAATCCCTCGGTGACTTTTCGTCAGTGCTATCATAAGCAAACAAACTAGAAATTTATCAAAGGCAATTTGGAGATGCAAGGAGTAAAAACAGAGGGGTTGGGCCTTACCCAACTGGGAAGGTTATACATAGAGTACCCGTCTCTGAGCTTGATGCGAAGAAATTCCTTTTCCTCCCCTTTGAACAGTTCGGCTAATATCTTAGCCAAAGCGGCAGGGGTATCCGGACCTTTCCGGCCGCAGCGAGAGGTGTCATCCTCCCCATTGTAGTTCCACATTGGAAGCCCTCTGTATTGGAGCGGCTGAACCCCTCGCGCTATGGAGATCGCCATAACCTCGATTATTGTGAGCCCGGACTGAGCAAGCTCTTTTATCTTGCTCATCAGCTAACGAACCTCCGTGTCGTCTTCTTCTTCAAGGCTCCGGGGACGCCAACTGTGGCGTTTCTTCAGCGGGACACCCGCAAATTCAGGAAGACGCTTTCGAACCGGGTCGGGAAGCGGGACGTCCTCAATATAGAACCATTCGGAGGGCCATTCATCAGGTGCCTTCCTTGGTGTGCCGGATGGATATCCGGTATCGGCGACGCGCCATACTTCGGCTCCGCCCACTTCAAATATTGACCCTTCGTGATTGCACGGGACGAGACAGAACAACTTCCTCCACAACTCGAAATGAGCCTCGACTCCCAGGAATAGTTCACACA
This sequence comes from Aegilops bicornis, assembly GCA_021605145.1. NCBI lineage: Eukaryota > Viridiplantae > Streptophyta > Magnoliopsida > Poales > Poaceae > Aegilops > Aegilops bicornis. The sequence goes on along the minus strand of CM038674.1, from coordinate 260,500,913 downwards.
AAGCGACGTAACCCGCAATGTGCAGAATAGAGGCCGGAGTGAAGTTGTGCAGCTGGAGGCCGTAGTACTCCAGAAGCCCTCGGAGGAAAGGATGGATTGGAAATCCAATGCCTCTTAGCAGGTAGGGGACAAAACACACTCGCTCTCCCCCGGACGGATTGGGGAAGTCCTCTGCCTGAGTCCCCTCATTGAAGGAAGCTAGCCCCGTCCGAACAGGGACTAGATCTGCAGGGGGAAGGAATCCCTGCGTTTGCAACTTCGTCAATTGGCTATGAGACACAGAACACCTCTCCCACTCGCCTTTCTCTGGGCCGGGACGAGCGGAGGAGCTAGGAACACTGGCCATGCTAGAATGGTCTCTCCTAAGCAGTCTCTGGGGATTTCTTGTGCATAGCGCTGAATGGATCTAGGATCCAATCTCTTTAAATAGGCGCTCTTCCTTGCGTAGACGGGGTGTTTTCGCAAAAATACCCTGACTTTCCACATTCGCTCAACATGTGGAGGACGAAGATTATTTAAACGTGCAGAAGCCAAGGAGGCGACATTGGATCAATGGTCGAATACATTACTTGGAGATCATCGAAGGAGGAACCCGCCTTGCAATGCCGAAGACAATATGTGTGCCGAACACCTCGCTATTGAAGACTGGTTCGGGGGCTACTGAGGGAGTCCCCGATTAAGGGGTTCTCGGACGTCTGTCCTGTTATCCATGGGTCGGACTGATGGGATGTGAAGACATAAAGACCGAAGACCATACTCGTGTCTAGATTGGACTCTCCTTGGCGTGGAAGGCAAGCTTGGCGACCAACTATGAAGATTCCTTCTTATGTAACCGACTCCATGTAAACCCTAGATTCCCCCGGTGTCTATATAAACCAGAGGGGGTAGTCCGGAAAGGGGACATTCATTACCATATTCATACATTCATTACCATATTCATATAGGCTAGACTTCTAGGGTATAGCCATTACGATCTCGTGGTAGATCCACTCTTGTAACACTCATATTCATCAAGACCAATCAAGCAAGAAGTAGGGTATTACCTCCATAGAGAGGGCCCAAACCTGGGTAAACATCGTGTCCCCCGTCTCCTGTTACTATCGATCCTAGACGCACAGTTCGGTAACCCCTACCCGAGATCCACCGATTTTGACACCGACACCTTCCACCTAGATGGGAGAAGGGTTTCCCCTCTGGTCCTCGGCTTCCATGGTGGAGGAGGGGCGGGTGACCCTCCGAGATTGGATCTCTCTCTCTCTGTATCCTTCTGTTTCTATGCTCCCAAATTCTGGCCTTTCACCGTTTCTTAAATTCCCGGAGACCCGTAACTCCGATTGGGCTGAAATTTTAACACGATTTTTATCCGGATATTAGCTTTCTTACGCCAGAAGAAGGGCACTGATACGTATCTGTTGTGTCTACTTTTCCAAACACTTTTGCCATTGTTTTGGACTCTAACTTGCATGACTTGAATGGAACTAACCCGGACTGACGCTGTTTTCAGCAGACTTTCCATGGTGTTATTTATGTGCAGAAACAAAACTTCTCGGGATGACCTGAAACTCCACGGAACAACTTTTCAGAAATAATAAAAAACCCTTGCCAAAGATGAAGACTAGGGGGCCCACACCCGGTCCACGAGGGTGGGGGCGCCCCCAGGCGCCCCTACCTCGTGGGCCTCGAGCTCCTCCGACGCCAACTCCAACTCTATATATTTGCTTTGGAGAGGAAAAAATCAAGGAGAAGAAATCATCGCGTTTTACGATACGGAGCCGCCGCCAAGCCCTAAAACCTCTTGGGAGGGCTGATCTGGAGTCCGTTCGGGGCTCCGGAGAGGGGGATTCGTCGTCGTCGTCATCATCAACCATCCTCCATCACCAATTTCATGATGCTCACCGCCATGCGTGAGTAATTCCATCGTAGGCTTGTTGGACGGTGATGGGTTGGATGAGATCTATCATGTAATCAAGTTAGTTTTGTTAGGGTTTGATCCCTAGTATCCACTATGTTCTGAGATTGATGTTGCTATGACTTTGCTATGCCTAATGCTTGTCAGTAGGGCCCGAGTGCCATGATTTCAGATCTGAACCTATTATGTTTTCATGAATATATGTGTGTTCTTGATCCTGTCTTGCAAGTCTATAGTCACCTACTATGTGTTATGATCCGGCAACCCCGAAGTGAAAAATAATCGGGACCACTCCCGATGATGACCATAGTTTGAGGAGTTCATCTATTCACTATGTGCTAATGCTTTGTTCGGTTCTCTATTAAAAGGAGGCCTTAATATCCCTTAGTTTCCATTAGGACCCCGCTGCCACGGGAGGGTAGGACAAAAGATGTCATGCAAGTTCTTTCCCATAAGCACGTATGACTATATTCGGAATACATGCCTACATTACATATTGATGAATTGGAGCTAGTTCTGTGTCACCCTATGTTATGACTGTTACATGATGAACCGCATCCGACATAATTATCCATCACCGATCCAATGCCTATGAGCTTTTCCTCTACTGGTTCTCGCTTATTTACTTTTCTGTTGCTGCTATTACAATCACTACAAAACACCAAAAATATTACTTTTGCTTCCGTTACTTTTGTTACCATTACCACTACTATCATATTACTGTGCTACTAAATACTTTGCTGCAGATATTAAGTTATCCAGGTGTGGTTGAATTGATAACTCAACTGCTAATACTTGAGAATATTCTTTGGCTCCCCTTGTGTCGAACCAATAAATTTGGGTTGAATACTCTACCCTCGAAAACTGTTGCGATCCCCTATACTTGTGGGTTATCAAGACTATTTTCTGGCGCCATTGCCGGGGAGCATAGCTCTATTCTTTGAGTCACTTGGGATTTATATCTGCTGGTCACTATGAAGAACTTGAAAGACGCTTAAGACAACAATTTATCCCTCAACTACGAGGGAGGTAAGGAACCGCCATCTAGCTCGCAATTGATTCACCTTCTGCTTTGAGTAAGCTTGCGACACCTAAACCTGCTTACGCTATTAGATTACGATATGTCGCATGTTATTGATGATGCCACTTCGCTATGCATGATACTTATGATGAAACTACTTCTATGCTTGATACTACTGCGTTCCCTTAGTGAATTTCTTGATGAACAAATTGCTAGGGCTAGAGAGAAAGAAATTATTGAAACTGATTATATTGATGAAAGTGATGATGAAGATAGGCATGTTATTACCGAGGGTTATGTTTTTGATATGGAAGCTTCCGCAGCTATTTTAGCTTGCAAAGATAGATATGAGCTCAAGAGGTTATTAGCCGAATGGAATAAGAAATCTCTTAAAGATAGAATGAGGCCTGACCCTGCTTTTTCTACTTCACCTATCTGTGTTGTCGATAAGGATTATGAATTCTATGTTGATCCTGATATAATTACTTTGGTTGAATCTGATCCTTTTCATGGCTATGAATCTGAAACTGTAGTGGCACATCTTACTAAATTAAATGATATAGCCACCCTGTTCACTAATGATGAGAGATCTCGCTACTTTTATATCCTTAAAATATTTCCGTTCTCATTAAAGGATGATGCTAAGATATGGTTTAATTCTCTTGATCCTGGTTGTGCGTAGTCCCAGGATATGATTTATTACTTCTCGCTAAATATTTCCCTGCTCATAAGAAACAAGCTGCTTTGAGGGAAATATACAACTTTGTGCAAATTGAAGAAGAGAGTCTCCCACAAGCTTGGGGGAGGCTTCTCAAGTTACTAAATGCTTTGCTGATCATCCTCTCAAGAAAAATGAAATACTTGATATCTTTTATAATGGACTAACCGATGCTTCCAGAGATTACGGATAGTTGTGTTGGTTACATTTTCAGGAAACAACACCAGATGAAGCTGAAATTCTATTGAAGAATATGTTGACAAATGAAAATAATTGGACACTTCACGAGCCAGCTCTCGAGCCAATTCTTGAACCTATTCCTAAACCAACTCAAGAAGAGAGGTGTTCTATTTCTCGATCTGAAGATATGCAAGAGGCAAAGAAATCTATGAAAGAAAAAGGTATTAAAGCTGAAGATGTTAAGAATTTACCTCCTATTGAAGAAATACATGGTCTTAATTTACCGCCTGTTGAAGAAACATATGATTGTAATCCATTACCTATTGAAGAACCTCCTGGTCTTGATAACCCGACACAGGTAGTAAAGGTAAATTAGCTCTATAGATTTGACGACGGTGATATTCCTCATTATAACTCTGCTAGACAATGCTTAGAATAATTCGATAATTTTATTGTCAAACAAGAAAATTTTAATGCTTATTTTGGTAGACAATTGAAATACAATTCCGATATGCTTAAACACTTGGGTAATTATATGGCTAATATTAGAGGTGAACTTAAACTTGTTAGCAAACATGCTTCTATGGTTACCACTCAAGTAGAACAAGTACTTAAAGCTCAAAATGATTTGCTAAATGAAAGGAATAGTAAGAAAAATAATTATGCTGTTAGAGTGGCTACTAGAACTGGTAGAATGACTCAGGAACCTTTGTATCCTGAAGGCCACCCTAAGAGAATTGAGCAAGATTCTCAGAGAAATAATATTGATGCACCTAGTTCTTCTAAAAGGAAGAAAAAGAAAAAATGATGGGACTTTGCAAACTTCTAGTGAACCTATTGCTGAACCACCTAAGAACCCCTATGATATCTCTATGTCTGATGCTGAGACACAATCTGTTAATGAACATGAACCTAGTGAAAATGTTAATGATGATGTTCATGATGATGCTCAACCTAGTAATGATAATGATGTAGAAATTGAACCTGCTGTTAATCTTGATAACCCACAATCAAAGAATCAACGTTATGATAAGAGAGACTTTTTTTATAGGAAACATGGTAAAGAAAGAGAACCATGGGTTCAGAAACCCATGCCTTTTCCTCCCAAACCATCCAAGAAAAAGGATGATGAGGATTTTGGGCTTTGCTGAAATGATTAGACCTATCTTTTTGCGTATGCGATTGACTGATATGCTCAAAATGAATCCTTATGCCAAATATATGAAAGATATTGTTACTAATAAAAGAAAGATATCAGAAGCTGAAATTTCCACCATGCTTGCTAATTATACTTTTAAGGGTGGAATACCAAAGAAAGTTGGAGATCCAGGAGTACCCACTATACCATGCTCCATTAAAAGAAACTATCTTAAAACTGCTTTATGTGATCTTGGAGCCGGTGTTAGTGTTATGCCTCTCTCTTTATACCGTAGACTTGATTTGAATAAGTTGACACCTACTGAAATATCTTTGCAAATGGCTGATAAATCAACTGTTATACATTGCCGGTATTTGTGAGGATGTGCCTGTTGTGGTTGCAAACGTTACTATTTTAACGGACTTTGTTATTCTTGATATTCCGAGGGCGATAGTATGTCTATTATTCTTGGAAGACCTTTTCCGAATCTGCAGGTGCTGTTATTGATTGCAACAAAGGCAATGTCACTTTTCATGTTAATGGTAATGAGCATACGGTACACTTTCCGAGGAAACAACCTCAGGTCCTGATCAATTCTATTGGAAAAATTCCATCGATTATATTTGGAGGTTTTGAATTTCCTCTTCCTACTGTCAAGAAGAAATATGATATTCTTATTATTGGGCATGTGCATATCCCCGTTGAGGTAACATAGTGTTATTCAGAATTTCTCCGGTTCCATGTTATTCGGAATGTGTTCGTTAACAAGACCTGATCAACCTTGTTAGTGGATTCCTTTTGATGAGCATGAGATGGATGAAACTAGAAGGCACAACTGTCGGTGTCAAAACCAGCGGATCTCGGGTAGGGGGTCCCGAACTGTGCGTCTAGGCAGATGGTAATAGGAGACAAGGGACACGATGTTTTACCCAGGTTCGGGCCCTCTTGATGGAGGTAAAACCCTACGTCCTGATTGATTAATATTGATGATATGTGTTACAAGAGTGGATCTACCACGAGATCAAAGAGGCTAAACCCTAGAAGCTAGCCTATGGTATGATTGTTGTTCGTCCTACGGACTAAAACCCTCCGGTGTATATAGACACCGGATAGGGTTAGGGTTACGTAGTCGGTTACAATGGTAGGAGATCTACATATCTCAGATCGCCAAGCTTGCTCGCCAAGGAAAGTCCCATCCGAACACGGGACGAAGTCTTCAATCTTGTATCTTCATAGTCTTGGAGTTCGCCGATGATGATAGTTCGCTATCCGGACACCCCTAGTCCGGAACTCCTCAAGAGTCTCGAACCAGGCTTCAATGACGACGAGTCCGGCGCGCATATTGTCTTCGGCATTGCAAGGCGGGTTCTTCCTCCGAATAATTTATAGAAGATTATGAACACCAGGATAGTGTCCGGCTCTGCAAAACAAGTTCCACATAACACCATAGAGAGAATAATTTTTGCACAGATCTACTGACGTATTCCGCGGCGTGACATCACACCACGGCCAGGCCTTTATATGAATCGTTTTTTATTGTTCCACCTCAGCGTGTTTAGCGAGGCGGTTTCCTTGGCACGTCTTATCAAAGCGTAGATCGTGCCCCCTTATTTCGGGATTCTCGTCAATACGGACGTGGGTAACCCAACCGTGCCCGTCGGCCTTCCTTCTCTATCAAAGGCGAGTCCTAATCGACCACGGGGTGGGCTCTTGGTATTCAACCTCTTTATAATGAGACCAAGGCCCTCTTCTTTTTTACACCCTCTATCGAGTTCGCCTCGCGCTTCGAGTTCCAACACCCACAGCTCCCGATTCAGCGCCGGACCTTCGATGATGTCCGCTCCGACCAAAGACGACCGATGGATGTCTTCCTCCGTCACGTAAGAAGAGGTGCTAAAAGCTGGACGCCAGTATCTAACCGGTGAGATCTCGCATAGGCTGCCTGCTCCAGGGCAGGTCATTCCCACTCCTGAGCCCGGCGAGAACGTGGTATTTGTGTCCCACTTCCTTCGGGGTTTAGGCTTCCCGACGGATCCCTTTTGTGTGGGGGCTCATGTTTTATTATGGGCTTGATTTCCATGACTTGAATCCGGAGTCCATCCTCCATATCTCGTCATTCATTGTTGTATGTGAGGCCTTCCTCCATATTACCCCCCACTTTGGATTGTGGCTCAAAACCTTCAAGGTGGAGCCAAAGACGATCGAGGGCAGCAAGCGAGTGCGGAGGGCGATCATAAGCAAATGTGCTGATGCTCCGTGGCCCGAGGGCTCTTTTCAAGGGAGCTTGGTTTGTGGCAACGGGAGTGGTTTTATATCACCGCCTGGGGGCACCAAATGGGCGGCGCCCCGCCTTCCGCCAGTCCACCACAGCGGCTGGTGTCATGGGTCAACAAGGCTCGGTTGGGGGCCATCCAAGGATGTTCCCCGCCGTAGGTCAGATTCGAGATCTCCAGAAAGAGGGATCAATCTGCTGCGATGGCGCAGGTTATGGTGATCCGCGCCTTCAGCCTCGCAAACGCCGCCTCCGCCTGTGGGAATTCAATCCGAGGGACCATGATCTCTCCAAAATTTTATGGGCACGACGCCCGTGGAGATGTACAAACTGTTCTTGGATCACAAGAGAAGTGTCCGGACTTGACCGAGGACGCAGGACTAAGCTGCAATCGCCAGATACTCAAGTAAGTAGTCCTCAGAACCGGACAAGCTGTTCATTCATTTATTTCATATATATATGCCCTTTAAAGGAGCCGTTTCTTGAACAGGAGTGGATAGCCAAGGCAAATTTAATAAGGTGTCTGGCTCCCCTCCCAGAGACCACGCCGGATCCCATGCTGACCAAGATGTTGAAGGTCGTGCCCTTTGAAGAAGGCGAAGGGGGGAGCGGGGAAGCGACTGCCCCCATGAAGGAGGCTATCAAGGGAGGAGGGATTAAAAGTCCCGTCTTTCGAGGAGGGAAGAGGACTGCTTCGAAAGATCCGGAGGTCAAGGCCTCAAAGAGGGGAAGGGAATCTTCGTCAGAGAGTCCGGCGCTGGGAAGTAACCCAGCCGCACTATTTCCCCAAGGGGATCAGCCCTCCAGCGAGCCGTAAGTAAAAAGAAGGGGTCTTGTAAATAAGGAACATCCCTGTATTTATTTATGAAGATAACCGAAATTGTACCTTGTAGTTCGAACCTCAGCCCTTCTCAGCAGAGCTCGTCTTCGGGGGATCTTCTTCCGGAGATGATGGAGAGCGAAACGCCTCCACCTGTCGCACCCTCATGTGAAGCGGACGACCCGGAGGTGTCGTCATGGAGGGTTCCCCAAGTCCGGCGGGCGGAAGGTCCGGCGCCAAGTGGTGTGCGGTCGGAGGAGCTGAAGGATCTGCTCGGGCGAGCGGCTATCTCAGAAGATCACCGTGCTCTAATGGGTACGGTGATTGAAAGAATTGCATCCTCAGAGAGTGGATTGCACAAAGCCGTCAGAAGCTTACTGACGGGATTTGAGGTACGCAAAAAATAATGTACCTTCTGACAGTTATGCATATAAAATGCGCCATGTATAGATAGTAGCCCCTGAGACTCGTTTTGTTGTCAAAATTGACGACGTGCCGAGGATCAAATTCTCATTTTTAACATATCGCCGCTCCTAAACAGGTGGCGGGCGTCCGAGGCCACCGGATCGATGAATATGCTTAACTAAAGCGGCAGCTTGATGAGGCGGATGCGACATCGCTACCGGTCAATAAACGGTTTGACGAGTCACAAGGTTTGCGACTTCTATGCGGAAACCTGGTAAGGGAGCTTGATGCCCATGTCTTACTAATCATATGCTTAATGCAGATGGTGCCGCTGCCGTGGAAGAGCTGCGGGCAGAACTCGCCCGAGCGAAAGAGCAAGCCAGAATTAGTACGCGGCCGCTTTAAAGGCGGTCAAGAGCTAGAAGTCGAACGGGCTGCTCACCGCCGGGTTAAAGAGGAGATGGCCGATATGGCCAAAAAGTTGAGGAATACTACCGATCGTTGCGAGGTTCTTGAAAAGAACGTCAAGTGGAACAAGAGGGCCTAAAAAGGCCGCCGCCGAATCCACGAATGCCCGGGCCGGCTTTGAGAGCTGCCAAGGAGGAGCTGAGTCAGCCGGGGCAATTGCGGTGGAAAACCGTTTACTGCTGCGGAGGAAATATCTGGATACAAAGTATGCTCGATTAGATAAGTTGTGGAGTTTGGAGGATGCTTATACGGACTTGGCGGCGAAGGCCGCGGACGCTGTTAAGCACTTCCGGGGCCGTAAGGCACCAAGGGAAGAGCTATATTGGTCGCAATTCCATAGTCCGGAGCGCCCTTCGCCACGACCGATCGGTTGGCCGAATGGGCCGAGCTGAATCGACCGTCCGGATTTGCCATGAAGCATGTCTTGACTCACTTGTGGTCGGGCGGACCCCACCAAGAGCTATTTTGGTTTAGTGCAGCAGTTCCTTGGTGCGATATCAGACGACGCAATGAAGCGATCGACGTGTATTGAGGGGCGGATGGCTCGCCCGTGTCAAGACATACCGGGCAGAGATGAAGGCCACCGATGTTGCATCCCAAGATTCAGACGAAGCCGAGTACCGCCGAGCACTACTTTGAAGAAGTTCCGGGCGCTCGTTTAATAGAGACGCAAGGTTTCGAAGGATATTATGTTTGAATGACATGTATGATTTGTGAAAACGATGTTTTAATATAATGTAAGAGCTTTTTATACTTGTGCTTTCAAGTAGTAAACTACTCCTCAGGCGGCCGCTTATGTATATGTGTATATAACCTTTGAAAGATGGCAGTCCTTGGCTTTCAGCCCCCACGCACAGAGTGCGGGGTGTTTGCAAAAAAGGTGCTTTTTCACACTTAATCCAACGTCTTGGTCCTGTTAAGGAGGTGATAGCGTAGCAAACCGTGCAACCGGACTATAATGCTTTATCACTTTCACTTAGCCATAGGAGTTGGAGGGTGGGGCTACTATATAGCCCTCGGGGCACCGCACTCTCCCGAATTCGGGTGCGTATGTGCTCGACCGAAAACCAGTCCTTCGTTAATGCGGAGGAATTCTAAACATTCTGTGAGTCATCGAGTGATTGACCAGTCTCTCGCTATATCATGATCAGTTTTCGGCTTTCTCTCTTGAGGTGCTCTCCTACCAACCGGGCACAATCACAGTAGTTCTCCTAGTGCTGCGTTAGCCGTGAAAACGGAACGTAAGGCAGCAAAACACAGGAGCCGGGCAACCCAACATTTGACCAAAGACATGATTCGGAGCTGATGCATATAAGGCCTAACTTGAGACGCCGAATACTCCCTAAGGTATTCGGTCTTTATGAAGATGGGCAAAATAAGGCCCTAAGCCCTTTGTGTCCGTGCACGCAAGAAAATTCTGGTGCGGCCAATGCCAAAGCACCAGCCTCCTCCTCGGTTATATTAAGGAACCGGGGGAATGTATATCAACAAGAGATAGTGAAAAAAGGTTTACGTAGGGTCTTAATCTGAAAAGAATCCTTGCAACAGGTCCCTGCTGCACGTCTGCGCTTGTGTCTCCGTTGTGTCGTATCCTGGACGGGTGTAGCACGTTGTTCATCTGTAAAAGAGAGGAACTTAGTTTGAAAGAAAAAGGATCGTGCGAAAGATGTACTTAATATTAAATAAACAGAGTATGGTTAGAAGAAGTGAATAAAATTGAGCTTTATTGTCTCTTGTTATACATGCATGCACCCCTCGTATGGGGGTATGCCGCTAGTAGGCGGGACTCGTCTAGACGTGTCCGGGTTTGAATGACCAATTCGTGTTCTTTGCCTAGCGAGCCGGATAGTCGTGGGGATGTCAAGGCGGTCTCCCTTTCTTCCGTGCTCGAGTAACACTTAATACTTCCTTTTAACGAGATGATGCCGCGTGGACCGGGCATTTTAAGTGTTAGAGATGCATAATGCGGTATTGCGTTGAACGGGCGAAAGCTTGGCGTCCCAATAGTGCTTGATGGCTACTTTTAAACGGGCGACATGGAAGAGTAACCTTTCGCGACGGAAGTTGTCGGATGAACCAAACACAACTTCTAGCGATATGGAGCCCGCATAATGGGCTTATGGGCTGGCATTACTCCTTTAAAGGAGGTGTTGCTACGGCAAATTTTGGTTGGGTTTATCCCCATCCTCATGGATTGTGTCACGATATATCGAGTTGATGTCACTGCCGCCATCCATGAGGACTTGTGTAAATTGTAATCCGTCGATTATAGGGTCCAATATCAAGGCAGTCCATCCTGCGTTCTGGATATTTTCGGAATAGTCCTGATGGTGGAAGGTGATTGGTTTTGACAACAGGTGCGGTAGCGCCTTTTAGTGGGCGCCGCTCTGTTTTTCCCTTTGATCACGTGAAGTGAGTTTACTGTTTTAACCTCCTGTGGGAAAGTTTTTTTGTTTTCCGGGGTTCTTCTTGTGGTGCTCGTCGTCATCTTTACTTGGTGTGTCGAGCCCCTTGTGTTCGGCGCTCACCTGCCGGACTATTTGAAGACCCAACAATCTCTGTGGGTATGGTTTGCGGGCTTCCGGAGGTACCATGTATTTGACACGATCTATCCGTAATCTTGTTTAGGTTGGATAGCTCGTCCAAGTTATCCTTTAGGGTAGTGTTTTGTTGTTCGCCGAGAGCTTTTGAATCCGACATTGACCGCCGTACTATTTGGTCCATTTTTTATTCCGGCGCCGATCTTTTCTGCGTCGTGATTTCATTTCCATCCCTGGTTTCGGATGTACTGGTCAGCCGGTGATCGCATCTAGCCAACCAGCTGTCCTCTCCCGCATAAAAGCGGGTCATGAGGCTTGTTAATGCGGCCATTGTTCTTGGCTTTTCTTGGCGAGGTGTCTGGCGATCCATTCGTCTCGACGTTGTGTTTGAAAGCTGCTAAGGCTTGGCGTCCTGGACAATCGACTATTTGGTTCTTTTAGTAAGGAACCTGTTCCGGAAATTTCGGGCTGACTCTCCGGGCTGTTGAGTTATGTGACTTAGATCGTACGCATCCGGGAGGCGGACATAAGTCCTCTCGAAAATTTGCCCGAATGCGCCCTCGAGCTCTCCCCAGCTTCCAATGGTATTTTCGGGAGGCTTTTAAGCCAATGCCGAGCTGGCCCTTTGAGTTTAAGGGTAAGTATTTTATGGCGTGGAGATCGTCTCCTCTGGCCATGTGTATGTGGAGGATGTAATCCTCGATCCGCACTCTGTGGTCTGTTGTTCCGTCGTATGCCTCTATGTTTACGGGTTTGAATCCCGCTGAAATTCATGATCCAAAGCACCTCATCGGTGAAACATAGGGGTGTGCGCGCCCTATATTTGGGTGTCAGTGATCTTGAATTTTGGCGTATTGCATTGCTTTGATGAGCCTGCTTTCTTGGCCCATAGATGGACCTAACTGGGCCATCCTCTTGATGTGAATCCTTATGCGGATCGCATATTGGCTTGTGTGCGGCGCCATTCACCGCTCTCTTTTTGCCGTGGGGTCGTCCATCCGACCGGGTGGCCTTCTTACTTTTTAATTGTGGGGCTCTAAGGCCGCCTCGTCGAATTCGGCGTAGCTTTCTTTTCGGGTAGCTCTTTGTTCGGGCGATCGTCAGCTGTACTTATTCATGGTGCTGAATACTTTGCTCCATCTAATCCTAAGTGCATCTTCCGCTGTTTTGAGCTTCCGCCGCTTTTTCAGTTACGCAGCGATGGGCGAGCTTTTTCTGGAGGTCATTTTGCTCCAATGGTTTGTCCGACGTGAGGTCGTCCGGACTGTTGTCTTCGCCGGGGACAGATTGTTTATCCAAGTTGTCTTGTTCGGACGATTGCTCGATAGCTTGTTCGTTGTCCACCGGTTCGCCCTGCTCTATGGCTGGGTCTTTGTTGAGGCGGGTCTTTGTTCGGGCGCTTACGCTGCCGCTTTGATCTGCCGAGGGATTTATCCTTCGTGGCGTCCCGCTGCTCCTCGTCTTCATTTCCTTTGGGCGTATCCACCATGTATACATCATGGGATGAGGTTGTCCGGCATCCTATAGGTGCTGGTTCATTGTTGTCTCCTACATAAATCGTCCATACCGTCGATGTCTTCGGAGTCGAAATCGAGCACGTCGTGTAAGCTTTCGACAGTGGCTATAAAGTGGGTGGTGGGTGGGCATTGAATTTCTTCGTTGTCCAACCTTCCTGACCGTAGTCCGGCCAGGGCTCTCCGGATAAAGAGAGAGACTTTAGCGAATTCAGGATGTCGCCAAAGGGCGAGTGCTGAAAGATGTCCGCGGCCGTGAACTCCATATCAGCGCCTAATCGGATTCGATTGGCAAGAAGGGCGGAGGGTTCGAGTCCGGAGAGGAGTCCGGCTTCTGGAGCCAAGGTCTTCGCAAAGCGACAGGGATGGAGTTCGGCTCGATCGCCAGAGAGATTGTAGCCCCGAGGCGGTGTCCAACCACTCGTCCTCGATCGGGGATCCGGCCCGGATTAAGGGTCGGAGCGGATACTGGTGCGGCCTCCAGGGCACTGTTCGGCTGCAGAGCTAGATCATGCCCATCGAGACAGTGTGGCGCGCTTGGCTGCGGTTCGAATCCGTCGAAGATCAAGTCTCCGCGGATATCGGTCGTATAGTTTAAACTTCCAAATCTGTCCTGACGGCCAGGAGCGTAGCTTTCGATCTGCTCCAGATGGCCAAGCGAATTGGCCCGCAGTGCAAAGCCGCCGAACACGAAGATCCGTCCGGGGAGAAAAGTCTCACCCTGGACCGCATTGTTGTTGATGATTGAAGGAGCCATCGGGCCTATCGATGACGACACAGAGGAACTCTCAATGAAAGCACCAATGTCGGTGTCAAAACCGGCGGATCTCGGGTAGGGGGTCCCGAATCGCGTCTAGGCAGATGGTAACAGGAGACAAGGGACACGATGTTTTACCCGGGTTGGGCCCTCTTGATGGAGGTAAAACCCTACGTCCCGCTTGATTAATATTGATGATATGTGTTACAAGAGTGGATCTACCACGAGATCAAAGAGGCTAAACCCTAGAAGCTAGCCTATGGTATGATTGTTGTTAGTCCCCACGGACTAAAACCCTCCGGTTTATATAGACACCGGATAGGGTTAGGGTTACACAGAGTCGGTTACAATGGTAGGAGATCTACATATCCGTATCGCCAAGCTTGCCTGCCAAGGAAAGTCCCATCCGGACACGGGACGAAGTCTTCAATCTTGTATCTTCATAGTCTTGGAGTCCGTCCGATGATGGTAGTTCGGCTATCTGGACACCCCCTAGTCCGGAACTCCCTCAACAACCTTGTGTACCATCTTTCTATTTTCTATTATTTAGTTGAAATAAAGTAAAAATAGTATTTTTTTTGTTTGTTTTCTGATTTACCCATGCAATATAAAAATACCCCGAAAATAAAAGTTCTCCAAATGCCCTGAAAATGAAATATGATTTTTTTTCTAGAATATTTGAGGATTTCTGGAACTGAGAACACAGGAGGGGTGAACCACCGCCACGAGGGTGGAGGCGCGCCCTACCCCTGTAGGCGCCCCCTGCCTCGTGGGCCCATGGTGGCCCTCCTCCACTTATTCCTGCACTCATACAGTTCTTCTTCCTCCCACAAACACAAATATCTAGCTCAAGCACGAGTTCTAGATCACTTTGCTGCGATTTTCGATCTCCTTGCTCAAAGCACCTCTCACAAAACTGCTTGGGGAGATTGTTCCTTAGTATGTGACTCCTCCATTGGTCCAATTAGTTTTTGCTCTAGTGCTTTATTCATTGCAAATTTGTGTTGCCTAGGTGACCATGTTCTTGAGCTTGCATGTCAAATTTATATGGTTCCAAGTAGTTCTAATGCATGATATACCCTCTAGGCACTTGTAGGAGTAGTTGCTATCAATTTTGTTGAGCTTGATTCACTTTTGTTTGAAGTTACTAAAAATTTCAGAAAATTTTCAGAGGAAGCAATATGCTTAGGAAAATGTTCCAAGGTGGTTCTTCAAGGAAGCAAGGACCCGGGCTTGCAATGCATGATGCTGATGAGGAGCCCCCAAGGGACGCTCCAGTGCGGCCCTATGAATGGCCTTCGGAAAATTTTATGGATCGAGCGGGGATCAAAGAAGAATTTAACACATATTTGCGTAACGCCGATCTCGTGAGCTTTGAGGTAGACAAATGCTCACAGTACCATCATCTCACTAGTTCATTTGTGAGGAGGTTTGAGTTTTCATCTTCACGTAATTCTCCAACTGTCATGTTTGATCTTTATGAAAAATCTTATACCATGGACTTAGAGGATTTTACTTCTACTTGCAAACTTCCACAATGGGGTAGTGCTAGTGGTCCCTGTAAATCTGAATTTAGGGACTTTCTTGCTGGTATAACTGTAGGGGAATCTAGAGATATAGCACAAGCTACCATAGGGAGCATTCACTTTCATGCTATACATTATTTTGCTCTCTTCATAGGTAGGTGCATAAATGGTAAGGATGAAGCATGTCATATGTGTGTGCCTGACCTCAGTATTCTTAGGAGTGCTGTGTTAGGAGACCAATCTTATAATATGGGAGCCATTGTTGCACGTAGGTTGCATCATAATAGATTTAATGGAGATTTCTTTGGAGGAATTTATGCAACCCGCTTAGCTGATTTTCTTGACGTGGACGTTCGTGAGGATGATATGGAGTTGCCTCCTACTTATTTAGATTTTAATTCTATGGTCCACCACCAGTTTGTCGAGAGGAATGAATCACCTCTCCAATATCGACTAATTTTTGATAAACGGCGTGTTGTCCGTATTACTCTCCCTGCTCCTGCCTTCTTTGATTACCAGGCAAAAGGAAGATATATTATTACCAAAGAGGAGGCAGATGAGTACGAGAGGAGAGCGGAGGCAGCCCGACGCCACGCTACAGCTCAGGAGACAATAGCCGCTGCATCGCAGTACAACCCTAGCTACACTTACGGGTATCCACCAGGCCATCCTTGGCAATAAACCAACTTAGGCCAAAAGCCTAAGCTTGGGGGAGTACGTATTTCCCACCGACATTACATTTATGTTTACACACACTCATTGCTAGATGTCGGTGCTCATACTTTTTCACTGTAATATCCATGCTAGTTTATTTTCTTTTTCCTGCTTTCTTCTTGTGTGTTTGTTAAACTTTAAGAAAAACCAAAAAAATTAGTGTAGCTTTTAGTCAGTTTACTTTTCTTGCCGTAGTAGTAATAATTAAAAGAAAACCCAAAAAGATTTTCCATTCTTCTTTTGCTTGTTGGGAGCTTTCCCGTGTAAATAGTTTTATTTCTTTTCTTTGGGGGTCGATAGGAGAAGACCATAATTAAATTGTTGAAGTGGCTCTTATATGCCTTATTGTTGATTTAACCAAGAGCCCATATTGCCTTCTCTTCTCCTGTTTATTGAATGCTCGCAGATTCCAGCTTAGTCCAATGCACGTGCACTCTTATTATTATTCACTCTGTTCGGTCGTGCAAGTGAAAGGAAATTATGATGATATATGATGGACTGACTGAGATGAGAAAAGCTGGTATGAACTCGACCTCTCTTGTTTTTGTAAATATGATGAGTTCATCGTTCCTGATTCATCTTATTATGAATAAACATGTTTGCAATGACAATTAGAGATCATAGTTGCTTGTGCCATGCTTGATTAGCTATGAGTTATAATGGTTTACCTTGCGTGCCAACATGCTATTAAAATGGTTGTGATGTGGTATAATGGGGTGGTATCCTCCTTTGAATGATTTAAGTGACTTGACTTGGCACATGTTCACACATGTAGTTGAAACAAATCAACATAGCCTTCACGATATTTATGTTCATGGTGGATTATATCCTACTCATGCTTGTATCCAATGTTTATAAATTTTAATGCATGTTCATGATTGTCGCCGCTCTCTAGTTGGTCGCTTCCCGTCTTTTGCTAGCCTTCACTTGTACTAAGTGGGAATACTGCTTGTGCATCCAATCCCTTAAACCCCAAAGTTATTCCATATGAGTCCACCATACCTTCCTATATACGGTATCTACCTACCGTTCCAAGTAAATTTGTATGTGCCAAACTCTAAACCTTCAAATAAACATTCTATTTTGTATGCTCGAATAGCTCATGTATCAACTAGGGCTGCCCTTATCTTCCATGTTAGGCGGGTTATTCTCAATAGGAGTGGACTCCGCTCCTCACTCACGAGAAAATGGCTGGTCACCGGGATGCCTAGTCCCAGGCTTTATGCAAACTAAATCAAAATAGTTGCAAACAAAACTCCCCCTGGGATTGTTGCTAGTTGGAGACACTCGTTGTTTCGAGCAAGTCATGGATTGATGCTTGTTGGTGGAGGGGGAGTATAAACTTTACCATTCTGTTTGGGAACCGCCTTTTATGTGTGTAGCATGGAAGATATTGCCATCTCTTAGTTGTTATGTTGACAATGAAAGTATGCCGCTCAAAATATTATTTATCTCTATTTCAAAACCGAGCTCGCACCTCTACAAATCCTCGCTTCCCTCTGCGAAGGGCCTATCTATTTACTTTTATGTTGAGTCATCACCCTCTTATTAAAAGCACTAGCTGGAGAGCACAGCTGTCATTTGCATTAATTACTATTAATTTATATTGGGTATGACTATGATTGGATCTCTTTTACCATGAATTACAATGTCTAGTCAGTCCTTGATCTTTGAAGGTGCTCTGCATTTATGTTTCTTGTCTCGAGAAAGGGCTAGCGAGATACCATCTTGTTATATCATATTATGATTGTTTTGAGAAAGTGTTGTCATCCAAGATTTATTATTATGGCTCGCTAGTTGATTATGCTATTGATATGAGTAAAAATTGAGACCTGAGAGTTATTGCAAGTGTGGTTAGTCATAATCTTTGCTGAAAACTTGAATGCTGGCTTTACATATTTACAACAACAAGAGCAAACAGAGTTTGTAAAAGTTTTTCTTTATCACTTTCAGTTTATAACCTGAATTGCTTGAGGACAAGCAAAGATTTAAGCTTTGGGGAGTTGATACGTCTCCGTCGTATCTACTTTTCCAAACACTTTTGCCCTTGTTTTGGACTCTAACTTGCATGATTTGAATGGAACTAACCCGGACTGAAGCTGTTTTCAGCAGACTTTCCGTGGTGTTATTTATGTGCAGAAACAAAACTTCTCGGAATGACCTGAAACTCCACGGAACAACTTTTCAGAAATAATAAAAAATCCTTGCCAAAGATGAAGACCAGGGTGCCCACACCCTGTCCATGAGGGTGCCCCCCCCCCTAGGGCGCGCCCCCCTACCTCGTGGGCCCCCCGGAGCTCCTCCGACGCCAACTCCAACTCTATATATTTGCTTTCAGAGAGGAAAAAATCAAGGAGAAGAAATCATCATGTTTTACGATACGGAGCCGCCGCCAAGCCCTAAAACCTCTCGGGAGGGCTGATCTGGAGTCCGTTCGGGGCTCCGGAGAGGGGTATTCATCGCCGTCGTCATCATCAACCATCCTCCATCACCAATTTCATGATGCTCACCGCCGTGCGTGAGTAATTCCATCGTAGGCTTGCTGGACGGTGATGGGTTGGATGAGATCTATGATGTAATCGAGTTAGTTTTGTTAGGGTTTGATCCCTACTATCCACTATGTTCTGAGATTGATGTTGCTATGACTTTGCTATGCTTAATGCTTGTCACTAGGGCCCGAGTGAAATGATTTCAGATCTGAACCTATTACGTTTTCATGAATATATGTGTGTTCTTGATCCTATCTTGCAAGTCTATAGTCACTTACTATGTGTTATGATCCGCAACCTCAAGTGACAATAATCGGGACCACTCCGGTGATGACCATAGTTTGAGGAGTTCATGTATTCACTATGTGCTAATGATTTGTTCGGTTCTCTATTAAAAGGAGGCCTTAATATCCCTTAGTTTCCATTAGGACCCGCTGCCACGGGAGGGTAGGACAAAAGATGTCATGCAAGTTCTTTTCCATAAGCACGTATGACTATATTCGAATACATGCCTACATTACATTGATGAATTGGAGCTAGTTCTATGTCACCCTATGTTATGATCATTACATGATGAACCGCATCCGACATAATTATCCATCACCGATCCAATGCCTCTGAGCTTTTCCTATCTTGGTTCTCGCTTATTTACTTTTCCGTTGGTGCTTTGTTACAATCACTACAAAACACCAAAATATTACTTTTGCTTCCGTTAATTTTGTTACCGTTACCACTACTATCATATTCTTGTGCTACTAAATACTTTGCTGCAGATATTAAGTCTATCTGGTGTGGTTGAATTGACAACTCAACTGCTAATACTTGAGAATATTCTTTGGCTCCCCTTGTGTCGAATCAATAAATTTGGGTTGAATACTCTACCCTCGAAAACTGTTGTGATCCCCTATACTTGTGGGTTATCAGGCACCAACCACCTTACAGAGTGGCCACAAGGACCAGGGGCGCGCCCTACCCCTTGGGGAACGCCCTCCGTCCTTGTGGGCCCCTCGGGCATTATCTCGCGTTGATTCTTTTTCCCAAAAATCACATATATTCCAAAAAAATCTCCGTAAGTTTTTATCCAGTTTGGACTCCGTTTGATATGGATTTTCTGTGAAACAAAAAACATGCAACAAACAGGAACTGGCACTGGCACTGGATCAATATGTTAGTCCCAAAAGATAGTATAAAAAGTTGCCAAAAGTATGTAAAAGTTGTAGAATACTGACACGGAACAATCAAAAAATATAGATACGACGGAGACATATCACCCCATCTTGTTATCCTTAATAGCAACGATACATACGTGTCGGTTCCCCTTCTGTCACTGGGATCAATCACCGTAAGATCGAACCCATCACCAAAGCACCTCTTCCCATTGCAAGATAAATAGATCAAGTTGCCCAAACAAAACCCAAATATTGGAGAAGAAATATGAGGCTATAAGTAATCATGCATATAAGAGATCAACAAAGACTCAAATAACTTTCATCGATAAAAACATAGATCTGATCATAAACTCAAAGTTCATCGGATCCCAACAAACACACCGCAAAAAGAGTTACATCAAATAGATCTCCAAGAGACCATTGTATTGAGAATCAAAAGAGAGAGGAAGCCATCTAGCTACTAACTATGGACCCGTAGGTCTACAATGAACTACTCACGCATCATCGGACAGGCACCAATGAGGATGATGAACCCCTCTGTGATGGTGTTTAGATTGGATCTGGTGGTTCTGGAACTTGCGACGACTAGAATTGATTTTCGCCGACTCCCCAAGGGTTTCTGGAATATTGGGGTATTTGTAGAGCAAAGAGGCGGTGCAAGAGGCCACCAAGGTGGGCACAACCCACCTGGGCGTGCTTGGGCCCCCAGGCGCACCCTGGTGGGTTGTGCTCCCCTAGGAGCACCCCTCTAGTACTTCTTTGGCCCAACAGGTGTCTTCTAGTCCATAAAAAATTCAAAAAATGTTTGGCTGTGTTTGGACTCCGTTTGGTATTGATTTCTTGCGATGTAAAAAACAAGCAGAAAACAACAACTGGCACTTGGCACTATGTCAATAGGCTAGTCCCAAAAAATGATATAAAATGATTGTAACAACATGGAACAATAAAAAATTATAGATGCATTGGAGATGTATCAGGGGGCGGAGTTGCTGGCACACGGCTTGGTGAATCTTAATGAGTTCCGGCTGCTAGCCCTGCCTCTCTATTTATATGTTGAGCCCTAGGGTTGTTTATTGGAGAAAGAGCCTCCTCAAAGTCGGTTTGGCACGCAAGGCAAGAGTCCTTCTCAGACTCCAGGACCAGATGCCAGGGTCCTCGGCGTTTGGCCCAGACGCCAGAGTCCCTGGCATCTGGCCCCTGGCCTCCGCAAAACTTCCTTTTGCAACTTCCTAAAGCCTAGTGGGCTTTACCCTTGGCCCAATTAAAGTGTTCTCGCACCAGAACATTTCGGGAAACATCTGAAACCCCTTCCAGAGACCAAACACTATTATCCCATATATCAATCTTTACTTCCGGACTGTTCCGGAGCTCCTCGTCATGTCCATGATCTCATCCAGGACTCCGAACAACATTTGGTCACCAACAAACATAACTCATATAGTACTATATCGCCAATGAACGTTAAGCGTGCGGACCCTACGGGTTCGAGAATGATGTAGACATGACCGAGACGCTTCTCCGGTCAATAACCAATAGCCGGACCTCGATGCCCATATTGGTTCCTACATGTTCTACGGAGATCTTTATCAGTTGAACCTTTATGACAACATACGTAGTTCCCTTTGTTCATCGGTATGTTACTTGCCCGAGATTCAATCGTCGGTATCTCCATACCTAGTTCAATCTCGTTACCGACAAGTATCTTTACTCATTCTGTAATACATCATCCCTAACTAAGTCCTTAGTCACTTTGCGTGCAAGCTTCTTGTGATGTTGTATTACCGAGAGGGCCCGGAGATACCTCTCCATCATACAGAGTGACAAATTCCAATCTCGATTCATGCCAACTCAACAGACACCTTCGGAGATACCTGTAGAGCATCTTTATGATCACCCAGTCATGTTGTGATGTTTGATAGCACACAAGGTATTCCTCCGATATCCGGGAGTTGCATGATCTCATGGTCAAAGGAATATGTATTTGACATTAAGAAAGCAGTAGTAATAAACTGAATGATCATATGCTAAGCTAACGGATGGGTCTCTTTCATCACATCATTACCATAATGATGTGATCCCGTTATCAAGTGACAACACATGTCTATGGTTAGGAAACCTTAACCATCTTTTGATCAACAAGCTAGTCTAGTAGAGGCTCACTAGGGACATGGTATTTGTTTATGTATCCACACATGTATTTAAGTTTCCAGTCAATACAATTGTAACATGAATAATAAACGTTTATCATGATCAAGGAAATATAATAATAACCACTTTATTATTGCCTCTAGGGCATATTTCCAACAGTAAAGACTATTGCTCGCTCACCTGGCTAGCTCAACACGACATTGCTAGCCTTGCCTTGGCTACGTGTTTGGTTAACCACAATTAGTTGCGCCACATTCAAATAACCCCATGTAGGTTTTCTCATGCCATCCGATTTTTGCCGCCGGAGGCGATTCGAATTGGTTCTCCTCATGGAGCAAAGTTTTTCTAGCCTACAATGGCTAGTTGGCCTCCAAAAGCTAGATTAGATTTATGGAATCAAATGCCTAACCTTGCTTAGCAAGGCTAAACTCGTTTTTGTCAAGGAACCAAACGCACCCTGGGTATCCCTCCCGGATACCTCTTGTAGGTTTAAAAGATTCAAACTTCTCTCCATTAAACAAGGCAGGAAAAGGCACTGATGAGACCATACCCATAACTGCCCTATGGATCCAAGTTTTTTCATAATGCCTCTTAAGTAGGCCTACTCCAATTTATCGCATGCTTTCATCATGTCCAGCTTCAGCTATTTGCTTTTGATCTTGATCGCTACATGAAATGCAGACACTCGTAGGCATAAATTATATTATCTATGATCAATCTTCCTGGGACGAAAGCTGATTATTCCTCAAATATTATTCAGGCAATATAAACTTTAATCTGTTAGCTACCACCTTTGAGATATAAAACATTGCAAAGACCGAAGGCCTAAATTAAGTTAACACCGTGGGATTTGTTACCTTTGGAATGAGAACCAAAACAACGTCCGTCCAAGCTACTTGGAAGTGCGAGCGACGCGGTATTTATGGCCCGCCGAGAGGGACGCAGTAGTATTTGTGGCCCGGCACTAAGACGAGCATGGTACGCTATAGTAGAAATCACAGATCGAGGAGTACTCCTTCCAAAGTTCATTCCGCCCTCCTCAGGTTGCGATAAGTGGCACACTGCATGTGTGCCGCTTGTCGCAACCTATGAGTTTTCCCTTTTTTGTAGATCTGTTTATTTCAAAACGTTTTATCTCTTAAACCGCGTGTCCAAATCTCAAACCGTTTTCACCATTGGATTCCTTGCGTCGAGTTCTTCAAAACTAGATCCCATGTTGATAGGTTTTGGCAAAAAAATTCTAAAAAATGGACGAAAAAACCGGGGCAAAAAATAGCGCTTCTCGCGAAAAAAATGTTTTTTTCTGTTTTCGAGAGGCACAACCGTGATTGTGCCTCTCACGGAAGGAAAAATAAAGAAAACGCGTTTTTTATGTTTCTGAGAGGCACTCACGGAAGGAAAAAAACATGTTTTTTCGTTTCCAAGAGGCACGTCCGTTCCTCTCGAGGAAGCAAAACCGCGTCTCTCGCTAAAGTAAAATCGTGCCTCTCGCGGAAGCAAAAAAGAAAAAAAGAAAACACGTTTTTTCCCAAAAGCAAAAAAGGAAAACACATTTATTCCCATTTTGAGAGTACGGCCGTGCCTCTCGCGGAAGCAAAACCATACCTCTCGCGAAAGCAAAACCATGCCTCTCAAGAAAGAAAAAAAGTTCTTTCACGCAAAATTTCTTTTTTTATTTTTATTTGTGGAAAGCTAAGAAATACCAGTGAAAATCGAAAAGCCAAAAAAATAAAAAAACCATATAAAGTCATAAACACATGCGAAAAATAAAAAAAGAATACAAAGAAAACGCCCAGAACGCGACACGTGACGGATGTGCTCTCCACCCATCCCAAGTTTTTTGAGACATTCCACCCATCCCAAGTAATCCTTGAGGAGGCTCCTTAGTTAGGGCGTGTTCGGTTGCCGTTGTGAACAGTTCCTGCATCACATACACTTCTCAACCCAGCCTGATTGAGCAAAAACAGGCCCTAATGCGCCATCTGCAAGTTGTTTGGTTGCCTGCATCTAGTGTCCCTGCATTAGGTAATACACAGGTGCACTTTGTTTGGTTGCCTGCATTGGCCCAAGCGGCACATGTACATGGCGTTTGGTTGCATACGACGTACATGTTGTGCTTACCTTGTACCCTAGTTGGTGAGTTTACCCACAATGATCACACCTAGCACACCAACGCCACAACACAGCAATGGCGATGAACTGGGCGAAGATGATGAAGTTCTTCAGCTTCAGCCCAAACTGACGATCCACCTTGACACCTCCAACCTTGCCACTATCAACACTGTTGCCTCCGTGCTTTCGCACCCGGTCGGAGTAAACTTGTTACATGTTCGCCTAGTCTTGAACCCTCTATGGCTGCTGTTGCTATACGATGCCACTTGTGCACTGGCTTCTTCCCATGAAATGTAAACCCCTGGAGCCTTACCGATGAACACGGCATACCACTTGCCCTAGAAATGCACAAGAGCAAGAGTTGAAGCAGCAAATCAATGGAGCACACAAGTAGCAAGCAAAGTAGCACACAAACAACAATGGAGCAGAAGAGAAGAAATAAAGCATGCATGATCATACGACATAGCAAGTTCTACCTAGCACTACCTTGGTGTTAACCTACTACCACATCCAAAAGAGGGTGTCGTCCTACCACCGCAAGTTCACCATCAGCGTGAGGAGTTAGTATATACCACCTCACCAAAATATACAGACCATCAAATTGTTTTTCAGCCCTAGCTACACAAAATGTACGTCGTCATCGTCGTTGTCGCCACCGCCATCGCCGTCGGGGATCATGCATGCTCACATGCAGCACTACTCTAGTAGTAGTGCTTGCCCAGCCAGCTCCTGAGCCACAGCACCCTGTGAGCGTCTGAATGGCAATGAACCCAACACTACTGGTACATAGAGATAATCAGACGCGGACACCTCTGAATCAGGTGCCATCTCGGACATAGGCTGCGAGTCCTCGACAAACGATGGAGCAAACTGGTTGTCGGACAGGACAAGGGCTTGACTAAGATCTTGCGTCTGCGTGGTCATGTCCTACAATCGTAGCACACATTGACAATAAGCATAACACACAACATACCGGACAATCCATGAAAGCAGGAGCATACATGTACATGGTTCATCACGATCATAGCAAGCACATGATTCATCACTATCATACTAAGCACATATGGTTCATCGCTATCATACTAAGCATACCGAACAATCTATGAGCACGAACATACATCTACAACAAACAGCATGCTACAAATGGACCACCGATAGCTACAAATCACACATCTAATCACGAATCAACACAAGCACAAGGTTCAACTTCAAACTCTACTACTAATCTAGCCTACCACATGCTTGAACATCTAGCCCTACCACAAATTGCAACCGCAGCATAGCAATCAACCATATCAGCTCACAGATCAGACCACTAATCAACCATGCATCTAGATCAAACCCTAGCTGCAGCTCATATCTAGCTATAAGGATCGAACAGAGAGAAAGGGGGGTTTAACTCGCAGAGGCCATGGCTGCAGCTCGAGGACGAGGGGCGACGGTCGTGGAAGATCAACGCCAGCTGGTGAAGGAGCGCCGACGTCGTGGAGCGCCGGCCGATGAAGATGCACCGCTTACCTGCTCGTCGGTGCTGATGCGCGTCAGCGAAAAAGCTCGAACGGAGGGAGAATGGTGGCGGGAGTTGGGGCGATGAGGGAGGGGGCTAAATAGGGTGGACTCGGCGGGAGGTGAGCCTGTCGTGGAATCGTCACGGCAGATGTCCTAGCGGAAGGACTTAGTCATGGAGCCATCGCAACTAGGTTAGCTTCAAGGGGTTAAACAGGACAAACGACACACAGAGTTTATACTGGTTCGGCCCCTTGCGGTGAAGGTAAAGGCCTAATCCAGTTTGAGGTGGTATTACTTGGGTTTCAATTACCAGGGAGCGAATACGCTTGACCTAGTACTCGATCTCTCGTTTCTTGCCCTAAACCACTGTCGGGTCGTCCCTTTATATACACAGGTTGATGCCCGGCGGCTCACGGAGTCCCGGCCGGCTCATACACAACGTGTCCGGCTCGGTGACTAACTACACATGCCTTACAACACAAGTCATACATATATGGCGGTTCACACCTGTGGGCCTCAAGCCGCCTTTGGGTCTTGGGCCTTCAGTAAGCCTGCTTCACGAACCGCCATATTCAACATCTTCATGGGCCTTGTCATTATGAACCCCCAGTGGCATGACTCGACCCCTCCTGGGCGGGTCATACCCAATATTTATATCCCCAACATTAGGGTCGAGGTTGATGTGAACTTGTTCATATCAATCTTTCAATACTTAGAAAAAATCCTTCCCCATTTGCTCTTGCAAGATCTTGTAACCCGCCATGATGTCATCTCCTAGGATTGTGGTAACCCGCCGTGATGTCAGCTGTCATTAATATTAGGCCAGGCCCAAATCTTAATATACCTTCTCTTTTAACAAGCCTCCGAAAATCGAGGCGTCTGTGATGTCACATATCCATTTTTTGGCCTCCTCGATTCCCGTGCATGCCACTTATCTTTCCAGCCTTATAAATAGGGCCAAGGGTCCCTTTTCACTTTCCCCCTTGCCTTCTCGTATCCCTCTTCTAACTCAGAACGCCTCTGCGCTCGAGCTCCGCCGCCGCCGTCGACCTTCACCACTGCCTCGTCTACGGTCAGCATCAACTTTGAGCCCGGCGAGAATACGTCCAAGGCGCCTCACTGCTCAAGGTAGCTCGATGAGTTTTCCCCTTTCCTCTCCCCGTAGATCCCATTAGGGTTTTCACAAGTTTGTCGCAGTTCATCTCCGCTTTTCTTTGTGCTTCACTATATTTTGAGATTTCAATCCCAACTTTATACTCCTCCTGCGCGGTGGTAGTTGTAGTACTAATCTTTGATATTAAAACATCACTTCTGCATTAGAAATCCAATCTGGACACATGAACTACTCAACTGCTGCCACTTAGGTTTAGATATTTTCCATTTTTTGAAGTACCGTAGATCCAAAATTATAACATCAGTCTGTGGAACTATTTTTCCAGCACTTAGCAACTTTTCCACTCTCAGATCTGTAAATTAATAATTGTGTGGGCGGCTTAGCTCAGAAACCGTAACCCGCCAGGTGCCATTAGTCCCCTTTTAAGCCACAAATAGCTCACTTTTATAATTTCAATGCTATCCTCCGGTTTAACACCCTTGCATGCATGCTTCATTATTATTTGCCTTTAAACCAACAACCTTAACCATATAATTTAAACCGGCGTAATTCTCCTTTTAGATCATTAAAAAATGGCTAAGACATACACTCCTTGCAACTGGGTCCGATCCCGGGTCACTGAAGAAGACCTGAACAACGTCGTTGCAACTGACACCTTAGCCAAGAAAGAGGACATCCACTGGAGGGTCCCTGGCAAAGAAAATCCGCCTAAGCCCAAGGACGGAGAAGTGATTGTTTTCACTGACCACATGATTCGGGGGTTCAGCTCACCCGGCTCAAAGTTTTTCCGCGACGTACTTCATTTTTTCCAACTTCACCCTCAAGATATTGGGCCCAATTCTATGTCCAATATTTGCAACTTCCAAGTATTTTGTGAAGCTTATCTTCAAGAGGAGCCCACAGTTGAATTATTCAGAGAATTTTACTACTTAAACCGTCAGACAGAGTTTACTGACGGGCCCAGCTTGGAACTCGGTGGGGTTTCAATTCAGAAGAGGAAAGAAGCCAGCTTTCCCTACGCCAAGCCGCCGAGTCATCCCAAAGATTGGAACCAAACTTGGTTCTACTATCAAGACACATCTCCAGCAGACGAAAATCCTTTGCCGAGTTACCGCGACCACCGGCTTAGCAATATACATCAACTTCCCCCACGGATCAACGCGAAGGAGCGGGCCAAATATGCACCAGCTTTTTCAAAGCTTAGAGCCTTCATGGCTAATGGCTTAACCGGCATCGACTTTGTTCGGTGCTAGGTATCGTGGAGCTTCTTGCTATTAAGCCGTCGACCTGGATTAATGTGTGAATATACTGGCGATTTAAAAGATCCCCAACGCCACTGCGACATTCAACTGTCTGACGCGGAAATTAATGAAGCCACCAAGGCGTTGCTGAACGAATCTTTGGCAGATTGCAGTAAGACAGGACTTAGTCCTTTTTGCTCTTTCAACAAATCGCCAGCTATAAGCATTGCACACCTTCTGTTTAATCACATTTGCATTAATACTGCCCACTTATGACCTTTTGGTGTTAACATGCCAACTCTTCATTTTGGAAGAAGAAACCGCAAGAAAAACTGTCCAAACCGTCTCGTACCAAGACCAGGTCACCAAGAGGCCTGCTAAGAAGAAAACCATCGAGCCTGCCGGGTTAAACTCGGATGATGACAGTGATGATGATGAGTTGGAGGTAGAACTTGACTCTCTTCGCTCATTTTTTATACATCTCATTGACAATGATTGTTCTCAGGAAGAGGCCGATGCCAGTCGTGCAGATGATGCAGAGGTAATTATTCTTTCCTCTGGCTCAGAACCTCTGCCAACACAGAAAACCCGACAAGCAAGCCGGAAAGTAAGCTTTTCTCACCCTTTAGCTCACTTGGATCCCAGCTTTCTTTTGAAGAAGCAGCAACATGAAGCTCGTCGTACAATTCGGAACAGTGGTGGTGGTGTTTTATACTCCAGCTTACCAAACACCCCAGCACCTCGCAAACATCGACAGGAGGTCTCAAATTTTTATGACTTAGATTATCCAAAGGCCGGTGTTTACCGACAACCTCTTAATCCCTCCGATTCAAATTATCAGGGAACATCTCACTCTTCCTCTGGCGACTCAATATGGACTCATATCCCTGCCTTCAAACCGGTGCCAGGGTAAGATTATCAAGCTTTTTCTTTTAATTGTATACTCAATTGTTGTACTAATCTTTCCTTGCGTGCCATTCACAGGGCCATGGCAAAACCCAGCAAGAAGGCGAAGGTAACCAAAACTCCTGAGAACCCTTCTGAGTCGGAGCAGCAGGCAGAAAAAACCTCTCAAGCTCCTGAAGCCACAGTTGATGAACCGCCACCAGTTGATCATAATGTTGACGTTGACCACATGAATGTTGACCCGACCATCATTGATCCGCCAAGCCCCATCAAAACGACAAGTCCTATTAAACCAGCTGAAGAAAAAGACGATGATGTTACCATCACTGGGCATGGCTATACAGAGCCAGGCAAACCCACTGTCCTATCCAAACACAGTGCTAAGGAAGAAATTCCTATTGCTAACAAGGGCAAGTGGTCAGTCAATCTGGACAGTTATGCCAGTTTTAGACCCCAAGAAATTCACTCTGGGTATTTGAACCGTCTTTATACAAGCCGCGACTATGAAGCCGGCTTAGTAAACTTGATGAAGGAGCGCTATGAGATAAACACTGCAACTCCTTTCCATATGAATATACTTCCATTAGCCGCCACGTTTATTGGACATAGAATGTGTTGTAAACTTCAATAGTTGCATAGATCAAATCCAGTAGCCCCCAAGGGCCGGTTTATGCTTTCAAGATAAACCGAGACTTATAATAACAGTACTTCAACGTTGCATGTGTAGCCCCCAAGGGTCGGTTTAATCCGTCAAGATGAACCGGGACTTTAGGTAATAATGATTTAATTTCCCATCTATAGCCCTCAAGGGACGGCTTAATCTGTTAAGATAAGTCGGGTCTCAATACCATATATATCCCAAAAAATTAAGCACATAGCCTCCATGACTCGGCTATAATCAGCATATAACAACCAGATCATCATAAACTTGTCTTGAAAAATAGCAATAGGCATTAGCCCCTAAGTGCCAAGGAAAATACTTGTATTGTGCTTGGGACTTCAAAAAAGATCTTAAGAGCAATAGGCATTAGCCCCCAAGTGCCAAGGAAAATACTTGTATTGTGCTTGGGACTTCGAATAAATTCATTGCAATCTCATTTACTGTTTGTCTCTTGCAGGCCGAACTTAGTAGCAAAGAATCCCAAGTCGCCAACCTTCAAGAAAACATCAAGTCTCAGCAAGCAGAAACCTCCAAGGCCAAAGATGAGCTGACCACTGCTTTAGCAGAAATGGAGAAGCTGAAAGAAGGCTTCAAAGCTAAACGGGCGGGTTGGGATACAGAGAGGTCAGCCCTGTTTGAAGAGGGCTGAGGATGCTGAAGCGGCCCTTAAGCCGGTAGCTACAGAGCTTGCCGGCTTAAAACAACAAATCAATGCCATGACTGCTGCCATTTTCGGTAAATGACTTCCTCTTAATCTTTTTAATGTATGTTTAACCAATGTGCTCATGACTTACAAACTTCCTTGATGATATAGACTCCAAAGTTGCCCACCTTGGCTTAGACATGCGGAAAAACTGAAAGCCGCCTACACGCTCATAGAACAGTTATATACGGGTGCACAACGGGTTATCTGCACAACTGCTCACAACAAACAACCTCTAACCCTCATCAAGGATACATTGAAGAAACTATCTATGCTACCTCCGCGGATCGAAGAATTGAAGAAATCAGCTGCTAGAGCCGGTGCACTTACAACGCTAACCCGGGCCAAAGCATGGCTAGCTGATCTTGAACCAACAGACTTGGCAAACGGCTGCCCAAGCGTAAAAGAAGACGGGTCACCCTTCAGCGCAGAAGACTTCTCCGCAATTGCAAGGGAAATGCGTCCTCTGGCTAGTAAGTTGGCTGAAGACACTGATCTTTCACATTATCAGCCGATTTACAATGCCGACAACAAGAATGTCAAGGCGCCGACTCACAATTCTTAGGACCTGACTCCTCTGATCTGTAAGCACACTTTCGCCCCTGATGTTGACCCATCCACACTTATAAGTGATGAAGTTGTATTCAGAGCTTTGACTGGGATCAACTGGGCATCCACTGACTTCTAGCCATTGGGTGAAGACGAGCAGGATGAATCGGTGTTGGACGATCCACAACCTTCAATTCATCAAGGCCAAAATCCATAAGTCGCAGGTCGGCTTAGCATCTGTTTTCTGTGAAACTGCTAAAACAATTATTCTTTCAGGGCATCAGATGCCTTGTAATAGGCTAGTTAAACTCTTGATCTGCCATGCCATCGTGCATGTTTTGTTTTGCATAACACTGATGATCCGCCAGTTGAAGATCTGCCACTTATGCTTATGATATCATCAAGTATGTAGAGCAGATTTTATTTTCCCTGCACATACACATATCGCAAGTGCTCTGGCGGTTTATCCCAGTGCGGGTCATAATACCCTATATAAAACCACTGGTGACTAAAACAGTCCATAACCAGGGCCGGTTTAATCATAACCTTTTATAATCATAACAAAATATCATACCTGTGATATTTGCTCACACTGTCGGCTTATCATACCTGTGCAGTAAGGGTTACAACCCAAAAGATTGAGCGCACAATGCCCTGTTCAATTGACTTATACAGCCGGCTTACAACACCGTATGCAGCAAGGGGTGATATCCCAAAACTTAGAGCACATCGCTTCCAAGTATATAAAATCATCATACACCGGCGACTTATAGTCCAAAGCCAGGCCAGTTTAACAAACGCCGTATAAATTCATATAAGAACCATAAGGCAACATAACCTTCATCGATTTTCAAATGTATCACAAAAAGTGAAGCTAAAAAATGTTCAAATCGAATAAAAAGCAAAAAAACAAAGCTTTTCACAGGCTGCCAAGCCTTCAAATCAAGTGCTTTTCAAGGGCCGCACAGCCACTGAGTTAAACCTTCATTCAACCTTATAAGTCGGGCCTCACATGACCAATCATCATTTTAACTTTGACAAGTTCAGGGTCTGTATAAGATTGACTTGTCAAAAGTATGGCGAGTCATTCCAGTCAATTTGGGCGGAGTGGCAGACTTAAAAAAGCAGGATAACCCGGGTTTTTAGGTGAATACACCTGGATTCCAAGCCTTCTACAAGGGTCACAAAAGCTCTTGTCCGTTGAACAGAGAGCCCCCGAGTAGTATTTCATTCCAGGCATACAAGCCGGATCAATAGGGTAATCATAGCTATGCTCAAGGAGCAGGAAGCCCCAAGTATTTAGTAATCATGGCGTACAAAGCCGGATCAAGAGGGTAGTCATAGCTATGCTCAATGAGCAGGAAGCCCCCAAGTGATCATATGAAGTGACAATAAAGACTCATTATTCTTAAAAATGAAATGACAGAGGCCCTGAATTATCAGGGATGTCGGCTTTATTATATCCATCATAATATATACATTGTCAAAATATGTACATCACAAGAGCCAGTGGCTCAAGTGTAATAAGGCCGAAGATGAGCAATATTCCAAGGCCGGGGGGTCTCCTCCTAGGACGTGCATGAGTCTTTGTGGTCTCGAACATCGATAAGGTAGTATGACCCATTGTTCAGATTTTCGCTGACCACAAAGGGCCCTTCCCAAGGTGGGGATAGCTTGTGCATATCAGTTTGATCCTGGATAAGCCGGAGCACCAAATCACCTTCTTGAAAGGTTCTACTTTTAACCCAGCGGTTGTGATAACAGTGCAGATCTTGTTGGTAAATCACCGAACGAGCCGCCGCAAGGTCACACTCCTCATCTAACAGGTCAAGTGCATCCTGACGTGCTTTTTCATTATCAGCTTCAACATAAGCCGCCACACGAGGCGAATCGTGACGGATGTCACTGGGGAGAACCGCCTCTACTCCGTAAACCATGAAAAAAGGCGTGTAACCCGTAGATCTGTTGGGGGTGGTATTGATGCTCCATAACACGAAAGGTAACTCCTCCACCCAACAACCCGGCGTCCTCTGCAAAGGGACCATAATTCGGGGCTTGATGCCTTTCAAGATTTCTTGATTGGCCCGCTCAGCTTGACCATTGGACTAGGGGTGAGCCACTGATGATACATCAAGCCGAATATGCTCTCGTTGACAAAACTCTTTCATATCACCATTGGAGTGATTAGCGCCATTATCAGTTATAATGCTGTGGGGAAAGCCAAAACGGAAAATCACCTTTTTGATGAATTGCACCGTTGTTGCCACATCACACTTACTAACCGGCTCTGCTTCAACCCACTTTGTGAATTTGTCAACCGCCACCAAAAGTTGAGTCTTTTTATCCTTGGATCTTTTGAAATGCCCAACTATATCAAGCCCCCAGACTGCAAATGGCCAAGCAATTGGAATCATCCTTAATTCTTGAGCCGGCACATGAGCTCGTCTTGAAAATTTCCGACAACCATCACATTTACTGACCAAATCCTCAGCATCAGCATGAGCCGTCAGCCAATAAAATCCATGACAAAAAGCCTTGGCCACGAGAGACTTAGAGCCGGCATGATGACCACAATCTCCCTCATGAATCTCTCGTAGGATCTCACGACCTTCTTCAGGAGAAACACAACGTTGAAACGCCCATGTAATACTGCGATGATGCAAATCTCCATTGACAATAGTCATTGACTTAGACCACCGGGTTATCTACCTGGCCAAAGTTTCATCCTCAGGTAACTCGCCCCGGGTCATATAAGCCAAATATGGAACTGTCCAATCAGGAATGGCATGAAGAGCTGCCACCAATTGTGCTTCCGGGTCAGGAATAGCCAAATCTTCCTCTGTAGGCAATTTGACTAAAGGGTTATGCAGGATATTCAGGAAAGTGTTAGGTGGCACTGGCTTACGCTGGGACCCTAACCGGCTCAAAGCACCAGCCGCCTCATTTTTTCTGCGATCAACATGTTCAACTTGATAACCTTTGAAGTGACCAGCGATAGCATCAACCTCTGGGCGATAAGCCGCCATGAGTGGATCCTTAGAATCCCAAGTGCCAGAAACTTGCTGAGCTACCAAATTTGAGTCACCGAAACACCTCACCCGGCTTAAGTTCATCTCCTTAACCATCCGAAGACCATGGAGCAAGGCCTCATACCCAGCTGCATTGTTAGTACAAGGGAACATCAACCGGAGAACGTAACAAAATTTATCACTTCATGGGGAAGTCAAGATTACTCCAGCCCCCGAGCCCTCCAATTGCTTGGATCCATCAAAATGAATAGTCCAATATGTGTTATCCGACTTCTCCTCAGGCATCTGCAGCTCTGTCCAATCATTGATGAAATCCACAAGCGCTTGAGACTTGATGGCTGTGCGAGGCATATACTTCAAACCATGAGGTCCAAGCTCAAATGCCCACTTGGCTACCCGACCGGTGGCTTCTCTGTTTTGAATAATATCCCCTAAAGGGGCAGAACTAACCACAGTGATGGGATGACCCGGAAAATATTGCTTGATCTTTCGACTAGCCATGAGCACCCCATATACAAGCTTCTGCCAATGCGGATACCTCTGCTTGGACTCAATAAGCACCTCACTGATGTAGTAAACCGGCCGCTGAACCGGATATTCCTTGCCTGACTCCTTTCTTTCCACTACAATCGCCACGCTGACAGCTCGGTTGTTGGCAGCCACATATAACAACAAAGGCTCTTTATCAATGGAAGCAGCAAGAACCGGCGGAAACGCCTGATTAGCAGCATCACTCCAAACAAAGTGATCTGTCTTCTTCATCATCTGGTAAAGAGGAATAGCCTTTTCACCCAACCGGCTTATGAACCGGCTTAAGGCTGCAATTCGACCCGCCAGACGCTGAACACCATTAATACACACCAGCTTAGCCAGGGAAGTGATAGCCTAATTTTCTCCGGGTTAGCTTCAATACCCCGTTCAGAAACTAGAAAGCCCAAGAGCTTGCCTGCTGGCACAGCTAAGACACACTTGGCCAGGTTAAGCATCATCTTGTAGATCTGGAGATTGTCAAAGGTCTCCTTCAAATCATCTACCAAGGTCTCCTTCTTCTTGGAGTTCACCACAATATCATCCACATAAGCATGAACATTACACCCTATTTGACTATGAAGGCAAATCTGTACACACCGCTGGTAAGTCACCTGGGCACTCTTGAGGCCAAAAGGCATAGACACATAGCAGAAGGCTCCAAAGGGAGTGATAAAAGCCGTCTTCTCCTGGTCCTTAACTGCCATCTTGATCTGATGATAACCAGAATAAGCATACAAAAAAACTCAAACGCTCACAACCCTCCGTAGCATCAATAATCTGATCAATACGAGGGAGAGCAAAGGGATCAGCCGGACATGCTTTGTTTAAGTCCGTGTAATCCACACACATGCGCCAGGTACCATTTTTGTTAAATACCAGCACCGGGTTAGCCAACCACTCAGGATGAAACACTTCAACGATAAACCCAGCCGCCAAGAGCCGGGCCACTTCTTCACCAATGTCCTTGCGCCTCTCTTCATTGAAACGACGAAGGAATTGCTTGACTGGTTTAAACTTTGGATCAATGTTGAGAGTGTGCTCAGCGATTTCCCTCGGTACACCTGGCATGTCAGAAGGTTTCCATGCAAAGATGTCCCGGTTCTCACGGATGAACTCGATGAGCGCGCTTTCCTATTTCGGATCCAGGTTAGCACTGATGCTGAACTATTTGGATGAATCGCCAGGAACGAAGTCAACTAGCTTAGTGTCATCCGCTGACTTAAACTTCAACAAGGGATCATGCTTCGTGGTTGGCTTATTCAAAGATGTCATATCTGTCGGGTCAACATTATCCTTGTAAAATTTCAACTCCTCTGTTGCACAGACAAACTCAGCGTAAGCAACATCACCTTCTTCACACTCCAAGGCTATCTTCCGGCTCCCATGTACCATGATGGTGCCCTTATGACCCGGCATCTTAAGCTGTAGATAAACGTAACACAGCCTTGCCATGAACTTAGCATAAGCCGGCCGTCCAAACAGAGCATGATACAGGCTCTGGATCTTGGCAACTTCAAAGGTCAAAGTCTCCGCTCTGGAATCATGTTCATCTCCAGAGGCCACTTCCAAAGCGATCTTTCCCACAGGATACGCCGACTTACCAGGCACCACTCCATGGAAAACGGTATTGGATGGCTTAAGATTTTTGTCAGTCAATCCCATACGACGAAAAGTATCATAATAAAGGATATTGATACTACTGCCTCCATCCATGAGTACCTTAGTGAACTTGTACCCTCCAACCTGTGGTGCTACCACCAGAGCTAAGTGGCCTGGATTATCAACCCGGGGTGGGTGATCCTCACGACTCCAAAGAATAGGGTGTTCAGACCACCGTAAATAACGGGGAATCACCGGTTCAACTGCGTTTACTGTCCTCTTGTGGAGTTTCTGATCTCGCTTACACAAGCTCATGGTGAAGACATGATACTATCCACTATTCAACTGCTTCGGATTACTCTGATAACCAGACTGTTGTTGCTGATTCCCTTGACTAGACTGTTGATTAAAACCGCCCTGATTGCCTTGGCTCTGGAAACAGGAATTAGAACCACCACCACCGTGACCCGGACCATGAAAACCGGATCCTGAGCCGCCGTCCGGCCCATGATTATTCTGGAAAAAGTTGGAATTTCTGTACTCCCTCATAATAAAGCAATCCTTCCAGAGGTGAGTCACCGGCTTTTCTCGCGTACCATGCTTTGGGCAGGGCTGATTCATTATTTCCTCAAGATTGAATCTTGGCCCTCCAAACCGAGGGGGCGGCTTTCCCTTGCGGCCCTGATTATTATCCTGCGCACTGGTGTTAGCCACAAAATCCAAGTTGCCATCAACTTTGCGCTTATCGCCACCGACTTCATTTGGGTTATCTTCTGCCCTTCTTCGTCAGCTGCTCTTCTTTCCCTTACCCGGCCTTTCGTCATCAGACTTGGGGTCCTTGGTACTATCAGAGTCAGCATACTTGACAAGAGCCACCATCAGCTCCCCCATGTCGTTGCAGTGGCGTTTAAGCCGCCCCAGCTTCTGCTTAAGAGGCATAAACAGTTTTTCTCCAACATTAGAACTGCTGAACCGGCATTGATACGATCCGATGAGTGTAGGATGGCTGAGACCCGGCGCACCCAATGGGTTGTTGACTCGCCCTCTTCTTGGACACAGGAGTCCAAATCCACGATGGACATAGGCTGCTTGCACGTGTCTTTAAAGTTCTGGATAAAACGAGCTTTTAACTCAGCCCATGATCCAATGGAGTTGGGCGGCAACCCTTTCAACCAAGTATGAGCCATTCCGTCCAACATCATGGTGAAATACTTGGCGCATGTGGCATCGCCAACATCCAGCAGCTCCATTGCCATCTCGTAACTTTCAACCCAAGCTTCAGGGGGTTGATCTGCTGTGTAATTAGGCACCTTACGAGGACCCTTAAAATCCTTGGGCAAACGCTGGCACAACCAAGGTTCTAGAGGTCACGCCTGCCTCCACTGAAGTTGAGGATAAACAGGAGAACGCTGATGAGCCGTTTGTTGAGCCGTCAGCTCGGCCTCCCGACGCGCTCTGCGCTGATCCACCAAAGTCTGTGCGTTGGCACCACCACGCGCCGGGTCATGTCTGCAAGGCTAGTTGCGGCGCCGTTCACTGCCAGTGAGTCAATGTGCCTGCTGTAACTCCAGCTTGGACGAGGGGTTCAGTGAATTTGCTCATGACTATAGGAATAAGCCGCCTGCTGAGCCACGGCTGTCTGAAGAAGCTCCCTGGCCCGTCGTGTCTCTATCGTCGTTGGAGACTCGCCTTCAACTGGTAGAGCCACCAATCGTGTTGCGACAGCAATCATATTGTCCAAAGGGTTAGAATAATGACCCGGTGGCGTCAAAACATGCTGAGGCGGGGTATATTCACACGTGGAGAGCCCATCGTGCGTGGCTGAACCAGCGCTCCAGCCCCAGGCGCTTCAACCGTCCAGTTTACCACCGGCGGATCACTGGTCCCTGCTCCAGGCGTGTTGAAGAGGTTCCTCGGCTCATAAACCGGGGGTAGATGACTCCAGTGTCTCCTCCTCATGACCTCATTTGAATCATTCTGATCCAACGTGAGCCGGAAGGAATCCGCTTTGGATCCGCTGTGCCTGAGCATCCAAGACAGCCAGTTCTGCAGCCATCCTAGCGTTCTCAGCCGCCAACTCTTCCTTGGCTTGAGCTATCTCATCTCGTAGCTTAGCCACATCCACCTTATGCTGCTCCTGGTTGTCCGGGGTTACTTCCACCCCCATCAGAGTCGCCAGAGCCTCTAACAATTCTGTGAGAACTTGAGCCGACGGGAGCGCAGAGCCGCTAGCACCAGCCGCCGCCGCAACCATCGAACTGGAAGTCATAGCCGCAACGGTTGTTGAACCAAGCGTCGGTTGTGTGCCGGCCATGAAGATCGCAACCCTGTTCGGCGGCTCATAGGGGTCCGGAATACTGTCACCATCGGAATAGCCCCCAAGCCGGTCGTCTTGCAGTTGATACAATGAATTGGTCTCGCCCGTGGACGACTCACCATCAGAATAGATGGCCGTCTCATTGCCAGACACAGATCCGTCTTCAATTTCCGCCCCATGGATGAAACCAACAAAGGCACGCTTCACGACGGGTTGAACTTGGGCGGATCGCGCACGCTGAGCCGTCTCGAGGATGTCGGTGCAGATGTCCGGCTCAGGGCCCGGTTTGCCAATCTTGCCAATGAAGACGTGGATTCCGCCGAAGGGGACCCGGTACCCGTACTCGATTGAGCCGGCCTCGGGGCCCCAGCCTGCATCATCGATGTAGAACTTGCCGCAACAACTCTTGGTCATCTGGCCCACAGCGTATCCCTTGATCCCTTCAAAGTTGCCTTATAAGAACTCGAAACCACCGTGCGCTGGCCCCATGGTGGGCGCCAGCTGTCGTGGAATCGTCACGACAGATGTCCTATTGGAAGGACTTAGTCGTGGAGCCATCGCAACTAGGTTGTCTTAAAGGGGTTAAACGGGACAAAGGACACAAGGAGTTTATACTGGTTCGGCCCCTTGCGGTGAAGGTAAAGGCCTAATCCAGTTTGAGGTGGTATTGCTTGGGTTTCGATTACCAGGAAGCGAATACGCTTGACCTAGTTCTCGATCTCTCGTTTCTTGCCCTAAACCGCCGCCGGGTCGTCCCTTTATATACACAGGTTGACGCCCGGCGGCTCACGGAGTCCCGGCTGGCTCATACACAACGTGTCCGGCTCGGCGACTAACTACACATGCCTTAAAACATAAGTCATACATATATGGCGGTTCACACCTGTGGGCCTCAAGCCGCCTTTGGGTCTTGGGCCTTCAGTAAGCCTACTTCGCGAACTGCCATCTTCAACATCTTCATGGGCCTTGTCATTATGAACCACCAGTGGTATGACCAATAGAGCCAGTGGTATGACCCAATAGTTATATCCCCAACAGAGCCGAAATCCTCCCGCCGGCGATGGGGGCGAGCTCGTGCCATCTCCCTGGTTGCACGAGGAGAGAAATGCGTCGCCCTCCGCTGCCTCGCCCGAGCCAGGCTCGCGAGCTACTGCTGATTTGGGCGTTTCCCTGGGCCTGGCCTGAACGTGCTTTAAGTTCCGTGTGATGCGGGCCGCATAGTAAACATAGGCAACCAAACGGACCAATTTCTTTTCATGCGGCCCGGACTAAACCATATACAGGCAAACAAAGGAAAAAGTCCATTTTAAACCTTGAATTTGTAGAGGTACGGCGAAACGAACCCTCAAATTGAAATCCCGGTCGATTGAACCCTGAACTTTGCAATCCCGGTCTAAATTGAACCCTGGCACCGTTCGGACTAGTCAACAGGGATTCGTGTGTGTTCTTTCACAAAAACCCATTGCTTTATATGTAATCAAGCAAAAGCCCTTGGCCCTAGTTTGCAAAGAAAAAAGTATGACACTATTTCCCCACAAAATAAATCGCCGCCTCGAACAGGAATCGAACCTGTGCCGTGACAGTAACGCGCGGGCGCGTAGGCCACTACGCTGATTAGCTTATGTCAATTTACAGGCTTATACCTCTTTATAAATAACTTTGGACACAATCGATTATTTCTTCCCGCAAATAAAAAATTCGACCCATGCCAGGATTCGAACCTGCCGTTGCCCCAAATACACAAAGCATGCGCAAACCACTATGACGATCGATGGGTTCTAGCGCATTTCTGGCTTACGCTCTTTTATATTTTATAAACTACAGAAACGTCCGGACCTGCGCGCATTCAGATCTGTATGTGGTTTTTAATAGATACCACCCTGTAAACCACTATGACGATCGATAGGTTCGAGCGTATTCCGGTTTTTATTTTTTGCATATTTTTATACAGGTTTTGTAGTAAACGGTGTATGTCTTTTCACTAGTGTTGACATATTTTTAATTTACACTAATTTTTTTATTATGTAAGATTTTTTGTAATACAAACTTAACATTATTATACAATATATGAACAACTTTGTTATATATAGTGAACATTTCTTTAAGATTGTCGCATAAATTTTATATTATGCGATATGTTTTTAAAATACACACTGAACATTACTGCATTGTTATATGATGAATTTTTTAAAAATATACAATGAAGTTTTTTTAATATATATTGTACTTTTATATTATGTGATATTTTTTAAAATACACGCTGAACATTATTGTGTAAATACACACTGAGCATTAAGTTCGTCAATTTAAAAAAGAATCCCGAATTTAAGAAAAAGACGGAAAGAAAGAAGAAAATAATAAAAAGGGGGCAAGTGAACACAACGTATTACTTGTCCCTGGTGGTTAGTTGCGAGAGTCAATATCAAGGTGTCTCGTGTTCTAGTACATACCGTGCGCTTTTGTTTTTTATTTTAAACGAAAAAACTAAAGTGGACCGGGCCAGGGTGTTGCCCCCTGTGCGAATTTTTGTTTTTCTATGAAAAAAAAACTAAACCGGGCCGGCCCAGTGGGAAGCAGGTCTGTGTCCTTTGCAAAATACGACCAATCCCGACCATTCTTTGCCATGTGGACAATCCCTGTTTGGGAAATGACATAAAGGTTCAATTTAAACCGGGAGTGCGTAGTTCAGGGTGCAATCGACCGTAATTTCGACTTGAGGTTTTGTTTCGCCGAGCCTCTACGAGTTTAGGGTTTAAAATAGACTTTTTCCGGCCAACAAACACGCCCTTAGTTGCTCACCGCTACAGCTTGCATTAAGGGCATTTCCTAAACGGCGCCTTAAGCGCCCGTTTTAAGTGTTAGGGCAAACGGGCGCACACCCCCTTCTCCACGCGGGCTGGCCCATTTCATTTTTTTCCTCCTCTTTATTAAGGAGCAAAAATACTACGAGCGCGGTGGGAATCAAACCGTGACTTGCTGGTCTTATGCACACTACGCTAACCACCACAGCCACCGCACCTTTTGCGTCTCTCATCAGTTTTTTACTTCTTTTCTTCTTTCTTTGTTTCTTTTTCATTTTTTTATTTTTTCTTGGAAGAGTTTGTTTATTTTTTTCTTTTTTTTTTCATTTTTCTTAGAACTGCTTTTGCTCTGTTTTTTTATATATTTTTCATTTTTTTCTAAATACATGAACATTCTCTTCAAATTTGTGAACTTTTTCCCAATTCGATGAACTTTTTTTTCAAAGTTAATGAACTTTTATCAAATTCAATGAACTTTTATTTTGAAATTTGATAAAAAAATCAAACGCGGTGTACTTTTTTGAAATCCATGATTTTTTTTGAATTTCGATGAACTTTTTCAAATTCAATGAACTACTTTTAAAATTTGGTGAACTTTTTTGAATTTGGTGAACTTTTTTTCAAATTCGATGAACTAATTTTCGAATTTGATAAACTTTTTGTTCACTGTATTGAAGAAAAATGTTCAACATACATTGAAAAAATGTTCAGTGTGTATAAAAAATGTTCATCATGTATAGAAATTTTGTTCAGCATGCACCCAAAAGGAGTTCATCGTATTTAAAAAAAATTCTATGTGTATTTGAATATTGTTCGCCGTACATTGAAAAAATGTTCAGTGTGTATAAAAAATGTTCATAGTGTAGAGAAATTTTGTTCAGCATGTATTCAAAAAAATTTCAAAGTATTTAAAAAAATGTTCAGTGTTTCTTTGAATAATGTTCACCCTATACTAAGAAAATGTTCTATGTGTATTCTAAATTTGCTTTCTAAAAATTGTTCACAGTACAAAAAAAGTATTCAAATTTTGAAATTTGCTCAGTTTTTGAAAAACATAGTTCACGTTTAAAAGAAAAGGAATATTCGAAATTTCTAATAAGCAATTTTGTTCTGCTGTACTAAACATTCCATGTTTCCTTCTCTGTTCGCTTATCTTAACTATACTAAAGATAGTCATTTTCTAATAAGCATATTTTTTAACAAAAATATAATGAAACAGTGGAGCAACCATATGCAAGGAATTTCTAATAAGCAATCGGCAACCAATAGAAACAGTGAAACAGAAAAAGGGGTAGCGAGTGGAGCAGAAACAGTGAAACAGATGAGAAACAGTGGAGCAGAAACAGGGCAGCGAGCAGAAACAGGGGTAGCGAGTGAAACGGGCTTCGAATCAAAAGCCCAGTTCGGGCACCTCAGTGGGCGCCAGGAGACCGAACCGGCGCTGAAGGCGCCAGTTAGGAGCTCCCCGCATTAAGCGACGTATCCCTCGCGCTAAAACGAGCCGGAGCCACCCATTTCAGTCACTCAGAGGCCAACCTGGGCCGAGCTTTAACAGGGTCAGGTGTTTGCTGGGCCATAAACCAAGAGAGAGCATGGGCAGTTTCGAACCGCATCGTCCCACGATCCAAACTGACGGCGGAGATTTCCCAGCGCTTCTGGCATCTGGGTCGCGAACTACTCCGTCAGATCCGACACCTTCTCTCCTCGCCTCGCCTCTCCTCTCCTCTCCTCGTCGCGCGACAGAGACAGGGGAAGAAAGCCCAAAACCCTAGTCCTCGTCGCCGGCGGCGAGATGGCCGTCAACGAGGAAACGTCCGTCTACGTCGGCGGCCTGCCCTACGACGCCGACGAGGATATGCTCCGCAGCTACTTTGGGCCCTGCGGCACCATCGTCTCCGTCAAGGTCTCCCACCCCCACCTCCGTTTTGCTTCCGTACCCCCGCTTCTCCGTGTTGCTTCCTTGTACTTTCGGAGGGAAAAAGCGGCTTGGTTGTTAGGG
The DNA here is from genome assembly GCA_021605145.1 of Aegilops bicornis. Lineage (NCBI taxonomy): Eukaryota > Viridiplantae > Streptophyta > Magnoliopsida > Poales > Poaceae > Aegilops > Aegilops bicornis. The sequence continues at coordinate 260,458,054 of CM038674.1, read as the reverse complement.
TTTTGTTTCTTTGCTGCCGCTTTGATGCAGAAGCATGCGCCTGTCGGGGTCCGCGTGCCAGATAGTTTAGGTCAACGAAAGAGCCTTTTGGTATGTTTCTTGGATTATTACGTGCAAATGACAGTGCATGGAGCGGCCGGGTAAACTCAATTCTGGAAGAGCTGCACTACTGGATAAAGACTTGCCTCACTAAAGATGATCTGGGAAGATGAGGGGTAGCAGATCTAGTGTCGTGTCACTCGTTTGTTGCTTTGTTCAGTGTCAAGATGGATCTCGTATCTGGTCTTAGTTCTTATATCCTAGAAGGGGGTTCGCTTGCATTTGTTTTGGATGTCTGCATTCTTCTATTTCAGGTTTTTGATTTAATGCCTAGAAGATTGGAAGTAGAAAAAATGCAAGTGTGTCTCAGATGTCAAGGCATGAATTTGAGGACATTATGATCTAGGTTGCAAGTAAACTGTTCTTGTCGGAGTGGAAGAAGTATGACTGTAGAGGTGTAATCATTACAGGGCCAAAATCATGAATAAAACTTTGGAAACTTCAACTGTGAGCTTGCTTATGTAAATCTCGTCTTAAATAATTGTGTATAAAGTAACAAAAAACAACAAGAATAGGAACTAGTAGAAGAGGCCTGTTTTTTGGATTTGATTTGGTGGTCATGATTCGGGCACATTCATGGATCATTATTTTCCACGTTCTCCTATCCAAACCCAAATCTTTGGATACATTCCGTTCTTTAATTCCTTCAAGTCTCTCAAGATGATCTGGGAAGATGGAGGCAGCAGATCTAGTGTCGTGTCACTTGTTTGTTGCTTTGTTCGGTGTCAAGATGGATCACATTTCAGGCCATAGTTTCGTATTTTGAGGTATTCATATCCCAGAAGGGGGTTCTATTGAATTTGTTTTGGATGTCTGCATTCTTCCATTTCAGATATTTGATTTAATGCCTAGAATAGAAAAAAATTTAAGTCTGTCTCATATATCGGCTGATCGGCATGAATTTGAGGACATTATGATCTAGGTTGCAAGTATACTGTTATTGTTTGAGTGGAAGATGTATGGCTGTGTAGAGGTGTAAACATGGCCAAAATCAAGAAAATAACTAATTTGGAAACTTTAATTGCGAACTTCCTGATGTAAATCCCATCATAATTAAATGTGTGTAAGCAACGAAACGCAACAAAACAGGAACTAGAAAAAGAGGCCTGCTTTTTGGTTTTGACTTGTAGGTCATGATTCTGGCACATTCATGGATCACTATTTTCCATGCTCTCCTATCCAAACCCAAATCTTTGGGTACATTTGTTCCTTAGTTTCTTTAAGTCTCTTCTTATGTCCGAGTCCTGACTCTCATTGTATAGTTGACACAAGTTAAAATTGATCTATGCACCCGAGCCTTTGGAGGCCTCCTTTGGACATGTCAAAATCATATCATGACGTGTTAGATCAGCTTTTGTTTAGTTATCGTCATTTTGATTTGATCATTTCTTGTATGATAACAGATTCACCTTAGCATATGCATCTCTGCCGCACTCATCTGCTGGATTGTCGTTTATTAGGCCAAAATTCTGCCCTAGATAACGTCACAGGCCATAATTGGCTATGTTTTTTTTGTTTGTTTGCTATGAACGATTGTAGTTAAGTGCTATGATTTTCCTTGAGGTGGTTCCTTGTGATATGACCAATGGGAGATTGAGATTGTACGTGCAATTAGATACCATCCTTTCCTGATCAATTTGTGCATTGCAGGTGATAAATGATCAGAGAATCAGGGGCAAGTGTTATGGGTTTGTTACTTACACTCAACATAGGGCTGCTCAGCGTGCTATCTTGGAGATGGATGGCAAGGTATAGTTCTATATGGAACTTTAATAACTATTTCTTTTCTCTTGTATTGAATTTTATTATTTGGAACAGCAAATAGGTAATCGTGCTGTGAGAGTAAATGAAGTGCGTACAAGAGGCAACACCCGTGATTTTGGGCGTGATGGCTTCCGACGAGATCCTGTAAGAGATGGAAGGGATGTATACTGGGACCGTAGGGATAGGGAGAGGAGTTATGATCGCCACCGGGATAGAGATCCGTTCCATGACAGGGATAGTGATAGACCTCGTGACCATGATAGAGACAGATATGATGAACGTGGGGGATTTGACCATGAAATGGACTATTCCATGGATCGAGATCATGAAGGAGATGAGAGGCGTGCTAGAGACCTTTATCGAGGAGATCATGATCGTCCAGTGGAGACGCGTATGGATTCCGATAACGACAGAGACAAGGAAAATTCAAAAGGCTATGATAGTGAAAGAGATAAAGAAGACAAGGAACAGCCACCAAGGAAAAGGTTCAGGTACTACTTTTTCATAGTTATTAAGTTATAGATTGTCTTGCTGAAACTGTGTACCTCATTCATTGTGAATGGTTAAATTGCATTAATTTGCAAAGAATGCATGCTGTGCTAGTCCAACCACTAGTAGAATATGACAACCAGCTGTTGCATATCTGATCTTTCATTGTTGATTTGTACTTCTGCTCATGCTAGATTGCAAATTGGTTTAAACACTTAACTAATAGCATTGGAGGTACAAGTTCAAGTAACTTCGTAATACAATGACCAAGAATGCCACTGAACAAATCAACGTAATGGACTTGACTATGCTGACGAGGTTTTTAAATGTATTTATATTGGTATTTTAATCATTAAAACCAAGCTATCTACTTCACTAAGATTTAATAATGGACCTGAATCTGTGGTACTGAATAGATTATTGGCAAAATATTTGACATGCTTTTTTACTTTCTCAGTGACTAGTGGGAAATTCAGAAATGGCACATATGAGTTTCAACATTGAAATATGACTTTATTTGTTTGTTTCTACTTCTTCAAAACCATAATCTTTAGCGCAAGCTTTTACCTAGTCATCAGGTAGCAGAGAAGTCTTTCCCAGGATGTAGTGTTCACTTTCCTATCTTTTCTTGCAGCCGTCCAAAGGGTCGTGAGAGCAGAGATATATCAAGTTCCAGTGATGAGCTTCAGAATGATGTAAATGCATTTGTCCTTGTTCTATGTTATTTTGAATGGTTCTTTGTCCAGAATCTTTTGTGATTCTTGCAACTTCTGTCGACTGCTTCTTGTTTTGGTAAATCTGCAACATCTCTGTTCGTGCATTTGTATCAGGCAAAACATCAGCTGGACAAGGCCATTCAGATGCATGAGGACCTTGAAAACGAGGTACTCTATTTTCCTAAAGAGCTCTGCACTATAGTACTCAATTTGGACGGTCAAGCTATTTTAGACCATTTCAATAGTCAGTGTAATCTAATGGGAATTTATTTCTTCATATAATCCATTTGACACAACACTTGAGTAGATTAGCAGCCAACAAAAACATAAACTTTGAATATGCTAGTCCTTGCAAAGAGTAATGTCAATGCCTGCCAACCAAAAGACATGAAGTACAGGGTCATGGCATATATTATTGTCAGCCCGATGCCAAGTAGGAAGCGCATGCTCAATCCACTGAAAAAACAAAAAAACATGGAATTGGGAGGATTCTAGATGGGCAACAAAAGATTGACAAAACATGAGTTTGCAACAACAACAAAAAGTAAAAAATGTATATTCATGTGCAAGTAACTTGCATATAAATGTGATAAAAAAAGTAATAGAGTGATATGAGACTGGAGTTTTGCATTGCCTGTTGTGTGCAACACTACCCCATTGACATCAGCTGGATCAAGTCGAAACGCGTAAGATGAAACATATGTAAACTATTCTTGAACGAATCGGAGTGACCAATCGCATTTTGCTGCTGCCTGTCCATACATCAACTGAAAGGCCATTGCATCATCATGATCATTCACTTTGTTGTTGATATGTATCCATGGTTTTGTGGTAATGCCTGAGGATGCCTGCCCATAATCCATGTCCTAATTTCTACCCGCGTTGTCGGTAAAAAGAGACTAATCACATATGTTAGTTGCTTACTCACGTCTGCCTTTACACCTTTTATTATTATTTGTTCATTGTAGAAATATAGCAGTCACACTGATGCCGTATGGGAGGACCCATGACTCAACTTTACTAGTCTTGAATTTTCCATGTTATGAAAGAGGAATGTTAATACTCTGGTTTTGCAGGTTTCTCAGATTAGAGATAAAGTTACAAGCAAAGATCACCACATTGCAGATTTGCAAAAGAAATCTCAGGTAAATTTTTACCTGATATTAGAGTATTTATTTTAAATTACTCGCCTTGGTTCTTATTTGAATTAGCCTGCGTCAAGTTGTGATGAAAAGCTCTAAAAACAACAATTCTTAAAAAAAATGCAGAAACTAGAGGATGAATTGGCTGCTGCGCGGAAAGTTTCTTCAGAGCGACAATTGACTGTCACAAAGGTATTTTGTTTCTTGTCTGCACTGGTTTGCTGCTGCTTTAATGAAGAGAAGCAAGTCAATCAAGTGATATTAACACACATGTTATGCATATGTGCAGCTGTACAAAAGTTTTCTTCAACTTCAAGACTACAATGACAGGGCCAAGACCGCAGAAGAGGATCTCAAGGTTATTTCCCCAACACATTCACCATTCTTTACGGCAAAATTGTGCGTGGAAACACCATTGTCCTAGTTGTTACAAGCACATGATGTATTGACTTGCTCGCTATATTGCAGGCTCTGGTTGATTCTGCGATGGCTGAGGTGGACATGGCTGAAGACGCTACAACCAAAGACGGCTCGGGGTATGAGAACGGCATGGCCTGAATTTGAAAGCCGAATATGAAATCACTTCTCACGGTGCTGATCTCTGAGAATTTCGACTTATGTAGAACCGTAACCAGTAAGTAGCTCATGCAAGTGAAGTCTAGGAAACCATGTTCCTTCGCACATTGATTAGTGCCGCACAGACCTTTTTTGTCTGGCTTGACCGTTTGTAATGTAAGCTGCCCGTAGTATATCAACCAACCAGCGCAATTCCATTATTTAAGCTCTCGTCATTGGCCGGCCATAACTTCTCATGGACGCGCTCAGGATTTGCCGCGATCGCATGTATTGGTAATTTCCTTATTTGTCTGTCTGTTGCGAGGCACTTGTCTGAGTACATGCGGACCAGTAGTACGTGCCAGGCCCTCTTCTGTCCCTGTTCTTCTCCAGTTAACTGTATTTCTTCTGAACCGTTGGATTGACATCGGGAGGCTATGGATAAGTACAGCATATGCTTATGAGGCTCATCATACAACACAATTCCAGAAACCTGGAGACTAATGATTTCAGAAAATTGAATGCCATCACCATAAAAAAAATCCAGCTCTAGTTATTGAAGACCTCCTAGATGAACTTAACGGGGCCACATATTTTTTCAAGATTGATCTAAGAATACCCACAGTGGGAGTAATATAGATAGTAACATTACACATATCTAGATAAAATAGATGATGTGGCAAGCAATAAATGAAGAAAGAGAGGCATGTAGTAACATAGCTAAAACGTCTATTAATGAGTAACATCACATATATTAAGGCAAGATGAGTCTATAGCATAATAAATGAAATGTTGCATGTTACTACACATATGTTACTCCCCACTATAGAGATAGTAACATCTATACCTACTATTAAAGGGAACATATATTCGGTTTAGTCCTTTTAGTTTGATTTTCGTTTGGTTTGAGCGCACTCTAATGTTTTTCATACGCTAAGCCATCTGGGCCAGGTACGTGTACGTTGATGGGCCTTCTATGGGGTTTCATAGAGACTGCGAAAAATAATTGGATCAAAATAAATCAACATTGTGGCAATTGAACAAAGGACCTCCTGTTCAGCTCTTGGACGTAACAACCAACGAGCTGTGCATCTTTCACGTTTAAATGTTTACTAATCCCACCTCGCTCTTTTTACGATGATTCTGATCAGTAAATATTTGAGCGGCCTCAGGAATCAACCAAGCGAGGGTTGAAACAAAGAAGAGCAGACCTCATGTTAGGGCGAGCTAATTAAGCGAATATTCAAATTGATGGGGCTATTTAAAGAAAAGGTTTGAGGTAAAAATGTAGGATAATTAAAAGGACGGATCCGCAGGCTTCAATGTGGTGGGGCTACTAAATCAGAAGAGTAAGGATTCGCCTTTCAAAAAAAGAAGGATTTGATTCCCGACTAAAACGAGGATGAGGACGTCATGGTAATTAATGGAAGGATTATTATACTTCAACGGAATTAGTGGGAGATTATGCCCGGCAGAGAAAATATGAACGTGCTTAAATTGTATCTTATTTTTTTATGTTTATTTTGTAAAAGGATGTTGCGTTGCAACATTTCTTCTTAATGAATCTGGTGCTACAGAATATTATGTTTGCACAAAACATTAAATTTTTCTGTTGCAACGTATAAGCATATCCGTAGTGCGTAGTAGGGTGATGGCGACTTGCGTGTATTACAAGGCTGGGGTGGGGCAACGGGGCTCGATCGAAGGCAGCATATGGCTCGGCTGTGCGGGCACGGCGGCACATGTGGTTGCATGGTGATGACCGGCGCCAGCGGCAAGTTTGCCAGCGGGGATGCAAGGTGCTATACACACACGGCGTGTTTGGTTCATTGGCCCGCACCTGCATCGCACCCACGATGCAATTTTCGCAGTGTTTGGCAGCCCGCATGTCTAACTGGGCCAGGCCCGGCTGATGCAAAATAGCCTCCCAGCCAGCCGAGGTCGCACGCAGAATCGGCCGCTTCCCGAGCTCGCACTCCGCCGTTACGCACGCCCTGCACCCACGCGAGAAACACTCTCCTGCGATTTGGATCTCGCAAGACTCTCCTCGCTCCTCCCTCTCCTGCGATTTGTTGGATCTCGCAGCCCGCCGCTCTTGTCGACATCGCCAAGGGGATCTCGCCGCGGGAGGTAGAGCCCTCCTCCTCCCTCCTCTCCCTGTTCCCATACCTATCCTGTCTCCCATCCGTCCCTCCTTCCCCCTCTCCCTCCCTCACATCCCCATCTCGCCCGATGCGGATGGGTGAACGCAATGACCTCCTCTCGCAGAGGACGGGAAAGAGGGCCTTCTCCTCGATCTGGGTGTGGCAAGCACCAGTGCTTTCTTTTCCCATCGCCTCCCCTCTCCTTTTTTATGTAGGTTCAGATCTGTCAACATCCTCCTTTTCCCCTATGGATTAGAGATGGCTTGGTAGTTTTGATGTTAGGTAAGGTTGGTCATTAGCATGTATATGTGTGATATGTCCAGAACACTTTCCTAGATTATATGGAAATGAAGGAATCAGTAGATAGGTAGACAAAATAGTTATGCAAATGGTGCAAACAGTATTCATAATTTGTGCATATATTTTATTTTGTTTTGATGATGAAAATGATATCAATATTATCAGTGCCCATGTCTTTATTAATTTATAAATCTGTGCTGAATTTATATAGATGGATGACAACGGCAAGACCCGAGATACCCTGATAGTGCAAGCTGCTGGTTTGGTTGCTGTTTTGTGTGCCTATATGGCCACAATAACTACAAGGGCTAGAATTAGGAACTATCGTGCCCCAATCCGTTACGTTATGCTTGAGAGAGATGTAGCTAGGTTGTCCAATCTACGCTTTTATCTCTGAAACCAATGATATAAATTGTCATGACCTATTAAGAATGAATAGGGCCCCATTTTATAACTTGTGTAACTTATTTCGTGATCGAAAATTGTTGGAAGACAGCATTCATACCTGCATAGAGGAGCAGCTTGCGATGTTCCTTCTTGTAGTTGGGCACAACCATAGGTTTAGGGCAATGAAACCCATATTTAGGAGGTCAATTGAAGTAATCAGTCGATACTTCAAGGCTGTTTTATATGCAATTGGGGAGTTGCGTGATGAGATGATCCAGCCCCCATCCAATGAAGTTCATCCAAAAATCCTACACAGAGGGCGCTTCTATCCCTACTTTAAGGTAATATATTGCCATTTAGAATTCTATGGACATTGCTGAATAACCCATATTTTACAAAATATAGCTCACCTCTTTTCTTAGGACTGTGTTGGTGCAATTGATGGCACCCATGTTCTTGCCAAGGTACCGGCTGCTATTGCTTCGGCATTTAGGGGTCGGAAAGGTGGCACCACCCAAAATGTGATGGCTGCGGTTGACTTTGACCTTAAGTTTACCTATGTCTTAGCTGGTTGGGAAGGGTCAGCCCATGATGCACTCATTTTGGCCGATGCGTTGGAAAGGAATGATGGATTTGTTGTCCCTGCGGTATTAGTGAACCATTTTAGAAACATTTTACTGGATTTTGATCGCTTTCCTAATTCTTTGGTAGTAACACAACACATGGCCTCTTATTTGTTAGGAAAATTCTACCTTGTGGATGCGGGCTATGCCGTGCGGCCAGGGTTTCTTCCACCATATAGGGCTACTCGCTATCATCTTACTGAGTTTGGTGAACGTGTCCCTCAAAATGAGAAGGAGTTATTCAACCTCCGTCACTCCTCATTGAGGATCACGGTTGAGAGGGCATTTGCAGCTTTCAAGAACCGATGGAGAATTGTGGACAACAAGCCTCACCACCCTTATTCGTCACAAGTCAAAATTGTCCTAGCTTGCTGCATTCTTCATAATTGGATACTACAGTGGGAGAGGATGAGTTTGTACCACCTGAGCACACTTGGACTGGGAATCCAGCGTCAGACGGTGTGATTGACATAGAACATGATAACAGAACCTGGTCACAAATTAGAGATGGTTGGGCTGGGCATATGTTTGCCAATAGGGGCAATTCACGTGTGTAGAGCTCACGTGTTGGGTTATGAATAATTCTATCGTGTAATGCTCAAGTGTGGAGCTCAATTCTATGGTGTAATGCATTATAAACAATTACATCATGTATCCAAATTGAAACATTTAAGTATTATGTACTCTCTTATGTTGCTATTTGAGCTCCACTTCAATTCTGTTTATGGTTCTTTAATTCAGTAGGTTCTGTTCATGATTTTTTAATTCTGTTTATGGTTCTTTAATTCTGTTGGTGCTTCACTTTAGACTTGAGATATAAATTTTAATTATGTTGGTGCTCCTTTTTGTTGTTACGTACATAGGGTGATGGCTGAGATGGTTGTTGATGGTGGGCATGGTGGTGGGAATCACCCATTGCGCTGGACATCTCCAATGTCTGGGTTCATGTTACGTCGGTTTGTAGAGCTCATTGCTGGTGGAGTGAAGACGGAGAAGGGTTTTAAGGAGGTGCACCTAAACCAGGTGGCTAAGAATTGTAGTGAGCATTTTGGTCTTTCCATAACAGGGACCCAAGTGTACAACCACCTCCGCAAGTGGCGTGCTAGGTGGGTGAAGATAAGTAAGCTCCGAGACATTAGTGGATCACTTTGGGATGACAACAACTATGTCATATCGCTGGAGGAAGAGCACTACAGGTCATATCAAGGTTTGTACTAGCTTTGAGTTGATGACCATGCTATTTCATTTCTTGCACATAAACACACTTCATGTTCGACCATCCCAAAGAGCTATTTCATTACTTATGCTCAAAGAACTAACTTTTACTAGTTGTTAGAACCTCATAAGTAGCTATTTAACTAACCTTGCCATAATCACACTTCTTGTAGGACCATCCAAAAGATGTTGAGTACCTCAATGTGCCTTTAGAGAATTATGTTCAGATGCTTGCTATCTTTGGGAGTGGTATTGCTACAGGAAGGTATGCAATGACATCTCATCAGGCTCTTGGGGTTCCTTCAATGGTGGAAACCTCCCCATCTTTTGTAAACCTTGAAGGTTGTGGTTCTGAATTTGTTGTTGATGGGAATGAACCTTGGCTCGAGTGCTACTGCTTTGCTGCTCATGGGGAAGATCTTTGGTGCTGCTCCTCATGGGAAGGAACCATGTAAGGATGCTTCCAACTCCACCGGCAAAAGGAAAAGGGCTAGCGATGAGTGAAGAAGAAGTTCTGGTCATGAGCAACATGTCCGATGCAGTCCGTGAAGTTGCTATTGCTATCAAGTCCACCGGAGAGGCACACCCAGAGCTTTACAATGCAGTCATGGAGCTCCTGGTTTTACCGAGGATAATCTATTGATTGTCTTGGATTATCTCAATGAGAACGCCAACAGGGCTAGGAGCCACTCATTCGTGCAGATGTCAGAGACTCGTCGCACTCGTTGGGCCATTCACTACCTCTCCAAGCTCAACGGTGAAGTGCCCGTGCCCAAGGATGGAGTGCCATAGGATGGAGCGCCTAAGGAAGGAGTGTGAGCAAATATGTGCTAATTCACACCAAACTGGCCATATTTTATTGTATTTGGTCAGAAAAACCATGCCCCTATATATGTGATGTATGGAATGTAACATGAACCTTGTGTTATTTTCCTTTGCTGGACTGTAATATGACAATATGGATTGATGGCTATCTAATATGCGAACTCTAGTATGTACTGGACTGTAATATGACAATATGGATTTGTGGCTATATATATATATAATATGTGAACTTTTAAGATGTGCTGAGTATGATCTTGGAGTATGTTTTGAGCTATTTTGTGCCATATAAACTGCTTATTGTATATAAACTGCTTATATACTTAGAAACAGACAAGATATTGCTGAAATTTTCTTTCTCTTATCTCTGCCATTTTTAAGACACGTGATTATATTTTGACCACATTTTGGAGACTTTTGAACATATTCTTTTATTACTTGAATCAAAACATATATTTGAAATGATCTTCTAATTATTTTACATACATGTACAAGCTTCCTAGAGTCAAATTCCACATCATACAGGCTACCAAACAACATATGTTGTATGCTGCATCTCTCATACAACCCAGATGCAGCATACCAAACAAAATCTGAGCTGAGCCTGCCCCATATCATGCAGTGCACCAAACACACATCTTATCTCTATTTTGCATCAGCTCAACCAGGCCAGCCCTAGCCAAGCTCCCTCATGCATTGCATGCTAGGTGCAACCAGGGAACCAAACACGCCCACAGCGACGCAACTCAGCATGTACAACACTTATCATTCACTGATAATTGCCGATGCGAGCACATCCAAAATTCCGACGAGCATGTGTGGATGGATGTAGGAGCGTATAGGTATATGTACACTTTGCCAAAGGTCCACAATGCCCTTTTATACGTTTTTGAGGCGGTTGTAACATTTTCTCTCTTTTTCCGTCTCTTTCTTTAGAATGACGCGCGTCGAAGTTGTTAGAAGGGAGAGCGGGATTTGGTGGAATAGTTCGTTCAATGTATTGCTTGAGCCTCATGGACATATATATAGAAGTACATGGTCATCTTGGAGTACAAGTCAAGGCAGGAACAAATCCTACGCTATCCTATGTTTCCTAAATAAACATTATACTCAACATCCCCCGCAGTCACAACGGTAGCGACGCAGACGATGAGACTGGAGAAGAATCCGAAGGCAAGCCGACGGACACCCCCCCAGAATCGTAATGGTCGATGCATCGCGAAAGTAGTGGCCGGAGTGGAAACCGACGAGGTTTCTCAAGCAAGACGATAGCCCTTTGTGCCGTTTGTCGATGTAGCCGAGAGCGTGGGTGGTGGAGCCGTGGTCGAGGTAGCCATGCGAAGAATGCCGTGGTCGATGTCGAGTCAGGATGGCCGGTGTCGAGGAAGTCGCTGTGGAGCCGCGGGCGCAAGGGGGCGCCGAGTTAGCATGGGCGCAGTGGTGTCGAAGTAGGGGTGCGCCGGAAATATGATGTTGTTGACGACGCGTCGCGGCGGGTTTGCCAAGCCCAGGAACACATCGTAGACAAAGGCACGCACCGGTGTTGCCAGCACCGGGCATGCGTAGACGGACGAAGACGAAGTTGACGAAGCGTCGCACAAGGCTTGCCAGGCCCGGGGACACGTCGTGGATGAAGGCACGCATCGGTGTTGCCAGCACCGGGCATGCGTAGACGAGGGACCTGCACGAGCTGTACGCCATGTCGAAGAAGTCGGAGGGCCAGCAGAGAAGAACTCGACGACGGTTGCGGTGTCCATCGGCACGGGGCCAATGTCACCAACGGTATTCGGAGTAGACGAAGTGGTCGGGGTAGATGACGGCGACGCTGACGACGGGCTGGTGCTGGATGAAGACGAAGGAGGTGGACGGGCGGCTGTGGCGGCTACGGGGTAGCGGCGGCGGCGACCAAAGAAAAGCGGTGGCGGCGGCCTTACGGCGGCGGCGGCGGCTTGATTAGGAGCCGGTGGCGGTGCTCGAAGTAGGCGGAACCTGACAACGTGACGAAGACAGGCGCGGACGGTGGCGTTCCCGCGCCAAGGAAGACGGCGCGGCGCATACCACAGGAGGTCGACGCGCGGTGACGGCGGAGTGTACCGCGGGCGGTGGCGCTACGGCCCGAAGGGGCGACGCGGCGACGACGGGCAGGTCGGGGCGACGGTGGGAAGACATCGAGGCGGTGGCGGAGACCGCGCAGCGCGCGGCAGCTTGAAGGGCGGCGCGGTGGAGGAGTGCGGGTCGGTGCAACCGCTGGGACGGCTCGGACGGCTGCATGGACCGCGTACACGCGCGCTAGCAGCCGACGAGGTGACGCAGCGGCGGCGCGAGGGTCGGTGCGGCCACGGGGACGACCAGGAGCGGACGGCCTCGTGGCGGCGGTGGACCACGGGCCGCGGCACTACGGCCCGAAGGGGCGACGCAGCGGCCACGTGGGTCGATGCAGCCGGGAGAAGAACCACGGGGCGGCGGCGCTGCGGCCCGACGGGGCGACTCAACGGCAGCCCGTTGCTCGATCGATGGAGGGACGCGCTGAACTCGGTGACGATCCTCACGGGACCTGCGGAGGCACGCTCAACCGACGGGCCAGGTCGGTCGCACGGCGTAGATGAGGCGGATCGCGGCAGCGGGCGGGTGATCAATCTAATCGCACGCGAGGTCGGGGACGCCGTTCGGTGGAGATGGGGTGGCGGCGGAGTCCGAGATGAAGCCGACATTAGCGGGCGACAGGGCGGCTATGATTGGTCTTCGCATGGCACGAGGCTGCCGGTTCGGGTGATGCAGGAGTCCCAATTGGAACAGGGCGGTGACGGCCGACGTAGATCGACGGACGGGCCGACACGCGAACGGCGGCAGCGAAGGGCCGCCAGATGACGCCGTTGCCGGGTCGGAGCAACGGCGGGCGACGCGCAGAACGACGCAGCGAGCCGCTGGTCGGGCGGCCGTGCGACGCAAGGCCGCCGATTCGGGGAAAAGACTCTCTAGGACAACCGGTCAACACGACCGGCGGACGAACCCTAGGTACAGGCGGCGCGGCCCCCGACGACAGTCATGGAGGCCGACCGCCTTAGGGGCGGCGCGCGGGTGCGGAAGCGGCGGCGGCTAGGGTTTAGAACCCGAAAATTGATACCATATTAGAAGGGAGAAAGAGATTTAGTGGAATAGTTTGTTCAATGTATTGTTTGAGTCTCATGAGCATATATATAAGAGTACATGATTATTTTAGAGTACAAGTGAAAGCAGAAATAAATCCTACACTATCTTATGTTTCCTAAATAAACATTATAGTCAAAGTGATACTATACGACCGCAGATGACATTGATAGGCATTGGATCTACACATGTGCAGTAGGGCGTGCGACTCATGTTGAGTAGTTGGGCGACAACTTCGCCACCTCTTCTTTTTCACCGGCTACCTATACAGCTTTAGCATCAAGCCGGCGTGGATTTATTGTTTTTACTAGTAAAAGAGCTCATGCGTTGTAACGGAAGAGAAAATATAACACACGCTTTTAACTCAACAACCTTCACTCAAGACTACAACTGGTTCATCTCCTTTATTTTTGTGAGGCATCATATTTGTGTTGCCGCTTATCCTCCTTCTCACCCTCGCCGGCGATGGCCTCGGTGTTCACACAAAACAACAAAAAACGTGTGTTGAATATGGTTAATCTTAAGGCATCTCTCTCCCCCTCTCTCTCTCTCTCTCTCTCGCGCTTTCTCTCACTCTCGTGATGAGAAATCTGTTGTTTTCCCCTGCGACATTTTTCAGAGGTATGCATGTGTAGTTATCGATGTTTTCTTCTTCGTATATGGTTATAGTGGGGTGTTTATTTGCAATCCGGATCGCCGTCGGTATGAAAAAAATGGATCTTGCGCTATAAATTATAAGTTTGCTTCCATAACAATATTTTAAAAATATTTAACAGGTAAAATTAACATCATATTTAGATTCCACACATTTTTCTAATAAAATTTCATATATAATATGTTAAAATTGAAGTTACGGTTTAAAAGATATAGATAATTTAGAAAATCATTTGGTTTGACTCAAATATATTCCAAAATAATATTTAAAAATACTTAACAGGTAAAAATAATCTCATATTCATATTCTACATATTTTTTAATCAAATTTCATATATAACATGTTCAAATCAGAGTTATGGTTTAAAAGATATGGATGATTTTAAAAAGCATTTGTTTGACTTAAATATGATCCGCAGATTTATTACCTAAAACATCAGGGGGGTTTTCGAAAATGTAAAATAACGGTTCGAGTGTGACTTAAAACCGAACGGCGGGTTGATTTCAAGAAAAGACAGGGACTTTTGTGTAAAATACGAAAATAATGATTTGTTTTAACTTAAAACAGGACTGCGGGTTGAATTATCTGAAATAGAGGGACTTTTCTGAAAAATTGCATGACGGACGAAAGAAACCTAATTTGCTTTATTATTAGGTAAAGATATAAAGTGTGGTTGCCCTTCTTACGATACATCTTCACATGACACGAGGTCCATTGAATACATGTCTCGCTGTCTTAGTTTAATCATATAGGTCTCGAGCTTTCCTTTCTAAGAGTTCCACTTTGCTCGACCCGCTAGCGTCTTATATGCTGGATGACATGTTAAATTATTTTTTCCCGGTGCAGCGCACGGGCATATTTACTAGTAGAATAGTAACATGGGCATGTTACTACTCTATGTTACTGAAGGAAATATGCCCTAGAGGCAATAATATAGTTATTATTTATTTCCTTATATCATGATAAATGTTTATTATTCATGCTAGAATTGTATTAACCGGAAACATAATACATGTGTGAATATATAGACAAACAGTATGTCACTAGTATGCCTCTACTTGACTAGCTTGTTAATCAAAGATGGTTATGTTTCCTAACCATAAACAAGGAGTTGTTATTTGATTAACAAGGTCACATCATTGGTTGAATGATCTGATTGACATGACCCATTCCATTAGCTTAACACTTGATCGTTTAGTATGTTAATGCTTTCTTCATGACCCATACATGTTCCTCGTAACTATGAGATTATGCAACTCCTGCTTACGGAGGAACACTTTGGTGCTACCAAACGTCACAACGTGAATCGGGTGATTATAAAGGAGTACTACAGTGTCTCCAAAGGTACTTGTTGGGTTGGCGATTTCGAGATTAGGTTTTGTCACTCCGATTGCTCGGAGAGGTATCTCTAGGCCTTCTCGGTAATACACATCACTTAAGCCTTGCAAGCATTACAACTAATGAGTTAGTTGTGAGAAGATGTATTACAGAACTAGTAAAGAGACTAACCGTTAACGAGATTGAACTAGGTATTGGAAACCGACGATCGAATCTCGGGTAAGTAACATACCGATGACAAAGTGAACAACGTATGTTGTTATGCGGTTGGACCGATAAAGATCTTCGTAGAATATGTAGGAACCAATATGGGCATCCAGGTTCCGCTATTGGTTATTGACCGAGAATGGTTCTAGGTCATGTCTACATAGTTCTCGAACCCGTAGGGTCCGCACGCTTAACGCTTCGATGACAGTTCATTATGAGTTTATAAGTATTGATGCAATCAAGTTTGTTCGAGTCCCGGATGTGATCACGGACATGACGAGGAGTCTCGAAATGGTCGAGACATAAAGATTGATATATTGGAAGCCTACATTTGGACATCGGAAAGGTTCCGAGTGAAATCGAATTCTGCAGAGTACCGGAGGTTACGGAACCCCCGGGAACTACATGGGCCCATAGTGGGCCTTGGAGGAAAGGAGAAGGGCAGCCCTAGGTGGTCGCTGCCCCTTCCCTAGTCCTATTAGGACTAGGAAAGGTGGGCCGCCCCTCTCTCTCTTTCCCTCCCGGGAATCCTAATCCAACTAGGATTGAGGGGGAGTCCTACTCCTGAGGGAGTAGGACTCCTTGGTGCGCTCCTCCTTGGGCGGCCACCTCCCCTTGGCTCCTTTATATCACGGGCAGGGGCACCCCATAGCACACAAGTTGATCTACGAATCTTTCCTTAGCTGCAGCGGTGCCCCTTCCACCATATTCCACTTCGGTCATATCGTCATGAGCTTAGGCGAAGCCTCGCGGAGAAGTCATATCGTCGCGAGCTTAGGCGAAGCCTCGCGTCGGTGGAGCATCAATATCGTCACCACGCCGTCGTCCGACGGAACTCATCCCGACACTTTGCTGGATCGAGTCCGGGATCGTCATCGAAATTTGAACGTGTGCAAAACTCGGAGGTGCCGTACGTTCGGTGCTTGGATCGGTCGGATCGTGAAGACGTACGACTACATCAACCGCGTTGTTATAACGCTTCCGCTTTCGGTCTACGAGGGTACGTGGACGGACACTCTTCCCTCTCGTTGCTATGCCATCACCATGGTCTTGCGTGATCGTAGGAGAAATTTTTGAAATTACTACGTTCCCCAACAGTGGCATCCGAGCCTGGTTTTATGCGTTGATGTCATATGCACGAGTAGAACACAAGTGAGTTGTGGACGATACAAGTCATACCGCCTACCAAAGCATGTCATACTTTGGTTCAGCGGTATTGTGAGATGAAGCGCCCGGACCGACATTACGCCAGACGCTTACGCGAGATCGGTTTCACCGCCCGAGCACTCGTTGCTTAAAGGTGACCGGCGGTGTCTGTCTCTCTCACTTTAGTTGAACTGAGTGGCTACGCCCGGTCCTTGAGAAGGTTAAACGGAGTCTATTTGTGAAAGTATCGTTGTGGTTTTGATGCGTAGGTAAGAACGGTTCTTGCTCAGCCCGTAGCAGCCACGTAAAACTTGCAACAACAAAGTAGAGGACGTCTAACTTGTTTTTGCAGGGCATGTTGTGATGTGATGTGGTCAAGACGTGATGCTATATTTTATTGTATGAGATGATCATGTTTTGTAACCGAAGTTATCGGCAATGGCAGAGCCATATGGTTGTCGCTTATTGTATGAAATGCAACGCCATGTAATTGCTTTACTTTATCACTAAGGAGTAGCGATAGTCGTAGAAGCAATAGTTGGCGAGACGACAACGATGCTACGATGGAGATCAAGGTGTCGGCGCGGTGACGATGGTGATCATGACGGTGCTTGGCGATGGAGATCACAAGCACAAGATGATGATGACCATATCATATCACTTATATTGATTGCATGTGATGTTTATCCTTTATGCATCTTATCTTGCTTTGATTGACGGTAGCATTATAAGATGATCTCTCACTAAAAATTATCAAGAAGTGTTCTCCCGAGTATGCACCGCTATGAAAGTTCTTCGTACGAGACACCACGTGATGATCGGGTGTGATAGGCTCTACGTTCAAATACAACGGGTGCAAAACAGTTGCGCACGCGGAATACTCGAGTTAAACTTGACGAGCCTAGCATATAATGATATGGCCTCTAACACGGAGACCGAAAGGTCGAGCGTGAATCATATAGTAGATATGATCAACATAGTGATGTTCACCATTGAAACTACTCCATCTCACGTGATGATCGGACATGGTTTAGTTGATATGGATCACGTGATCACTTAGATGACTAGAGAGATGTCCGCCTAAGTGGGAGTTTTTAATATGATTAATTGAACTTAAATTTATCATGAACTTAGTACTGATAGTATTTTGCTTGTCTATGTTTATCGTAGATAGATGGCTCGTGGCCGTTGTTCCGTTGAATTTTAATGCGTTCCTTGAGAAAGCAAAGTTGAAAGATGATGGTAGCAATTACACGGATCGGGTCCGTAAATTTGAGGATTATCCTCATTGCTGCACGTAAAAATTACGCCCTGGAAGCACCGCCGGGTGACAGCTCGTCAGATGCCGAGCCGAAGTTGTGAACATCCGGAAAGCGAGCTGATGACTACTCTATAGTTCAGTGTGCCATGCTTTACGGCTTAGAACCGGGTCTTCAACGACGTTTTGAACGTCATGGAGCATATGAGATGTTCCAGGAGTTGAAGTTAATATTTCAAGCAAATGCCCGGATTGAGAGATATGAAGTCTCCAATAAGTTCTATAGCTGCAAGATGGAGGAGAATAGTTACATCGGTGAGCATATACTCAAAATGTCCGGGTATAACAATCACTTAATTCAGCTGGGAGTTAATCTTCCGGATGATAGTGTCATTGATGTAATTCTCCAATCATCGCCACCAAGCTACAAGAGCTTCGTGATGAACTATAATATGCAAGGGATGACTAAGACAATTCTCGAGCTCTTCGCGATGCTAAAAGCTGCGGAGGTAGAAATCAAGAAAGAGCATCAAGTGTTGATGATCAACAAGACCACTAGTTTCAAGAAAAGGGCAAAGGGAAGAAGAAGGAAACTTCAAAAAGAACAGCAAGAAAGTTCTTGATCAAGAGAAGAAACCCAAGTCTGGACCTAAGCACGAAATCGAGTGTTTTTACCGCAAGGCATCGACAATCGGAAGCGGAACTGCCCCAAGTATTTGGCGGATAAAAAGGATGGCAAGGTGAACAAAGGTATATGTGATATACATGTTATTGATGTGTACCTTACTAATACCGCATGATAGTACAGGTATTTGATACCGGTTACATTGCTAATATTTGCAACTCAAACAGGAACTACGGATTGCGAAGATTGGCTAAGGACGAGGTGACGATGCGCGTTGGAAATGGTTCCAAAGTCGATGTGATCGCAATGGCACGCTACCTCTACATCTACCTTCGGGATTAGTTTTAGACCTAAATAATTGTTATTTGGTGCCAGCGTTGAGCATGAACATTATATCCGGATCTTGTTTAATGCGAGACGGTTATTCATTTAAATCGAGAGAATAATGGTTGTTCTATTTATATGAGTAATATCTTTTATGGTCATGCACCCTTGAAGAATGGTCTATTCTTGTTGAATCTCGACGGTAGTGATACACATATTCATAATGTTGAAGCCAAAAGATGCAGAGTTGATAATGATAGTGCAACTTATTTGTGGCAATCGCCGTTTAGGTCATATCGGTGTAAAACGCATGAAGAAACTCCATACCGATGGGCTTCGGAATCACTTGATTATGAATCACTTGGTACTTGCGAACCGTGCCTCATGGGCAAGATGACCAAAACGCCGTTCTCCGGAACTATGGAGCGAGCAACCGATTTGTTGGAAATCATACATACCGATGTTTGTGGTCCAATGAATGTTGAGGCACGCCAAGCGGGTATCGTTATTTTCTCACCTTCACAGATGATTTGAGCAGATATGGGTATATCTACTTAATGAAACACAAATCTGAAACATTTGAAAAGTTCAAAGAATTTCAGAGTGAAGTGGAAAATCATCGTAACAAGAAAATAAAATTTCTACGATCTGATCGTGGAGGAGAATATTTGAGTTACGAGTTTGGTTTACATTTGAAACAATGTGGAATAGTTTACGCAACTCACGCCACCGGAACACCACAGAGAAATGGTGTGTCCGAACGTCAGAATCGTACTTTACTAGATATGGTGCGATCTATGATGTCTATTTCCGATTTACCGCTATCGCTTTTGGGGTTATGCTTTAGAGACGGCCGCATTCACGTTGAATAGGACACCGTCAAAATCCGTTGAGACGACGCCTTATGAACTGTGGTTTGGCAAGAAACCAAAGTTGTCGTTTCTTAAAGTTTGGGGCTGCGATGCTTATGTAAAGAAACTTCAACCAGATAAGCTCGAACCCAAATCGGAAAAATGTGTCTTCATAGGATACCCAAAGGAGACTGTTGGGTACACCTTCTATCACAGATCTGAAGGCAAGATTTTCGTTGCTAAATTCGGATCCTTTCTAGAGAAAGAGTTTCTCTCGAAAGAAGTGAGTGGGAGGAAAGTAGAACTTGATGAGATAATCAGATTCTGCTCCCTTATTGGAAAGTAGTTCATCACAAGAAATGGTTCCTGTGACAACTACACCAATTAGTGAAGAAACTAATGATGATGATCATGAAGCTTGAGATCAAGTTACTACTGAACCTCGTGGGTCAAACAGAGTAAAATACGCACGGTGAGTGGTACGGTAATCCTATTCTCGGAAGTCATGTTACTTGACCATGGCGAACCTACAAACTATGAAGAAGCGATGGTGAGCCCAGATTCCGCAAAATGGCTGGAAGCCATGAAATCTGAGATGGGATCCATGTATGAGAACAAAGTATGGACTTTGGTTGACTTGCCCGATGATCGGCAAGCCATTGAAAATAAATGGATCTTTAAGAAGAAGACTGACGCCGATGGTAATATAACTGTCTACAAAGCTCGACTTGTTGCGAAAGGTTTTCGACAAGTTCAAGGGGTTGACTACGATGAGACTTTCTCACCATTAGCGATGCTTAAGTCTGTCCGAATCATGTTAGCAATTGCCGCATTTTATGATTATGAAATTTGGCAAATGGATGTAAAAACTGCATTCTTGAATGGATTTCTAGAAGAAGAGTTGTATATGATGCAACCAGAAGGTTTTGTCGATCCAAAGGATGCTAACAAAGTGTGCAAGCTCCAACGATCAATTTATGGTCCGGTGCAAGCCTCTCGGAGTTGGAATAAACGCTTTGATAGTGTGATCAAAGCATATGGGTTTGCATGGACTTTTGGAGAAGCCTGTATTTACAAGAAAGTGAGTGGGAGCTCAGTAGCATTTACGATATTATATGTGGACGACATATTATTGATTGGAAATGATATAGAATTTCTGGATAGCATAAAAGGATACTTGAATAAAAGTTTTTCAATGAAAGACCTCGGTGAAGCTGCTTACATATTGGGCATCAAGATCTATAGAGATAGATCAAGACGCTTAATTGGACTTTCACAAAGCACATACCTTGATAAAGTTTTGAAAAAGTTCAAAATGGATCGAGCAAAGAAAGGTTTTTTGCCTGTGTTACAAGGTATAAGATTGAGTCGGACTCAATGCCCCACCACGCAGAAGATAGAGAAAAATGAAAGATGTTCCTATGCTTCAGCCATAGGCTCTATCATGTATGCAATGTCGTGTACCAGACCGACGTATGCTTAGCTGTAAGCTTGGCAGGAAGGTACCAAAGTAATCCAGGAATGGATCATCGGACAGCGTCAAGAACATCCTGAAATACACGAAAAGGACTAAGGATATGTTTCTCGTATATGGAGGTGACAAAGAGCTAGTCGTAAATGGTTATGTCGATGTAAGCTTTGACATCGATCCGGACGATTCTAAATCGCAAACCGGATACGTGTTTTTATTAAACGGTGGAGCTGTAAGTTGGTGCGGTTCGAAACAAAGCGTCGTGGCGGGATCTACATGTGAAGCGGAGTACATAGCTACTTCAGAAGCAGCAAATGAAGGAGTCTGGATGAAAGAGTTCATTTCCGATCTAGGTGTCATACCTAGTGCATCGGGACCTATGAAGATCTTCTGTGACAATCGGGTGCAATTGCCTTGGCAAAGGAATCCAGATTTCACAAGAGGACCAAGCATATCAAGAGACGCTTCAATTCCATTCGGGACCAAGTCCAAGTGGGAGACATAGAGATTTGCAAAATACATACGGATCTGAATGTTGCAGACCCGTTGACTAAGCCTCTTCCACGAGCAAAACATGATCAACACCAAGACTCCATGGGTGTTAGGATCATTACTTTGTAATCTAGATTATTGACTCTAGTGCAAGTGGGAGACTGAAGGAAATATGCCCTAGAGGCAATAATATAGTTATTATTTATTTCCTTATATCATGATAAATGTTTATTATTCATGCTAGAATTGTATTAACCGGAAACATAATACATGTGTGAATATATAGACAAACAGTATGTCACTAGTATGCCTCTACTTGACTAGCTTGTTAATCAAAGATGGTTATGTTTCCTAACCATAAACAAGGAGTCGTTATTTGATTAACAAGGTCACATCATTGGTTGAATGATCTGATTGACATGACCCATTCCATTAGCTTAACACTTGATCGCTTAGTATGTTAATGCTTTCTTCATGACCCATACATGTTCCTGTAACTATGAGATTATGCAACTCCTGCCACCGGAGGAACACTTTGGTGCTACCAAACGTCACAACGTGAATCGGGTGATTATAAAGGAGTACTACAGGTGTGTCTCCAAAGGTACTTGTTGGGTTGGCGATTTCGAGATTAGGTTTTGTCACTCCGATTGTCGGAGAGGTATCTCTAGGCCTTCTCGGTAATACACATCACTTAAGCCTTGCAAGCATTACAACTAATGAGTTAGTTGTGAGATGATGTATTACGGAACGAGTAAAGAGACTTACCGGTAACGAGATTGAACTAGGTATTGGATACCGACGATCGAATCTCGGTAAGTAAATATACCGATGACAAAGGGAACAACGTATGTCGTTATGCGGTTTGACCGATAAAGATCTTCAGAGAATATGTAGGAACCAATATGGGCATCCAGGTTCCGCTATTCGTTATTGACCGAGAATGGTTCTAGGTCATGTCTACATAGTTCTCGAACCCGTAGGGTCCGCACGCTTAACGCTTCGATGATGCTTCATTATGAGTTTATAAGTATTGATGCACCGAAGTTTGTTCGAGTCCCGGATGTGATCACGGACATGACGAGGAGTCTCGAAATGGTCGAGACATAAAGATTGATATATTGGAAGCCTACATTTGGACATCGGAAAGGTTCCGAGTGAAATCGAATTTATCGAGTACCGGAGGTTACCGAACCCCCGGAACTACATGGGCCCATAGTGGGCCTTGGAGGAAAGGAGAAGGGGCAGCCCTAGGTGGTCGCGCCCCTTCCCTAGTCCTATTAGGACTAGGAAAGGTGGGCCGCCCCCTCTCTCTCTTTCCCTCCGGGAATCCTAATCCAACTAGGATTGAGGGGGAGTCCTACTCCCGAGGGAGTAGGACTCCTTGGTGCGCGCCTCCTCCTTGGGCCGCCACCTCCCCTTGGCTCCTTTATATCTGAGGCGGGGGCACCCCATAGTACACAAGTTGATCTACGGATCTTTCCTTAGCCGTGCGGTGCCCCTTCCACCATATTCCACTTCGGTCATATCGTCATGAGCTTAGGCGAAGCCCTGCGTCGAGAAGTCATATCGTCATGAGCTTAGGCGAAGCCCTGCGTCGGTGGAGCATCAATATCGTCACCACGCCGTCGTCTTGACGGAACTCATCCTCGACACTTTCTGGATCGGAGTCCGGGATCGCCATCGAGCTGAACGATGTGCGTAACTCGGAGGTGCCGTGACGTTCGGTGCTTGGATCGGTCGGATCGTGAAGACGACGACTACATCAACCGCGTTGTTATAACGCTTCCGCTTTCGGTCTACGAGGGTACGTGGACGGACACTCTTCCCTCTCGTTGCTATGCCATCACCATGGTCTTGCGTGATCGTAGGAGAAATTTTTGAAATTACTACGTTCCCCAACAGTTACTACCCATTGTGGCTAGTCTAAAGAGTGCCTATCTGGGGCACATCATTTAAGACATAGTGTGTCCATTGACCCTGTGAAAACTGCTATCGTCTCTAACTGGCCTGCCCCCAATAATGGCACTAAACTAAGGGGTTTCCTTGGGCTGGCTGGATACTACAGAAGATTTCTCCAAGGGTATGCCATTATGGGTAGACCCATGTTTGATGCCCTCAAGAAAGACTCATTTCAGTGGTCACCTGCCCAAGAGCAAGCATTTCAGGAATTAAAACAAAAACTTACTAATTCCCCAGTACTGGCATTCCTTAACTTCTCCAAACCCTCATAATGGTGGGAGATGCCAGTGGGTATGGTTTGGGGGCAGTGTTTATGCAGGAGGGGAGACCTATTGCCTACATGAGCAAGTCCTTGGGGCCCAAAGGACAAACCATGAGCACATATGACAAATAGACCATGGAAATAATCACCATAAATGATCAAGAAAGTCTCAAGTACATCCAAGACAGAAGCTCACACAAGGAATACAACACAAGCTGCTAGTTAAACTCCTAGGATAGAGTTTTATACTGTTGAGTATAAGAAGGGGAGGGAAAATAGAGTCGCTGATGCCTTATCTAGAGCCGGACACTGCATTCACTCCTTGACTGCTAGCTCTGTTATTCCTATGTGGATCACTAAGGTAGTGAAATCTTACTCCTAAGACCCAAAATACAAGGATATCATTGCTGAGCTTGCTGTGGATGATAAAGCACACCCCGATTACACTTTCAAGCATGACATTCTTAGATACAAGATTGTTATTGGAAACAATACATCCCCGAGGCAAGATTTGATACAAACTTTCCATAAGTCTGAATTGGGTGGCATTCTAGAGAAAGATCAATATACCAAAGGCTCACTACAAGAAATATGTCAACTTGCGACCATCACTATTGGTCGCTGAATGGTCATTGTTTTTTATTTGCGACCTTTTTGCGACCAAAAACAGATGGTCAAAAGCTGGCCATCGTAAACTGAAATTAACGACGTTCTTTGTGATATGTAAAAGGTCGTTGGTTCCACGACCAAATTTTTGGTCACTGGCAGCCTCCCCAGGCCATGTAGGATCCAACGTGGCAAGCTGGCGTGGATAAGAATCAGCCCGATCCAATTCGGTGCTTCGCATAGGCCAAGCCCAATAATTCAGCCCTTTTACTATATATTTTTTCTATTAATTTTGGTTTGTTACATGGGCCTGGCCCAACAATTCAGCCTTTTAGTATTCACAATTCAGCCTTTATATATTCTGGGTCATGGCCTTTTAATAGTCAATTTCTTATTATTTCCGCCCTTCTCTAAGGTTTTTTTTCATTAAATAAACAACTCCAAACCAACTTTGTTTGGGCCATGGCCGATTCAGGCCCAATACTATTTTCTGTCATATTCAACCCATATGAAGTACCATGTACACAATTTTCATAATCTTCATGTCATTTAAAGCAGCATGTACACAGGAAATACAACATTTAATTACACATGAATACATCATCTACACAATTTGCCTTAACTTACTTCTACATCACATTGTTCAACTGAAGTTCAAACTAAGAACATCTACTACATCAGGAATACAACATTTAAAGAAGCATGTATTAGCACATCTGGCACTGTCCTAATGGTAAGAACCAAGTAGTACAAACTACAAACTTCATTGTTCCCTCTTATGTGCTCCAGATGCAACAACTTGCCTTCCTACAAGAACATAACATTACATGAATAGATCAATCACGGAGGAAAGAAAAAAAAACAAGCTCAAAGCATCATGCGCACAAATAATAACATAATATATTAATGTATAATGTAATAAAAATATATGTATAATCAGGGCAATTTCTAGCCAACATGCGTATATGAATCACTGTAGAACTAGCAAAAGAGGTATAATTATCAGCAAACAACAAGTATCAGTGAAAGTAGTACCTTCTGATTTTCCTACATGTATCACCAAACAGCAAGTAGTACAAACTACAGCAAGTTACTGGCAGCAACCTCTCAAACAGGCAATGCTAATGTTTTGGCACAATTGCTAGGAGTACATGTTATTTTTGCAAAGTGAGTAAGAGCTATAATATTTTCCTACATGTGCTTTCTGATTTTCTTAGTCATATAGTGATCTGCTCACTCCAGTTCTATCTACTCACCCCATTCACATGCAACATAAGAAACTGGTGTAGAACGCCATCTTAACCACATTCGCAGCAACAGAAGCAACAAAAACTGGTGTAGAGCGAGAAGCTTCAGCAAAGAGGCGCATGCTTCACCCTTGCGTCCGGTGGCACCTGCAGGGAGGGAGAGAGATTTTACAGAAAAGAATACAAGATGCCTCTGAATAGGCGCAGAGCAGGTCTAGGGCACCTATGTTAATGCTGCCCAATACACTTTATTTAACTCTTAAGTTCATATTAAATTCAAATAATCTGGGACAGTTCAACAAACAAAAATGTGAAGCAAATAGCATCTTCAGTTCAGCAACAGGCTGTACATATAGTATGAGCAGCACATGATAGTAAAAACAGTGAGCGAAAGCCAAATGAATTGCTTTAACTCTAACTAGTTGGTAATAAATCGACATAATCTAGGACAGTTCAACAGATAAAAATGTGAAGCTAACATCATCTTCATTTCCGCAACAGGATGTGCTTGCAGTTACAATATGAGAAGCGCTAGGTAGTAAATACTTCATCTATATTGGGCAGTAAATACCACATCACCACCATGAACCAGAGCCACCCATAGAGAGGAGTAGGAGCTCACCTCGTCGGTTTGTAGTCGAGGCCAAGAACGTGAACAACTGGCAGCAAAATCATGGGCTATTTTGCCAGGGGAAGTTGGCACATTTCTTGCATCCGGTCAGCCCACCGTGATCCCGCGACGGGGCCAAGAACAAGAGCACAGTACTATGACTAGTTTGTAGGAGCTATGGTAGAGCAGATCACCGATGATATAGATTATAGAGGAAAACAGAGCATCTTGTTCGGTGGTAAGGCAGTAAACAAGGCGGGGAAGGTAGAGGAGGGAGCAGGGGAACGACCTTCTGTGGCACGTCGTCGTCGTCGGGCTGGACGACACCATCGTGGTCGAGCTCGAGGTCGGACTCGACGATCTCCTCGTCAAGCTCATCGGGCTCGGGGGTGGGGTGGCGCATGTCCTGGTCGTCCTCCTCCTCCTCCTCGTCATCGTCCATGGAGGTCGCCTGCCGGTTCAAATCCAGCCCAAAAAGTGAAAGAAATATGCCCTAGAGGCAATAATAAAGTTATTATTTATTTCCTTATTTTCATGATAAATGTTTATTATTCATGCTAGAATTGTACTAACCGGAAACTTGATACATGTGTGAATAAATAGACAAACAGAGTGTCACTAGTATGCCTCTACTTGACTAGCTCGTTGAATCAAAGATGGTTAAGTTTCCTAACCATAGACATGAGTTATCATTTGATTAACGGGATCATATCATTAGAGAATGATGTGATTGACTTGACCCATTCCGTTAGCTTAGCACTTGATCGTTAGTATGTTGCTATTGCTTTATTCATGAATTATACATGTTCCTATAACTATGAGATTATGCAACTCCCGAATACCGGAGGAACACTTTTTGTGCTACCAAACGTCACAACGTAACTGAGTGATTATAAAGGTGCTCTACAGGTGTCTCCGATGGTACTTGTTGAGTTGGCATAGACCGAGATTAGGATTTGTCACTCCGATTGTCGGAGAGGTATCTCTGGGCCCTCTCGGTAATGCACATCACTATAAGACTTGCAAGCAATGCAACTAATGAGTTAGTTGTGGGATGATGCATTACGGAACGAGTAAACAGACTTGCTGGTAACGAGATTGAACTAGGTATTGAGATACCGACGATCGAATATCGGGCAAGTAACATACCGATGACAAAGGGAACAACGTATGTTCTTATACGGTTTGACCGATAAAGATCTTCGTAGAATATGTAGGAGCCAATATGAGCATCCAGGTACCGCTATTGGTTATTGACCGGAGACGAGTCTCGGTCATGTCTACATAGTTATCGAACCCGTAGGGTCCGCACGCTTAACGTTCGGTGACGATCAGTAATATGAGTTTATGTGTTTTTATGTACCGAAGGTAGTTCAGAGTCTCGGATGAGGTCGGAGACATGACGAGGAGTCTCGAAATGATTGAGACGTAAAGATCGATATATTGGACGACTATATTCGGACATCGGAAAGGTTCCGAGTTATTCAGGTATTTTTCGGAGTACCGGAGAGTTACGAGAATTCGCCAGGGAGTATATGGGCCTTATTGGGCTTTAGGGAAAGAGAGAGGGGAGGCTGCGCGCCCCCCAAGTCCGAATTGGACTAGGGGGAGGGTCGGTGCCCCCTCCTTCCTTCTCTTCTCTTTTCCCTTTCCTTCTCTCCCACTCCTACTACTTGGAAGGGCTCCTAGTTCTACTAGGAAAGGGGGAATCCTACTCCCGGAGTAGGACACCCCTAGGACGCGCCATAGAGAGGGCCGGTGTAGGACCTTGAAGTATGTCTAGAGGGGGGATGATTAGACTACTTGACCAATTAAAAACTTAACCTTTTCCCAATTTTAGACTTTGGCAGATTTTAGCTATCTTTGCACAAGTCAAGCAATCTTCACACAATTCAAGCAAGCATCCAAAGAGTATATAGGCAGCGGAAATTAAAGCATGCAACTTGCAAGAATGTAAAGGGAAGGGTTTGAAGGATTCAAACGCAATTGTAGACACGGATGTTTTTATCGTGGTTCCGATAGGTGGTGCTATCGTACATCCACGTTGATGGAGACTTCAACCCACGATGGGTAACGGTTGCGCGAGTCCACGGAGGGCTCCACCCACGAAGGGTCCACGAAGAAGCAACCTTGTCTATCCCATCATGGCCGCCGCCCACGAAGGACTTGCCTCACTAGCGGTAGATCTTCACGAAGTAGGTGATCTCCTTGCCCTTACAAACTCCTTGGTTCAACTCCACAATCTTGTCGAAGGCTCCCAAGTGACACCTAGCCAATCTAGGAGACACCACTCTCCAAGAAGTAACAAATGGTGTGTTGATGATGAACTCCTTGCTCTTGTGCTTCAAATGATAATATCCCCAACACTCAACTCTCTCTCACAGGATTTGGATTTGGTGGAAAGAAGATTTGAGTGGAAAGCAACTTGGGGAAGGCTAGAGATCAAGATTCGTGTGGTTGGAATGGAATATCTTGGCCTTAACACATGAGTAGGTGGTTCTCTCTCAGGCTGGTAAGTTGGAAGTGTAGGTTTGTTCTGATGGCTCTCTCCACGAAAGAAGAGGAGGTGGAGGGGTATATATAGCCTCCACACAAAATCTAACTGTTACACACAATTTAGCAAACTCGGTGGGACCGAATCAACAAACTCGGTCGGACCGATTCAGTAAACCTAGTGACCGTTAGGGTTTTCGGTGGGACTGACATGCAACTCGGTAGGACCGATATGGTTAGGGTTAGGGCATAACGTAATCTCGGTGAGACCGATTACACAAACTCGGTGCGACCGATTTTGGTAATTATCTAACCAGAGAGTTGGTCAGGTAAACTCGGTGGGACCGATTCGCTCTTTTGGTGAGACCGAAAAGTTACGAAAAGGAAACAGAGAGTTTACATTGCAATCTCGGTGGGATCGATCGCTCACTTCGTTTAGACCGAAACGTTACGAAGGGAAACAGAGAGATTACAATCCCATCTCGGTGAGACGGAGATCCCTATCGGTGAAACCGATTTGCCTAGGGTTTGTGGCAGTGGCTATGACATATGAACTCGGTGGCGCCGGATAGAAAGAATCGGTGGGGTCGATTTTGACTTTAGGTTTAGGTCATATGTGGATGTGAGAAAGTAGTGGAGAGTTTCAGAGCATATCACTAAGCACATGAAGCAAGAGGCTCATTAAGCAACACCTCATCCCTCCTTGATAGTCTTGGCTTTTCCTATAGACTCAATGTGATCTTGGATCACTAAAATGTAAAATGTAGAGTCTTGAGCTTTTGAGCTTGAGCCAATCCTTTGTCCTTAATATTTTGAGGGATCCACTTTCATCATCCATGCCATGCCATTCATTGAGCTTCCCTGAAATATTTGTCTTGGAATAGCATTAGCTCAATGAGCTATATGTTGTTATGAATTACCAAAACCACGTTGGGATAGTTGCACTTTCAATCTCCCCCTTTTTGGTAATTGATGAAAACATATAGATCAAAGCTTCGACAAATGATAATAAGATTGAAAAACATCGTCGCTTTGAGAAGTATGTGATAAGCAAGAGCTACCCCTAAATTTGTGCATGTTTTAAGATTTGCTTTGGACTGCAAATGCACAAGGAATTAGGCTCATGGGTTAATCGTACATGTCACATACATCTTGGTGTATCGCTCAAAATAATAAGGATTGAATACATGTACTCTTCACCAAGCAAAGTGAATGATCATATTAGGATAAGTAAGATAATATCAACTAACAAGCATAAGTGTTGCTTATGATCAAACACATGATCATCAATGTCTCACAGGAAATAGCATAGTATCTCAAGCAATCAAAGGCAAACAAAGTTCAACCAAGAAGACAAGAGAGAACAAAAGCAAACTCTCTTGAAGCCCTATGATCTATACATTTTTCTCCCCCTTTGGCAACAAGTTACCAAAAAGTTCCTAGAAAATGCATAGGACTATATCGTCTCTCAGGCTTGGTCTTCTGCTGGTGGCGTAGAGATGGCTCCTTGGACGAAGACTTCAGTTGATGTGGAAGGAGCTGAAGGAGTTGGTGCTTGGAGCTGGTTGCGGCTGAGCAGATGAAGTGACTCGGTGTGCAATCGGGTTCTGCGGTGATCTCCGAGCTCGAGGCACTGGGCAAATGCATCGCTTGTTGTCCCGCCCTTCCTCTCCTGCATGTCATCCTGTAGCTGCTCCACAACCGGCTGAATCTCGATTAATGCTATCAAGTAACCAAGCTGCTCCTGCTTGTTCTTCAAAAGTACTCGAGATGCCTCTGCTAGAGTTGGCATCTTGGCAGCCTTCTCTTTCCTTGCCTTCTCCTTCTTCTCTTGAGCTTGTCTTGATGATGGTTCATTCTCGATCATGAAAACTTGATTGTCCTCAAAGTCGGGATAGAGAACAAAGTGTTCCTTATCCAACAGATACTTCGGTGCCCATCTTTGAGTTAATCAACTCCTGAATCTGTGGGGCCTATCCACAGCTCCTCTTTTAATTCTGCTCTTTGTCCTCTTGATAGTTTCAACTATGAGGCTCATGACCTTGAATTTCTGGGGCACATCAAATATGTGAAGCAAATTAATTGCATGCCCTCTGATCATGTTGTGGTCACCTGATTTGGGCAACAGAGTGTGCCTTAGGATCCAGTTGATCGTTGGCAGCCCTGACAGAAGAAAATGAACCGATCCAAACTTGAAAGTCTCAAGTGCATCATCTGGGATCTCCTTGTACATCTGTGACATAGAGTTGTGATCCATTTTCTTCTTGGCATATACATCCAAGTCATCTTCACTCTCCTTTGGGGCATTGATCAGACTTGCCCATTCCTCAATGGTTGATTGGTATCTCGTTCCTTCAGACATCCAAACTATCCTGCCATCTGGATAGAAATGTGTTGTGGAGTAGAATTGCATAATGAGCTCATCATTCCAGTTTGTGAGCTTCTGCCCAACAAAATCTGCAACCCCACACGCACTGAAGTTGTCATACACTCCAGGATAGTGTTCTTCATTTTCCTGTATGTAGGTCCAGTCGACCCACCTCATATCACATACTATGGGCTTCTTATCCAACAAGATTGTCTCATAGAAGTCCTACTGCTCCTTGGTGTGGAACCTGTAATCTACAACAGTCCTTCTCCTGGTGGCATATGGATCTGACTCTCTCCATAGCCTCAACCCTAAATCTCTCCCGATCTTCATGTTCTCAGCCACAGGATGAGCATCATTGTGGTCTGGAATCTTGGGTTTGAGCTTCCTTAGGACTTGCCCTTCATCATCTTCCTCGGCTGACAACATCGAACCTTTGGGGCCTTGTTCTTTTCAAGAATGGTATACTCTCGGTATTCCTCTTAGGTGCACTCTTGGGCTTGGGGGCAGCTTTGGGTGCTACTTTGGGCTTTGAAGTCGCAGCCCTGACTTGATAGCATCACCCATCGGCTTTTGTGCCTTGGGTCTGGTGCAGCAACCTCTTCTTCTTCTTCTTCTTCCATCGTGGAAGGCTTTCCTATTACTCTGGCCATGGTCTTCTTGACCCTTTCCTTCCTTTTCTTTCCTTCTACAGCAGGCTCTTTAGGTTGGGATTCCAAAGAAGCTTGAGTGGAGACTCTGGCTTTGGACATTGGTTGTCTACCTGCTGGCCTTTTGATCTTCATCCCTAGCTTTACTGCAGTTGAGTTGTACTCCTTCTTGAGCACTTTCTTCTTTGAACTAGCCTCATCCTCAAGCGCCACATAATCCTCATCCTCGAATCTGAGGTCTTCTTCTTCCTTGTCCTAGTGGCAGCCTTGGGCAAATTGCTGGGAGTGCTTCGCTCCCCTCATCTCGAGCTGCTAGAGGGACTAGTGCCCTCACTCATGTGAATCTGCTCTTGACTTGTTACATTTGTCACTTTGGTATGACATGCTGCACACTGGCTGACCACGTGAATAGTTATAGATGAGGTAGAGTGGATGAGCATCACAAAATTGAGAGATTTTTTGCAAAGAATGATTCAAAAACTTAGTTTTAGTTTTCCACGAAGCATTTCGGATCTACCGATTTTCAAACTCGGTGATACCGAAGCAGTTTTGGAACCTAAACTAGTGTACTCGGTCAGACTGAGTCACAGTTCGGTGGCACCGAGACTGCTAGGGTTTCACAAAGTTCTAAAATCGGTCACACCGATTAGCAATTCTCGGTCAGACCAAGAGTTACTAGTGCAATGGCGTTAGCCCAATCGGTGGGACCGAGTTTTTCAACTCGGTGGGTCCGAGATGGTTTCATGAAACCTAACCCTAAATTTTCGAATCACATCTATTCTAAGGATTGTATTGACTGGATAGAGGTGTTTCAATCGTGGCAAGAAGCATCATGAACACAATGTGCTGAGAATCAGACGAGGATAGCACTATGATCGAGTTCATACCCTAGTTTGGCGGTGAACTCGCTACGACGGCAACGGCGGAGATGAATCCGATTGACGGCGGAGACCCGGCTGACAGGAGGCGGTGGCGGCGAAGTCGACGATTTATCCGGAGACCTAGTAGGCAGAAGCGAGCTATGCTTGAGCGAGGAGTTTTGGAGAAAGTTTTCCAAAATTTGCCCGTGTGAATATATAGCCCGACACTATCGGTGTGACCGAGTGGAACAACTTCGGTGGCACCGAGATGCATAACTATTAACAGTTATGACAACTCGGTGTGACCGAAAGTTCAAATCGGTTGCACCGAGATGAAAACCTAGATCGACTTAGTAATCTCGGTATGACCGAAATGGATGAATCGGTCGGACCGAATATCACAAAGAAGTTTTGGAAGTTTTAAGTCTATGACTTAATCGGGGACTCCGAGTGCTCCTCACTGCAGTGGTTCGAATCTGACTTGATCAAATTTTGTGATGTAGCATGAATAGAGTTTGAGACGAGAAAAGCATAGATAGCTAGAGAAGGTTCTTAGGCATTCTTGTCCATCCACTTGGCCAAAGAAAAGAAGCCAATCAATCAAAACAACAAGTGGATGTCCTCGAATGAGTAAAATATGCAACCAACATGCTCACACAATGAAATGACAAATGAAATATGTGACAAAGCATACACAACCAATTCTAGCATCTATCAAACAATTGGCGATGACTAGGTCATCTATATATGAGTATATTGACTTAGGAGTCAAATGAGAACATTTGATCATAGGTCATACTCATAGTTTAAGCTCAAGTGGGGTTACCACTTTTACATAAAGCATTTATGTGTTCACATCATTAGAGTTGCTTTGACTCAATTCTTAGAGTTAAGCTCCCCCTAGATGTGAGATCCCCCTTAGAGGGATGAACTAACCTTGGGTTTTGTCGATGATGACTTCATGTAGGTGTTGGAGATGTGGATGCTCAATGTTGATGTAGATCTTTTGGAGCAAACCTTTGGAGTGAGTTGCACTTTAAATACCTACATGGGTTAGTCCCACAAGGAACAAACAAGAATATCCATAGACATAGAGTGATGCACACACAAAATGATGTCCATGAAAACATTAGGTTACCTTGTCCCTTGCCTTACCAACATGAGGGTTTGTGACTCCTTGAACTAGTGCAAGATATGGAAGATGATTGCACTTGTCCTTGCCATAATGATATGAGTGAATAATGTTGGCGGAGTCACCCTCGTGAACTCTCTAGTTCTTCTTCTTGGGATCCACATCATCTTGATGGGAATCCTTGGTGTAGTAGTTGTACTTTCGATGAAGTAGAACTTGACGTTGTCTTGGGAACCCACTTGACCAAGGCCTTAGGTGCTTCTTCAAATGCATCAATCTCCTCTTGAAGCTTGTCCTTGCCTTTGTTCTTGTGGTCTTGTGGTGGAAGATCATCTTGTGCTTGTGTTCCCTTGAAGGAAGTAGGATCATACTTCTCTTGTTGAGGAACAAACTTCGTCTTGGGGTATTGATCTTCTTCCCACTCTACTCCATTGGCATTGAACTTTCGTTCAAAACCAACACCTTGATTCTTCCGGTGCTTTCCTTGCTTGCGTACAATTTCTTCAAATTGCTTACTCCCGGCAAGGCTCTTGTATACACCTTTCTCTATAATTCCCTTCAATAAGCTGTTTTCTTGCTCAAGTGTAACTTGGCTAAGAGGATCATTAGTGGAATCAAGAGAGCTACTAGAAGCAACAATATTGGATTTAGCATTGTTATTGTTACTACTAGAGGAAGAATCTTTCTTGTTCTTGTTACTTGACTTGACTTGAGGCATGTAAGTAGATAAGAGTAAACGCTTGGCAATGTAAGAAGAACTTTTCTTACGGAGATCATCATTGATTGCTTTTAGGAACTCACGCTCTTGCTCAAGATTGAGCTTTTCAAAGCGTAACTTCTCATGAGCCCTTAAAAGTTCTCGATGATCTTCGAAGATAGTTTCATGAGCTAACTTAAGAGTGTTTAGTTCTTTAGTTAGAAGCTCAATCTTCTCCTTATCATTGTCATTCGTTTCATCTTGATTAGCATGATTAATTGACGTTTCATCATAGTATTCATCACTAGAGTTGTCAACAAGTAAAGCATCATCACCTAGCAAGTCATCTTCATCACTATTAAAATCAACATACTCGGGGTGTGTTACCTTAGGACCTTTGGACATGAAGCATCTTCCAATTCCATCATTTGGTGAATCAAATATGTCCTAGGAGTTGGTTGACACAAGTGCTAGACCGGCAACACCTTCATCTTGAGTGTATTCGGAGTCGGAGTGATAGCTTCTCTCGGAGTGATTGTCGGAGTCGGAGCCGGATACCAATTCACCAATGTGAGCTTGATGTCTTTGTTTTGTGTAGCTCTTTGATGACTTGTCCTTCCTTTCCGAATCCTTGCTTCTCCGTGAGGGTCTTCGTTTATAACGATCATCTGTACTCCTTCTCTCTCTTGGTGGTGATTCTTCTCTTCTACTTCTTCTCTTGGGAGAATCTTCTCTTCTTTTGTAGGGTGCCGTACACTCATTGGAATAGTGTCCGGGTCTCCCACAATTGTAGCAATTGCGCTCTCGACTAGAAGATCTTTTGTCATTGTAGGACCTTGACTTAGAGCTTCTTTCTTTGCTTCTACTCTTGTAGAATTTGTTGAAGTTCTTCACCATTAAGCTCAATTCTTCATTGAAGGTTTGTTTCTCACTTGATGATGTGGGGGCTTCACATGAGGCTTTGTAAGCACCACTTGACTTGTTGTGAAGTTCCTCCTTATCCTTGAGTGACATCTCATGAGCAACAATTCTTCCAATGACTTCCCTTGGCTTGAGATCCTTGTAATTTGGCATCATTTGGATCAATGTGCACACGGTATCATATTTTCCATCCAATGCTCTTAGGATTTTCTTGATGATGAATCTGTCGGTCATCTCTTCACTTCCTAAGCCGGCAATCTCATTTGTGATAAGAGCAAGCCTAGAGTACATTTCAGCGATACCTTCACCATCCTTTATTTTGAACTTGTCAAGCTGACTTTGGAGCACATCCAACTTGGATTCCTTGACGGAGTCGGTACCTTCATGCATATCAATCAAAGTATCCCAAATTTCCATTGCATTCTCAAGATGGCTGATTTTGTTGAATTCTTCGGGGCACAAGCCATTGAAGAGGATATCACAAGCTTGAGCATTGTATTGCAGCATCTTCAACTCTTCCACGCTTGCTTCACGGTTGGTTTCTCTCCCATCAAAGATTTCCCCTTCCACGCCAAAACAAACAATAGCCCAAACGACGGGGTAATGTCCGAGAATATGCATTTTCATCTTATGCTTCCAACTAGCAAAATTAGTGCCATCAAAGTAAGGACCTCTACGGTGATAATTTCCCTCGCTAGACGCCATACTCTCCTAGGTTGTGAAACCAAGGCTATGACCACCAAAAGCTATGGAAATCAAAGCAAATGGAGACCAAAGCTCTGATACCACTTGTAGGACCTTGAAGTATGTCTAGAGGGGGGGTGATTAGACTACTAGACCAATTAAAAACTTAACCTTTTCCCAATTTCAGACTTTGGCAGATTTTAGCTATCTTTGCACAAGTCAAGCAATCTTCACACAATTCAAGCAAGCATGCGAAGAGTATATAGGCAGCGGACATTAAAGCATGCAACTTGCAAGAATGTAAAGGGAAGGGTTTGAAGGATTCAAATGCAATTGGAGACACGGTTGTTTTTGTCGTGGTTCCGATAGGTGGTGCTATCGTACATCCATATTGATGGAGACTTCAACCCACAAAGGGTAACGGTTGCGCGAGTCCACGGAGGGCTCCACCCACGAAGGGTCCACGAAGAAGCAACCTTGTCTATCCCACCATGGCCATCGCCCACGAAGGACTTGTCTCACTAGCGGTAGATCTTCACGAAGTAGGCGATCTCCTTGCCCTTACAAACTCCTTGGTTCAACTCCACAGTCTTGTCGGAGGCTCCCAAGTGACACCTAGCCAATCTAGGAGACACCACTCTCCAAGAAGTAACAAATGGTGTGTTGATGATGAACTCCTTGCTCTTGTGCTTCAAATGACAGTCTCCCCAACACTCAACTCTCTCTCACAGGATTTGGATTTGGTGGAAAGAAGATTTGAGTGGAAAGCAACTTGGGGAAGGCTAGAGATCAAGATTCGGGTGGTTGGAATGGAATATCTTGGCCTCAACACATGAGTAGGTGGTTCTCTCTCAGAACTGGTAAGTTGGAAGTGTAGGTTTGTTCTGATGGATCTCTCCATGAATGAAGAGGAGGTGAAGGGGTATATATAGCCTCCACACAAAATCTAACCGTTACACACAATTTACCAAACTCGGTGGGACCGAATCAACAAACTCGGTAGGACCGATTCAGTAAACCTAGTGATTTATTAGGGTTTTGATTGGGGACTGACATGCAACTCGGTAGGACCGATATGGTTAGGGTTAGGGCATAACGTAATCTCGGTGAGACCGATTACACAACCTCGGTGAGACCGATTTTGGTAATTAGCTAACCAGAGAGTTGTCAGGTAAACTCGGTGGGACCGATTCGCTCTTTCAGTGAGACCGAAAAGTTACGAAAGGGAAACAGAGAGTTTACATTGCAATCTCGATGGGATCGATCGCTCACTTCGGTTAGACCGAAACGTTACGAAGGGAAACAGAGATATTACAATCCCATCTCGGTGAGACGGAGATCCCTATCGGTGAAACCGATTTGCCTAGGGTTTGTGGCAGTGGCTATGACATATGAACTCGGTGGCGCCGGATAGAAAGAATCGGTGGGGCCGATTTTGACTTTAGGTTTAGGTCATATGTGGATGTGAGAAAGTAGTGGAGGGTTTTGGAGCATATCACTAAGCACATGAAGCAAGAGGCTCATTAAGCAACACCTCATCCCTCCTTGATAGTATTGGCTTTTCCTATAGACTCAATGTGATCTTGGATCACTAAAATGTAAAATGTAGAGTCTTGAGCTTTTGAGCTTGAGCCAATCCTTTGTCCTTAATATTTTGAGGATCCACTTTCATCATCCATGCCATGCCATTCATTGAGCTTCCCTGAAATATTTGTCTTGGAATAGCATTAGCTCAATGAGCTATACGTTGTTATGAATTACCAAAACCACCTAGGGATAGTTGCACTTTCAGCCGGCCCTCCCCCTCCTCCACTCCTTTATATACGGGGGAGGGGGCACCCCATAGACACAACAATTGATAATTGATCTCTTAGCCGTGTGCGGTGCCCCCTCCACCATAATCCACCTCGATCATATCATAGCGGTGCTTAGGCGAAGCCCTGCGTCGATAGCATCATCATCACCATCATCACGCCGTCGTGCTGACGGAACTCTCCCTTGAAGCTTTGCTGGATCGGAGTTCGTGGGATGTCATCGAGCTGAACGTGTGCTGAACTCGGAGGTGCCGTGTGTTCGGTACTTGGATCGGTCAGATCGTGAAGACGTACGACTACATCATCCGCATTGTTTTAACGCTTCCGCTTTCGGTCTACGCGGGTACGTGGACAATAATCTCCCCTCTCGTTGCTATGCATGACCATGATCTTGCGTGTGCGTAGGATTTTTTTTGAATTACTATGTTCCCTAACAGTGGTATCAGAGCCAGATTTATGTGTAGATGTTATATGCACGAGTAGAACACAAGTGAGTTGTGGGCGATACAAGTTATACTGCTTACCAGCATGTCACACTTTGGTTCACCGGTATTGTTGGATGAAGCGGCCCGGACCGACATTACGCGTACGCTTACGCGAGACTGGTTCTACCGACGTGCTTCACACACAGGTGGCTGGCGGGTGTCAGTTTCTCCAACTTTACTTGAACCGAGTGTGGCTACGCCCGGTCCTTGAGAAGGTTAAAACATCACTAACTTGACAAACTATCGTTGTGGTTTTGATGCATAGGTAAGAACGGTTCTTGCTCAGCCCGTAGCAGCCACGTAAAACTTGCAACAACAAAGTAGAGGACGTCTAACTTGTTTTTGCA
Organism: Aegilops bicornis; assembly: GCA_021605145.1. Taxonomy (NCBI): domain Eukaryota; kingdom Viridiplantae; phylum Streptophyta; class Magnoliopsida; order Poales; family Poaceae; genus Aegilops; species Aegilops bicornis. The sequence continues at coordinate 260,419,146 of CM038674.1, read as the reverse complement.
GGCTTGTTGTGATGTGATATGGTCAAGACATGATGCTATATTTTATTGTATGAGATGATCATGTTTTGTAACAGAGTTATCGGCAATGGCGTGAGCCATATGGTTGTCCTTTATTGTATGCAATGCAATCGCTTCGTAATTGCTTTTACTTTATCACTAAGCGGTAGCGATAGTCGTAGAAGCAATAGTTGGCGAGACAACAACGATGCTACGATGGAGATCAAGGTGTCGCATCGGTGACGATGGTGATCATGACGGTGCTTTGGAGATGGAGATCAAAGGCACAAGATGATGATGGCCATATCATATCACTTATATTGATTGCATGTGATGTTTACCCTTTATGCATCTTATTCTGCTTTGATTGACGGTAGCATTATAAGATGATCCCTCACTAAATTTCAAGGTATAAGTGTTCTCCCTGAGTATGCACCGTTGCGAAAGTTCGTCGTGCCGAGACACCACGTGATGATCAGGTGCGATAAGCTCTATAAAACGGGTGTAAGCCAGTTTTGCACACGCAGAATACTCGGGTTAAACTTGACGAGCCTAGCATATGCAGATATGGCTTCGGAACACTGAGATCGAAAGGTCGAGCGTGAATCATATAGTAGATATGATCAACATAGTGATGCTCACCATTGAAAACTACTCCATCTCACGTGATGATCGGACATGGTTTAGTTGATTTTGGATCACGTGATCACCTAGATGATTAGAGGGATGTCTATCTAAGTGGGAGTTCTTAAGTAATATGATTAATTGAACTTTAATTTATCATGAACTTAGTCCTGGTAGTATTAGCATATCTATGTTGTAGATCAATAGCTCGCGTTTAGCTCCCCTATTTTATTTTTGATATGTTCCTAGAGAAAACTAAGTTGAAAGATGTTAGTAGCAATGTTGCGGATTGGATCCATGATCTGAGGATTATCCTCATTGCTGCAAAGAAGAATTATGTCCTTAATGCACCGCTAGGTGATGTAACCGATTGCGAGGAAGCGTATGAGGCGTTATGAACGTTTGGCAAGCTCGATATGATGACTACTTGATAGTTTAGTGCACCATGCTTTACGGCTTAGAATCAAGGCTTCAAAGACGTTTTGAATGCCACGGAGCATATGAGATGTTCCAAGAGTTGAAATTAGTATTTCAGACTCATGCCCATGTCCAAAGGCATGAGACCTTTGACAAACACTTTGCCTACAAGATGGAGGAGAATTGCTCAGCTAGTGAGCATGTGCTCAGAATGTCTGAGTACTGCAATCACTTGAATCAAGTGGGAGTTAATCTTCCAGATAAGATAATGATTGAAAAAGTTCTCTAGTCACTATCACCAAGTTAATAGAACTTCATGATGAACTATAATATGCAAGGGATAACGGAAACGATTCCCAAGCTCTTCGTGATGCTGAAATCGGCGAAGGTAGAAATCAAGAAAAAGCATCAAGTGTTGATGGTTGACAAGACCACTAGTTTCAAGAAAAGGGCAAAGGGAAGAAGGGGAACTTCAAGAAGAACGGCAAGCAAGTTGCTGCTCATGTGAAGAATCCCAAGTCTAGACTTAAGCCTGAAACTAAGTGCTTCTACTGCAAAGGGACTGGTCACTGGAAGCGGAACTGCCCCAAATACTTGACGGATAAGAAGGATGACAAGGTGAACAAAAGTATATATGATATACATGTTATTGATGTGTACTTTACTAGTGTTCATAGAAACCCCTCAGTATTTGATACTAGTTCAGTTGCTAAGATTAGTAACTCGAAACGGGAGTTGCAGAATGAACAGAAAATAGTTAAGGGCGAGGTGACGATGTGTGTTGGAAGTAGTTCCAAGATTGATATGATCATCATCGCACACTCCATATACTTTCGGGATTAGTATTGAACCTAAATAAGTGTTATTTGGTGTTTGCATTGAGCATGAATATGATTTGATCATCTTTATTGCAATACGATTATTCATTTAAGTTAGAGAATAATTGTTGTTACATTTTACATGAATAAAACCTTCTATGGTCATACACCCAATTAAAATGGTTTGTTGGATCTCGATCGTAGTAATACACATATTCATAATATTGAAGCCAAAAGATGCAAAGTTAATAATGATAGTGCAACTTATTTGTGGCACTGCCGTTTAGGTCATATTGGTGTAAAGCGCATGAGGAAACTCCATGCCGATGGGCTTTTGGAATCACTTGATTATGAATCACTTGGTACTTGCGAACCATGCCTCATGGGCAAGATGACTAAAACTCCGTTCTCCAGAACAATGGAGCGAGCAACAGATTTGTTGGAAATCATGCATCTTGATGTATGTGGTCCGAAGCGAATATTGAGGCTCATGGCAGTATTGTTATTTTCTCACCTTCACAGATGATTTGAGAAGATATGGGTATATCTACTTGATGAAACATAAGTCTGAAACATTTGAAAAGTTCAAAGAATTTCAGAGTGAAGTGGAAAATCATCGTAACAAGAAAATAAAGTTTCTACGATTTGATCGTGGAGGAGAATATTGGAGTTACGAGTTTGGTCTGCAGTTGAAATAATGCGGAATAAGTTTCACAACTCACGCCACCTAGAACACCACAACGTAATGGTGTGTCCGAACATCGTAACTATACTTTATTAGATATGGTGAGAGATATGACGTCTCTTACCGATTTACCACTATCGTTCTGGGGTATGCATTAGAGACAGCTGCATTCACATTAAATAGGGTACCATCTAAATTCGTTGAGATGAAACTGTGGTTTGGCAAGAAACCAAAGTTGTCGTTCCTTAAAGTTTGGGGCTGCGATGCTTATATGAAAAATCTTCAACCTGATAAGCTCGAACCCGAATCGGAGAAATGTGTCTTCATAGGATACCCAAAGGAGAAAGTTGGGTACACCTTCTATCATAGATCCGAAGGCAAGACATTCATTGCTAAGAATGGATCCTTTCTAGAGAAGGAATTTCTCTCGAAAGAAGTGAGTGGGAGGAAAGTAGAACTTGATGAGGTAATTGTACCTGCTCCCTTATTGGAAAGTAGTTCATCACAGAAATCTGTTCCTATGACTCCTACACCAATTAGTGAGGAAGCTAATGATGATGATCATGTAACTTCAGATCAAGTTACTACCAAACCTCGTAGGTCGACCAGAGTGAGATCCGCACCAGAGTGGTACGGTAATCCTGTTTTGGAGGTCATGTTACTTGACCATGACGAACCTATGAACTATGAGGAAGCGATGATGAGCCCAGATTCCGCGAAATGGTTTGAGGCCATGAAATCTGAGATGGGTTCCATGTATGAGAACAAAGTATGGACTTTGGTTGACTTGCCCGATGATCGGCAAGCCATAGAAAATAAATGGATCTTCAAGAGGAAGACAGACGCTGATAGTAGTGTTACTATCTACAAAGCTAGACTTGTCAAAAAAGGTTTTTGACAAAGTTCAAGGTGTTGACTACGATGAGATTTTCTCACTCGTATCGATGCTTAAAGTCTATCCGAATCATGTTAGCAATTGCCGCATTTTATGAAATCTGGCAAATGGATAACAAAACTGCAATCCTTAATGGATTTATTAAAGAAGATTTGTATATGACGCAACCAGGAAGTTTTGTCAATCCTAAAGGTGCTAACAAAATGTGCAAGCTCCAGCCATCTGTGGACTGGTGCAAGCATCTCGGAGTTGGAATATACGCTTTGATGAGTTGATTAAAGCATATAGTTTTATACAGACTTGCGGTGAAGCCTGTATTTACAAGAAAGTGAGTGGGAGAACTACAACATTTCTGATAAGTATATGTGAATGACATATTGTTGATCGAAAATAATGTAGAATTTTTCTGGAAAGCATAAAGGAGTATTTGAAAGGAGTTTTTCAAAGAAAGACCTCGGTGAAGCTGCTTACATATTGAGCATCAAGATCTATTCTATAGACATAGATCAAGACGCTTGATTAGTTTTTTCAATGAGTACATACCTTGAAAAGATTTTGAAGTAGTTCAAAATGGAAAAGTCAAAGAAAGAGTTCTTGCCTGTGTTACAAGGTGTGAAATTGAGTAAGACTCAAAGGCCGACCATGGCAGAAGATAGAAAGAGAATGAAAGTCATTCCCTATGCCTCAGCCATAGGTTCTATAAAGTATGACTTGTCGTGGTACCAGGATCTATTGTATACCCTACACTGAGTTTGGCAAGGGAGTACAATAGTGATCTAGGAGTAGATCACTTGACAACGGTCAAAATTATCCTTAGTGGAATAAGGATATGTTTCTCAATTATGGGTGTGACAAAAGGTTCGTCGTAAAGAGTTACGTCGATGCAAGCTTTGACACCGATCTGGATGACTCTAAGTCTCGATCTAGATACATATTGAAAGTGGGAGCTATTAGCTAGAGTAGCTCCGTGCAGAGTATTGAAGACATAGAATATTTGCAAAATACATACAGACCTGAATATGGCAGACCCGTTGACTAAACTTCTCTCACAAGCAAAACATGATCACACCTTAGTACTCTTTGGGTGTTAATTACATAGCGATGTGAACTAGATTATTGACTCTAGTAAACCCTTTGGGTGTTGGTCACATGACGATGTGAAACTATGGGTGTTAATCACATGGTAATGTGAACTATTGGTGTTAAATCACATGGCGATGTGAACTAGATTATTGACTCTAGTGCAAGTGGCAGACTAAAGGAAATATGCCCTAGAGGCAATAATAAAGTTATTATTTATTTACTTATTTTCATCATAAATGTTTACTATTCATGCTAGAATTGTATTAACCGGAAACTTTATACATGTGTGAATACATAGACAAACAGAGTGTCACTATTATGCCTCTACTTGACTAGCTCGTTGAATCAAAGAAGGTTAAGTTTCCTAGCCATAGACACGAGTTATCATTTGATTAACGGGATCACATCATTAGAGAATGATGTGATTGACTTGACCCATTCCGTTAGCTTAGCACTTGATCGTTAGTATGTTGCTATTGCTTTCTTCATGACTTATACATGTTCCTATGACTATGAGATTATGCAACTCCCGAATACCGGAGGAACACTTTTTGTGCTACCAAACGTCACAGCGTAACTGAGTGATTATAAAGGTGCCCTACATGTGTCTCCGGTGGTACATGTTGAGTTGGCATAGACCGAGATTAGGATTTGTCACTCCGATTGTCGGAGAGGTATCTCTGGGCCCTCTCGGTAATGCTCATCACTATAAGACTTGCAAGCAATGCAACTAATGAGTTAGTTGCGGGATGATGCATTCTGAGCGAGTAAAGAGACTTGCCGTAACGAGATTGAACTAGGTATTGAGATACCGACGATCGAATCTCGGGCAAGTAACATACCGATGACAAAGGGAACAACGTATGTTGTTATGCGGTTTGACCGATAAAGATCTTCGTAGAATATGTAGGAGCCAATATGAGCATCCAGGTACCGCTATTGGTTATTGACCGGAGACGAGTCTCGGTCATGTCTACATAGTTCTCGAACCCGTAGGGTCCGCACGCTTAACGTTCGATGACGATCGGTAATATGAATTTATGTTTTTTTATGTACCGAAGGTAGTTCGGAGTCCCGGATGAGACCGGGGACATGACGAGGAGTCTCAAAATGGTCGAGACGTAAAGATCGATATATTGGACGACTATATTCGGACATCGGAAAGGTTCCGAGTGATTCGGGTATTTTTTGGAGTACCAGAGAGTTACGGAATTCGCCGGGGAGTATGTGGGCCTTATTGGGCTTTAGGGAAAGAGAGAGGGGAGGGTGCGCGCACCCCAATGCTTAGTCCGAATTGGACTAGGGGGAGGGGCGGCGCCCCCTCCTTCCTTCTCTTCTCTTTTTCCTTTCCTTCTCTCCTACTCCTACTACTTGGAAGGGCTCCTAGTTCTACTAGGAAAGGGGGAATCCTACTCCTGGTGGGAGTAGGACTCTCCTAGGGCGCGCCATAGAGAGGGCCGGCCCTTCCCCTCCTCCACTCCTTTATATACGGGAGAGGGGGCACCCCAAAGACACAACAATTGATCATTGATCTCTTAGCCGTGTGCGGTGCCCCCTCCATCATAATCCACCTCGATCATATCGTAGTGGTGCTTAGGCGAGGCCCTGCATCGGTAGCATCATCATCACCGTCATCACGCCGTCGTGCTGACAGAACTCTCCCTCGAAGCTCTGCTGGATCGGAGTTCGTGGGACGTCATCGAGCTGAACGTGTGCTGAACTCAGAGGTGGCGTGCGTTTGGTACTTGGATCGGTCGGATTGTGAAGACGTACGACTACATCATCCGCGTTGTTCTAACGCTTCCGCTTTCGGTCTACGAGGGTATGTGGACAACACTCTCCCCTCTCGTTTCTATGCATCACCATGATCTTGCATGTGCGTAGGATTTTTTTTTTTGAAATTACTACGTTCCCTAACAAAAAAGGGGATCAGACAAGGAAGTAGAGAGAGGATCGTGGCTGGGGAAGGGGAAGGGGAAGTAGAGACAAGGAAGTCGGTGTCGCGCTCGGCACTTGCCGGCCTTGAGGTAGCGCGCGATGCGGCCGACGGGAAATTGGAGCCCGGCCTTGGACGACCGCGACACCGACTTGGTCGCCTTCGCCTTGCCTCGGCCGGCGACGCCTCCGATGGAACTCATCACCGATTTGCCTTTGGGGGAGGTCCGGACGCGGTTGGTGTCGGTGCCAAAACCGGCGGATCTCGGGTAGGGGGTCCCGAACTGTGCGTCTAGGCGGATGGTAACAGGAGACGAGGGACACGATGTTTTACCCAGGTTCGGGCCCTCTTGATGGAGGTAAAACCCTACGTCCTGCTAGATTAATATTGATGATGCGTGTTACAAGAGTGGATCTACCACGAGATCAAAGCGGCTAAACCCTAGAAGCTAGCCTATGGTATGATTGTTGTTCGTCCTACGGACTAAAACCCTCCGGTTTATATAGACACCGGATAGGGTTAGGGTTACACAGAGTCGGTTACAATGGTAGGAGATCTACATATCCGTATCGCCAAGCTTGCCTTCCACACCAAGGAAAGTCCCATCCGGACACGGGACGAAGTCTTCAATCTTGTATCTTCATAGTCTTGGAGTCCAGCCGATGATGATATTTTGGCTATCCGGACACCCCCTAGTCCGGAACTCCCTCAGTAGCCCCTGAACCAAGCTTCAATGACGCATTTAGTCCGGTAGCGTATGTTGTCTTCGGCATTGCAAGGCGGGTTCTTCCTCCGAATACTTTATAGAAGATTGTGAACACCGGGGTAGTGTCCGCTCTGCAAAAATAAATTCCACATGCCACCGTAGAGAATAATATTACACAAGATCAATCTGGCGACATATTTTTGTGGCGTGACGTCGCACCACTACCAAGCCTTTACTCAAATTGTTTTTATTGTTCCACCTCGGCGTGTTTAGCGAAGCGGTTTCCTTTGGCACGTCTTGTCGAGGCAGATCGTGTTCCCCTTATTCCGGATTCCCATCAATACGGACGTGGGTAACCCAACCGCGCCATTGATTGTGACGCTTGGGAGATAAGCGAGTTTTACCGGGCGGTGGGGACACGTGTTTTGTCCGCCCATATAAGGGGATAAGGATCCACCCTTTCACCTACGCCTTGTTCCTCCTTTGCTCATCCATTCCCGTGCACTCGAGCTCTAGCGCCCAAGTCCGCACTTTCCTCCTCAACCTTCCCCGACCATGTCAGGAGCGGGAGGCAGATGGATGGCCTCCTCCGTCACGGAGGGGCACATCACAAGACTGCGGGAGGCCGGATACTTGTCCGGCGATATCGCGCCTGAGCTGCCCGACGCTGGGCAGCTCATTCCAACCCCAGTCCCCATGAGAGGGTGGTATTTCTCCCCCACTTCCTCTGCGGACTAGGTTTTCCACTTCACCCATTTGTCCGGGGGCTCATGTTCTACTACGGCCTGGACTTCCACGACCTGGCCCTGAATTTCGTCCTCAACGTCTCGGCGTTTATCGTCGTGTGCGAGGCCTTCCTCTGCATCCAGCCCCACTTCGGCTTGTGGCTCAAGACCTTGATGTCAAGCGAAGGTTGTGAAGGGCAGCCAAAGCGGAATGCGGAGGCGCCATGGTCAGCAAGATGGCCAAAGTCCTATGGCTCGAGGGCTCCTTTGTGGAGACAATAAAGGGGTGGCAATCGGGTGGTTCTACATCACCGAGCCACGCGACCCTAAATGGGTGGCGGCCCCTGAATTCAGATCTGGATTCCCCACACTGCTCTCGTCATGGAAAGAGATGGGCCTGAAGTGGGGGGATTCAGACGAGCTATCCGAACTCCAAACACGCGTCCAAAACCTGGTGGAAAAGAATCGCAGGCTTGTCGACGTAATCCAGGTGATGCTCATCCGCCGGATTCTCCCATGCCAACAACGGGACTTCAATTTGTGGGAGTTCGATCCGGCACAACACCGAACCTTGAGCCGGCTCTTCGATACCACGCACGAAGATGCCTGGAAGGTGCTATTCAAAGCGCCGAAGCCCCGCATCCGCTAACAAAGATCGCGGATACAACTCGCGGCGTCAAGCCCGGCGAGGTAAGTTATTTTACCCTTTTACGGGACTCTTTTTCATAGATTGACTCTACGTGGGATCTAAAACTCCCTATTCTTCGACTGTGTCTGGCTGAAGACGCCCGGACAGATTAACTGTCCGGCTCCTTTGCCGAAGACCAATGACGCCCGATTAGCGAGGTTGTTGGCTCCGGCACCCCATGTGGTGCCGGAGAAGAAGGCCAAGAAGGAGGCCACGGGAACTCGAAGGAGCTCCCGACGCCTTGGTCTTTGTCGGATTCGAAGCGAATCTTCTTACGAAGACGAGGAGGAAGAAGAAGAAGCTTCTCCCCGGGGAGGAGAGAAAAGGAAGGCCGCCTAACTGGGGGGCGGAGGGTCCAAGAAGGGAAGAACCCTTCCTCCGGACTTCTCCACCAACGTCGACGGCAGCGAGGGATTGGCCTACAAGGGCCAAGCCCCTGGCGAGATCGTAAGTGTCCGGATACCCATGGCTTTTTATTATCGCAGAGTGTTCTCTAATGTCGAACAATCGTGCAGCCCGCCCATAGGCGAGTTCGCCGATTCATCGAGCGGGTCCCTGGGCTCGTCGGAAATGGAGAGTACTTCGCTTCCGACCGCCTCCTCGCCTCATGCTGCGGACAATGCCATGGAGGGGCCCCAAAGGGGGCTTGGTCACGGGGAGGTGGCGCAGGAGGTGCCACAAGGCAACCTCCCGGACTCCAGGCGTGTGGGGTGCAAGACCCCCAGGGGCTCTAAGCCCGGCCCTTGTCCGGACTCCATGCCGGAACCTTCAGTAATTCCGGAGTCCGGTAAGTGATCCCTTCGCAAGAAGGGTAAGACGCCGGTGTCCTTCGTCCAACCGGAGGCACCGGATAGCTTACTGGGGGCGCTCAACGGCGCCTCCATCGAGGAGGAGCACCGCCTTGTTATGAGTGCGGTGATCCTGACAGTTCGATCCGCCAAGAGCTGGCTGACCAAGCCTGTATCAGATCTTCTAACAGGCTTTGAGGTAAGAAATTTCAATATATGTAAAATGGTACCGCATAGAGCGGTAGCCTCGATGCTCGGTTCGGTGTTCGGAAAGAAAAGCGGACCGAGGATCTTTTAGAAAGATAAACGCAGGAGTCATATAAAAATATGTCAATATGGGATTGCAGGCTGTCTTCTTGACCTCCGCCAAGACCGATGCGGAGGTCAATACTTTGAAGGAAAACCTCGGCGGTCCGAGAACGAGCTCGGCCATGCCAAGAAGCAGCTCGAGGAAAAGAAGGTGAGTAATACCTTATGAAAATTGTACCTTCTGAGAAAAGGATTTGGTTGCAAGAAAAGCGACAAGGATAACGTGGGTATTGTAGGGGCCACTAACGAGGTGGCGACCACAGAAGGAGGCGGTGGCAGCGCCGAACGCATAATGACATGGAGCGCACCGAGCGAGAGAAGCAGGAGGTGCGGGTGGCGGAGGTACATCAAGAGCTCCAGGATCTCGTGGAAAAACATGAGAGCTTGGAGCGTGACTCGAAGACTCGAGAGTCCGAGCTTGCAACGGCTCTTGAGAGTGCCAAAGCCGCTAAGGCCGAAGCCTACAAGGCCCTCCAGGAGATTGAGGCGGTGAAGAAAATAGCAGCGGGTAAGGCATTTTTCGTGCAAAGTAAGCATGTGAGTGTTAATTACATTGCTTACCCGAATTCGGAGCTCTCCAGAGCTGTTCGCAGATCTTCCTCGCGGCGTGTCCGATCTTGCCGCATTCTACCGGGCCGAGGAGGGAGCTCGACGGAGAAGGTCTTGGTCTCGATATCTTTGAGGCGGACATCCGGTGCTTATAGTGACCAGGTGAAGCGGCTGGTCGAGCTCATAAGGCGGCCGAACAGGCCATGAAGGGCCTCATAGTTCGGCTGTGGCCTAAGGAGGCCATGCTCGGGAGCTATTTCGGCTGGTCTGTTGGTGATGGATGCGTGCCCATGGGTTGAAGTGATCAAACATTCCTCTTGTATTGAGGGTGCCCGTCGGGCCCTTGCCCGCGCAAAGGTGCACTGGGGCAAGATGGATGCCCAGAAGCTTGTGACGGACCCGCCACCAGAGGGCAAGGAGCATCCCACGCCCGAGATGTATTATAAGAGTGTGCTGAAGGGCGCCCGCACTATTGCGGGTGAGTGCTCCAAAGATGTAATATTTGAGTAGACTCGCATTTTGTTATCCTGTGGGCTGAAAACTTAGTTCATATCGCTTAAGCAACGCTTGTTAATTTAAAATATTACCTTACGTGCGGCTGTTTATCAAATCGAGAGATGGCAAGTCGTCGGCTTGACCCCGTGCCACGAGTGCTAGGGTGTTCGGGATAAACTTGAGCGCTCTTGTTCCCATTTTGGGTCCATCTAGGGAGGCGCTCAACACAAATGTAACAAGGCAACCGGACTTATAATGCTTGAACACTCTCGATTAGCCATAGAATTCTATAATTTTAAATTTCATGAAGCCCCTAGTCTTCGAAGGCGAATTTGGGGCGCTATCCACGCCTTGGCCAGACAGTATCCGGCTCCTCGCTCTAAGCGGCATAAGTCTTTAAGGACTCGCAAAAAACCTCTCGAACAGCGACGGTCTCTCGCCTCATCATGACGGTCAGTTTTAGCTTTCTCCACCGAGGCGTTAACCCGGCCCGGCTGGGCGGAATCGCGGTGGTTCTCCGGTGCTACCTTAGCCGATATAACGGGCGTAAGGTACCAAAACACGGGAGCCGGGCAAACCCAACTATTGACCCAAGACATGATTCGGAGCCGATGCATATAGTGCTATAAGTTCGGGTGCCGCACTTGTGAAAGTGTTGGACTCATCATACCATAATGCGGGGAACATAAGCCCTGGTGTATATTAGCCGTACCAAAGTGTAATGGATGTAACATGTCGTGAATGATCATATGTATGAAAAAGAAATGCAATTATAAGCAAAAAGGTGCTGCATTGTTTTATTCGATAAGTGCTTGCTTCTGAATGCGTAATCTATACAAATAGTACGATAAGCAAGGTATGGAACTGTTAAACATGTCCCCTCCGTGGGTAGGCTGCGAATAGGTGTATGAAAATGCTCGTAATGGAGACCACTTGTATATTCGTTGTAGCCTTTATCCTTCCCTCGGCTGTTGCATCGTGAGTTCGGCAGTGCTGTCACGACAGGCTTCGACAAACGGAGTCCTGTGGTAAAAAGTAAAAGGTAAAAAGAAAAGAAAAGGAACGACACACTTAAGATCCCTCGTGTGGTTGAGCCGATGATGGGTGTATTGTGGTCGTGCCCCTCCCCATGCCCATGGTATCTTCAGAGCGTAATGGTGTACGCGAAGGACCTGCTGACGCTTCGCATGAGCTGGGGTTGGGGCCGCGTACGCTGGCGATGCTCGGAACGCGTGCTGTGGTCTTGTTGTAAGTTACTCCGGCAAGATTTGGCTGTCCGCCGCTTAACGACCGGACTTGAGAATTGCCTTAAGAGGCTGCATTGCACTTCTGCCGCGAGAGCCACTGTATGTTCCTCCGTGCGGAGAGAACGTTCAGTGTTTCCGTTGACCGTGATTACTCCTCGAGGGCCTGGCATCTTGAGCTTGAGGTATGCGTAGTGCGGCACCATGTTGAACTTTGCAAACGCGGTACGTCCGAGCAAGGCATGATAGCCGCTGCGGAACAGGACTATGTCGAAGATTAACTCCTCGCTCGGAAGTTATCCGGGATCGAAGACCACTTCGGTGTAATTGAGCATGTACAATTGGCTTCTACACCTGGTATGACGCCTTTAAAGGTCGTTTTGGTAGGTTTAATCCTTGAGGGTCTATGCCCATTTTGTGCACTTTGTATCCCGGTAAAGCAGGTTCAGTCTTTGCCGCCGTCCATCGGGACTCTGGTTAGGTGAAATCCATCGATGATTGGGTCTAAGACCGGTCTGGCGAATCCTCCGTGGCGGATGGTGGGGTGGTCCTTCGGTCAAAAGTGATCGGGCGGGAGGACCATGGATTGAACTTGAGGGCAAGCTGGCTCCATCGCGTAGACATCCTCGAGTGCACGCTTCCGCTCCCTTTTGGGTATGTGCGTTGCGTATATCATGTTCACCGTCCGCTTTTGTGGGGAAAACCTTCATCCTCTATTGTTCGACGGTTGGGTCTCGTCCTCATCATCGCTATGCAGCCCCTTGTCATTGTTTTCGCAATTAACTTGCCTGCCGCTTGAATACCCAACAGTCCCTCGTTGGTGTGGTTAATGGCTTTTCGGGGTGCCGTGTATCCGCACGAGCGGTCAGTATTCGGTCCAAATTGGATGGACCGGAGTAGTTCTTTTGAATGGCTTTTTGCTGACGGGTTTAGAGCCTCTGAATCCGGCATTGACCGCCGTATCCTCAATATTGTCGCCGTTAACGCGGCGTTTGTTTTGTTACGACGGCGACTGCCATTTTGGTCCTTGAAGTCCGGACTGCCAGAATTTTTCTTTGAGGTTGTTGCTGCGTGCTAGCCAGCTGTCCTCACCCGCGCAGAAGCGGGTCATGAGTGATGTGAGGGCTGCCATGGATTTAGGCTTTTCCTGTCCTAGGTGCCGGGCAAGCAACTTGTCACGGATGTTATGCTTGAAGGCCACGAGGGCCTCCGCATCCGGACAGTCGACGATTTGGTTTTTCTTGGTTAAGAACCGTGTCCGTAATTGTGCGGCCGATTAAATGCAGCTGCAGAATTATGTGGCTTAGGTCATCGGCGTCGGTGGTCGCACATAAGTGCCCCGGAAGTTATCGAGGAATGCGGCTTCGTGTCCTCCCAGCTCCCAATTGACTCTGCCGGCAAGCTGTTGAGCCAATGTCGGGCTGGTCCTTTAAGCTTGAGGGGAGGTATTTGATGGCGTGAAGATCGTCACCGCGGGCCATGTGGATGTGAAGGAGATAGTCTTGATCCAAACCGCGGGTCTGTTGTGCCATCATAGGATTCAATATTGACGGGTTTAAACCCTTCGGGATTTGATGATCCATTACTTCGCGTGAAGCATAGTGGGTGTCGGCGCCTGCATCGGGCGATATCACGATGGAGCTCAAAAGAGCTTGGTCTTTTTTGTTCGGCCCGGCGGACTTATCGTGGTCCGGCGCGACGGTTGTCGTCACGTACCGTAGGGCGACCACGCGATCCATAGATCGATCTTGATTGTCTTGCCTTGTCCTCCAATATATATCGCAGGTCCGGAGCGTTCCCCTTTGGCTGTGTGCTTTTTGAGCGATGCCGGGGTACGATTCTGGTGAAGGGCCTAGGGGCCTCTCTGTCGTGACCACGGGGTGGTCGGTCAGCCGTATTGTCTCCTGGTGATGCGGGTTCGTAAGCCTCCTCCTCTAATCGGGGGAGCAGCTTGCGTTTAGGGTAGCTTTTGGAGGGGCCTTCGAGCTCATGCTCTTCGGCCGCGAGGACTTGATCCATCTGTCGGCTAGCAGATCCTGATCAGCTCTAAGTTGTTGCTGCTTTTTCTTGAGGCTGTTCGTCGTGGCCATAAGCCTGCGTCTAAAACGCTCTTGTTCGACGGGATCCTCAGGCACGACGAATTCATCGTCGTCGAGGCTTGCTTCGTCTCTGGAGGGAGGCATATAATCCTCTACCTCTTCTTCTGCCGCTCTCTCGTGAGGGCTGGCGTCTCCATCCTCCTGCGCTGGATCTTCCGGAGTGGATTGTCTTCGACCGTCCGGTGTATTGTTATCTCCGGTGCCGGAATCTTCATTCTTCTTTGTGGCGGGATTTAGAGCGGCCTTCTTGACGTCGGGCGCTTGATTTGCTTCTTGGAGGGTCATCCTCTGTTGTTCCATCGCCGTTCCCATCTTTTGGGATGTCCACCATGTATATGTCGTATGATTTAGGTGGCCTTCCGGTGCTCATGGCGCTGGGTCTTGGTAAATCTCTCGGCATCGTCGTCCCATACCGTCGATGTCTTGGAGTCGTAGTCTAGCATGTCGGTTAGATCGTCGGCGGCTACCAAGTGGGTGGTGGGTGGGCGTTGAATTTCTTCGTCGTCCGCATCCCAACCTTCCTGACCGTAATCCGGCCAGGGCTCTCCGGATAAAGAGAGAATTTTAGTGAATTGAGGATGTTGCCAAAGGGCGAGTCTTTGAAAGATGTCCGCGGCGATGAACTCCATGACGGCGCCCAATCGGATTCGATTGGCAGGAGCGCTGGGGTTCGAGTCCGGAGAGGAGTCCGGCACCACAGAGTCGAGGTCTTCGCAGCGACAGGGGATAGAGTTCGCTCGATCGCCGTAGAGATTAAAGCCCCCGAGGCGGTGTCCAACCACTCGTCCTCGATCGGGAATCCGGCTCCGGATTAAGGGTCGGAGTGGATGCAGTGCGGCCTCGGGGCATTGTTCTACCGCAGAGCTAGATCATGCCCATCGAGACAAGTCTTGGCGGCAGGCTGCGGCCCGAATCCGTCGAAGATCAAGTCTCCGCGGATATCGGCCGTATAGTTTAAACTTCAAATCTGACTCGACGGCCAAGGGCGTAGCTTCGATCTGCTTCCGGATGGCTGCGAATTGGCCCGCGATGCAAAGCCGCCCGAACACGAAGATCTGTCCGGGAGAAAAGTCTCACCCTGGACCGCGTCGTTGTTGATGATCAAAGGAGCCATCGAGCCTATCGGTGACGACACAGAGGAACTCTCAATGAAAGCACCAATGTCGGTGTCAAAACCGGCGGATCTCGGGTATGGGGTCCCGAACTGTGCGACTAGGTGGATGGTAACAGGAGACAAGGGACACGATGTTTTACCTGGTTCGGGCCCTCTTGATGGAGGTAAAACCCTACGTCCTGCTAGATTAATATTGATGATGTGTGTTACAAGAGTGGATCTACCACGAGATCAAAGAGGCTAAACCCTAGAAGCTAGCCTATGGTATGATTGTTGTTCGTCCTACGGACTAAGACCCTCCGGTTTATATAGACACCGGATAGGGTTAGGGTTACACAGAGTCGGTTACAATGGTAGGAGATCTACATATCTGTATCGCCAAGCTTGCCTTCCACGCCAAGGAAAGTCCCATCCGGACATGGGATGAAGTCTTCAATCTTGTATCTTCATAGTCTTGGAGTCCGGCCGATGATGATAGTTCGGCTATCCGGACACCCCCTAGTCCGGAACTCCTTCAGTTGGTGACGACGAAGGAGAAGACGATGAAGACGCGACAGAGGGACCCAGCGAGCCCCACGAGGGAGAGCGCTAGGAGCAGCACCTCTAGCGTGATGACCGACCGCTCCAGGAACCGCTCGCAGTCGATGGTGGCGGCCCGGTGGCTCAGCCAGATGCCGCCGCCGAGGACGACGAGGGAGAAGACCAGGACCCCCACTCGCGCTCGGTGGTGGCCACCATGTCCACGGAGGCCTCCGTCTCGGGCCAGTTGGATCTGAGAGTGGGAAAAGGGGAGAGGATCTGAGGTGGGGGGGGAGGGGCGGGTGGCGGCGAGGGGAGGGATCTGGATAGGGAGCGCTAGGGTTCGCTGCGCCGGGAGAGAAATGAGTGGTGTGCGGTGGGTTTTTTAGTGGTAGCTCGCGATGGGTGGGTGAGACGGTGAGGTGCGGACCGTTGGATCCAGGAGCATCCGACGGTGATTTATCCACGATCTGCGTGCGAGGACCCCAGACCAATCAGAACACAGTATACAGGTATGATATTTTGACCATTTAAATTGGTCGCAATCGACTAAAAGTTATGTGCTAAATCATGTTAGCTATTTTATTATGACCTGAAAATTGAAAAAGAAACTTCTCATTGTGTCAGCAAATTTGACTATAGTTTTCACGAATAATCACAAATTGAAATAAGACAAATATTATTTTAAAGAGTTATTATGAGAAATGAGTTCTTTTAAATCATTTTTTTTATTTTTGAGTGTCCAAAATGAGTTCTTTTGTGAAGGGCCTACCTTATATTTGTTACAATTTGGACCAAATTAATTTTCTAAAATATTAGGCTATATTTAATGCACAATTGACCAAATGATTGGGTGTCAAAAGATTCGATCCACCTCTGGTGGAAAAGACAAATTTCCGCCGATTCAGTAGGAAGCTGGTCAAATTTGAACAGCAGCGGCCTCATAGTTTGCTCTTTATTTTTTCGAAAAATCATTTATAGGTACATAAGTACCTATTTAATCATAGAAACACCAAAAAATTCCAAGATTCAAGCACTAGCTAGAAATGGTCATGCCCGCCGTTTTGACCACATTTTGCAACGAGCATAAAAAAATAAAAAAAATCAAAAAATTGGAAAACCTTTGCATTGTGTCACTATATGTGACCAAGTTATCGAAAAAAATAAACTTGTAATACGGCAATTATTAAAAAAAATGTTCGCAGAAATGAGCTATCATGTGTGAAGATTCATAGCTTTCAACCCAAATGCTCAATCTTATGGCCCCATTCATGGCATAGTTTGTCCAAATGATCTCATATTGTTTACAAAGGTGCATATTGGAATGACAAACAATGTTGGCCAAGGAAGTTTTCGTTTTCTTTGGACGAAAAATTCATTTTCTATTTTTCGAGTGCCCAAAATGAGTTTTTTTGTGAAGGACCTACAATATATTTGTTGCAAAATTGGACCAAATCAAATTTATAAAATATTAGGACATATTTAATTCACAATTTACCAAATGGTTGGGTGTCAAAAGTTTTGATACACCTCTCGTGAAAAAGACAAATTTTCGCCGATTTAGTAGGAAGTGGGTCAAATTTAAACTGCAGCTGCCTTATAGTTTGCTCTTTATTTTTTCCAAAAATCATTTCTAGGTACATAAGTATCTATTTAATAAGAGAAACACAAAATGGTTTCCAAGATTCAACCACTAGCTAGGAACGGTCACGCCCGCCGTTTTGCCGCATTTTGAAACGGTCATAAAAAATACAAAAAAAAATCAAAAAAATGGAAAACTTTCGCATTGTGTCATTATATGTGACCAAGTTACAAAAAAATAATAAACTTGTAATATGAAAATTCTTTAAAAAAATTGTTCTAAAAAATGAGCTATCATGTGTGAAGATTTATGGCTTTCAAGCCAAATGATCAATCTTATGGCCACATTCATGGCATATCTTGTTAAAATGATCTCATATTATGCACAAGGGTGCATCTTGGAATGGAAAACAATGTTGCCTAAGGGAGTTTTCATTTTATTTGGACAAAAAATTCATTTTCCATTTTTTTGAATGCCCAAAATGTTTTTTTGTGAAGAATCTACCATATATTTGTTGTAAAATAGGACCAAATCAATTTTATAAAATATTAGGCCATATTTAATGCACAATTGACCAAATAGTTGGGTGTCGAAAGTTTCTACCCACCTCTGGTGAAAAAGACAAATTTCAGCCGATCTAGCTAGAAGCGGGTCAAGTTTGAACTGCAGCCGCCTTATGGTTTGCTCTTTATTTTTTCCAAAAATCATTTCTAGGTACATAAGTACCTATTTAATAAGAGAAACAACAAAAGTTTTCCAAGATTCAACCACTAGCTAGGAACGGTCATACCCGCCGTTTTGACCGCATTTTGAAACGGGCATAAAAAATTAAAAAAATTAAAAAATTGGAAAACTTTCGTATTGTGTCATTATATGTGACCAAGTTACCAGAAAAAATAATAAACTTGTAATACGACAGTTCATTTAAAAAATGTTCTCAAAAATGAGCTATCGTGTGTGAAGATTCATGGCTTTCAAGCCAAATGATCAATCTTATGGCCGCATTCATGATATAGTTTATTCAAATGATCTCATACCGTGCATAAGGGTGTATCTTGGAATGACAAACAATGTTTCCTAAGGAAGTTTTCATTTTCTTTGCACGAAAAATTCATTTTCCATTTTTTTGAGTGCCCGAAATGAGTTTTTTTGTGAAGGACCTACATATTTGTTGCAAAATTGGACCAAATCAATTTTCTAAAATACTAAGGCATATTTAATGCACAATTGACCAAATGGTTGGGTGTCAAAAGTTTTGATCCACCTCTCGTGAAAAAGACAAATTTCCATCGATTCAGTAGGAAACGGGTCAAATTTGAACTGCAGCTGCCTCATAGTTTGATCTTTATTTTTTTCAAAAATCATTTATAGGTACAAAAGTATCTATTTAATCAGATAAACACCAAAAGTTTTCCAAGATTCAACCACTAGCTAGGAATGTTCATGCCCGCCGTTTTGACCGCATTTTGAAACGGGCATAAAAAATTCAAAAAAAAACAAAAATTGGAAAACCTTCGCATTGTGTCATTATGTGACCAAGTTGCCAGAAAAAATAGTAAACTTATAATACGACAATTATTTTAAAAAATGTTCTCAGAATGAGCTATAATGTGTGAAGATTCATGGCTTTCACGCCAAATGATCAATCTTATGGCCACATTCATGGCATAGTTTGTTCAAATGATCTCATATTATGCACAAGGGTGCATCTTGGAATTCCAAACAATGTTGCCTAAGGGAGTTTTCATATTCTTTGCACGGAAATTTCATTTTCCATTTTTTGAGTGCCCGAATGAGTTTTTTTGTGTGAAGGACCTACCATATATTTGTTGCAAAATTGGACCAAATTCATTTCCTAAAATACTAGTCCATATTTAATGCACAATCGACCAAATGGTAGGGTGTCAAAAGCCTTGATCCACCTCTGGTGAAAAAGACAAATTTCTGCCGATTCAGCAGGAAGCCGGTCAAATTTGAACTGCAGCTGCCTCATAGTTTGCTATTTTTTTTTCCAAAAATCATTTATAGGTACATAACTATCTATTTAATCAGAGAAATATCAAAAGTTTTCCAAGATTCAACCACTAGCTAGGAACGGTCAAGCCCGCCGTTTTGACCGCATTTTGAAACATGCATAAAAGATTCATGACATAGTTTATTCAAATAATCTCATATAGTGCACAAGAGTGCATCTTGCAATGAAGAACAATGTTTCCTAAGGGAGTTATTATTTTATTTGGACAAAAAATCAATTTTCCATTTTTAGTGCCCAAAATAAAGTTTTTTGTGAAGAACCTACCATATATTTGTTGCAAAATTGGACCAAATCAAATTTCTAAAATACTAGGCCATATTTAATGTACAATTGATCAAATGGTTGTGTGTAAAAAGTTTTTGATCCACCTCTCATAAAAAAGACAAATTTCCGCATATTCATTTTCCATTTTCGAGTTCCCAAAATGAGTTTTTTTGTGAAGAACCTAACAAATATTTTTTGTAAAAAAAACTTCTCCATTTTTCAAGAATATTAGACCACATTTTATGAACAAATTTGTGTACACTAGAAACATTTTTTATAGATATTAAAAGAATTTTAGTTACATTAACATTTTTAATAAATATTTTGATGTCTAATATTTTGAACACATGTCTACATTTTTTAAGACATATTGTACATATTGTTTATATATGTTTAACTTTTTTCAAATACACGATTAACATATTTTCATATATTCCCAACACAAAAACATATTTTCATACATACGTTTTGATGTCTATATTTGTTTTTACACATTGTACATTTTTGTATACATATAAAACATTGTTGATATTGGTTAGAAAAATTTAAATACATGAAAAACTTGTTATTTTCCCATTTTCGTTAGGCCGAATATATGTTTTTTGTGAGTAATAGGAGGGCATCCCACATTTCTTCCTGGATGGGCCGAGGCCTACATGGCACACAATTTTTTTTAAAGAAGGTGGCCTCGTTCCACCGAGGCCCAAGCCCACCTTGAGCGACACCTTAAGTACCAATGCATCCATGTTCACAACCTCATGACCATTTATATTGGTCGTAATCAGGTAGAAATAAGGTCGTTGACCACTCTTGTCTGCTTTATGACCATTTGTGTAAGAAAATTTCAGGGTTTGAGCCCTTCCAAGCGAAATGGTCGTGGATTTACGACAAATTCAGCCGGGGTCACTGAGAGAAGGTCACAAGTTGACATATTTCTTGTAGTGGCTGCACCTATTATTCCATTAGATATGCATGCAAAAAGATGTTATTACTTATGTGAAAGCTTGTTCTGTTTGCCAAATCAACAAGTCTAAACACAATCCTTATCCTGGTCTCCTACAACCCCTACCAATACCCGAATTTGCTTGGTGTCACATTAGTATGCACTTTGTGGAGGGTTTGCCCATGTCAGAAAACAAAAACCTTATCCTAGTGGTAGTGGACAGATTTACCAAGTATGCAAATTTCCTGTCCATGATGCACCCCATTATTGTCCAATTAGTTTCTAGGAAATTCTCAGATAACATCTTCAAACTACATGGTCTTCCTAGTGTGATTCTCACTGACAGAGGCAAAATTTTCACTAGCACTCTATGGCAAAAACTTTTCAAGACCTTGGGAATTAAACTCCACATGAGTACATTATATCACCCCTAATCTGATGGGCAAAGTAAGAGAGTTAACAAGTGCTTGGAGAACTATTTTAGATGTATGGCATTTCAACAACCCACTAAAGAGCATACTTGGCTGGCCCTAGCTAAGTGGTGGTGCAACACCACTTTCCACATAGCTTTGAAAATGAGCCCATTTCAAGCTCTGTGTGGATTTCCTCCCCCAATGGTGGGTAAATCAATTCTACCTGATTTTATTTGTGAGGACTCCCCCGATCTATTACTTAACAAGGACTTGGCAAACCAAGTTATCAAATAAAATTTGCAGAAAGCACAAGAGAGAATGAAACACTATGCTGATAAGAAAAGGAAGGAAAGAGTGTTCCAAGGAGATATGGTATACCTAAAAATACAACCCTACAAGCACACATCATTGAGCATCGACATACATTTATTATGGGCCATTCAGAGTTCTCAAGAACTTGGGTAACACATCTTATCAACTCCTCCTGCCTGAAGGGTGTAAGCTGCACCATACTTTCCATGTGAGTCAATTGAAACAACACATTGGCCCCCATGTGATCCCTACAAAACATCGTCCCCTTCTGGATGACCAAGGGCAAATACAACTGCAACCTGAAGCTGTTACTGAGAGGAAATTTGTTCCAAGACCTCAAGGAGGCATAGCAATTCTTATTGTCAGATGGCTGGTTAAGTGGGTGAACCTACCTCCCGAAGAAGCTACATGGGAGGACTCGTCATTAATTCAAAAGATTTTCCCAAATTTCCAGCCATCAGGACACGTCTGAGCTTTTCGAGGGGGGGGGGGGTATTTTCAGGCCTTCTTATGTCCCCGTTCTTCTTCAGTTAATGGTATTTCTTCTGACAACACGGGCAACCATTGGATCGGCATCAGGCGGCTACAGAGAGGATGCAGAGCGGTATGCCAACTACTTAAGTTGATCAAGGGCAATCGTTCGATCGTCATCCAGCGTCTGAGATTCAACTGCGCAGTTGGTGTCCCTAAACGTTGTCGTTCTTGCTTTTACATTCAGTAACTTTTCCCCCTTTATATAGCTAGGAGTCCCTCCGAGAAGTGCATCGAATGTTATTGGGTTGTAAACCCTAGCCGCCACTAGAGTGGTTGGCAACACTTCCCTCTTTAGACAAGAACCCTAGCTCGATTCCCCTCTGAATTTGGGGCTAGTTTCTTCTGAATTCTATGTGTGAGATGTTCTAAAGTGTGCAAGAGCCTGACAAAATGTTAGCTAACTCATAGTTTTAGAGGGTCGGATCTGTCCACTAACAACGGTCACGTCAAAGTCCTCGACAATATCTATCCTCATTTATCTGCATCCGCAACCCCCCTCCCCCCATATCCAAACCCCCAAATGTGTGCAATCCCATGCAATATAGACAACACAACATAGCTGAATTTAACACATATGATAGCATTGTAGCTAAATTTAACACATGTGGTAGCATCAAACATAGCAAGTTCACAAAAGATTAGCTAGTTCAATAAATTAGCTACGATCTATGACTAGAAAGGTGTCAGACTAACACTTCTTCCTGACCGGACCCTTCCCCTTGGTGTCTTCAGAGCAACTGAGTAGTCCTCGATGTATGCATAAGCTGTTGGAGGGGTGTCGTCATCGAGGGTGGTGTTGCCGTTGTATAAGAAATTGGACGAGGAGGAGAGCCTGGCCAGACGTCGAGTGGTGTGGGCCTGCTCCTTCGTGAACCGCTCGGACTCCTCGAGCCCAAGCCGCGATGCCTTGGCATTTTTGCGGAGGCGACGATGGGCATCCATCTCGGCTGTGGTCAATGATCGGCAGATGACTCCGCAAAGGACCTCCTCATCCGAGTCGGAGGGCAGGGCAACCGACACGCTGCATGATCCACAACTGAACCGGCATCCGGGTTGCGCCCTTTGCCTCACGCGATGGGCTGCCTGCGCCTCTGACTCGAGGAGCCGCGACCACGGCCTAGGCCGTGTTGGAACCATCACCTGCCGTCGATGGGAAAAGCAGGAGCCCCGGTGGCGGATTGGGAATAACCAGGGCCGACGTGCGCAGAGGAGGAGGAGATCCACCGGGCGACCAGGGATTGTGTAGAGGACGAGGAGAAGCCACCCCTACCCACTCATGGCCGGTTGATGGCAACCCTGATTGCGAGCTCCTCCTTCGACTCTGTTGTGAAGGTGTCTCGGTCAACTAGGTCAATTTCAGACGAGGGCCTGCTACCGGATCCGGCCATGCTCCGGCGATTGGGGGCGGGGGGCGGACAGAGAGAGGACATTGGAAGGGGCGTGGACAAGAAGGTTGAGGAAAATGAAAGCTGAAGTGGTTAGGGTTTGGTCTGGGTGGGATTTTTCGGGGTCAAGGTGGCCAGAGTGGGTTAGATCCTACATGGTCATCGCGTCCGGACCGTCCCAATCGTATATGAAGGGTATCGGACAACACAGACGTTTGGGATAAGTTTGAGGAATCCGATCGGGTGGTGTATTTGGGTCCGGACGGTGTCCGAGTTGTCCCCCTGATATTTAGAGGGGTCCGATTGTAGATGCTCTTAGTAATGCACTCATTTGGCTTTTGAAGCATCATACGTGATATGTAAATTTGAGTGCGAGCTCGAGTGACCGGTTCTTGTCTTTCTTGTACTTGAGCAGGTGTAGTAGCATGACCTTTGGGTGTAGTCGTGGTAGAGATGTTCTCATTAGCGATGGAGTGAAAGACATAGCAGAAGGAATAATGATTCTTTTACCATGCAAATAAAATACCATGCATGTATCTACAATTCGCCTTTACTTTGAGTTTTGTGCTATATTTTCAATTTGATAAAATTAATCTTGTTTCCGGGTACACAAAGTTTTATTATTTTAAAGTGTACCAACGAAAACAAATGCATTTGTTTGAGACTGAACTTACTGGTACACAACGAAATGTTAGAAAACATCGGTCCTCTCGTGTTCTGTCTTCTATGGTTTACAATTTGCCAAACCTAGAAAACGTGAGCACGGCTCAAACACAGCACTGATCGGTGGATCAATTCATGGTACTCCAGTATATTTATATCATATCCCATGCAATATCATTTCTCTCCCCGCCAAAAAAAAAATCATTTCTCGGCGGAAGTAAGTAAACGAGGATGATAGTAGTACGACTCTAGCAGGCGGGACTGGAGAGAGAAGGTCTTTTTGCTTTTCTCGTGAAGCAAAATGACCGTCGAGGTCCACTGCAACCAGTACCCGTATATCTCTGTGTACCATTCTCGTTCGAAGAATCACACCAGCAGCAGCAGCAGCAGCACTGCACTACAATCCAATTATCCGAGAGCCGGTGGGCTATCCATCCTTGACTAGACCGGAGGCGCCGTGACTTGATCTACCTTGGCGTGCCATGCATACGTACAACAAATGGTGCCGATCCGTCAGCCGCCCTGATTGTCCTTTCGTGGCGTCGAGAAGCGCAGGCCCTTGTTGACCGGCCGCTCGTGAACTGTTGACGGGGCGCGGTGCACCGAGGGGGACGGCAGTGGAGACGTGACCTGCTAGACTCCTCTTACGTACGCGCGCACTACTTACTTCCTAGCGACGGAACCAGGATGCATGACGGGACAGGACGTGGTGTGAGCGAGCCGGTCCGTCACGGCAACGACGAGCCGCTGACCAATGGAGTAGAATGCAATTCCAAATGTATTTGCAACACGTGCATTTGTGACCTTCTCTATAGATAGATCAATGCCAAGCTATCCTAAGCAACTCCCGATCAAGCAGCCAGAGATATTCAAGAAGCCACGTAGCTTGGGCACCGACATAGGGCACGTCTCAAAGTCAAACCAGTGCACCTGTCGAAGTCAGGATGCATTTCATACTTCACCACCTTCAACCCTAGAAGATAAAATCATTGTGAAAACGCCATAAGCCCCACATGGTAACAACAATAAAGATGCTAACAACTTCATAGTGTTTACTTTGTTTCCAGAAAGGAACTAGCTAGGTCATCAAAAGAACTGGGAATGGAGATATTGAGAATATCAGCAATCACGTTCCAAATATTTTTTTGCAACAATGCAGACACAAAAATAGATGATGGATGGATTCTAGCTCATTACGAAAGACACATGTCAGATCATCAACATGTCTATGTTTAGCCAAGTTGTCTTGAGTGGACTCTTGTTATTAATAATGAGCCACAAGAAAACATGTACATTAGAGGAACCTTAATCTTCCAAATAGCATCTCAGTTCAGAAGAGGAACCCAATTTTGAGATCTAACTGAGTAGGAACAAAAAGGTTCAAGCAACCAAATGGGGAGCATCAATACTAGAAGTAAGAGTTACAATTTTGACCAAATTAAGCAAATCAAACCACTGACCCATGAGCACTTCATCAACACATCTCCTAAAGGATAACTTAAGAGAAGTACCGTCCCACACCTTGGCAACAGAAGCATTTTATTGTTGACAAATTGCAAATAGACCCCAAAATTGGGTTTTAAGAGAAACATCAACAAGTCAAATGTTGTGCGAAAAGGAGACACTTTACCCATCACCAATCTTCCACTTGTAAAAGCTTTTTTTTTTTTTGCAGAAGCAAAAGCCCAATAGATACTTTTCCAATAGGGAGACCTCTGTCTAGGCTTGGCCGACAAAATCTTAGGTTTATCAGTAACATACTTATATTCCAGAAGTTTTTTCCAATCACTGGGTCTACCATCAAACAATCTCTTACTCCAAAAGGCCAACATTGCCAAATTAAAATCCCTAAGATTAGGGACACCCGTACCCCCAAATTCTTTTTTTCTGGAGATTAAACCCCAAGTAGCGAGATGGTACTTATGATCATTGCCCAAGTTGCCCAAGAAGAAATGAGACATTTGAGAAGTGATGGCATCAATGGCCCACTTACGAAACTTCATGATAGACATAAGGTAAGTAGGAATACTAGCAATGCACGTGCCGAGGAGGATAAGTTTACCCCTATAGGAAAGATTCCTGTCTAACCAGCCAGAGATGTCTTCAATAATTCTCAATCATAGGTTGTATGTCTCCTTTCTAAATTTAATTTATAAAATGGAAGGGGCACACCCAAATTCTTAAAAGGGAAGGAGCCAAGTTGACAACAGAAACCCGAGTAAAGCAACTAGCTAGTAGCTACATCATCGTCTACATGAATAGTGTAAGGGTCACTTTTGTGAAAATTAATTTTGATCCCAGAGAATTAATTTTCGTCACAATGCACGTTTGAGAATCATTCCGTTCTAGTAATGTGAAATCAAGACAGTGGCTAGCCAACGTCACAAACAAGCATCCCCTAACCGACGTTTACCTGCAGCAGCCACCGCCACACGGCCGGCCGGGCCGCCGGCTTGAAAGTCCAGTTCCCTGATCTCCGTACAGAATCCCTCCGATCCACCGATGGACGGCCACGGGCGCCCGCCGCGTCCGGGCTGGACGGCAGCGTCCGTCCGACAGAGGCGACCTGAACGGGTCAAGCCGTTCATGCGCTGGGCGGGTCAAACCATGCACGCTCGAGCCTAGACCGACTAGAGAGGAGTAGAGCCGAACGACAAGGACCCATGCGATTCCACGCCCGCCACCCTGGTACGTAGTCGTAATCTCGATCACGACGCCCTAATCGCGCCACTAAACCGCGTGTTCGCCGGCAAGCCGACGGCGCGGGAGCACGGGCATATATAGCTCGTGCCCCGGCACCTTCTCCTCAGACAGTCCGTCAGTCAGTCAGTCATCTGCCACTGACGAAGCCATTTCCAACCCTCTCGTACGCATCTTCCACGAGAGCATCAGCAAAGCAAGAATAAAGGCAGCTAGCAGCACGAACAACGGCGGCTAGCGGCTGAAGGAGGAGGAGGGGCCGATGGAGATCGTGAGGATGGGGAGCTCGGCGGGAGGCGGGAGCGGCGTGCGGCGGACGGCGTCGTCGTGGCGGGGGGCGTCGGGGAGGAGCGACGCCTTCGGGCGGTCGGACAGGGAGGAGGAGGACGAGGAGGCGCTGCGCTGGGCGGCCATCGAGAAGCTCCCCACGTACGACCGCATGCGCAAGGGCATCCTGCTCCCGGCTGCCGTCGCCGGCGTCGGCGGCGCGGGGCAGGAGGTGGACATCCAGGGGCTCGGCCTCAACGAGCGAAAGAACCTCATCGAGCGCCTCATACGCACCGCCGAGGAGGACAACGAGCGCTTCCTCCTCAAGCTCCGCGACCGGATGGAGCGGTGCGTCTCAGCTCAGCTCATCACCTCGCTTCTGTAGCTCTGTCCATCCATTTCTCTCTCGGCACGACGGGTGCTGATGTTTTTGATGTGCTTGGCAGGGTTGGGATCGAGAACCCGACGATCGAGGTGCGGTTCCAAAACCTCAACATCGACGCCGAGGCCTACGTCGGCAACCGGGGAATCCCGACGTTCATCAACTTCTTCTCCAACAAAATCATGGTATGCATCTTTCATCACAGCAGCTTCATGATCCTTCACTCATGGAACGGGAAAACCGAACAAAGTTCACGCCGAGTGGTTCCAACTTCAGCTTCTCATCCTTGTTTGTTTCAATCCTTCAGAATGTGCTGAGTGCTCTGCGCATCGTGTCAAGCGGGAAGAGGCCCATCTCTATCATCCATGACATCAGCGGAATCGTAAGACCCGGCAGGTGAGCGAGAGATCACGGACCTGTTTGTTTTGCATCATCTCACAGTTCTTTACATGTTTTAATCTTGTGGAGTTTCTTCAGGATGTCCTTGTTGCTTGGCCCCCCTGGGTCTGGAAAAACTAGTCTACTCCTGGCACTGGCAGGGAAGCTGGACTCAACTCTCAAGGTACCTCATCTTCACATCCTTTCGTGACTCCGTTTTTCGTTCCATACAGAAATTTGCAATATGACCAGGGAAGATATAGAGATGTAAGCTCTAACATGATGAATTTAAAATTGGAAATGTTCAGGTGTCAGGGAGAGTGACTTACAACGGGCATGACATGCATGAATTTGTCCCCCAGAGGACATCAGCGTACATCGGGCAGCACGATCTTCACATCGGCGAAATGACGGTGAGGGAGACGCTGGCCTTCTCTGCGAGATGTCAAGGAGTCGGAACCCGTTACGGTAGGTGACATGGGAGCTGGAAAAAGGATATCTAGCTATTCACAAATTGTAAAGTGATTCTTATCGTGGTTTCAAATTGCAGACATGCTTACTGAACTCTCAAGAAGGGAGAAAGAAGCCAACATCAAGCCAGATCCTGACATTGATGTCTACATGAAGGTGAGCTGTTATTCCATATGGATCAAAACCCCAGCTTATTTAGAAGTAACGATATTTGCCTTTTTGAAGAGAGTCGAAATAAACTAGAATTACTAAGTTATTCTGCTCCTCTGTCCAAACAGGCCATCTCTGTGGAAGGTCAAGAGAGCGTGATCACGGATTACATCCTCAAAGTGAGCACCATACATAACATGAAAAATAAGCCAAACAAGTGCATATGCCCCTGACACACTTGCCTCCGTCGTGCAGATTTTGGGTCTGGAAATATGTGCAGATACAATGGTTGGCGACGGTATGATCAGAGGCATCTCAGGAGGACAAAAGAAGCGTGTCACCACAGGTATATGCAATATGCAGTGAAGGAAATAAATGCGCATAATGATGCCCTTTTGATTATGACAGTGAAATCAGATCTCTAAAATCATTGAAATTTAAATAGGCGAGATGCTTGTCGGGCCAGCAAAGGCACTGTTTATGGATGAAATCTCCACCGGTCTGGACAGCTCCACAACGTACCAGATCATCAACTCCCTCAGGCAATCTGTCCACATCCTCGGTGGCACGGCGTTAATCGCGTTGCTTCAGCCCGCGCCTGAAACATACGAGCTCTTTGATGACATTGTTCTGCTCACCGAGGGAAAATCGTGTACCAGGGTCCTCGAGAAAGTGTCCTTGAGTTCTTTGAGGCCGTCGGATTCAGATGCCCTGAGAGGAAAGGCGTTGCAGACTTCTTGCAAGAAGTATGTGATACACAGGAGTTCTCTGTGCTGCATTTTTTTTAAAGAAACTCCCTATGCTACATGTTAGGACTAGGAACTCAAACTTGACATTTTCATTGTGAATTCACAGGTAACATCTAGGAAGGATCAGCACCAGTACTGGTGCCGAAATGACGAGCCATATCGATACATCTCGGTCAATGACTTCACGGAGGCATTCAAAGCATTCCATGTTGGCCGCAAGATGGGCTCAGAGCTCAGGGTGCCGTTTGATCGAACCAGGAACCACCCTGCTGCGCTCACTACTTCCAAGTTCGGTATCAGCAAGATGGAGCTTCTTAAGGCATGCGTCTCTAGGGAGTGGCTGCTGATGAAGAGGAACTCGTTTGTTTACATCTTTAAGATAGTCCAGGTTTGCATCCTGCTTGTTGAAATCTTCCTCAACTTTGAACTCGGATAGTGAAGTCTGATGAATGTTACGTGTTTGTACCAGCTCATAATCCTTGGGACCATCGCAATGACTGTCTTCTTGCGTACGGAGATGCACCGGAACTCAGTCGAGGATGGAGTGATCTACATGGGCGCGATGTTCCTCGGCCTGGTCACGCATTTATTCAATGGATTCGCTGAGCTCGCCATGAGCATTGCAAAGCTGCCCATATTCTACAAGCAGAGGGACCTGCTCTTCTATCCATCATGGGCGTATGGATTGCCTACATGGCTGCTCAAGATCCCGATATCATTTCTGGAGTGTGCCGTATGGATCTGCATGACTTACTATGTCATCGGCTTCGATCCAAACATCGAAAGGTTCTTCCGCCATTACCTGCTGCTTGTGCTCATCAGCCAGATGGCATCGGGTCTCTTCCGGGTTCTTGCTGCATTAGGAAGGGACATGGTTGTTGCAGACACGTTTGGGTCGTTTGCTCAGCTTGTTCTTCTGGTTCTTGGTGGCTTCTTGATAGCTAGAGGTATGTCGAATCTCCCTCTATTCAGCATCTGTTCATGTAGTTTCAACTGTCAAGAACATCATGCCGAGTTCTATTTCTGCAGATAACATCAAGGCATGGTGGATTTGGGGCTACTGGTGCTCCCCTCTGATGTATGCCCAGAACGCCATAGCGGTGAACGAGTTCCTTGGGCATAGCTGGAGGATGGTAATGCAGCGTCTCCTGGACCCTTGATCAGTCGACTTTCAGACAGATAATTTATAAAAATGCCAATCTTTGCACAGGTTGTTGATCCGACAGACAGCAATGACACGCTTGGCGTACAAGTCTTGAAGTCGCGCGGCATCTTTGTCGACCCAAACTGGTACTGGATCGGTGTTGGTGCCTTACTTGGGTACATCATGCTCTTCAATGTACTCTTCATTGTGTTCCTCGACTTGCTTGACCGTGAGTACCTTCTCACCAGCCGTAAAATGCATTGGTTCGCGCATCGTTAATATCTTACGTTGGCGCTGACATCCTTCTTCTATCCACAGCACTTGGAAAGGGCCAAAATGTTGTTTCTGAAGAGGAACTGATGGAGAAGCATGTGAACCGCACTGGAGAAAATGTAGAGTTGCTGCTTCTTGGAAACGATTCCGAGAATTCACCTTCCAATGGTCAGTAGAAATTCTTGCATAGACTGCATCAAGGAACGCATTTCCACCGCTGCATCATTGTGACAAGGGTAACAAATGCAGGAGGAGGAGAAATCACTGGCGCTGACACCAGGGAGAGGGGAATGGCACTTCCATTTACTCCCTTGTCAATCACATTCGACAATATCAGATATTCTGTGGACATGCCTCAGGTAAGCATAACCAAGAAGTTCTATCCCGGGTTCAACACAGCGGCAGCTGGTACTAGTGACAGATACTAATTGTGATGCACAAATCTTTGACAGGAAATGAAAGACAAAGGTATTACTGAAGACCGGCTAGTGCTCCTGAAAGGTGTAAGTGGAGCTTTCAGGCCAGGAGTTCTTACAGCATTGATGGGCGTCAGCGGGGCGGGAAAGACCACTCTGATGGATGTGTTGGCGGGACGGAAAACTGGCGGTTACATTGAAGGAGACATCAACATCTCTGGATACCCGAAGAACCAAGAAACTTTTGCCCGGATTGCTGGTTACTGTGAGCAGAATGATATCCATTCTCCACATGTCACCGTTTATGAATCCCTCGTACTCGGCGTGGCTCCGATTGTCCCCTGATGTAGACTCAGAAGCAAGACAGGTAAGTTGAATGACCTTTGTTCTGCTAGTTCATAAGTAGCTCATCGTAAAATACACACTGCAACTGATCTCTGGAGTACTGAACTGATCCATTTTATGAATTCAGATGTTTGTGGAACAAGTCATGGAACTCGTCGAGCTGACATCATTGAGGGGAGCATTGGTGGGACTGCCAGGAGTGAATGGTTTATCCACCGAACAGCGTAAAAGGCTCACCATTGCTGTTGAGCTTGTTGCCAACCCCTCCATCATATTCATGGATGAACCAACTTCTGGACTGGACGCAAGGGCAGCTGCCATCGTGATGAGGGCGGTCAGAAACACAGTAGACACAGGAAGAACAGTTGTCTGTACCATCCACCAGCCCAGCATCGACATATTTGAAGCTTTTGATGAGGTAAATTGCAGCAAGGACAAGGAAACTGTGTGATCTGTAGAAGTATTGATTGTCTCATGTGAGAACTCACTTGTTATTCTTGAATATTTACAGCTGTTCCTGATGAAACGGGGAGGAGAAGAAATTTATGTCGGCCCCTTGGGACACAACTCATGCCATCTGATCGATTACTTTGAGGTGAGGCTCCTTACTGATCTATTGGACAGAGCAACCGATTTCCAATTTATAGCATGCATGATGAACCTTGCTTGGTGCCCCAAATGCAGGGCATACAAGGTGTGAAGAAAATCAAGGATGGATACAACCCTGCAACCTGGATGTTGGAAGTGACCACCCTAGCTCAGGAAGATGCCTTGGGTGTCAACTTTGCTGAAGTATACATGAATTCTGACCTATACCGGTATGTTGCAGTCTCAGAGCGTTGTTTCTGTATGTTTGTATACTTCTCCATCATTTCACTGATTCAAATGCATCATCAGGAGGAACAAAGCTTTGATAAGTGAACTAAGCACACCTCCACCTGGATCGACAGACCTGTACTTCTCAAAACAGTACGCGCAGTCCTTCTTCACACAATGTGTTGCTTGCCTGTGGAAGCAGCACAAGTCATATTGGAGAAATCCATCATACACTGCAACTAGAATCTTCTTCACGACGGTTATCGCCCTCATCTTTGGCACCATCTTTTTGAACCTAGGACAGAAAGTGTAAGTACCTTCGCTAACAACTCCAGATGAGACACTAATACATAATGACACAGCGTGAGAAAGAAACTTATTTGTACTTCATCTTTCCTTTCAGCGGTAAGAGACAAGACCTGTTCAATTCTTTGGGTTCCATGTACGCAGCAGTTATTTTCATTGGAATTCAGAACGGCCAATGCGTTCAACCTATTGTCGACGTCGAGCGAACAGTTTTTTACCGAGAAAAGGCTGCTGGGATGTACTCTGCTCTACCCTATGCTTTTGCACAGGTATTGCTCGTCGCAGAAGATTTGAAAGAAAAGATAGCACTTTTCTTCCTTCAACATTTTTTTTGAAATAAAATATAATGATTTTAACCATTCAACAGGTTTTCATTGAGATCCCACATCGTCTTCCTGCAGACCATTATTTATGGTCTGATTGTTTACAGCTTGATTGGCTTGGACTGGGCATTTATGAAATTCTTCTGGTACATGTTCTTCATGTTCTTCACTTTCCTGTACTTCACATTTTATGGGATGATGGCGGTCGCTATGACGCCAAACAGTGACATTGCTGCCATAGTGGCAACTGCATTCTATGCGGTATGGAATATCTTTGCCGGCTTCCTAGTCCCCCGATCAGTAAGTGTCCTATGACCGGTTTATTTGTAGTGAACCAACCTCTACATTTTCTCCATACTGTCGATGCTAAACTATATGTGTCTTGTCTGGCTTGCAGAGGATACCAATATGGTGGAGGTGGTACTCATGGGCATGCCCGGTGGCATGGACACTCTACGGGCTTGTTGCCTCACAATATGGAGACATTGCAGACGTTAGGCTGGAGGATGGGGAACAAGTGAACGCTTTCATCCACAGATTCTTTGGATTCAGGCATGATTACGTAGGTTTTATGGCTGTCGGTGTTGTAGGATTCACTGTTCTCTTCGCTTTCGTTTTTGCCTTCTCTATCAAAGTCTTGAACTTCCAAAGAAGATAGAGAGGCTATCTGAAAACAGCTTCAGATCGCTATAGCTAATAGAGTGTTGGCACTTGGCAGTTGGGAACACAGGAAAGTAAGTTTAGAGGCACAAATATTTGGTATCCGTTTCTCATGCAATTAACATATTTCTTAGATCAGCAGTTCAATTATGTATATATACTGTATATTGTAACTATCAGAGAAGGGCCCGTTGTAATTTTGTAAAATTGCCAAAAGTTCAAATATTTTTATGCAAGATTGTCTATCTTTGGTTCAGTTGATACATCATACATGTTCCCTTTGAAAAGTCCATTACCGACTAACATGGCCTAAAAGATGACTTGGCTTGTATAATTCCGAAGAATATTGTGGGAAAACTTAACAAATTTCCAGTGAAAACTAGCTTTGGAAACTGGGTAGTATAATCAAGATTCGTGAATGGTGATGCGCTGTGATTGTGTTCAGCATACGAATTACTCGTTCACAAGTATTCCCTCTGTAAACAAATGTAAGACGTTTTGGCAGTTTAAATATTATCATAGCACTTTCAAAATAGAGCCTTAATGAAACTTAAAGAAGAAGAAACTCGCATTTCAACGACTAACAGGGTGCTGCTATCTGGCTGAATGTATTCACATTTTCAATTGTTGAGGTTCTCAAGTTCAGTTACTATCTTATTTCAACAACTAACAGGGTGGAAAGCTATTGTCTCTCAAATTGTTTTGTTCACTAAGAATCGATAATTTTGGAGCAGCAAACATGATTTCATCATAGCCCTAAGAATTCGAAACAGTAGCGTAAGACTAATGCTTGTAGAATCGATACTAGCTAATGAACTTTTTTTTTTGAACGGTCACGGGGGGAGAGCTTCCCCACCTGAATATATTATCACTCAAAAAGTAGCTAATGAACTCTGAGAACAGGCATCCACTAGTCTGCCAGATTCTGCAGATTTAAGTACGGACTACCTGAAGGAGTGTCGCGGTCCCCTGCAAACCCAATCGATCCCACCGCCGAATCAACATCACGGGCGCAGCAGCACCTCAACCTCGTCTGCTTCAGAGCAAAGCTCCCCCTTCCGGCCCTACCCGGCTCCCCCCCGCGGGCTCCGGCAGCCG
The DNA here is from genome assembly GCA_021605145.1 of Aegilops bicornis. Taxonomy (NCBI): domain Eukaryota; kingdom Viridiplantae; phylum Streptophyta; class Magnoliopsida; order Poales; family Poaceae; genus Aegilops; species Aegilops bicornis. The sequence continues at coordinate 260,384,846 of CM038674.1, read as the reverse complement.
CCGCTCCTAGTCCCCAGGGTGCCTTGAATCCGCGCGAGCCGCCGGGGGAGGTTTTCTTTTTTACAGCGTCATTTCCATTTGAGATAATTGCACATGTTCGTTCCAGCCGGCTGATAACTCGTTGACGTTGGACGCCTCGTTTGCCTGCCGCGTGTCCCCTATTCCATGTTTGAAGAGTGTGTATAGACTGGCTCTGATTCTTGGCCTTGTATGACCAATTCAAGGCCCCAAACCAAGTTGCTTGGATTTTCAACGAGTTTAGCATTTTCTGTAGTTTTCTCGATCAAAAAAGGCTGTTAAATGGTCGGATGTGTCGTAACTTGTACATGGTGTCAGAATTTGTTCAAACCTGAGATCGATGCTTACCATGGGCATATGCCCACCTGGTGGCAAAAGTTAAGGTTATTTTAAGGATATTGAACAACGCCATGTTCAACGAAAGGTCCGTCTAAGAGCACACTGCTTTTCGACATTTTTGAAATGGCCTCAATTTTGCTCCCATGACCTTGTATGACCAACTAAATGCACCATGCCAAGTTGTTTCTGTTTTTGACAAATCTTGTATTTTTAAAAGTTTTCTCGAGCAAAAAAGGGCAATAGATGGTCGGACGTGTCACGACTTGCATACGATGTCGGAAATCGTTCAAGCCTGACATGAATGCCTATCATGGGCATGCCCACCTTCTTGAAAAATTTGAGTCATTTGAAGAATGTCCAAAAATAGACCATGTTCAACCGGGGGTGTTTAGGTAGACTACAAGGCTCCGTCTGAGAGCACGTTATTTTTTGACATACTTGAAATGGCCTTAATTTTTTTCAACAACTTTGTATGACCAATTCAAGGCACTATGTCAAGGTGTTCTGGTTTTTTATAAATTTTGCACTTTCTAGAGTTTTCTCGTTCAAAAAAGACCGATGAATGATCATAAGTGTCGCAACTTGCATACAGTGTCATAAATCGTTCAAACCTGATGTGCATCCCTACAATGGGCATACCCACCTTTTTTTAAAAGTTGGGGCCATTTCAAGGATGACTAAAAATAGACCATGTTGAACAAAGTGTGTTTAAGTAGGTCAGAAGGCTTCGTCTGATAGCACGTTTTAACATTTTTGAAATGACCCTAATTTTTTCATAGCCTTGTATGAGTAGTTCGAATCTCTCTACCAGCGGCATTTTTAAAGGCTTTTTATGAAGCCTATAATCAAGCCAGATTTAGAACCTTTAACGCACCAAACCTACCCCAAAAAAACAAGGATCGATTAACCAACCTCCCGGAAAATTGGGGCAGTTTCCAAAGATCGTTTCAGCCATGTACGCCGGCCCGGCTGATATTAACACAGGTCATGTATCATCATTTTACCTTTTTTTTAGAGAAAATGCCATAGTCCGACTTTATAAATAAAGCCACCAGGCAGAGTAACAACATTCCACAGAGACCATCACCTCATCACGAGCAGAGTATCAACCATGACCAAACCAAGCTAAAGTATAACGTGCATGGCTCCCAGGCCAGTACACGGCGCGCAGGCCGGAGAATCAAAAGACAGTGAAATCAGGGCCAACAACTCCTAGCTGCCGGCTTGAACTGGAGAGAGGGAAGTAGCAGCAGCCCGAATATTGGACATCATGACATCGAACGCATCCCGGTCCTCCTCCTTAGTTAATAATCTCCACTGCTGCAAGAATATGCAAATTTTAAATAAGCAATCAGCAGGTTTAGCAGGAAAGACATGTTCAATGGAAAACTTGTTCCTTGTCGTCCATAGAGTCCAACACACCGCTGCCAATCCCACCCAAAACAATCTTCTCTAGGCCCCAACCAGGTTAGAGGCCAAGAAACGAAGGTCTGAGAAGGAAGAGGGTCTCCAAGAAGCATTCAACCACGATCTGATACAACACCAGAAAAGTTTAGCCAAAACACAGTTAAAGAAAATATGGTTCGTGTCCTCTCTTTGCCCGCATAGAGCGCAGCAATCAGAGCCAGGACCATTACGTTTGCGAATTTGATCACCAGCCGGCAACCGCCCACGAGAGGCTTGCCAAAGGACAATCTTGATCTTTGGAGGGATGCGGGCTCTCCATATCCACTTGAATTTGGAAGTGTTCGAACAAGAAATCAGCTTGCCATATAAGGATTTCACGGAAAAACGGCCAGATGAGGAGTGGGGCCAAGCCACCGAGTCCTCCTCCTCCGAGAGTGTAGGGAAGAAGGCAACAAGGCGCTGCCAGTCGACCAACTCTTCAGGAGATAGAGAACGCCGCAGCTGAAGGTCCCAATTATTGGCAGAGAGCTCAGAGATCGAGATCTCGTGGTCGAGCGATGAGAAAAGTACAGGAAATGAATTCGCCAGCGTGGTCGAGCCGCACCACCAGTCAAGCCAGAATCTAGTGGATCTGCCATTATGCACAACAAATTTGACAAGGCCTTGAAAGATAGGCCTAAGCTTTACAAGATCTTTCCAGAACTGGGAGGCGCTCGTGGCGCGAGCAAACATGGGGCTAGAGGAAGGGACGTATTTAGCTTTGAGAATGTTGTACCAGAGTGATTTATTCGAGGTGGTGGTCATGATCTTCCACCACCATTTGATGATCAGGCACTTGTTCATGACTAAAGTATTAACAATACCTAGCCCCCAAGGCTCTTGGGTCTGCAAATATGGTCCCATCTGACCATGCGATATTTACGCTTGTTATCGTAGCGTTTGATAAAATGAACCTCTATGCTTATCAAACCCAGCGTGTGTACCATCAGTGCGAAGATAGAAACCCATCACAAACATAGGGAGGAAAGAAAGGCAAGCGTTAATCAGAGCAACTTTCCCTGCCTGAGTATTGTATCTGCCCCTCCTGGGCAATGACACGATTGCCAACTTTGGCCACCGTAGGTGCGAAGTCTTTGGCCAGGAGTTTGTCAGAAGAAATAGGCAGGCCAAGATACTTTAGAGGGAAAGAACCAAGAGAATAGTTCAGCAAGTGGGCTACACGCAAGGCCTTGGTCTCCGAAACTCCAGTAACGATCACTTCACTTTTGGGGAAGTTAATTTTTAAGCCCGAGAAACTTGAGATGGGAGAGGCACGCTTCATTAAGTTCCACCATAATAATCGTATCATCGGTGCACTGAAGATGAGTAATCCCTTGAGGGACGAGATGTGAGCTCACCGGAGTGATATGTCCAGCCACTGTGCTCTGGACAAAATATTAGAGAGAGCATCATAGCGAAGTTAAAAAGGATGGGGGAGGCCGGGTCTCCTTGCCTGAGGCCTCTAGAATTCTTGAAGAAGTTGCTAACCTTCCCATTGACAAAGATAGCAGTGTGGCCCCCTAAGATCATCTGCATAATTCTATGGACAACGCCTCCATCAAAGCCCTTGGACAGAAGAACTTGTCTTAAGAAGCCCCAGCTCACAGAATCATAGGCCTTCTCAAAGTCCAACTTAAGAATAACTGCCTTGCTGCCTGATTTGTGGATATCATTGATGATCTCATGCAGGCAGAGGACCCCATCAAGGATAAAATGACCTTTGACAAAGGCAGATTGAGTAGGAGAAAGGGTGCGGTGAGCCACTGGTGTAAGGCGAGTAGCCAAACATTTGGCAGGGAACTTGGCAAAATCATTAATCAGAGCAATGGGCCTAAACTGGGAAATGAGCTCCGCACCCTTGACTTTAGGAATGAGAGAGATCACGGCATAACTGAGTCTAGAGATGTCCACCGTACCCAAACAGAACCCTTGGATAATCGCACAAATAAGCGCTTTAAGCTAAGGCCAAAAGGTTTTAAAGAAAGGGATAGAGAAGCCATCCGAGCCAGAAGCAGAGTTAGCATTAGCTTTATTGATAGACATGAAAATTTCCTCTTCAGAAAAAGGGAGCATAAGAGCATAATTCTCATCCGAAGACACCCGGTCCCCGTGGTTCCAGAAAGAAGAGGAAATTCTAAACCCCAGGTCAGGTTTGGCAGATAGGAGGGAAGAGAAGAAATCGACTACATGGTTCATGATAATGCCTTGAAATTTTACCCCATTGATCATCAGGCTGTCTATCGTGCATCTACGACGCCTCCCATTAGCAATAGCAAAGAAATAAGCACTAGGAGAATCTCCTTTAAGCATCCAATTGATAGTACCCCTTTGGCGCTAGTAAATTTCAGCAAGGCGATGCAACTGCACCAAAGTCTCCTCAAGAGAGAAACGCAGAACCCATTCTGAATCAGAGAGTCCAGAAGTATCAACACTAAGGTCTAAAGCATCAATTTGAGTCGAAAGGAGGGCCTTCTCTCTGCGGACCTGCGCCGCGTGGTTACGAGACCAGCCACGCAGGAATTTGCGCAAGGAATAGGAGCAATGATGCCAGTCATCCAATGGGCCAAAGGAGCGACGAACTGTCAATAGCGTATCTGAAATTTTAGATGAGAGGAGGTCACAAAAACCATCGATCAGCAACCAGGAGGCGTCAAACTAGAACCGAGGAGGGGTGGGGGAGCGTTGAAGCCCAACATCAAGAATGAGCGGGGCGTGATCCGAGCCTACAATTGTTGGGGAACGTAGTAATTTCAAAATTTTCCTACGCACACGCAAGACCATGGTGATGGCATAGCAACGAGAGGGGAGAGTGACTGTCCACGTACCCTCGTGAGACCGTGGCGAAGCGTTATAACAACGCGGTTGATGTAGTCGTGCGTCTTCACGATCCGACCGATCCAAGTACCGAACGTCACGGCACCTCCGTGTTCAAAGACACGCTCACCGATGACGATCCCGGGCTCCGGTCCAAAGAAAGCGTCGGGGATGAGTTCCGTCAACCTGACGGCGTGGTGGCGATGATGATGCTCCACCGACGCAGGGCTTCGCCTAAGCTCCGCTGACGATATGACTTCACCGGCGCAGGCTTCGCCTAAGCTCATGACGATATGACGAAGTGGAATATGGTGGAGGGGGCACCAGACACGGCTAAGGAACGATCCGTAGATCAACTTGTGTGTCATGGGGTGCCCCTTGCCCCGTATATAAAGGAGCAAGGGGGTGCGGCCAGCCCAAGGGGGGCGCGCCTGGAGGAGTCCTACACCCATCGGGGGTAGGACTCCCCCCCCTTTTCCTAGTTGGAGTAGGCGTGGGGAAGGGGGAAGAGGGAAGGGGCGCCCCTCTCCTTGTCCTATTCGGACTAGAGGGGGAGGCGCGGCCTGCCTGGCGGCCCTTTCCTCTTCTCCCTATGGCCCATCAAGGCCCATAGACCCCGGGGTTCGATAACCCCGGTGTTCGGTAACTTTCTGTTTTCATTGGAACCTTTCGAAGTCCAAACATAGGCTTCCAATATATCAATCTTTATGTCTCGATCATTTGAGACTCCTCGTCATGTCCGTGATCACATCCGGGACTCGAACAACCTTGGTACATCAATACTTATAAACTCATAATGAGCATCGCCGAAGCGTTAAGCGTCACGGACCCTACGGGTTCGAGAACTATGTAGACATGACCTAGAACCATTCTCGGTCAATAACCAATAGCGGAACACGGATGCCCATATTGGTTCCTACATATTCTCTGAAGATCTTTATTGGTCAAACCGCATAACGACATCGTTGTTCCCTTTGTCATCGGTATGTTACTTACCCGAGATTCGATCGTCGGTATCCAATACCTAGTTCAATCTAGATTGCGGTAGAATCTCTTTACTCGTTAAGTAATACATCATCTCACAACTAACTCATTAGTTGCAATGCTTGCAAGGCTCATGTGATGTGTATTACCGAGAAGGCCGAAGATACCTCTCGACAATCGGAGTGACAAAACCTAATCTTGATTCATGCCAACTCAACATATACTTTTGGAGACACACAGAGTACCTTTATAATCACCCGATTACGTTGTGACGTTTGGTAGCACACAAAGTGTTCCTCCGATGGCAGGAGTTGCATAATCTCATAGTTTGCAGGAACTTTGTATAAGTCATGAAGAAAGCATAAGCAACATACTAAGCGATCAAGTGCTAAGCTAACGGAATGGGTCAAGTCAATCACATCATTCTCCTAATGATGTGATCCCGTTAATCAAATGACAACTCATGTCTATGGTTAGGAAACACAACCATCTTTGATTTAACGAGCTAGTAAAGTAGAGGCATACTAGTGACACTCTGTTTGTCTACGTATTCACACATGTATTATGTTTCCGGTTAATACAATTCTAGCATGAATAATAAACATTTATCATGATATAAGGAAATAAATAATAACTTTATTATTGCCTCTAGGGCATATTTCCTTCAACAATGGCCTTGGCCTTGAAAATAGATAAAGGAAAAAGGGAGTCCCAGTTCGGGCACACAAAGACACGATCTAATACAGAGCGAATAGGGGAGACCTGATGGTTAGTCCAAGTGAACCTAGATCCCACCCTGGTGAAGGAAATATGCCCTAGAGGCAATAATAAAGTTATTATTTATTTCCTTATTTCATGATAAATGTTTAATATTCATGCTAGAATTGTAGTAACCGGAAACATAATACATGTGTGAATACATAGACAAACATAGTGTCACTAGTATGCCTCTACTTGACTAGCTCATTGATCAAAGATGGTTATGTTTCCTAACCATAGACATGTGTTGTCATTTGATTAATGAGATCACATCATTAGGAGAATGATGTGATTGACTTGACTCATTCCGTTAGCTTAGCACTTGATCGTTTAGTATGTTGCTATTGCTTTCTTCATGACTTATACATGTTCCTACAACTATGAGATTATGCAACTCCTGCTTTTGGAGGAACACTTTATGTGCTACCAAACGTCACAACGAATCGGGTGATTATAAAGGAGTACCAGGTGTCTCCAAAGGTACATGTTGGGTTGGCGATTTCGAGATTAGGTTTTGTCACTCCGATTGCCTGGAGAGGTATCTCGGCCTCTCGGTAATGCACATCACATAAGCCTTGCAAGCATTGCAACTAATGAGTTAGTTGTGAGATGATGTATTACGAACGAGTAAAGAGACTTGCCAAGAACGAGATTGAACTAGGTATTGATACCGACGATCAATCTCGGCAAGTAACATACCGATGACAAAGGGAACAACGATGTTGTTATGCGGTTCGACCGATAAAGATCTTCAGAATATGTAGGAGCCAATATGAGCATCCGTGTTCCGCCATTGGTTATTGACCGGAGATGTGTCTCGTCATGTCTACATTGTTCTCGAACCGTAGGGTCCGTGACGCTTAACGCTTTCAATGACAGCTTATATTATGAGTTTATGAGTTTTGATGTACCGGAGGAGTTCGAGTCCCGGATGAGATCGGGGACATGACGAGGAGTCTCGAAATGGTCGAGATGTAAAGATCGATATATTGACGACTATATTTGGACATCGGAAAGGTTCCAATGATTCGGTATTTTCGGGAGTACCGGGAGTTACGGAATTCGTATTGGGCCTTAATGGGCCATACGGGAAAGGAGAGAAAGGCCTCAAAAGGTGGACGCACCCCTCCCCATTGGCTAGTCCGAATTGGACTAGGGAGGGGGGCGCCCCTTCCTTCCTTCTCCTTTTCCCTTCCCTTTCCTTCTCTTCTACTCTTACTACTTGGAAGGGCTTCTAGTTCTACTAGGAAAGGGGGAATCCTACACCCGGTGGGAGTAGGACTCCCCTAGGGCACGCCATAGAGAGGGCTGGCCCTCCCCCTCCTCCACTCCTTTATATATGGGGGCAGGGGGCACCCCATGGACACACAAGTTGATCTTCGTGATCGTTCCTTAGCCGTGTGCGGTGCCCCCCTCCACCATATTCCACCTCGATCATATTGTAGCGGTGCTTGGGCGAAGCCCTGCTACGGTAGAACATCAAGATCGTCACCACGCCGTCGTGCTGACGAAACTCCTCCCCGACGCTTTGCTGGATCGGAGCCCGGGGATCGTCATCGAGCTGAACGTGTGCCAAGAACTCGAGGTGCCGGAGTAACGGTGCTTGGATCGGTTGGATCGGGAAGACGTACGACTACTTCCTCTACGTTGCGTCAACGCTTCCGCTTCGGTCTACGAGTGCGTAGACAACACTCTCCCTCTCGTTGCTATGCATCACCATGATCTTGCGTGTGCGTAGGAATTTTTTGAAATTACTACGTTCCCCAACGATGGCATCCGAGCCAGGTTTTATGCTTAGATGTTATATGCACGAGTAGAACACAAGTGAGTTGTGGGCGATACAAGTCATCTTGCTTACCAAGACATGTCATACTTTGGTTCGGGCGGTATTGTTGGATGAAGCGGCCGGACCGACATTACGCCAGACGCTTACGCGAGACTGGTTCTACCGACGTGCTTTGCACACAGGTGGCTGGCGGGTGTCAGTTTCTCCAACTTTAGTTGAACCGAGTGTGGCTAGGCGGTCCTTGCGAAGGTTAAAACAACACTAACTTGACGAACTATCGTTGTGGTTATGATGCGTAGGTAAGAACGGTTCTTGCTAAGCCCGTAGCAGCCACGTAAAACTTGCAACAACAAAGTAGAGGACGTCTAACTTGTTTTTGCAGGGCATGTTGTAATGTGATATGGTCAAGACGTGATGCTATATTTTATTGTATGAGATGATCATGTTACGTAATCGAGTTATCGGTTGGCGCGGAGCCATATGGTTGTCGCTTATTGTATGAAATGCAAACGCCTGTAATTGCTTTACTTTATCACTAAGCGGTAGCGCTTAGTCGTAGAAGCAATAGTTGGCGAGACGACAACGATGCTACGATGGAGATCAAGGTGTCGCGCCGGTGTCGATGGTGATCATGACGGTGCTCTGGAGATGGAGATCACAAGCACAAGATGATGATGGCCATATCATATCACTTATATTGATTGCATGTGATGTTTATCCTTTATGCATCTTATCTTGCTTTGATTGACGGTAGCATTTTAAGGTGATCTCTCACTAATTATCATGAAGTGTTCTCCACGAGTATGCACCGTTGCCAAAGTTCGTCGTGCCCGGACACCACGTGATGATCGGGTGTGATAAGCTCTCGTCCATCTACAACGGGTGCAAGCCAGTTTTGCACACGCGGAATACTCAGGTTAAACTTGACGAGCCTAGCATATGCAGATATGGCCTCGGAACACGGAGACCGAAAGGTCGAGCGTGAATCATATAGTAGATATGATCAACATATTGATGTTCACCGTTGAAACTACTCCATCTCACGTGACGATCGGACATGGTGTAGTTGATATGGATCACGTAATCACTTAGAAGATTAGAGGTATGTCTATCTAAGTGGGAGTTCTTAAGTAATATGATTAATTGAACTTTAATTTATCATGAACTTAGTCCTGGTAGTATTTTGCAAATTATGTTGTAGATCAATAGCTCGTGTTGTTGCTTTCCTATGTTATTGCTTCCCTATGTTTTTATATGTGTTCCTAGAGAAAATTGTATTGAAAAATGTTAGTAGCAATGATGCGGATTGGATCCGTGATCTGAGGTTTATCCTCATTGCTGCCTGTAAGAATTATGTCCTTAATGCACCGCTAGGTAGCGGACCTATTGCGAGAGCAAATGGGGCGTTATGAACGTTTGGCTAGCTCAATATGATGACTACTTGATAGTTTAGTGCACCAGACTTAACGGCTTAGAATCGGGACTTCAAAGACGTTTTGAACGTCATGGACCATAAGAGATGTTCCAGGAGTTGAAGTTAATATTTCAAGCAAATACCCGAGTTGAGAGATATGAAGTCTCCAACAAGTTCTATAGCTAAAAGATGGAGGAGAATCGCTCAACTAGTGAGCATGTGCTCAGATTATGCAGGTACTTCAATCGCTTGAATCAAGTGGGAGTTAATCTTCCAGATAAGATAGTGATTGACAGAATTCTCTAGTCACCATCACTGAGTTACTAGAACTTCGTGATGAACTATAGTATGCAAGGGATGATGAAAGCGATTCCCGAGCTCTTCGTGATGTTGAAATCGACGAAGGTAGAAATCAAGAAAGAGCATCAAGTGTTGATGATTGACAAGACCACTAGTTTCAAGAAAAGGGCAAAGGGAAAGAAAGGGAAACTTCAAGTAGAATGGCAAACAAGTTGTCACTCCCGTGAAGAAGACCAAAGCTGGACCAAAGTCTAAAACCGAGTGCTTACCTTTGCAAAGGAAATGGTCACTTGAGCGGAAATGCCACGAATATTTGGTGGATAAGAAGGATGGCAAAGTGAACAAGAGTATATTTGATATACTGAGTTATTGATGTGTGCCTTACTAGTGTTTATAGTAGCCCCTGAGTATTTGATACTTGATTGGTTGCTAAGATTAGTAACTTCGAAGCAGGAGTTACAGAATAAACAGAGACTAGTTGAAGGGGAAGTGACGGTGAGTGTTGGAAGTAGTTCCAAGATTGATATGATCATCATCGCACACTCCCTATACTTTCGGGATTAGTGTTAAACCTAAATAAATGTTATTTGGCGTTATGCGTTGAGCATGAATATGATTTGATCATGTTTATTGCAATACGGTTATTCATGTAAGTTAGAGAATAATTATTGTTACATTTACATGAATAAAACCTTCTATGGTCATACACCCAATGAAAATGGTTTGTTGGATCTCGATCGTGTGATACACATATTCATAATATTGAAACCAAAAGATGTAAAGTTAATAATGATAGTGCAACTTATTTGTGGCAATCGCCATTTAGGTCATATTGGTGTAAAGCGCATGAAGAACTCCATCTTGATGGGCTTTTGGAATCACTTGATTATGAATCACTTGGTACTTATGAACCGTGCCTCATGGGCAAGATGACTAAAACGCCGTTCTACTGGAACTATGGAGCAAGCAACTGATTTGTTGGAAATCATACATACCGATGTTTGTGGTCCAATGAATGTTGAGGCTCATGGCGGTATCGTTATTTTCTCACCTTCACAGATGATTTGAGCAGATATGGGTATATCTACTTGATGAAACATAAGTCTGAAACATTTGAAAAGTTCAAAGAACTTCAGAGTGAAGTGGAAAATCATCGTAACAGGAAAAATAAAGTTTCTGCGATCTGATCATGGAGATGAATATTTAGTTACGAGTTTGGTCTTCAATTAAAACATTGTGGAATAGTTTCACAGCTCACGCCACCTGGAACACCACAACGTTATGGTGTGTCCGAACGTCGCAACCGCACTTTATTTGATATGGTGCGATCAATGATATCTCTTACCGATTTACCAATATCGTTTTGGGGTTATGCATTAGAGACAGCTGCATTCACGTTAAATAGGGCACCATCTAAATCCGTTGAGATGACACCTTATGAACCGTGGTTTGGCAAGAAACCCAAGTTGTTGTTTCTTAAAGTTTGGGGTTGCGATGCTTATGTGAAAAAAATTCATCCTGATAAACTCAAACCCAAATCGGAGAAATGCGTCTTCATAGAATACCCAAAGGAAATTGTTGGGTACACCTTCTATCATAGATCCGAAGGCAAGATATTCGTTGCTAAAAATGGATCCTTTCTAGAGAAGGAGTTTCTCTCGAAAGAAGTGAGTGGGAGGAAAGTAGAACTTGATGAGGTAACTGTACCTTCTCCCGAATTGGAAAATAGTTCATCACAGAAATCAGTTCCAGTGATGTCTACACCAATTAGTGAGGAAGCTAATGATGATGATCATGAAACTTCAGATCAAATTACTTCAGAACCTCGTAGGTCTTCCAGAGTACAGTCCGCACCAGAGTGGTACGGTAATCCTGTTCTGAAAGTCATGTTACTAGACCATGATAAACCTACGAACTATGAGGAAGCGATGATGAGCCCAGATTCCACAAAATGGCTGGAGGCCATGAAATCTGAGATAGGATCCATGTATGAGAACAAAGTGTGGACTTTGGTGGACTTGCCCGTTGATCGTCAAACCATAAGAAATAAATGGATCTTCAAGAGGAAGACGGACATTGATAGTAGTGTTACTATCTACAAAGCTCGACTTGTCGCAAAAAGGTTTTTGACAAGTTCAAGGTGTTGACTACAATGAGATTTTCTCAACTGTAGCGATGCTTAAGTCTGTCCAAATAATGTTAGCAATTGCCACATTTTATGAAATCTGGCAAATGGATGTCAAAACTGCATTCCTTAATAGTTTTCTTAAAGAAGAGTTATATATGATGCAAACAGAAGGTTTTGTCAATCCTAAAGGTGCTAACAAAATGTGCAAGCTCCAGCAATCCATCTATGGACTGGTGCAAACATCTCGGAGTTGGAATATATGCTTTGATAAGTTGATCAAAGCATATAGTTTTATACAGACTTACGGTGAATCCTGTATTTACAAGAAAGTGAGTGGGAGCACTACAAACATTTACGATAAGTATATGTGAATGACATATTGTTGATCGGAAATAATGTAGAATTTTTCCGGAAAGCATAAAGGAGTATTTGAAAGGAGTTTTTCAAAGAAAGACCTCGGTGAAGCTGCTTACATATTGAGCATCAAGATCTATAGAGATAGATCAAGACGCTTGATAAGTTTTTCAATGAGTACATACCTTGACAAGATTTTGAAGTAGTTCAAAATGGAACAGTCAAAGAAAGAGTTCTTGCCTGTGTTACAAGGTGTGAAATTGAGTAAGACTCAAAGCCTGACCACGACAGAAGATAGAAAGAGAATGAAAGTCATCCCCTATGCCTCAGCCATAGGTTCTATAAAGTATGACATGTTGTGTGCCAGATCTATTGCATACCCTACCACTAAGTTTGGCAAGGGAGTGCAATAGTGATCTAAGAGTAGATCAATGTACAGCGGTCAAAATTATCCTTAGTGGAATAAGGATATGTTTCTCGATTATGGAAGTGACAAAAGGTTAAGTAAAGGGTTACATCGATGCAAATTTTGACACTAATCTAGATGACTCTAAGTCTCGGTCTAGATACATATTGAAAGTGGGAGCAATTAGCTAGAGTAGCTCTGTACAGAGCATTGTAGACATAGAAATTTGCAAAATACTTACGGCTCTGAATGTGCAGACCCGTTGACTAAACTTCTCTCACAAACAAAACATGATCACACCTTAGTACTATTTGGGTGTTAATCACATAGCGATGTGAACTAGATTATTGACTCTAGTAAACCCTTTGGGTGTTGGTCACATGATGATGTGAACTATGGGTGTTAATCACATGGTGATGTGAACTATTGATGTTAAATCACATGGCGATGTGAACTAGATTATTGACTCTAGTGCAAGTGGGAGACTGAAGGAAATATGCCCTAGAGGCAATAATAAAGTTATTAATTATTTCCTTATTTCATCATAAATGTTTATTATTCATGCTAGAATTGTATTAACCGGAAACATAATACATGTGTGAATACATAGACAAACATAGTGTCACTAGTATGCCTCTACTTGACTAGCTCATTGATCAAAGATGGTTATGTTTCCTAACCATAGACATGTGTTGTCATTTGATTAATGAGATCACATCATTAGGAGAATGATGTGATTGACTTGACCCATTCCGTTAGCTTAGCACTTGATCGCTTTAGTATGTTGCTATTGCTTTCTTCATGACTTATACATGTTCCTACAACTATGAGATTATGCAACTCCGTTTACCGGAGGAACACTTTGAGTGCTACCAAACGTCACAACGTGAATCGGGTGATTATAAAGGAGTACTACAGGTGTCTCCAAAGGTACATGTTGGGTTGGCGTATTTCGAGATTAGGTTTTGTCACTCCGATTGCCTGGAGAGGTATCTCTGGCCCTCTCGGTAATGCACATCACATAAGCCTAGCAAGCATTGCAACTAATGAGTTAGTTGTGAGATGATGTATTACGTAGCAGTAAAGAGACTTGCGATAATCTAGATTGAACTAGGTATTGGATACCGATGATCGAATCTTGGGCAAGTAACATACCGATGACAAAGGGAACAACGTATGTTGTTATGCGGTTTGACTGATAAAGATCTTCCGAGAATATGTAGGAGCCAATATGAGCATCCAGGTTCTGCTATTGGTTATTGACCGGAGATGTGTCTCGGTCATGTCTACATTGTTCTCGAACCATAGGGTCCGCACGCTTAACGTTTCAATGATAGTTATATTATGAGTTTATGAGTTTTGATGTACCGAAGGAGTTCGGAGTCCCGGATGAGATCGGGGACATGACGAGGAGTCTCGAAATGGTTGAGATGTAAAGATCGATATATTGGACGACTATATTCGAACATCGGAAAGGTTCCGAATGATTCGGGTATTTTCGGGAGTACCGGGGAGTTACTGGAATTCATATTGGGCCTTGATGGGCCATACGGGAAAGGAGAGAAAGGCCTCAAAAGGTGGCCACACCCCTCCCCATTGGCTAGTCCGAATTGGACTAGGGAGGGGGGGCGCCCCCTTCCTTCCTTCTCCTTTTCCCTTCCCTTTCCTTCTCTTCTACTCTTACTACTTGGAAGGGCTTCTAGTTCTACTAGGAAAGGGGGAATCCTACTCCCGGTGGGAGTAGGACTCCCCTAGGGCATGCCATAGAGAGGGCCGGCCCTCCCCCTCCTCCACTCCTTTATATACGGGGGCAGGGGGCACCCCATGGACACACAAGTTGATCTTCGTGATCGTTCCTTAGCCGTGTGCGGTGCCCCCCTCCACCATACTCCACCTCGATCATATTGTAGCAGTGCTTAGGCGAAGCCCTGCGACGGTAGAACATCAAGATCGTCACCACGCCGTCGTCTTGTGGAACTCCTCCCCGACGCTTTGCTGGATCGGAGCCCGGGGATCGTCATCGAGCTTAACGTGTGCCAAGAACTCGGAGGTGCCGGAGTAACGGTGCTTGGATCGGTTGGATCGGGAAGACGTACGACTAATTCCTCTACGTTGCGTCAACGCTTCCTCTTCGGTCTACGAGGGTACGTAGACAACACTCTCCCCTCTCGTTGCTATGCATCACCATGATCTTGCGTGTGCGTAGGAATTTTTTTTGAAATTACTACGTTCGCCAACACCTGGGTATCTCATGAAGGGCGCAGGTAATGATGAAATCATTGAAAGCGTTATATAGCGGCCAGGAAAAGTTGTTGGTGTTCTTATCAGTCGGGTAGCGAAGCAAATTAAAATCACCACTAATGAGGAGGGCTAGGGTGCAAGATTCCACCTTAATAGAGATCTCATCCAGGAATAGGGGGGAGGGAATGATCGGCCGGGTCTTATACCACCATGGCCTCCCAAAGCACGTTTAGTTGGCGGTGATACAAAACAGTACTAGCCCAAAAAATCCCATGATCGAAGGCTACAAAGTCAAAAACTTCACATTTAGAACCAATCAGGATGCCTACCGAGTGACCCGAGGAGGGGAGAAAATTCCAATCAAATCTATCAGCCCCCACAACTGCAGCAAGCTCGTGGGGAGAGAAAGGAGTCTTAAAGGTCTCGACAAGGCCAACCAGATCAATATTATCACCCCTTACGACATCTTTGAGTTGGTCCCGGCGCCCCTGAGCGTCGAAACCCCTCACATTACAAAATAAGGCTCTCGTTTGAAAGACAGATTTTTAATACGGAGACTCGACCTGCAGGGTGCCAAGCAGGATTTAGCGCGTTTAGGGGCACCCTTCTTCACAAAGACCCGGGGAGCAGCATCTTTGACTGCCTCCCCCCTCCCGAGCCCACTTCAGCCACAACCGAAGGGGTGGGAGGAGCTGGAGCAAGCTCTTTTGCTTTGGCAATAGAAGCCTGGGCCACTGATACGTCCATTATGCATCATGCTTTTATATCGATATTTATTGCATTATGGGCTGTTATTACACAATGTCACAATACTTATGCCTATTTTCTCTTATTTTACAAGGTTTACATAAGGAGGGACAATGCCGTCAAATTTGGAATTACGAAATTTGGAAAAGGAGCAAATATTAGAGACCTATTCTGCACAACTCCAAAAGTCCTGAAACTCCATGAAAGTTATTTTTGGAAATAATAAAAAATACTGAGCGAAAGAAATACGTCAGGGGGGCCTTCACCTGTCCATGAGGGTGGGGGGCGCGCCCTACCCCCTGGGTGCGCCCCCTGCCTCATGGGCCCCCCTGTTGGCCCTCTGGTGGCCATCTTCTGCTATATGAAGTCTTTCGTCCGAAGAAAAATCATAAGCAAGCTTTCGGGACGAGACTCCGCCGCCATGAGGCAGAACCTTGGTGGAACCAATCTAGGGCTCCGGCAGAGCTGTTCTGCCGGGACACTTCCCTCCGGGAGGGGTAAATCATCGCCATTGTCATCACCAACGCTCCTCTCATCAGGAGAGGGCAATCTCCATCAACATCTTCACCATCACCATCTCCTCTCAAACCCTAGTTCATCTCTTGTATCCAATTCTTGTCTCTAAGTCTGGGATTGGTACCTGCAGGTTGCTAATAGTGTTGATTACTCCTTGTAGTTGATGCTAATTGGTTTATTTGGTGGAAGATCACATGTTCATATCCTATATGCATATTAATACTCATCTGATTATGAACATGAATATGCTTTGTGAGTAGTTACGTTTGTTCATGAGGACATGGGAGAAGTCTCGCTATTAGTAGTCATGTGAATTTGGTATTCGTTCGATATTTTGATGAGATGTATGTTGTCTATCCTCTAGTGGTGTTATGTGAACGTCGACTACATAACACTTCACCACTATTTGGGCCTAGAGGAAGGCATTGAGAATTAATAAGTAGATGATGGGTTGCTAGAGTGACAGAAGTTTAAACCCTAGTTTATGCGTTGCTTCGTAAGGGGCAGATTTGGATCCATATGTTTCATGCTATGGTTAAGTTTACCTTAATACTTTTGTTGTAGTTGCAGATGCTCGCAATAGAGGTTAATCATAAGTGGGATGCTTGTCCAAGTAAGGGCAGCACCCAAGCACCGGTCCACCCACATATCAAATTATCAAAGTACCGAACGTGAATCATATGAACTGATGAAAACTAGCTTGACGATAATTCCCATGTGTCCTCGGAGCGCTTTCCTTCATATAAGAGTTTGTCCAGGCTTTTCCTTTGCTACAAAAAGGATTGGGCCACCTTGCTGCACTTTATTTACTTTTTGTTACTTGTTGCTCGTTACAAATTATCTTATCACAAAACTATCTGTTACCTATAATTTCAGTGCTTGCAGAGAATACTTTGCTGAAAACCGCTTATCATTTCATACGCTCCTCGTTGGGTTTGACACTCTTACTTATCGAAAGGACTACGATAGATCCCCTATACTTATGGGTCATCAAGACTCTTTTACGGCGCCGTTGCGGGGAGTGAAGCGCCTTTGGTAGGTGGAATTTGGTAAGGAAAAATTTATATAGTGTGCTGAAATTTCTTGTCACTTGTTACTATGGAAAGTAATCCTCTGAGGGGCTTGTTCGGGGTATCTTCACCTGATCGAGAGCAAAGAGTTGCTCCTCAACCTACTGAACCTACTGAAAATGAAAATGTCTACTTTGAAATACCTTCGGGTATGTTAGAAAAACTGCTAGCTAATCCTTTTGCAGGAGATGGAACAATGCACCCTGATGAGCACCTAATCTATGTGGATGAAGTTTGTGGATTATTTAAGCTTGCACGTACACCCGATGATGTTATTAAGAAGAAGGTCTTCCCTTTATCTTTGAAGGGAGATGCATTGACATGGTATAGGCTATGTGATGATACGGGGTCATGGAAGTACAAACGATTGAAATTGGAATTTCATCAGAAGTTTTATCCTATGCATCTTGTTCATCGTGAACGCAATTATATATATAAATTTTGGCCTCGCGAAGGAGAAAGCATCGCTCAAGCTTGGGGGAGGCTTAAATCAATGTTATATTCATGCCCCAATCATGAGCTCCTAAGAGAAATAATTATTCAAAGTTTTTATGCTCGGCTTTCTGAAATTTACTGTCACTTGTTACTTTGGAAAGTAATCCTCTAAGGGGCTTGTTCGGGGTATCTTCACCCCGACCAGTAGAGCAAAGAGTTGCTCCTCAACCTTCTGAACCTATTGAAAATGAAAATATTCCTTTTGAAGTTCCTTCGGGTATGATGGAAAAACTGCTAGCTAATGCTTTTACAGGAGATGGAACAAAGCATCCTGATGAACATCTACTCTATGTGGATGAAGTTTTTGGATTATTTAAGCTTGCAGGTATACCCGATGGTGTTGTTAAGAAGAAGGTCTTCCCTTTATCTTTGAAGGGAGATGCATCGACATGGTATAGGCTATGTGATGATACGGGATCATGGAACTATAAACGAATGAAGCTGGAATTTCATCAAAAGTATTATCCTATGCATCTTGTTCATCGTGATCGAAATTATATATATATAATTTTTGGCCTCGCGAAGGAGAAAGCATCGCTCAAGCTTGGGGGAGGCTTAAATCAATGTTATATTCATGCCCCAATCATGAGCTCCCAAGAGAAATAATTCTTCAAAGTTTTTATGCTCGGCTTTCTGAAAATAATCGCATCATGCTCGATACTTCTTGTGCTGGCTCTTTTATGATGAAGACTATTGAATTCAAATGGAATTTATTGGATAGAATTAAACGCAACTCTGAAGATTGGGATCTCGACGAAGGTAAGGAGTCAGGTATGACACATAAGTTTGATTGTGTTAAATCTTTTATGGATACCGATGTTTTCTGTAAATTTAGCACTAAATATGGACTTGACTCTAAGATAGTAGCTTCTTTCTGTGAATCTTTTGTTACTTATGTTGATCACCCCAAGGAGAAGTGGTTTAAATATCATCCTCCCATAGAAGTAAAAGTAGCTGCACCTACTAAAGTTGAAGAAAAGACTGTCACTTATAATGATCCTATTGTTCAACTGTGGTTCGTAAAAGTAATATTAGAACTTATACACCTCCTGAGCAAGTTAAAGTAGAACATAATATTGCTATTGTTAAAGATCTCTTGTCTGATAATATTGATGGGCATATTATTCATTTTTGCGGTGAAACCGCTAGAATTGCCAAACCTTGTGCTAAAGATAAACATAGACCTGTGGTAGGCGTGCATGTTATTTCTGTTAAAATAGGAGATCATTGTTATCATGGCTTATGTGATATGGGTGCTAGTGCTAGTGTTATACCGCATACTTTATATGAATAAATTAAGCATGAAATTGCACCTGCTGAGTTAGAAGGTATTGATGTTACAATTAAACTTGCCAATAGAGATACTATATCCGCCATGGGAATTGTTAGAGATGTTGAAGTCTTGTGTGGGAAAACTAAATATCCTACTGATTTTCTTGTTCTTGGTTCCCCACAAGATAGCTTTTGTCCCATTATATTTGGTAGACCCTTCTTGAATACTGTCAATGCTAGAATATACTGCGAAAAGAATGTTGTTACTATAGGTTTGGGTGATATGTCTCATGAGTTTAATTTCTCTAAATTTAGTAGACAACACCGTGAAGAAGAATTCCCTAGTAAGGATGAAATTATTGGTCTTGCTTCTATTGTCGTACCTCCTAGTGATCCTTTAGAACAATATTTGCTAGACCATGAAAATGATATGTTTATGAATTAAAGAAGGGAAATAGATGAAGTATTCTTTAAACAGAACCTATTCTCGAAACAAAATTACTTTGTTGAAATCCTAGGGGATCCCCTCCACCCAAGGGTGATCCTGTTTGAGCTTAAACCGTTGCTGACGATACTCTTAAATATGCTTATCTTGATGAAAAGAAGATATATCCTGTTATTATTAGTGCTAACCTTTCAGAGCATGAAGAAGAGAGATTATTGAAAACTCTAAAGAAGCACCGTGCTGCTATTGGATATACTCTTGATGATCTTAAGGGCATTAGTCCCACTCTATGTCAACATAAAATAAATTTGGAAGAAGATGCTAAACCAGTTCGTGATCATCAACGACGGTTGAATCCTAAGATGAAAGAAGTGGTAAGAAAAGAAATACTAAAGCTTCTGGAGGCAGGTATAATTTATCCCGTTGTTGATAGTTAGTGGGTAAGTCCTGTCCATTGTGTCCCTAAGAAGGGAGGTGTTACTGTTGTTCCTAATAATAAATATGAATTGATTCCGCAAATAATTATTACAGGTTATAGGATGGTAATTGATTTCCGCAAATTAAATAAGGCTACTAAGAAAGATCATTACCCCTTACCTTTTATCGATCAAATGCTAGAAAGATTATGCAAACATACACAGTATTGCTTTCTAGATGGTTATTCTGGTTTCTCTCAAATACCTGTTTTGGCTAAGGATCAACCAAAGACTACTTTTACATGCCCTTTTGGTACTTTTGCTTATAGACGTATGCCTTTTGGTTTATGTAATGCACCTGCTACCTTTCAAAGATGCATGATGGCTATATTCTCGACTTTTGTGAAAAGATTTGTGAGGTTTTCATGGGCGACTTTTTCCGTCTATGGATCTTCTTTTCATGATTGCTTGAGCAATCTTGATCGAGTTTTGCAGAGATGTGAAGAAACTAATATTGTCTTGAATTGGGAAAAGTGCCACTTTATGGTTAATGAAGGTATTGTCTTGGGGCATAAAGTTTCTGAAAGAGGTATTGAAGTTGATAAACCCAAGGTTGATGCTATTGAAAAGATGCCATGTCCCAAGGACATTAAAGGTATAAGAAGTTTCCTTGGTCACGTCGGATTTCATAGGAGGTTCATTAAGGACTTCTCAAAAATTTCTCGGCCTCTAACGAATTTATTACAAAAAGATATACCATTTGTCTTTGATGATGATTGTGTAGAAGCATTTGAAATACTTAAGAAAGCATTGATCTCTGCACCTATTGTTCAGCCACATGATTGGAATTTACCCTTTGAAATTATGTGTGATGCTAGTGATTATGTTGTAGGTGCTATTCTAGGGCAAAGAGTTGATAAGAAATTAAATGTTATCCATTATGCCAGTAAGACTCTAGACAATGCTCAAAGAAATTATGCTACTACTGAAAAAGAATTCTTAGCAGTTGTATTTGCTTGTGATAAGTTCAGACCTTATATTGTTGATTCCAAAGTAACTATTCACACGGATCATGCTGTTATTAAATATCTTATGGAAAAGAAAGATGCTAAAACTAGACTTATTAGATGGGTTCTCTTGCTACAAGAATTTGATTTGCATATTGTTGATAGAAAGGGAGCCGAGAACCCCGTTGCAGACAACTTGTCTAGGCTAGAAAATGTTCTTGATGACCCACTACCTGTCGGGTATATAACCCGCGGCGTTAACCGACCGGAAGTATAAACCGGCCGGACTTGGCGGTTTACCTGAAGAACCCGCTGACACTTGGCGGTTCACTGGCGACCCGGCGGTTTACGGTTCATTAGTAATCCGGCAGGTGGGTCAGAGGAGCGACAAGACCAGTGGCCCTGGCGGTTCATGAAGGCGGATCGACTACGGTGGGCGGTTTAAGAGGAAAGGCTTAAGGAATATTTGTCTTACAAGGAGTTAAGACATGGACTTGTATCCGGTTTGTATTAGGGATAGACTAGTCCTAATCCTAATAGGACTCCACATGTAACCCGCCCTCCAACATATATAAGGAGGGGCAGGGCTCCCCAAAAGGGACAAGTTCCACAAGTTGGACAAGTTAGGTTTAGACAATAGCTCTCGAGTTAGAGCACTCTTGTAACCATGATCATCATCATCAATATCAATGAAGCAGGGACGAGGCTTTTACCTCCACCATGAGGGGCCGAACACAGGTAAAACCTCGCCTCTCGTCTCCGCTCAACCCCTCTCAAGCTACCACATAGATGCGTTGGCCTCGCGACTAAGTCCTGACACTAAGGACATCTGCCGTGACAATTCCACGACAGTTGGCGCCCACCGTGGGGCTAGCGCATGGTGGTGTTGAGTTCTTGAAGGGATCTCATCTAGGGATCGACGAGCTCGTGATTTCGCCGGATGAGAAAGAACCGCAAAATTTGTTATTTTGTGATCGGGAACATGATTAAGTTTGGAGCCGGTAGTACATGATTTGAGATCAGCGAAGCTAGGATTCCGTCGCACTATCGCTGCGTGACCTATTGATCCGCCGGTCCGAGTAAAGTTGACTTCACGGAACGATCGTGCAATCCGTGAAACCGAGACCGGTTCAAAATATTTCATTGTTCAATTACAGTTTGATACGGCGGAGCCAGCGACGATTGAGCAATCATTTACTCACGGTCCAATCAAGTCCAAATCAAAGTTTGACGAGTACTACTTAAACTAGTACTATGCCATCCATCATCAACCGTTCTTTTTTTTGGGAAAAGGGCTAATCTTGCTTCAATACTACTACCATATCGGATATCTTTTTCCTTGACTACTGCATCCATCCGAAGGGAAGAAATCAAGTCTTTGCTGCGAGATCATCATCACGGCTCGGACTCTGCTGCTGTACGTGATCTGCCGTTGAACCGCCAAGACCGCTTGCCGCTGAGTCGCCATTCCACTTTTGGTATGAGCGGCCCTCACATGGCCCTCACGGTGAGCCGATAGCCTCCGCCGGCGAGCCTGCGCTGCGGAGCCGCCTTGCTGACCTCGCCACGCATCGACGCCCGGTTCACTGGCCTCCCGCTGGTCTGTTGCACCATAGCTGGCCGCTACTGCCTGCTGACTCTGAGTCGCCTCCATAACAAGAGCCGCCATGCTTGATTCTCCTCTCGCCGAGCCATTCAACAACCTTTGGCGCAAAATCAGCCACCACGGAGAATCACCTTGCGTCGAGCCGCCCCGTCTCTGAGCGGACTGGTGCATCACTGCGGCCTCATTTCCACTTCAAGCCGGACTACTGCAGTCTCAATGCGCCTCTTCCGAGCTGCCACTCCGAGTCCCCTCCGGGTCCTGTTGCCACCGCCTACGGGTCACTTGCCTCGCGGCGGTGCCCCTCCACCGGCAGCGCCCGTTTTTGCCGGCCTCGCCATCCGCTGCGGTCGACCGCACCGGCGTGGCCTTGAACCGGGTCATGTCAAGCAGACACGTGAGCTGCACAAACAAAAGGAAGTATCGAGGCGAATCCGTAAAGGAATTTACAAAGACAAAAAAGAAGAAGAGCAACAAAAAGAACAGGAGAGGAAAGAGGAGACTCGGTTTCCGCCATCGATCCGGCCTCGCTTCACCGATCCCCGTCAGGCCGGCCGTGAGCCGCCACGTCCGTGCGGCTTCACCTCGCCGCCTCCGTTCTTCTCCGCCTGTGCAGGCGTGCATCTGCAACCGGCGCGCCGCAGCGGGTCCTCCGCATCCGCGCTGCCGTGGACCTCCGCCGGGTAACGACGCGTTCAAGCCGCCCAGTTGAGTCGCCCTCTACCGTGGCTATGATCGGCGCACCCGGGCCGCCCGCACCGGGGCCGGCCAGCCACCGCAAAACCGCCTCCGCCGCCTCGCTCTACTACCGTGGATCTGCAGCTGCCGCCGCTTCCCTCCGCCTCTGCTGCCTCCTCCGCGGTCATGGCCTCGCCTTCATCGCTCCAAGTCGCCTTTGGCGGCGGGTCGCCTGACTCGACTCCGACTCGGCTCGTTAGCCACTACCGCGTGCTCGCCGGTGCGTTTTAAATGCGCTTGATTGCAGGCGTTTAAATATTGGCACTAGACAGGTTTATAATCAGAATAAGCTCCGCTAGTGTTTACTTCGCTTGGAGATATCTTTGGCAAGTAAATTTGAAGAAGCCGGAGCTGCCCTAGATGATCTGTTCTACAAAATGAGGGCGTATGATTCAAACTTGGATCGTTTAGTTATCGCAAGGAGCTGCTGGCGATACACTAGGTAACGACAAAAATGGGGTTTGATGAAAAAAGCTGTCGTTGGAGACTAAGGACTACTAGTACAAAGCTTGTCGCCAGCTTCTCAAAAACACCAAGGCGTTCTACAACACTAGCCGACTAGTACTAATGGAAGAAGCGATTGCAAATGTGAAACTATCATGCGTGAAGGCAACTACACATAGCCAATGGGCGCGATTACTACTTCAAATCGGTATGCTTACGCCCGTCACCCACACGTTGGAACAGGAAATTCAGAAAATGAAGAAATACTCCCTTGTCCGGAGTTGTGCACCGTCCAAAATAGCGTCTATGGCAGCGATCTGGTACTCCATGAGGGTTTTTCACCAGAGTACCATATGAGCAGAAAAGTCACATCAAATGCCGTCTGCGTGAAACATCTGCCGGATCATCCGTCGTTCGGATCAATTAGCAAAGGTGGTGCCATGTTGTGCCTATGAAGAGTGAGTCAGCACCATCACACACACCGGCGTCTGCGCCCGCTTCGATGGAACATGTATGCATGAAGTCGCCGCCCGTGCAGCTTAATATATATTAACCCGCGAGCCGCATTGAGCCACCCTTGCCGCTTTAAGCCGCGGGGTTATATTAAGTGGCCGGTCTGCACGAGCCGCGGAACTATATTGGGTCGCTGGTCTGCCCGAGCCATCTCTATCGCGATAAGCGGATCATCCGTCGTCCGAACAAATCGGTGATATCCATCCAAGTTTGTTTTGTTATCACATGTTGTTTTTTGTCAAAAAACAAGTTTATCTTTGCCTTGGTCTGCAATATTGTTTATGCAGGGCAAATATTTATGACAAAAAGTGATATTATACCGCGGAGGTAGAGGCGCGCCAACATCTTTTGGCACAGGTGGTCCTCGTTACTTAACGGACTCCCTTTTGGTTTACAATGCCGTGGCCGTCTCTCGCGACCGCGCGGTTTACAATGCCGTGG
The DNA here is from genome assembly GCA_021605145.1 of Aegilops bicornis. NCBI lineage: Eukaryota > Viridiplantae > Streptophyta > Magnoliopsida > Poales > Poaceae > Aegilops > Aegilops bicornis. The sequence continues at coordinate 260,360,150 of CM038674.1, read as the reverse complement.
CTGTCTCTCGCGACCGTGCGGTTTACAATGCCGTGGCCGTCTCTCGCGACCATGCCGGCTTACAATGAGGAGGACAACTTGCCCGTTCGACACCGGCTTACAACGCCACAGCGGTTCATCTGTCTATGCCGCCTCGATGTTACGGTCGTCTTTACCGTCCGTCTCTCGCGGCCTGGTCTACATCAACACACGGGCGCGCTTTGTCTGCGTGAGCTGTTCATTGAGTATGAGCAAGTCACTACTTGGGAAGCCGGTTTCTCTTCCAACAAATTGGAGGCAATTTATCATATATTACCGGCCGCCGTGCACCTTTGGATGGTTCAATGGGCAGGCGCACAAGTCGCCGCCACCACAATTTGGTTAACTTCAAATCGCTAGTTGGAAGGAACCATTGGCGAGATTCTTGACACGGCTCATACGGGATAATTTATAACCCGCCGTAGTCACCTCAACCTTACGTGGATTCACCAATGATATACAAGTTATGCGGTTTATATCACGGTCAAATATGGAGAGTTTCAAGCCAACTCCTCGAGTCACCTTGAGACTTCGGGGCTCTGATGACATGACTCGGCAAATATTGCGGAGTTCAAGAAATTTAAAGAACCCCGGGGCGATGGAGGGAAGGATAACCCGGTCCGGAGGCTCTTGTTATATTGATGAAAGTTTAAAGGCCGTCGAGAAAATTTCCGGTTTAGAAAGTGTATAGCGATTACAAAATCGGCCCAATGAAGAAGATCCGGGTCATCGAGAAAGGATTCGGTTTAAAATCCGGCTAAAGGAAAGTCAGTCTCACTGAAGCTTTCAAATATCCGGTTTACAATCCGGTTCAAGGAAATCTGTTCTCTCACAAAGCTCTTTAGCTCTCAAATCCGGTTTAACAATGTCCGGTTCAAAAGGAATTAACTTCGCAAGTTCGAGTCTAAAGGCCGTCGAAAATTTCTGGCTGAAAATGAAGATTCGGTTTAACATCCGGTTCAAGGGAAAGATGTCTCCCACAAAGCTTTGAAGCTCTCAATATCCGGTTCAAAATCCCGGTTCAAGAAGGATTTATCTCTTGCAAGAAGTTAAAGGATGCCAAAGAGGACCTGCTGCCATGATGCGCGGTTCAAACATGGGTATCATGCCTTGTTGGCTTATCATATTATTGATCACTTGGGGCTTGGTCATGTATACGAACCATAGTCACACCTCTTGATCGGCGCAATGCCACAGTATCACTTGGGGCCTTGGTCGTGTCCGAACCATATAGCGCCATTTGGTAGGCGAAAAGCCACGGCATCACTTGGGGACTTGTGGTCACGTCGAACCATAGTCACGCCTCTTGATCGGCCTAGTGCCACGGCATCACTTGGGGGCTTTGGTCGAACCCGAACCATCGCTACACCTCTTGATCGGCGTAATGCCAATGCATCATTTGGGGACTGGCTGACTCGAACCATAGCTACGCCTTTTGGGGGCTTGGTCGTGTCCGACCATGGTAATGCCTCTTGATCGGCTCAAAGCCTCATTTGCAATGGTTTTATATTTGCCTTTGCTTGAATTTTGTTCTCTTTTAAATTATTTCTTTTGTTGTGTTTTCAAACCGACATTATTAATTCGGTTCAAACTGTCAATTACAAATTGGCGGAACACGGTCAAATCCTAATCCGGAGACTATTTGCCCGGTTTGATTTTATGTTACCATCTTATTATGGAGTAAACCGGTGTTCATTAACCCGGCTTGAATTTCAATTACAAGTTGTCAATACATGATCAAATTATGATCCGGAGACTATCAGCCCGATGCGGTTCGACTACGAAGTCGCCCGATTATTATATATGGTTAACCCGGTGTTTATTACAACCCGATGCGGTTTATCATCAACCGACACAATATGAAAGGAGTTATCATTACTCAAGATTGGGGTTATCACTCTTACTACAAAAGTTGGTAAAACCAGCAATGTGATTCAATATCACAGGTATGATATATTTCATATTTGATTATTCTTAAGTGCAACCTTGGTTATAAACCCGGGTTATATGTTGGGCATTGTGACCCGTCCGTGATAAACCGCGGGACACTTTAAACTTGTTGTATGCTGAAACAGGTTGAATAAAGCATGATTATAAATCAGCGGCGTTTATTAAACCGGCACGGCTTTCGACTATGTGTCGCGATATGATGATAAATTATCCGGTGTTTGTTAAACCGGCTGGCTTTGGACTAGAAGTCGCCAGTACATATTTGGATTGCGCCATTGGAATCATGCTCTTATGAATCATTGGGTATATTATTCAAATAGCCAACATGGCTGGATTTCTATTATGGTTATCAATAACCAGTATTGTGATTATGGTTTTCAAAGTCGCTTTGGCGCAATGGCTATCATATTATCAATGGATATAATTTTATTCTACAATTGAAGGAATAGTCCCGAGTTGCTGCAGGCTTACAACCCGGTACTTGGGGGCTACATTATTTAAGTTGAGATTACATCCAATATGCAAGTCTCATGTCGCTGCAAGCATGCACCATGACACTTGGGGGCTAATGCAAAGTCATTCTTTGTTTATCTTATTGAAGACCCGACTCATCACATTATAATGAGCGGCCCTTGGGGCTACCAATTGCTCTGTCAAACAATTCAAGTGCATAATGACCCGACCCTTGGGGGCTACACTTTGGTTGAAGTTTTTATGAGCATTAGACAATTACAAGTCGAGGTTGCTGCAAGCATGACAACCCGGCACTTGGGGGCTACATATGTGGAATACTCAATTCGACTAGTGATTGAGATGAACAACTGGATTTCTTCAAGATTGTGATATTTAAGCAAGTCTCAAGCTGTTGCTATGCTACCTTCTTAAGACTTGGAGGCTACAAGTGATAGGCATATAAGAGGTATATTTTCAAGTTGGATGTTAACTACAAGTATGACCGGTCTTGTCAATATTTATAAACCGATGATCTTGGCAAGGATAAACCGGCGAGTTCTACGTCCTTAAACCGGCTGAAGATCGGATGAGTATTTCAAGGACCAATATTGTTTTTAAGCATTGGGAGTGGAATCAAAGGAATTATTCTTCACAATATATTTTCTATGAGAAACCAATGTCAGCAAATTGATTATGAAGCTGGCCTATTAGACCGGATTTTCTAGAAGGAGGAAATGACAAGGATTTAAGGATGATCAGATGCCGGTTTACAAGAATTCTTAACCCGGAGTATAATCTGTCAAGTTTGTTCTTGTGTTTATTTCACAGGATCGATTTAACATGGATAAATCCAAATTAAACTGGGGCTAATGTCGAGGATATAACCCATGGCGTTAACCGACCGGAAGTATAAACCGGCGGACTTGGCGGTTTACGAAGAACCAGCCCGACACTTGGCGGTTCACTTTGGCGACCCGGCGGTTTACGGTTCATTAGTAATCCGGCAGTGGGTCGAGGAGCGACAAGACCGGTGGCCCGGTTGGCGGTTCATGAAGGCCGGATCGACTACGGTGGGCGGTTTAAGAGGAAAGGCTTAAGGAATATTTGTCTTACAAGGAGTTAAGACATGGACTTGTATCCGGTTTGTATTAGGGATAGACTAGTCCTAATCCTAATAGGACTCCACATGTAACCCGCCCTCCAACATATATAAGGAGGCGGGGGCTCTAAAGGGACAAGTTCCACAAGTTGGACAAGTTAGGTTTAGACAATAGCTCTCGAGTTAGAGCACTCTTGTAACCATGATCATCATCATCAATATCAATGAAGCGGGGCGTAGGCTTTTACCTCCACCATGAGGGGCCGAACACAGGTAAAACCTCGCGTCTCTCGTCCCGCTCAACCCCTCTCAAGCTACCACATAGATGCGTTGGCCTCGCGACTAAGTCCTAACACTAAGGACATCTGCCGTGACAATTCCACGACACTACCTATTGATGATAGCTTTCCTGATGAACAATTAAATGTTATAAGTACTTCTTGTAGTAATCCATGGTATGCTGATTATGCTAATTATATTGTTGCTAAATTTATACCACCTAGTTTCACATATCAGCAAAAGAAGAATTTTTTCTATGATTTGAGACATTACTTTTGGGATGACCCACGTCTTTATAAAGAAGGGGTAGATGGTGTTATTAGACATTGTGTACCTGAGCATGAACAGGAACAGATCCTACGCAAGTGCCACTCCGAAGCTTATGGAGGACACCACGCTGGAGATAGAACTGCACATAAGGTATTGCAATCCAGTTTTTATTGGCCTGCTCTCTTCAAGGATGCCCGTAAGTTTGTCTTATCTTGTGATGAATGTCAAAGAATTGGTAACATTAGTAAACGTTAAGAGATGCCTATGAATTATTCACTTGTTATTGAACCATTTGATGTTTGGGGCTTTGATTATATGGGACCTTTTCCTGCCTCTAATGGATACACACATATTTTAGTTGATGTTGATTACATTACTAAGTGGGTAGAAGCTATTCCAACTAGTAGTGTTGATCATAACACTTCTATTAAAATGCTTAAAGAAGTTATTTTCCCGAGGTTTGGAGTCCCTAGATATTTAATGACTCATGGTGGTTCACATTTTATTCATTGTGCTTTCCGTAAAATGCTTGCTAAGTATGATGTTAATCATAGAATTGCATCTCCTTATCACCCACAGTCTAGTGGTCAAGTAGAATTGAGTAATAGAGAGCTCAAATTAATTTTGCAAAAGACTGTCAATAGATCTAGGAAGAATTGGTCCAAGAAACTTGATGATGCATTATGGGCCTATAGGACTGCATATAAAAATCCTATGGGTATGTCTCTGTATAAAATGGTATATGGAAAGGCATGTCACTTAACTTTCGAACTAGAACATAAGGCATATTGGGCTATTAAAGAGCTCAATTATGATTTCAAACTTGCCGGTGAGAAGAGGTTATTTGATATTAGCTCACTTGATGAATGGAGAACCCAAGCTTATGAAAATGCCAAGTTGTTTAAAGAAAAAGTTAAAAGATGTCATGACAAAACGATACAAAAGCGTGAGCTTAATGTAGGTGATTATGTATTGCTATAAAACTCTCGTTTAAGATTTTTTGCAAGAAAACTTCTCTCTAAATGGGAAGGCCCCTACGTCATCGAGGAGGTCTATCGTTCCGGTGCTATAAAAATCAACAACTTCGAAGGCACAAATCCGAAGGTGGTAAACGGTTAAAGAATCAAACACTATATCTCAGGTAATCCTATAAATGTTGAAACCAATGTTATTGAAACCGTAACCCGGAGGAATACATAAGAGACACTTTCGAGCGTTTGAGACTCCGAAAAGGAATAGGTATGTGGTACGGTAAGTAAACCGACTCCAAAACAGTTTTTAAGGCAATATTTCTCCTTTTTGGAATATTTAGAAAAATAGAAAATAAGTAGCAGTCCGGGAAGGACACGAGGGCTCCACGAGGGTGGAGGGCGCGCCCTACCGCCCCGGGCACGCCCGCTTACCTCGTGGGCACCTCGTGTGCCCTCCGGACTCCGTTTTCTTGCACGATACGGATTTTGGTCGGTAAAAATTCATTATATACTCTCCCGAAGGTTTTGACCAATATCCTTGAATATCCTCTGTTTTTGTTTCGACGATTCTTCTTTGTAGATTAGAGCAAGATGTCTTCTCAAGAGTCAGTCGGGGAGAGGCGGGTGTCTCATCCGGCATTGGAACCAAGGGCAAACAGTGATGCTGACCACTTTGGGCCAGCAATGGAGGAAGAGATGGAGGCTGACTTGATGAGAGTAGATGCCTTGGAGGATCAAGAAGTCACTTCTTGCTTCCGAGCTGGGTTCACGATGGGGGAACTACAGAGCTCAGCTATTCCAAACTCGGTTATCCCTTCCAATGTTAGATTTCTTTCTTATGAAAATATGAAGAGGAGTGTCACTTGTTCTCCTGCAGCTATGCAACACCCTTGGGTGCAAGGAGCCTTAGCTGTTACAGGAAAGCTTCATAAGGAAATAATGGACCTCAAGAAGCAAGTCAATAAGCTTGAGGAGGAGAATCGTATCCTGAAGGGCATCATCGCCAAGAATATTTCACCAACAACAAAGAAGGAGATATAATCACATGGATATGGGCACTCCCCTTGGCAACTACCAAGCTTGGGGGAGGTGCCCCGGTATCGTATCACCATCACACTCCTATCTTTACTGTTTTTCTTAGTTCGATCCTATTAGTAGTATTTTGATCTAGTAGAATAAAGTTTATGATCTAGTTTTGATTTTTGCTTTATGATCTCTCTATGTAATCGGGTCTGTGAGCTATATAATAAAGATTAGTGTTGAGTCAAGGGCTTGATTATTTTGCCATGATCTTGAGTGAATAAAAGAAAGAGAAAATAATAAAAAGAAAACAAGAGTTCATATTGATCTTAGAGTGATGACTTCACATAAAAAGAGTATGATGATTAAAAGTTGTTGGGAGTTGGCAAACATAGCTTTGGTCATCGTTGCAATTAATAAGAAGTAATAAGGAAAGAGAGGTTTCACGTATAAATATACTATTATTGACATATTTTATGATTGGGAGCACTCATTAAAATATGACATGCTAAAGAGTTGATGTTGGACAAGGAAGACAACATAATGGGTTATGTTTTCTTATATCTGAGATAAAGTATATTGTCATGGGTCATCCAACATGTTGAGTGTAACACCCCGGATGTAACTTTCCATATTTGTAACTCCAACTCTTGCCATTTTCGGCATTGTGATATGATATTCCCCCTGTGGTTGGGTTTTTCTTCATTTTGCATTTTGTCCATGTCATGCATTTTATCATGTCATCATGTGCATCGCATTTGCATACGTGTTAAATCTCATGATTTGAGCATTTTTCCGTTGTCCGTTTTGCAATCGGCACTCCTATCTCCCGGCCGGTCCCTTTTACGTTTTTCCGTGTGCGGGTATTAAACCTTCTCGAAATGGACCGAGGTTTGTCTAGTGGCCTTGGTATACCACCCGTAGACCACGGTCAAGTTTCGGTCATTTGGAGCTCGTTTGGTACTCCAACGGTTAACCGCACTCTCTCGAAAGGCCTCTTTTAAGTTGCAACCCAACAACCCTCCAAAACAGCCCAATAACCCATCTAAGTCACTCCCATGCTCTCCGTCGTTCGATCACGATCGTGTGGGCAAAAACTACACCTCATTTGGACTCTCCTAGCTCCCTCTATGCCTATTTAAGCAAACCCCCTCCAAATCCGGATCATCCCTTTCCGAAACCTAAAATCCGTCACGCGCCCGCCGAGCGTGTCGCCGCCGGACGAAAAAATCACCGCGTCCGCGTAATCGAAACCGCCACCTGTCGCGCGCCGCCGCCCGCTGGCCCGAGGGCGAAACCCGCTTGGCGCCCGCGCGCCCGCGCGCCGCCAGTCCGGCGCCGCCGCCCAGCGCCCGCTCCGCCAGCGCCTCCTCGCCCGGCCTCAGCGCCGCCGCCGCCCGGCAGTCGGCGACCTCGCCCGCCGCGCCGCGGCTTCCGGCCGCCTACTCGGTCGCCGCCTCGCCGGCCTTGGCCTACCAACGCCGGCCGAGCTCGGCCCGCGCACCCCGCCGGCGACCTCCCTCCTCCTCGCCGGCCCGCGTCCGCCCGCCGTCGCCGAGATCCGATCCGGCCCGATCCGGCCTCGGGAAGCGCGCCCGTTGACTTCTCCCCCTCACTTTCTCTTCTAAGTCCTTAATCGCATGATATTTTGTTCCATTTTCAAAGTGGTATATCTTTGCATCTGTAGCTCCATTTTGCGTGTATAATATGTCAAAATGTTCGTCTCGAAGAGTAGATCATTTCTTCTCATTGCATCATTTTCTTTTGAGCTCATCTTGATGCCCGTAATGCTGTTAGAAGAGAGCTATGTGATGTTAGTTTCTGTTTCTTAACAGAACTTGCACTTTTGTTATTTTTGCCATGATTGATGTGTGCACCCTATGAATTTGAGTCCTACATGTGTTTTGTAATATGCCATGCCATCTTTCCAGGGGTGTATGCCATGTATTTTTGTGATCTATGTGGTGAATAGCACAAGCATGCAAAGTAGGTGTCCTGATGTTGCTGTTTTCAGCCCTGTTTAGCTGATATTTTGATGCCATGTTAACTTGATGCTACCGAGAGATCCATGCATATTTTGAGATACTTCAGTAAGGATGTTTTGTTAAACATGTCTTGCTCTATCCATCCATGCCTTTGTTTGCAATTATGGAGTACTATATCTTTAGTCAATCGAGCTCTACTTTTGCTATAAAATGTTTCCTTGCAGATTGTTTACATGTTATTCAATTTTGCCAAGGTTGTTGTGGTTGATCCATGTATGCTATGTTATTGTTATTGCCATGTATGTCTTCTATGCCATGTCTTCTTTATGTATGTATGATTATTTTATCATATAAGGCTCTGTAGTGAGTGCATTGAGCTTGTAAACATGCCTACTTGTTATCAGTTTTTGACATGCCATGTTGCTAATGGCGATTTGTGCCATTCTTGTTTTGCTTGTCATTTACAAACCGTGCATCCGATTCCGGTGATATTTATATCGATTTCATACGAAATCATCTCTTCTTTCCAGTGGCATACTTGGTTTGCCAAGTTGATGCCTGGTTCATCATTTTCCTTCCGGAGCGCACATACGCATTGCATATCACATCTCGCATATCATGTCATGTTTTGCATCATGTTGGTTGTGCATTGCACCGTGATTTATTGTGGTTCCTTTGTTTGTGTTGTTGCTTTGGGTAGAGCCGGGAGACGAGTACGTGAACGAGGACCCTGTTGAGAACGCTTACGAGGATCAAGCTTTCGACAACTCGAGAACATTGCAGCAAGATTACCATACCCTCGAAATCACTTCTATCTTTGCTATGCTAGATGCTCGCTCTTTTGCTATGCCTATGCTGTGATGCCTACCACTTGCTATATCATGCCACCCATATTGCCATGTCAGCCCCTAACCATCCTTTCCTAGCAAACCATTGATTGGCTATGTTACCGCTTTGCTCAGCCCCTCTTATAGCGTTGCTAGTTGCGGTGAAGTTGAAGTTTGTTCCTTGTTGGAACATGGAGATGTTGTTCCTTGTTGGAACATGTTTACTTGTTGGGGATATCACAATATATATCTGCTATAATTAATACATCTATATACTTGGTAAAGGGTGGAAGGCTCGGCCTTATGCACAGTGTTTTGTTCCTCTTGCCACCCTAGTTTCCGTCATACCGGTGTTATGTTCCTTGATTTCGCGTTCCTTACGGTTGGGTGATTTATGGGACCCCCTTGACGATTCGCTTTGAATAAGACTCGTCCAGCAAAGGCCCAACTTTGGTTTTACTATTTGCCACCTAAGCCTTTTCCCCGGGGTTTCGCGAGCCCGAGGGTCATCTTATTTTAAACCCCGGGCGGTGCTCCTTGACGTTGGTCCAAACTAGAGCACCGAGCGGGACCATTCCTTGGCAACTTGGATTACGTCGGGTCCTGTACGCTTAGCTTATCCGGGGTGCCCTGAGAACGAGATATGGGCAGCTCCTATCGGGATTTGTCGGCTGTCGGGCGGCTTCTTGGTCTTGTTTTATTCTTTGTCGAAATGTCTTGTAGTCCGGGATTCCGAGATTGATCGGGTCTTCCCGGTAGAAGGAATATCCTTCGTTGACCGTGAGAGCTTATAATGGGCTAAGTTGGGACACCCTGCAGGGTAATATCTTTCGAAAGCCGTGCCATGCGGTTATGAGGCGAGATGGGAATTTGTTAATGTCCGGTTGTAGAAAACCCGAAGTTGACCTTAATTAAAATACACATCAACCGCGTGTGTAACCGTGATGGTCTCTTCTCGGCGGAGTCCGGGAAGTGAACACGGTGTTGGAGTTATGTCTGACGTAAGTAGTTCAGGATCACTTCTTGATCGCTATTAGATTCACGTCCGTGCTTTGCTTCTCTTCTCGCTCTCTTTTGCGAAGTAGCCACCAGATATGCTAGTAAACTTCTGCAGCTCCACTATACTACTCTGTCCTTCCTATAAGCTTAAATAGTCTTGATCTCATGGTGTGAGATTGCTTTGAGTCCCCGTGACTCACAGATACTTCAAAACAGTTGCGAGTTCCGGCGATGCGGTCACGGGTGACTCAACCGAGCTCAAGTGGGAGTTCGACGAGGAACGTGGTCGTTACTATGTGTCTTTTTCCCGATGATCGATAGTGGTGCCCAGTTGGGACGATTCGGGATCTGTAGCATTTGGAGTATCTTCTTTATTTTGGTTCCGTAGTCGGACCTTGAGTGTACTATGAATGATGGATGTTTATTTATGTATTGTGTGAAGTGGCATTTGTAAGCCAAGTATGTATCTCTTTCCCTTATGTATTACATGGGTTGTGTGAAGATTTCCTCTCTTCAGACATTGCTTTCAATGCGGTTATGCCTCTAAGTCGTGCCTCGACACGTGGGAGATATAGCCGCATCGAGGGCGTTACAAGTTGGTAATCAGAGCCTTCCCCGACTTAGGAGCCCCTCTACTTGATTGTTTGCTGGCGTTGTTGAGTCTAGAATGGAAAAATGTTTTGAGTCTTAGGATTATATATATCGGAGAGTAGGATTCTTTTTACTTCCCAGTCCCTTCGTCGCTCTGTGAGGTATCTGACGTAGTGTTTTGACTCTTCTCTCCTCAATTTTCACTAAAAATTTTTTAGGATCACGTGGGTATCTTGGAATCGTTCAGATGGTTTTGTGGCGAGAACATTGTTCTTGGTGCCTCGACATTTAGGGGTTGTGGCGGTGTGGGGAGTTGAGCTCCGAGGTGTTGTCGTCACAATTTTATTGTTGCGATTACGGAATACGAGTTTTGCCGACATCGAAATCTCTTTTGTGCAGTTGTTGGTGAGATAACCCTGATAGCCCGATCGAGGCGAAAAGGGAGTATTGCCATAACTTGTATAACGGATGTTTTGAAGGTCGAGGTACACGATTTCCGAGGATTTCTTGGTTATGTGTTGTGGATGGATACAATTTGGATCTAGGTATTGTTAGTTTGGGTGATATATTTTGTGTCCCTGTATCCCCAACACCAGATTGCATAACCAGAAAGTTTCGGAGTTTATAGGTGGGAATTCTAGTAGCTTACGTGATTTCTTTCAGACAGATGTATGATTTGAGATTGGGGTCCAACGTCTAGTGGTCCGCCCATTCACGGTCGATTTACAGTGGTCGCGAGGCGTCTTAAAGAATCCTTGGCTATGCTGATTCGGGGACGTCTTGTTTGTCATTCGTGACGTCCGCTATACGTCGTGCCCGTGTGGGCCCCACCATGAACACTTTGGGCGAAATCTCTATCATGTGTTTGTTCCGGCTCATTCTAGAAGCCAACCTTTTGTTTTCAGTTGTGGTATTCGAGTTGCTTCGAAGCCAAGTGTTGATTCCATACCTTTCCTAAACGGTGTTATCATATTGCTATGTGAATACTAATCCTTCTTGATCACTAAGCTTGTCATGTCAATTCTTTTCTCAACCGGCGTGCTTCTCTTCAAGTAAATCCGATCATTGCAACATTCGCAAGATCAATTCTAAGCTTTTTTCTCAATGGTGTTTGTTCCATCCGACCCAAGTTGTTTTGTTTTCCCACCCTCCCACCCCTTTTTCTTCAAGGACTCAGATTTCTTAATCAAGCATCCATTTTACTGCTGTGAAGTTTCTTCATTCTTTTCCTTTAATGTTTTATCCGGTGATTTCTCATGTAGACGCTAAGGAAGTTTAAAGCTTATCATTGTTCCATTCTAATTTTCTTCTCCGGTGGATTTAGTTCAAGATTTGGTGTTGATCTTATCCCTTTTCCTCTTTTCATAATGCTTTCTCATGCCGGTGTATCTCGTAATCATTCACTTCTCGCTATTCATTTGGTTGGGAGTGATGAAGATATCTCGAAGATTCAAGTTTCCATTCTCAATTTACTCAAGTTCTTTTGAGGATGCTATCTCATTCAAGCCATTTAATTCAACCGGTGCAATCTCTCTTTTCAAGCAATCGTTCAACGGTGTTTCTTTTGAGTGGGCCCTAACCCACAGGTCTTTTCCCAGGATCTTACCTAACTCTTCTAATTTTCAGGAGCTATTCCCAAATTCATTGCAAAGTTTGACGTAAGAATGAGTTATCATCAGTCAAATGTCTTTCTCCAAGATCTTTCAAATTATTTTCATTGTTGGTTCAACCTTTCTAATTTTCATTCCGGAGTGCCTCAACAATTCATGGTGGTGTTTCTCATCGTCATTCTTCGATTTTGAAAACCGAAGAAGAGTTTCTCTTAAATCTTGCTCCATTCTCTTCAAGATTCATGGTTCTAGCTTGTTGCCATTCGCTCATAATTGTTTTCGATTGTGGGAATTCTTTTCACCCATCTGGAGCATTTCATGAGTTGTTTTCCATTTCTTTCCTCCGAAGGCCATCATGTCATAATTCTTCATTCTCAGCGTGTAGCTATCATTCTCCAAATCTTACGGTGCATCGTTCAAATACCCTCTAATCAGTTCATGATTTCTTCATTCTCATGTATCTAAATCCCTTCAAGTATCTTCATTCGTTTTCCAATTCTTCCGGTGAATTGTGCCTTTGCTACGTTCAATTTCAATTCTTACGGTGGTTCGTTCAAAGATTTCACTTCCTTCATTATCGTATCAATTCATTTGTTGTTTCCAAATCCCACCGGTGGTTCCATCAATACCTTCTCAAGTTTGCACTATATCTCTATCTGTAATCATTTTTCAATGAGAATAAGTAGTATGCCAAATCCATTGCTTGACATCAATTTAAATTGGTGAAGGATACGCATAACATAATTCTTATTCTTGTTTCATCCAAGTGATTAATTCCTTCTTCCGGAGATTGTTCATGATGAAGTAATTCTCGGTTCTAGTGTTCATCTTTTCCTTTTTCGGAGTTCCAAATGTTTTCCGCATTATCTCGTCGCGAAGCTCCATCTAAATCATCGCAAGGCTTAACCTTGTGTTTTCAACTTCTCCTAATTTTTATCATCCTTTTATTACCGGAGTTCTTCATGGAGGCTCTACATGGTGGTTCGTCAAGGATTCTTTTCATTCTTCAATTGTTCTACAAGTTTTCTCTCGAAGTAAAGATCCGTCAAGCCATACTTCAAAATAAACATGGTGCTCAACACATGTTTTGTTTTGAGGAGTTCAAGCATTCTTCATCTTGCATTCCGAAGTGCAATTATTTCGACCTTATCTTTTGAGGTGGTGTTATGTCATTTTGACAGTTTCATTCATGTTTCATGATTCACTTGTTGTCAAGAATGAGATATTTAAACCCATCATCTTCTTCCTTGGAGTTATCTTGGTATAGATTTCACCTAAAGCCTTCCCTAAGGAATGTTGCTTTTGTGGTGCTTATCAATGATCCAAGTTATCTCTCTATCATCTTGGTGGAAGAAATTTTTTCATCTCGTCGGTGTTATCAATTATATTATTTGTTTCCTTTAGTGGTCGGTTGTCACCTCATAATGTTGAGATGTTTCCATAAGCCCACTACAAACTTATTCTTTTCGTTGTTGGTCTTCCAACAACTCTATTCTAACCTTCTTGCAAGGATGCCTTCCAAATTCAATTGTGGTAGAAGTTGTCATTTTCTTCTCTGTCCCTTTATCCCAACGGTCTAGCTTCTATTCTTTCGTTAGGAGGCTTTGTGATGTTGCTCTCTTCTACCAATTATCTTCTTTTGTCAAGATCATGTTATTTTCCTTGCTTATCCGTTTAGCCGGAGTGTTGTGTTCTCATTCAAGTTCTTTCACCGTATCAAGTTTTGCCTCTCTTTTCAACTTTGAGTGCTGTCTGAAATCCCTCTTACCCATTGCAAGGTGTTGTTGATTTCATCAAGTATCCTCTCATTTGTCAAGTTCATGTTCAACTCCTTCCATTTACAGTCGGAGTGCTGCCCAAATTATATCATTCTTCCTCTCTCATCTTGTTTTAACCGGAGTGGTTTCGAATTCTATCTTCTCCATTAAACTCTTATTTCCATGTCTTTAAACCATCAAGTTCTCGTAATACTCCTTGTTCCTCTTTTCTCTGGGATTGTTTGCAATCTCGTTCATCTCTGTTGTACTCTTTCTTTTAAATTGCTCAACCTCTCAAGGTTCGTGGTTTCACTTTCGTTACAAAGAAGCAACTTAGTTTACCTCTCATCTTCCTCTTCCTTTTCCCTCCGATGCCATCCTAGATCTCGGGACGAGATCCTCTTGTAGTGGTGGAGTGTTGTAACACCCCGGATGTAACTTTCCATATTTGTAACTCCAACTCTTGCCATTTTCGGCATTGTGATATGATATTCCCCCCGTGGTTGGGTTTTTCTTCATTTTGCATTTTGTCCATGTCATGCATTTTATCATGTCATCATGTGCATCGCATTTGCATACGTGTTCGTCTCATGATTCGAGCATTTTTCCGTTGTCCGCTTTTGCAATCCCAAGACTCCTATCTCCCGGCGGTCCCTTTTACGCTTTTTCCGTGTGCGGGTATTAAACCTTCTCTAAATGGACCGAGGTTTGTCTAGTGGCCTTGGTATACCACCCGTAGACCACCGGTCAAGTTTCGGGTCATTTGGAGCTCGTTTGGTACTCCAACGGTTAACCGCACTCAAGAAAGGCCTCTTTTAAGTTGCAGCCCAACACCCCTCCAAAACAGCCCAATAACCCATCTAAGTCACTCCCATGCTCTCCGTCGTTCGATCACGATCGTGTGGGCGAAAACTACACCTCATTTGGACTCTCCTAGCTCCCTCTATGCCTATTTAAGCAAACCCCCCTCCAAATCCGGATCATCCCTTCCCCGAAACCCTAAAATCCGTCCGCGCCCGCGGACGTGTCCGCCGCCGGGACGAAAAAATCGCCGCCAGCGTCCACGCCAATCAGGAGCCGCCACCTGTCCGCGCCACCCCAGCGCCGCCAGCGGGCCAGGCCGGGGCCAGCCAGCGCCCGCGCCCGCCGCCGGGTCAGCGCCGCCGCCCAGCGGCCCCGCTCGCCAGCGCCTCCTAACCGGCCTCCAGCGCCGCCGCCCGCCGGCCAGCAGTCGGCGACCTCGCCGCGCCGCGCCGCCCGGCCATTTCCCGGCCGCCTCGGCTCGGTCGCGCCTCGCCGGCCCGGCCGCCACGCCCGGCCGATCGAACTCCGGCCCCGCGCACCCGCCCGGCGACCTCCCTCCTCCTCGCCCGGCCCGCGTCCGCCCGCCGTCGCCGAGATCCGATCCGCCCGATCCGGCCTCGAAGCGCGCCCATTGACTTCTCCCCCTCACTTTCTCTTCTAAGTCCTTAATCGCATGATATTTTGTTCCATTTTCAAAGTGGTATATCTTCGCATCTGTAGCTCCATTTTGCGTGTATAATATGTCAAAATGTTCGCCTCGAAGAGTAGATCATTTCTTCTCATTGCGTCATTTTCTTTTGAGCTCATATTGATGCCCGTAATGCTGTTAGAAGAGAGCTATGTGATGTTAGTTTCTGTTTCTTAACAGAACTTGCACTTTTGTTATTTTTGCCATGATTGATGTGTGCACCCTATGAATTTGAGTCCTACATGTGTTTTGTAATATGCCATGCCATCTTTCCAGGGGTGTATGCCATGTATTTTTGTGATCTATGTGGTGACTAGCACAAGCATACAAAGTAGGTGTCCTGATGTTGCTGTTTTCAGCCCTGTTTAGCTGATATTTTGATGCCATGTTAACTTGATGCTACCGAGAGATCCATGCATATTTTGAGATACTTCAGTAAGGATGTTTTGTTAAACATGTCTTGCTCTATCCATCCATGCCTTTTTTTGCAATTATGGAGTACCATATCTTTAGTCAATCGAGCTCTACTTTTGCTATAAAATGTTTCCTTGCAGATTGTTTACATGTTATTCAATTTTGCCAAGGTTGTTGTGGTTGATCCATGTATGCTATGTTATTGTTATTGCCATGTATGTCTTCTATGCCATGTCTTCTTTATGTATGTATGATTATTTTATCATATAAGGCTCTGTAGTGAGTGCATTGAGCTTGTAAACATGCCTACTTGTTATCAGTTTTTGACATGCCATGTTGCTAATGGCAGATTTGTGCCATTCTTGTTTTGCTTGTCATTTCCAAACCGTGCATCCGATTCCGGTGATCTTTATATCGATTTCAACCGAAATCATCTCATCTTTCCAGTGGCATACTTGGTTTGCCAAGTTGATGCCTGGTTCATCATTTTCCTTCGGAGCCTTTATACGCATTGCATATCACATCTCGCATATCATGTCATGTTTTGCATCATGTTGGTTGTGCATTGCACCGTGATTTATTGTGGTTCCTTTGTTTGTGTTGTTGCTTTGGGTAGAGCCGGAGACGAGTACGTGAACGAGGAACCTGTTGAGAACGCCACGAGGATCAAGCTTTCGACAACTCGAGAACATTGCAGCAAGATGACCATACCCTCGAAATCACTTCTATCTTTGCTATGCTAGATGCTCGCTCTTTTGCTATGCCTATGCTGCGATGCCTACCACTTGCTATATCATGCCACCCATATTGCCATGTCAGCCCCTAACGATCCTTTCCTAGCAAACCGTTGATTGGCTATGTTACCGCTTTGCTCAAATTTCTCTTATAGCGTTGCTAGTTGCGGTGAAGTTGAAGTTTGTTCCTTGTTGGAACATGGAGATGTTGTTCCTTGTTGGAACATGTTTACTTGTTGGGGATATCACAATATATATCTGCTATAATTAATACCTCTATATACTTGGTAAAGGGTGGAAGGCTCGGCCTTATGCCCGGTGTTTTGTTCCACTCTTGCCACCCTAGTTTCCGTCATACCGGTGTTATGTTCCTTGATTTTGCGTTCCTTACACGGTTGGGTGATTTATGGGACCCCTTGACAGTTCGCTTTGAATAAGACTCGTCCAAAGAAGGCCCAACTTTGGTTTTACTATTTGCCACCTAAGCCTTTTCCCCGGGTTTTCGCGAGCCCGAGGGTCATCTTATTTTAAACCCCGGGCCGTTGCTCCTTCGAGCGTTGGTCCAAACTAGAGCACCGTATGGGACCATTCCTTGGCAACTTGGATTACGTCGGTTCCTCGTGACGCTTAGCTTATCCGGTGTGCCACGAGAACGAGATATGTGCAGCTCCTATCGGGATTTGTCGGCACAATCGGGCGGCTTTGCTGGTCTTGTTTTATTCTTTGTCGAAATGTCTTGTAGTCCGGGATTCCGAGATTGATCGGGTCTTCCCGGTAGAAGGAATATCCTTCGTTGACCGTGAGAGCTTATAATGGGCTAAGTTGGGACACCCTCGAGGGTAATATCTTTCAAAGCCGTGCCCGCGGTTATGAGGCAGATGGGAATTTGTTAATGTCGGTTGTAGAAAACCCGAAGTTGACCTCAATTAAAATACACATCAACGTGTGTAACCGTGATGGTCTCTTCTCGGGAGTCCGGAAGTGAACACGGTGTTGGAGTTATGTCTGACGTAAGTAGTTCAGGATCACTTCTTGATCGCTATTAGCTTCACGTCCGTGCTTTGCTTCTCTTCTCGCTCTCTTTTGCGATGTAGCCACCAGATATGCTAGTCGCTTGCTGCAGCTCCACTATACTACTCTGTCCTTCCTATAAGCTTAAATAGTCTTGATCTCGCGGGTGTGAGATTGCTGAGTCCCCGTGACTCACAGATACTTCCAAAACAGTTGCAGGTTCCGACAATGCCAGTGCAGACGATTCCACCGAGCTCAAGTGGGAGTTCGACGAGGAACATGGTCGTTACTATGTGTCTTTCACGATGATCGTGAGTGGTGCCCAGTTGGGACGATTCGGGATCTGTGTAGCATTTGGAGTATCTTCTTTATTTTGGTTCCGTAGTCGGACCTTGAGTGTACTATGAATGATGGATGTTTATTTATGTATTGTGTGAAGTGGCATTGTAAGCCAACTATGTATCTCTTTCCTTATGTATTACATGGGTTGTGTGAAGATTACCTCACTTGCGACATTGCTTTCAATGCGGTTATGCCTCTAAGTCGTGCCTCGACACGTGGGAGATATAGCCGCATCGAGGGCGTTACATTGAGTTTGCCTTTCACCCTCATGCTAGCCAAATTCTTAGCACCAAGTAGAGATACTACTTGTGCTTCCAAAAACCCTTAAACCAGTTTTGCCATGAGAGTCCACTATACCTACCTATGGATTGAGTAAGATCCTTCAAGTAAGTTTTCATCAGTGCAAAGCAATAAAAATTTCTCTCTAAATATGCATGACTTATTAGTGTGGGAGAAAATAAGCTTTATACGATCTTGTGATGTGGAAGAAATAAAAGCGATGCATCGCATAATAAAGGTTCATATCACAAGGGGCAATATAAAGTGATGTTCTTTCGCATTAAGATTTTGTGCATCCAACCCTAAAAGCGCATGTTAACCTCTGATTCCCTCTGCGAAGGGCCTATCTTTTATTATTATCTTCTACCCTATGCAAAGAGTCATGGTGATCTTCACCTTTCCTTTTTATATTTTATCCTTTGGCAAGCCTAGTATGTTGGAATGATCCTGATATATATATATATATATATATATATATATATATATATATATATATATATATATATATATATATATATATATATATATCTTATTGGATATAGGGGAGCATGAGTTATTATTGTTGACATTACCCTCAAGGTAAAAGGTTGGGAGGCGAAACTATAAGCCCCTGTCTTTCTCTGTGTCCGATTAAAACTTTGTAACCATAAGTATTGCGTGAGTGTTAGCAATTATGAAAGATTAAATGATAGTTGAGTATGTGGACTTGCTATTAAGCTCTAACATGGACTCTTTCTGATGTTATGATAAATTGCAATTGCTTCAATGACTGAGATTATAGTTTGTTGGTTCTCAATGAAGTTTCTGATTCGTATTTCTGCATGGTGAATGGATTATTACTTGAGCATAATAAATCATATGACAAAATCTATATATGTTGCTGTTATGAAGAAATCATGATGCCTTCATGTCCGTATTTTTATTTTTATCGACACCTCTACCTCTAAACATGGGGACATATTTATCGTTATCGGCTTCCGCTTGAGGACAAGCGAGGTCTAAGCTTGGGGGAGTTGATACATCCATTTTGCATCATGCTTTCATATCGATATTTATTGCATTACGGGATGTTATTACATGTTATGTCACAATACTTATGCCTATTCTCTCTTATTTTACAAGGTTTACACAAGGAGGAGAATGCCGATACCGGAATTCTCAATGGAAAAGGAGCAAATATTAGATACCTATTTTGCACAACTCCAAAAGTCCTGAAACTCCACGAAAGTCATTTTTGGAAATAATAAAAAATATTGAGCGGAAGAAGTTCACTAGAGGGGGGTCCACCTGTCCACGAGGGTGGGGGGCGCGCCCTACCCCCCTAGGCGCGCCCCCTACCTCGTGGGCCCCCTGTTGACTATCCGATGGCCATCTTCTTTTATATGAGGTCTTTCGTCGAGGAAAAAAATCATAAGCAACCTTTCGGGACGAAACTCCGCCGCCACGAGGCGGAACCTTGGCGGAACCAATCTAGGGCTCCGCAGAGCTATTCGCTGGGACACTTCCCTCCGGGAGGGGGAAATCGTCGCGATCATCATCACCAATGCTCCTCTCATCAGGAGAGGGAAATCTCCATCAACATCTTCACCAGCACCATCTCATCTCAAAACCCTAGTTCATCTATTGTATCCAATTCTTGTCTCCAAGTCCGGGATTGGTACTAGTAGGTTGCTAGTAGTGTTGATTACTCCTTGTAGTTGATGCTAGTTGGTTTATTTGGTGGAATATCGTATGTTCAGATCCTATATGCATATTCTTACCCCTCTGATTATGAACATGAATATGCTTTATGAGTAGTTACGTTTGTTCCTGAGGACATGGGAGAAGTCTTGCTATTAGTAGTCATGTGAATTTGATATTCGTTCGATATTTTGATGAGATGTATGTTGTCTAGCCTCTAGTGGTGTTATGTGAACGTCGACTACATAACACTTCACCATTATTTGGGCCTAGAGGAAGGCATTGGGAAGTAATAAGTAGATGATGGGTTGCTAGAGTAACAGAAGCTTAAACCCTAGTTTATGCGTTGCTTCGTAAGGGGTTGATTTAGATCCACATGTTTCATGCTATGGTTAGGTTTACCTTAATACTTTTGTTGTAGTTGCGGATGCTTGCAATAGAGGTTAATCATAAGTGGGATGCTTGTTCAAGTAAGAACAACACCCAAGCACCGGTCCACCCACATATCAAATTATCAAAGTACTGAACGCGAATGATATGAACGTGATGAAAACTAGCTTGACGATATTCCCATGTGTCCTTGGGAGCGCTTTTCCTTATTTAAGAGTTTGTCCAGGCTTGTCCTTTGCTACAAAAAGGATTGGGCCACCTTGCCGCACTTTATTTACTTTTGTTACTTTTTTCTTGTTACAAATTATCTTATCACAAAACTATCTGTTACCACTTATTTCAAAGATTTGCAGAGAGAATACCTTGCTGAAAACCGCTTATCATTTCCTTCTGCTCCTCGTCGGGTTCGACACTCTTACTTATCGAAAGGACTACGATAGATTCCCTATACTTGTGGGTCATCAATGCTCGATACTTCTTGTGTTGGCTCTTTTATGATGAAGACTATTGAATTCAAATGGGATTTATTGGAAAGAATTAAACGCAACTCTGAAGATTGGGATCTCGACGAAGGTAAGGAGTCAGGTATGACACCTAAGTTTGATTGTGTTAAATCTTTTATGGATACCGATGCTTTCCGTAAATTTAGCACTAAATATGGACTTGACTCGAGATAGTAGTTTCTTCTCGTGAATCTTTTGCTGCTCATGTTGATCTCCCTAAGGAGAAGTGGTTTAAGTATCATCCTCCAATAGAAGTAAATGTAGCTGCACCTATTAAAGTTGAAGAAAATACTATCACTTATAATGATCCTATTGTTCCTACCGCTTATGTTGAGAAACCACCTTTCCCTGTTAGAATAAAGGATCATGCTAAAGCTTCAACCGTGGTTCGTAAAAGCAATATTAGAAATTATACACCTCCTTAGAAAGTTAAAGTTGAACCTAATATTGCTATTGTTAAAGATCTCTTGTCTGATAATATTGATGGGCACGCTATTCATTTCCGAGATGAAACTGCTAGAATTGCCAAACCTTGTGCTAAAGATAAACATAGACCTGTGGTAGGCATGCATGTTATATATGTTAAAATAGAAGATCATTCTTATCATGGCTTATGTGACATGGGTGCTAGTGCTAGTGATATACCTCATGACTTATACAAAGAAATTATGCATGATATTGCACCTACTGAGTTAGAAGAAATTGATGTCACAATTAAGCTTGCCAATAGAGATACCATATCACCCATTGGAATATGTTAGAGATGTTGAAGTCTTGTGTGGGAAAACTAAATATCCTGCTGATTTTCTTGTTCTTAGTTCCCCACAAGATAGCTTTTGTCCCATTATATTTGGTAGACCCTTCTTGAACATTGTTAATGCTAAGATAGATTGCGAAAAGGATGTTGTTACTATTGGTTTGGGTGATATGTCTCATGAGTTTAATTTCTCGTAATTTAGTAGACAACATCGTGAAGACGAATTACCTAGTAAGGATGTAATTATTGGTCTTGCTTCTATTGCCCTACCTCCTAGTGATCCTTTAGAACAATATTTGCTAGACCGTGAAAATGATATGTTTATGAACGAAAGAAGGGAAATTGATGAAGTATTCTTTAAACAGGAACCTATCCTGAAACATAATTTGCCTGTTGAAATCCTAGGGGATCCTCCTCCACCCAGGGTGATCCCGTGTTTGAGCTTAAACCGTTGCCTGATACTCTTAAATATGCTTATCTTGATGAAAAGAAGATATATCCTATTATTATTAGTGCTAACCTTTTAGAGCATGAAGAGAGATTATTGAAAACTCTGAAGAAGCACCGTGCTGCTATCGGATATACTCTTGATGATCTTAAGGGCATTAGTCCCACTCTATGTCAACACAAAATAAATTTGGAGAAAGATGCCAAACTAGTTCGTGATCATCAACGGCTGAATCCTAAGATGAAAGAAGTGGTAAGAAAGGAAATACTAAAGCTCCTTGAGGGAGGTATAATTTATCCCATTGCTGATAGTCAGTGGGTAAGTCATGTCCATTGTGTCCCTAAGAAGGGAGGTATTACTGTCATTCCTAATGATAAAGATGAATTGATCCCGCAAAGAATTATTACAGGTTATAGGATGGTAATTGATTTCCGCAAATTAAATAAAGCTACTAAAAAGGATTATTACCCCTTACCTTTTATCGATCAAATGCTAGAAAGATTATCCAAACATACACATTTTTGCTTTCTAGATGGTTATTTGGTTTCTCTCAAATACCCGTGTCAACCGATGATCAATCAAAGACCACTTTTACTTTCCCTTTCGGTACTTTTGCTTATAGACGTATGCCTTTTGGTTTATGTAATACACCTGCTACCTTTCAAAGATGCATGATGGCTACATTCTCTGACTTTTGTGAAAAGATTTGTGAGGTTTTCATGGACGATTTCTCCGTTTATGGATCCTCTTTTGATGATTGCTTGCACAACCTTGATCGAGTTTTGCAGAGATGTGAAGAAACTAATCTTGTCTTGAATGGGGAGAAGTGCCACTTTATGGTTAATGAAGGTATCTTCTTGGGGCATAAAGTTTCTGAAAGAGGTATTGAAGTTGATAAAGACAAGGTTGATGCTATTGAAAAGATGCCATGTCCCAAGGACATCAAAGGTATAAGAAGTTTCCTTGGTCATGCCGGTTTTTATAGGAGGTTCATTAAGGACTTCTCAAAAATTTCTCGGCCTTTGACTAATTTATTACAAAAAGATATACCATTTGTCTTTGATGATGATTGTGTAGAAGCATTTGAAATACTTAAGAAAGCATTGATCTCTGCACCTATTGTTCAGCCATCTGATTGGAATTTACCTTTTGAAATTATGTGTGATTCTAGTGATTATGTTGTAGGTGCTGTTCTAGGTCAAAGAGTTGATAAGAAATTAAATGGTATCCAATATGCTAGCAAAACTCTAGACAATGCTCAAAGAAATTATGCTACTACTGAAAAAGAATTCTTAGCTGTTGTATTTGCTTGTGATAAGTTCAGACCTTATATTGTGGATTCTAAAGTAACTATTCACACAGATCATGCTGCTATTAAATATCTTATGGAAAAGAAAGATGCTAAACCTAGACTTATTAGATGGGTACTCCAGTTACAAGAATTTGATTTGCATATTATTGATAGAAAGGGAGCTGAGAACCCCATTGCAGACAACTTGTCTAGGTTAGAAAATGTTCTTGATGACCCACTACCTATTGATGATAGCTTTCCTGATGAGCAACTAAATGTCATAAATGCTTCTCGTCTTTGCTCCATGGTATGCCGATTATGCTAATTACATCGTTGCTAAATTCATACCACCTAGTTTCACTTACCAAAGAAAAGAAAAAGTTCTTCTATGATTTGAGACATTACTTTTGGGATGACCCACATCTTTATAAAGAAGAAGTAGATGGTGTTATTAGGCGTTGTGTACCGAGCATGAACAGAATGATCCTACGCAAGTGTCACTCCGAGGCTTATGGAGGACACCACGCTAGAGATAGAACTGCACATAAGGTATTGCAATCCGGTTTTTATTGGCCTACTCTCTTCAAGGATGTCCGTAAGTTTGTCTTTTCTTGTGATGAATGTCAAAGAATTGGTAATATTAGTAGATGTCAAGAAATGCCTATGAATTATTCACTTGTTATTGAACCATTTGATGTTTGGGGCTTCGATTATATGGGACCTTTTCCTGCCTCTAATGGATACACACATATTTTAGTTGTTGTTGATTACGTTACTAAGTGGGTAGAAGCTATTCCAACTAGTAGTGTTGATCATAAGACTTCTATTAAAATGCTTAAAGAAGTTATTTTTCTGAGGTTAGGAGTCCCTAGATATTTAATGACTCATGGTGGTTCACATTTTATTCATGGTGCTTTCCGAAAAATGCTTGCTAAATATGATGTTAATCACAGAATTGCATCTCCTTATCACCCACAGTCTAGTGGTCAAGTAGAATTAAGAAATAGAGAGCTCAAATTAATTTTCAAAAGACTGCCAATAGATCTAGAAAGAATTGGTCCAGGAAACTTGATGATGCATTATGGGCCTATAGAACTGCATATAAAAATCCTATGGGTATGTCTCCGTATAAAATGGTTTATGGAAAAGCATGTCACTTACCTCTCGAACTAGAACATAAGGCTTATTGGGATATTAAGGAGCTCAACTCCGATTTCAAACTTGCCGGTGAGAAGAGGTTATTTGACATTAGCTCACTTGATGAATGGAGAACCCTAGCTTATGAGAATGCCAAATTGTTTAAAGAAAAAGTTAAAAGATGGCATGACAAAAGGATAAAAAAGTGTGAGTTTAATATAGGTGATTATGTATTGCTATACAACTCTCATTTAAGATTTTTTGCAGGAAAACTTCTCTCTAAATGGGAAGGCCCTTACATTATCGAGGAGGTCTATCGTTTCGGTGCCATAAAAATCAACATCTTCGAAGGCACAAATCCGAAGGTGGTAAACGGTCAAAGAATTAAACATTATATCTCAGGTAATCCTACAAATGTTGAAACCAATGTTATTGAAACCGTAACCCCGGAGGAATACATAAGGGACACTTTCCGGAATGTTTCAGACTCAAAAGGAATAGGTATGTGGTACGGTAAGTAAACCGACTCCAAAACAGTTCTAAAGGCATTTTTTCTCCGTTTTGGAATATTTAGAAAAATAGAAAAATAAGAAGCAGTCCGGGAAGGACACGAGGCCTCCACGAGGGTGGAGGGCGCGCCCTACCCCCTGGGCGCCCCCTGCCTCTTGGGCACCTCGTGCGCTCTCCAGACTCCGTTTTCTTGCACGTTACATATTTTGGTCGATAAAAATTCATTATATATTCTCCTGAAGGTTTTGACCACTGTATCACGCAATTGTCTTCTGTTTCTTGTTTCGAGTTGTTGCTGCTGTAGATTAGAGCAAGATGTCTTCTCAAGAGTCAGTCGGGGAGAACCGGGTGTCTCATCCGGCATCGAGACCAAGGACAAACAGCGATGCTGACCACTTTGGTACAGCAACAGAGGAAGAGATGGAGGCTGATTTGATGAGGATAGATGCCATGGAGGAGGATCAAGAAGTCACTTCTCGCTTCCGGGCTGGATTCACGATGGGGGAACTACAGAGCTCAGCTATTCCAAACTCGGTTATCCCTTCCAATGTTAGATTTCTTTCTTATGAAAAAATGAAGAATAGTATCACTTGTTCTCCCGCAGCTATGCAACACCCTTGGGTGCAAGGAGCTTTAGCCGTTAGAGGTAAGCTTCGCAAGGAGATAATGGATCTCAAGCAGCAACTCAATAAGCTCGAGGAAGAGGATCGTATCCTGAGGGGCATTATCGCGAAGAATATCATATCACCATCCCTGAAGAAGGAGACATAATCACATGGGTTTGGGCACTCCCCTTGGCAACTGCCAAGCTTGGGGGAGATGGCTCGTTATCGTATCACCACCACATCTCCTATCTTTACCGTTTTTCTTAGTTCGATCCTATTAGTAGTATCTTGATCTAGTAGAATAAAGTTTTGGTATGATCTATTTTTGAGTTTTGCTTTATGATCCCTCTTTGTAATCGAGTCCGTGAGCTATATATAATAAAGATTAGTGTTGACTCAAGGGCTTGATTATCTTGCTATGATCTTGAGTGAATAAAAGAAAAGAGAAAAGAATAAAAAGAAATAAAAAGGAGATCATTTTGATCTTATGAAAAGTAATGACTTCACATAGAAAGAGTATGATGATTAAAAATTGTTGAGAGTTGACAAACATAGCTTTGGTCATCGTTGCAATTAATAGGAAGTAATAAAGAAAGAGAGGTTTCACATATAAATATACTATCTTGGACATCTTTTATGATTGGGAGCACTCATTAAAATATGACATGCTAAAGAGTTGATGTTGGACAAGCAAGACAATGTAATGGGTTATGTTTTCTTATATACGAGATAAAGTATATTGTCATGGATCATCCAACATGTTGAGCTTGCCTTACCCCTCATGCTAGCTAAATTCTTTGCACCAAGTAGAGATACTACTTGTGCTTCCAAATACCCTTAAACCCAGTTTTGCCATAAGAGTCCACCATACCTACCTATGGATTGAGTAAGATCCTTCAAGTAAGTTGCCATCGGTGCAAGCAATAAAAATTGCTCTCTAAATATGTATGATTGATTGGTGTGGAGGAAATAAGCTTTATACGATCTTGTGATGTGGAAGAAATAAAAGCGACAGACTGCATAATAAAGGTCCATATCACAAGTGGCAATATAACGTGACGTTCTTTCGCATTAAGATTTTGTGCATCGAACCTTGAAAGTGCATGGCAACCTCTGCTTCCCTCTGCGAAGGGCCTATCTTTTATTATTATCTTTTATCTTATGCAAGAGTCATGGTGATCTTCACCTTTCCTTTTTACATTTTATCCTTTGGCAAGCACAGGATGTTGGAAAGATCCTGATAGATATATCTAATTGGATGTGGGTTAGCATGAGTTATTATCATTGACATTACCCTTGAGGTAAAAGGTTGGGAGGTGAAACTATAAGCCCCTATCTTTCTCTCGTGTCCGATTAAAACCCGTAACCACAAGTATTGCGTGAGTGTTAGCAATTATGAAAGACTAAATGATAGTTGAGTATGTGGACTTGCTTTGAAAAGCTCGACATAGACTCTTTCCGATGTTATGATAAATTGCAATTGCTTCAATGACTGAGATTATAGTTTGTTGGTTCTCAATAAAGTTTCTGATTCATACTTTGCATTGTGAATAGATTATTACTTGAGCATAAGAAATCATATGACAATATCCATATTGGTTGATGTTATGAGAATAATCATGATGCCCTCATGTCCGTATTTTATTTTATCGACACCTCTACCTCTAAACATGTGGACATATTTATCGTTATCGTCTTTCGCTTGAGGACAAGCGAGGTCTAAGCTTGGGGGAGTTGATATGTCCATTTTGCATCATGCTTTTATATCGATATTTATTGCATTATGGGTTGTTATTACACATTATGTCACAATACTTATGCCTATTCTCTCTTATTTTACAAGGTTTACATAAGGAGGGAGAATGCCTAAGTGGAATTACAGAAATTTGGAAAAGGAGCAAATATTAGAGACCTATTCTGCACAACTCCAAAAGTCTTGAAACTCCACGAAAGTTATCTTTGGAAATAATAAAAAATCGAGCGGAAGAATACGCTGGGGGCCTCCACTGTCACGACGAGGTGGGGCGCGCCCTACCTGGCGCGCCCGCCTCGTGGGCCCCTGACCAGCCCTCTAGTGGCCATCTTCTGCTATATGAAGTCTTTCGTCTGAAGAAAAATCATAAGCAAGCTTCCGGGACGAGACTCCGCCGCCACGAGGCGGAACCTTGGCGGAACCAATCTAGGGCTCCGGCAGAGCTCTTCTGCCGGGGACACTTCCCTCCGGGAGGGGGAAATCATTGCCATCGTTGTCGTGGTTCTGAGTCTGACAGTAGAATAGGGGGGTAGGAATGTAGAGGCAAGATCTTAGCTATGGAGGAGTTGTACACGCTAGTTTTACGAGTTCGGGCCCTTCTCGGAGGAAGTAATAGCCCTACGTCTCGGAGCCCGGAGGTGGTCGACTGGATTATAAGCGTGTGAGTTACAGGGGGTCTGAACCTTCCCAAAGTAGGGGGTGGCTTATATAGAGTGCGCCAGGACCCCAGCTCCCCTCCGTTACATAGGATTCAATGTACATAAAGTGGTGGCCTTACAGGTAACGCCTGTATTAAAGGGCCACAAATGATCATTAAATACACGAGTGAATGCCTGACCGTTGCTGCGCAGAGAGGCTTTAGGTCTTCTTATTGTCGAGTGGTTTGATGGTCGAGTGACCTGGATAAAGTGGGGTCTCCGAGTGGATGGTAGGTCGAGTGGACTTCACTCGACACCTTTGCTGGATCCCTTCTTCTAATTCTTCAACTTCTTCGTTCTTAGGACAAGAACCTTAGGTAGGACGTATAGGTCAGGCCTATTACCCTACCCTAGGTTTGTGTCCACATCATTAGTCCCCGAATGGATCGAGGTTCGAGTGAAAAAGAAGGATGGAGTTGACCTTGCTTTTAGTCTTGATTGTCTTGTCATTGTCTTCAAGTGGAGGTCAACTGTTTAGAACTTCAACTTCGTTTCAGTCACCTTGATTGATTCAGAAATTGCCGACTGATTTGTATCACTGCATCTGTCGGATGATATTTTTGGCATGAAATCTTTGGCGTGACCGGTTGCAAAGCACACCGGATTTCCCGGGATTCAAAATTTTGGTGGAAGCGCGCCAGGCGGAGCGCTCCGCGGTAAGTGGAGTAGACAAATAGGAATTTTCGATTTCCACGCCACCTTTTCCGCCACGTATCCCGTGCGCAACTGTTGGGGGGATTTGACAGGATTTCTCGGGCCCACGCGTCAGCCACTCGGAAGTAGGCCTTTAAAACCGGCGAGTCCGAAGCGTTTGCACTGTGCGTGCCTATTCCCCTTCTGCTTCCTCTCGCAACTCCGCTTTGCCCAGACCAACCACTCTCGACGCCGTCTCTCTGCCGCCATGGGGAAGGACAAAACGGCGGCGCTAGAGCGTGCGAAGAAGGCGACGGGGGCGGCGAAGAGCAAGAAAATGAATCGGGGGTCTTTGTCGCGCTCGGGGTTGCCGTTGGGTTGGATCTAGGTAGACTGGATCCGATCTTCTCTTCGACAAGAGGACTTGGACGATATGGCTGAGCTAGGGCTGATCGTCCATAAGTCCGCGCGGCTGCCGAGAGAAGAAACGGAGCCACAGCCGCGGCCGGGTGAGTGTGTCCTGCTCGCCACCCATGTCGACCATGGTTTTTCGCTTCCCCCGCATCCCTTCTTTCGCGGTTTCCTGAATTTCTTTGGTGCTCAACTCCACCATTTCACTCCCAACACTATCACATATCTTATTGCGTTCGTCTCCATGTGTGAGAATTTCTTGGGGTGCCGACCGCACTGGGGTCTTTTCAAGCACATCTTTACCATCCGATCCCAAACTATGAAAAAAGAAAACTCGAAAGACGAGAAAACCCATGTAATTAAGATGTTTGGTGGTCTGGGCATTCAGAAGAGGAAGAGGAGCTCTTTTCCTCCGATGACTCTTCCTGAGTCGGTCAGGGGCTGGCAGTCGACCTGGTTCTACTGCTAGGACATCGCGACCCCAGGCCAGTCGAGCGGGCTTCCTCCTTTTTCTTTTGACCGTGTTCAAACTCCATCTTCCTTGAAAGTGACTGCTGCGGAGAAGGCGGAGACAGGTATGCTAGTTGAGAGAGTAGTCCAGCTGATCAACCAAGGTGTCACTGGTATGGACCTGCTCGAGGTGTTCCTCGGTCGGCGGATCCAACCCCTCCAAGCTCGTGACCATTCCATGTGGATGTACTCTAGGGCTGGTGACACTGCTCGGGTTCATCCGGAGGAGGTGGAGGCCAAAACCATAGCCGAGTGGTTGATGGGTATCGCCGGGAACAAGGACAACCCTGTGGGCGCTTAGGAGAGTCGAATTTTCAAAGAATAAAGACAACCTACCAGAGAAGGTCTGGTCGTCATGACTGAATTTTTGAACGTGTTTTCTGACTGATTGTTGTTCTGACTGACTTATGATCGGTCTCTTTTTTTGCAGATCTATACGGAGATGTATTCGATGCCCAATGGTGAACAAGCTCTGGAGCAATACCAAGAGGGCGATGACAGTGCTGAGGAGAGCGGCGAGTGGGAGCCCCCAGCCGACGATGATGAAGATGAGAGCGATGAGTCGGACGATGAGGAGGTAGCCGACTCACTGCCCCGCTCCGAACGTCGATCCAAGCAGCGCCACGATCCCGCGAACAGGCGCGGCAAAGCTGTGGCGTCGAGTGCTCCATCTCACAAGCGCGCTTAGTCCCCGACTCCAGATTTGACTGAGAAGGTCACCAAGCAGCCCAAAGCTAATCCTTCAAAGGCCCGGAAGACCTTGCCTAGGATCAAGATGGACGTCCCTATTGCCTCTGGGTAAACGTTCTTCTCATATCTTCTTATTCCGATCAATTTTTCTGTTCCGACCGGTTTTCTTATTCTGACCGAGTGGACGATGAATCTGAGTAGCCCGACCTCAGCTGCGACCGACATGGATATTGAGAAGACTCCAGCCGACGAGGAAGCTGATGACGCTGTCACCTCCAAAGCCGATGAAGTGCGGTCGATTCGAATTAAATGCAGTCGATTGAATGATTTGTCGATTATCCTTATGGCTTTCTCATTTCTTGCAGATCCACGAGATGATGTTGTGCTTCCGGGCGATGACGAAGAAGTGCGGCACCGAGAGGGAGGTGGAAGAAGGACAAGGAAACGAGTGGAAAGCGCTGAAGTCCAGGTTCCCGGCCGATCAGGACGCTGGGACGACGGTCGAGCGATCGATAGATCAAGCTCGAACTAACGCCACCTTCAGCAGTTCCATTGCCGACCGATCGTCCTCAGATCAGCTGCTCGCATTTCGTGCTGATACAACTCCCAGCTTCAGATCTGGCGGCTGCTTCGATTGCTCTGCCTCCATCACTTTTCACTGCATATCAAACTCCAGACAATCCGCCAGCTGCTGCCAAGGAAGCAATTCTTCAGTTGAATCTTGTGATGGGACAGATGAAAATGGTGCATGAGGCTAGTCAGGTAGCCTTCAACGCCGGAGCTGCTCTGCAAGCCAATGTCCAGGTTAGATGACTTTCTGATCGACCGTATTTCTTGTCTGATCACACACTAGGGTGTGGCTGTTTCGATGTTGTATGTCTCTTTGTGTCGATTCAAACTGAATCTTTGCATTAGTGGGGGCACGCTGAGTGCACCCACTGGGTGTAGTCCCCGAGACCATAGGTGACTGCAGGCAGTCGACTGTGGTCTGAGAATGGGAACCTCTCTTTTTTTTTGCCACTCGAGCTGGGCAGACCACGTCGAGTGGAATCGAAACCAGTGGGGGCACGCTGAGTGCACCCACTGGGCCTAGTCCCCGAGACCATAGGTGACTGCCGGCAGTAGACTGTGGTCTGAGAACCTTCTTTTTTTCTTTTTTGCAAAATCAGTGGGGGCACGCTAAGTGCACCCATTGGGTGTAGTCCCCGAGACTGCCATTGAATGTTTGATTCGGTGGTAGTCTTAGAGTAGATAGCATTGTGATGTATTTTTATATCTGTCGACTGATATGGCTTGTGACTGTAGAAATCTTGTGATCTTGGGGCTCGACTTTTACGCAATGAACAAGCAGCAAATCAGCCTCAACCTTGATCTGGAATTGGCCAAGAAGAATCTCCAGAGCGCTCGTGATGAAGTAGCTGCCATGGGAGGTAATCAATTGCCGATTGTTTATCCCACTGCTGGCACTTTTCCTTTCCATTTTTTGAACCGAGTGACTCCACTCGAGCAGATGTATGTAGTGAAAACCGCCAACTCCAAGCTCGTCTGACGAATGTTATTTCTTTACAGAAAATGAA
Organism: Aegilops bicornis; assembly: GCA_021605145.1. NCBI lineage: Eukaryota > Viridiplantae > Streptophyta > Magnoliopsida > Poales > Poaceae > Aegilops > Aegilops bicornis. The sequence continues at coordinate 260,328,456 of CM038674.1, read as the reverse complement.
GCAGGCTTTGGAGAAGAAGGATCTGGATCTAGCTGCAGCTCAGAAGAGGCACACGAGAAGACATTGCTTGCCGACAAGAAGCTTGCTTCAGTCGGCAAGTTAGAAGAAGAAAACTCCAAACTGAAGACTGTTGTTTCTGACGCCAATCAAGAGGTCGAGCGACTGAAGAAGGACAAGGAGAAACTGACCGACGAACTTGGAAGTCTCAAGGTCAAGAATGGCGAGCTAGAGTCTTATCTAAGCCAACTTGCTGCGAAGCTGGTCTTGAAACTTGAAGGTACCTATTAATCTATCTTATTTCTGTCGATTGACAATTCTAATTGCGCCGTCGACTCATCATTCACTCGACTGTGCAGAATTTTGCCAAGACTTTGAAGCAGAAACTGGGTGGGTCGAGACGGGTCTTGATCCCATCACTGTCCAGTCAAGGATGATGTTTTGATGAACGTGATGTGGTTGGAGTCTCGTATGGACAGCGCGGTTGCTTATATGGCCCGTCTGAAAGCTGCAATGACCCGGGTTGATGCGGAACTTTGGCCTCAGGCGGAACTATCTCAAGATCTCGAGTCCCTGATGGCTCAACTGAATCAAATCCCTGAGCGCGTGCAAGAATGGAAGAAGTCATCACGCTTTCGTTGTGGTCTTGACATCGCTCTCTACGTCCGGAGTGCCTTTGCAAGGATGCCAAAGAAGACAAGCTGGCGGAGCTCAAGGTTGCTAACACGAAGAGGCACACTTTCCAGTCTTTCATGGACACCTTCCTTGCCACCGCCACTCGCATTGCAGACAGCATTGACCTTGACAGTTTCTGCGACCCAGCCAGCCCTTCTCCTGATGCGTGACCGAAAAAACATTAAGCTTCACCTTTATTTGCCTCGGAATGCCGAGTGATTGTGCAACTGTTAAACTTCTTCGGGCTTGATGCTCAAATACTTTTGATCCGTCGTCTGGAACCTTAGGATTTATCCGAACTTGGTTTATTTCCGAATATGCTTGTGTTTGCCTTCGGAATAATCTTTGTGTTTGAGATGCAGCTCTGAGGTAGTGATTTCAATCGACCTGCGCTTCATCGTCCTTGCAGGTAGGGACGGGGCGCACATTGTATTTGTGGCGTAGCTCCGAAGGAGAAGGTTGCAGTCGACCTGCACCTCGTCGTCCTTGCGGATAAGGATGGAGCGCACATTGTATTTGTGGCGCAGCTCCGAAGGAGAAGGTTGCAGTCGACCTGCACCTCGTCGTCCTTGCGGATAGGGATGGAGCGCGCATTGTATTTGCGGCGCAGCTCCGAAGGAGAAGGTTGCAGTCGACCCGCACCTCGTCGTCCTTGCGGATAAGGATGGGTTTCAAACTTAGGCGAGTACTTGGACTGCAACTAAACCCCCGAGTGGGAGGGTTGCTCTCCACTCGGTAGGATTTTTTAAACTTAGGCGAGTACTGGACTGCAGCTAAGCCCCCGAGTGGGAGGGTTGCTCCCCACTCGGTAGGATTTTTCAAACTTAGGCGAGTACTTGGACTGCAGCTAAGCCCCCGAGTGGGAGGGTTGCTCTCCACTCGGTAGGTTTTTTTAAACTTAGGCGAGTACTGGACTGCAGCTAAGCCCCCGAGTGGGAGGGTTTCTCTCCACTCGGTAGGATTTTTCAAACTTAGGCGAAACGGATTCGCGGCTAAGCCCCCGAGTGAGAGGTTTGCTCACCACTCGGTAGGATTTTTCAGACTTGGGCGAAACGGATTCACAGCGAAGTCACCCACTGGGGGATTTCAAACGGAAACAAAAGCAACAACAATCGTTTAGGAAGAGTATAAAGCTCTTGTCTTTGATAAATAAACTACAAAGGCATTTCTTATTACATCTCATCCGAGTGAGTACTTAAGTATAAAAGGGGCGGAGCAGCTCCGCATTCCAAGCTCATGGCTCGTCTTTCTGATGCTCGACATTGTAAAGATGCTATGCTCCATTGTGGAGAACTCTCGTGATAATGAAGGGGCCTTCCCAAGCAGGGGCAAGCTTGTGTGGCTTCTGTTGATCCACTCGAAGAACCAAATCTCCCTCTTGAAAGGCTCGACCCCTCACGTTTCTGGCGTGGAATCGACGCAAGTCTTGCTGATAGATGGTCGACCGAATCAATGCCATCTCTCTTTCCTCTTCTAAGAGATCGACTGAATCCTGTCGGGCCTGTTCTGCTTCCTCTCCAGAGAAGAGCTCGACTCGGGGTGCGTTGTGGAGCAGGTCACTTGGCAGAACAGCTTCAGCTCCATAGACCAAAAAGAAAGGAGTTCGTCCGGTCGACCGATTGGGAGTTGTCCTCAAACCCCAAAGAACTGATGGAAGTTCATCGACCCAGGCGCCTGCTGCGTGTTTGAGATCACGCATCAGTCGGGGTTTCAGTCCTTTGAGAATTAGGCCATTCGCCCTTTCTGCTTGTCCATTCGACTGCATGTGAGCGACTGAAGCATAGTCGACTCGTGTGCCTTGAGAAGCACAGAAAGCTCTAAACTCATCAGAATCGAAGTACGACCCGTTGTCAGTGATGATGCTGTGTGGAACTTCATATCTGAATGTCAATTCTCTGATGAAGCTAACAGCGGTGCCGGCTTCAAGATTCTTGATTGGTTTAGCTTCAATCCATTTGGTAAACTTATCGACTGCTACCAACACATGAGTGAAGCCGCTTCTACCAGTTCTCAGTGGTCCAATCATATCCAATCCCCAAACAAAGAAAGGGCCGACGAGGGAATGGTCTTCGTATTGACGGCTTGTGAGACATATCGAGTAAAACTGGCAGCCCTCACATCTGTCGACTATATCTTTCGCCATCTCGTTTGCTCGTGGCCAATAAAACCCGGCTCGGTATGCTTTAGCCACTATAGCCCGAGAAGACGCATGGTGGCCACAGGTTTCTGAGTGGATGTCATTGAGGATCATTCGACCTTCTTCTGGCGTTATGCATTTCTGACTGACCCCAGTCACACTTTCCCTGAACAATTGTCCCCTTATCACAGTAAAGGCCTTGCATTGATGGACGATCTGTCGAGCCTCTTCTTCATCTTCTGTTAGTTCTTTCCTAAGGATGTACGCGATGTAAGGTACTGTCCAGTTGGGAGTGATGACCAGAACCTCCATGATTAGGTCGACCACGGCCGGGATCTCGACTTCAGTCGGATCTGTGGCGCTCTTAGGTTGCGGGGGCTCTTCTGTAAAAGGATATTCTTGAACTGACAGTGTGTGAATGTGTTCCAGAAACACATTGCTGGGAATGGCTTCTCTCTTGGAACCTATCTTCTCCAAATCATCGGCTGCTTGATTTTTGATCGGGGTATATGATGGAGCTCTAACCCTCAAACTTCTTTTCCAACTTTCTCACCGCATTCCAAAGAGCTTGATCATGGCTGGGCTTCGACGTCCCATTCTTTCATCACTTGATTGACTACCAAATCTGAGTCGCCATAGACCATGAGGCGACGGACGCCGAGTGAAATGGCCATGTGCAACCCATATAAGAGTGCTTCATATTCTGCTTCGTTATTGGAGGAATCAAAGTGAATCTGGAGTACATATCTGAGCTTGTCTCCTCGGGGGGATACTAGTACCATCTCGGCACCAGAACCATTCAGCATCTTGGAACCGTCAAAGAACATGGTCCAGTGCTCCGAGTGAACTTGAGTCGGCAATTGCTGTTTGATCCACTCGGCAAGGAAATCAGCTATTGCTTGGGACTTGATAGCTTTCTTTGCCTCAAACTTAATATCTAAGGGAAGGAGTTCAATCGCCCATTTTGCCACTCGACCAGTTGCATCTCTGTTGTGCAGAATCTCTGATAATGGAGCGTCGCTAACGACTATAACATAGTGGTCAGAGAAATAGTATGCAACCTTGTTCATGGTCATGTAAATCTCATAAGCAAGCTTCTGATAGTGCGGATATCTCTGTTTCAACGGAGTCAGAACTTCAGAAACATAATAAACCAGGTGCTGAATTTTATAGGCTTTTCCCTCTTCTTCTCGCTCGACCGTAGTAAGTATTGTCTTCGACGACTTGTCCAAAGTGGATGCTATATAAAGCGATAAAGGCTCTTTCTTGATTGGGGCAGCAAGCACCGGCTGGGTGGAAAGCGAGCTTTTAGCTCGCAAGCCGCATCGACTTCGAAGTCCACTCGAACTTATCTGACTTCTTCATCAGTCGGTAGAGAGGCAGCGCCTTCTCACCGAGTCTGTAAATGAATCGACTTAGGGCAGCCAAACAACCAGTAAGCTTCTGGACATCATGCACACGCATTGCAGGCGTTTCATTCGGAGTATGGCACCAACTTTCTCGGGTTAGCATCGATCCCTCGCTCGGAAACGAAAACCGAGTAACTTTCCTCCCGGAACTCGAACGTGCGCTTTGATGGATTAAGCTTGATATCGCATCTTCCGAGGTTGGCAAAGGTTTCAGCAAGGTCACCAAGAGGGTCGGAACCTTTACGTGACTTGACCACAATGTCATCCATGTATGCTTCCACATTCCGATTGATTTGAGTGAGTAAACACTTCTGAATAATCCGCATGAATGTGGTTACAACGTTCTTCAGACCGAATGGCATAGTGACATAACAGAAGCACCCGAATGGGGTGATGAGAGCTATTTTAATTTCATCGGGTCCATACAGACGGATCTGATGATACCCGGAATAGGCGTCCAAAAAGGACAAACGCTCACACCCCACAGTCGAATCGACTATCTGATTGATGCGAGGGAGAGGAAAGTGACCCTTCGGGCAGGCCCGGTTGATATGCTTGAAGTCAATGCACATGCGAAGTGAATCGTCCTTCTTAGGGACCATGACAACATTAGCTAACCACTTGAAGTGGTAAATCTCTCGAATAAACTCAGCTGCCATGAGCCGAGCCACTTCTTCACCGATTGCTTTTCTCTTCTGTATGGCGGAACATCGAAGATGTTACTTGACCGGTTTTACCTTTGGGTCGACTCGCAAACGGTGCTCAGCCAGTCCCCTGGGAACACCCGGCATGTCAGAAAGTTTCCATGCAAAGATGTCCCAGCTCTCACGGAGGAACTGGATGAGCGCTTCTTCCTATTTCGAGTCGAGAGTTGTTGAAATGTGGGTCGGAGCAGCATTGGGGTCAGTCGGGTGGATATCAATCGATTTTGTTTCACCGGACGGTGAAATCTGAATCCGTTGCAGTGCTTCTTAGCTCGCAGCAAATCACTCGGATCTGCATTTTTCTCGATACTCACGCAATTCCACTCATCGCCATCTGCAAGATCGGCGATCTTGAGCCCTTCTCGGAAGCACTCTTCTTCCTTCTTTCGATTGCCGATGATAGTGATCACACCTTTGGGACCGAGCAACTTCAATTTGAGGTACACATAGCATGGTCGAGCCATAAACGTGCATAAGCCGCCTGCCCGTAATGGTGTGATAAGCACTGAAATCCACAACTTCAAATGTCAACTTTTCTTTGCGATAATTCTTGGAATCACCGAAAACCACGTCAAGAGCAATCTGGCCGAGTGATTCAGCCTTCTTGCCTGGAATGACTCCATGGAAACTCATACTGCTTTCACTGAGTCTGGACATCGGAATGCCCATCCCTTTCAACGTTTATGCATATAGAATGTTCAGGCCACTGCCACCATCCATTAGAACTTTAGTCAGTCAAGTGTCTTCGACAACTGGATCGACCACCAAAGCTTGCCTCCCAGGGGTGGCTATGTGCGTCGGGTGATCGGACTGGTCGATTGTGATGGCAGTCTGAGACCATTTCAAATAACTGGGTGTCGCAGGAGCGACCATATTCACTTCTCTGTTGATCACTTTTAGTCGACTCTTGCTCTCAACATCAGCAAAAATCATCAGAGTGGAATTGACGTGAGGGTAACCATAATCACTCTCCTCCTTGTCCTCAACCTTGTCTGACTCTTTTTCCTTGTCTTTGGGCTATTTCTCTTGGAACTGCTGGATTAGGAGCCAACGCTACCGAGTGGTATGCTTCGGATAAATGATTTTACCCTCTTCATCTTTCTTTGTGTGGATGTGGCATGGCAAATCTAGCACATCATTTCCATCTTGATCTTTTATCTTCTCAGGGTTCCATGGCCCCTTGGGCTTCCCTTTGGGTTTTCCTTGAGTCACGGCTAAGGTTTCTCCAGAGCAATTGGCTCGGCTTTGCGCTTCGCTTCCGACCGAGTTTCCTCCTCCGGTTTCATGGGCGATCGATTTGTGCTTGTCACTCCGAGCCGATCCTCTTCTTCAACATTAGCATACTTGGTGGCAATCTCCATCATTCGACTCGAGACATGTCTCGGTCCGACCGAACTTCAAGTTCAACTCTCGATATTTGACGCCTTCCTTGAAGGCACAAACTGCTTGGTGATCGACACGTTCTCCACTGTGTGATGCAGTGTGATCCATCTCTGGATATAATCCTCAAAGTTTCATTTGTCTTACGCACAAGATTGTAGCTCATTAACCCTTCCGGTGGTTTGCATGTCCCTTCAAGCGTTCGACAAACACTTCGGGCAAGATCTTCCCAAGTGTAAATGCTGCTGGGTGCTAATTGATTCAGCCATGCTCTGGCCGAGCCCTCCAACATCAGAGGCAGGTGTTTCATGGCCACTTCATCATTGCCGCCGCCAATCTGAACAGCCACTCGGTAATCCTCAAGCCAAGTATCAGGCTTGGACTCACCAGTGAACTTACTGACTCCAGTCGCCAACCTGAAGTTGGGAGGAATCACCATGACCACGATGGCTCTCTTTGAAGCACTCTGGACTGAGACGCGCACTCTGCTGCTGGTGGGTACATCTGGCATGACCTTCTCGGTGAGCTCATTCACATTGACCAAACCCGAACGAGAATAGATATCGCATCAAAGCCTGGCTCCCTGGGGTCGACTGGAATCCTTCGCCCAACACTATGAGGGCGTCTGTCATCCTGCTGTCGAGGCACGTATGATCCACTCCTTGGGGGAGGTGTGGGCACTCGACGACGATCATCACGATCGAGTCGGTGATCATACTGCTCATGGTTTCTGTACTGATCACGCCGGTCACCATGTCCCTCACGCCTCGGGGGAGATCTTGGGCTGTGAGCCAACTGGACTGTATCTGCAACAACGGACCTGCTATGGATCCTATTCTGTGACTATGACATGGATGTATTCTGCTCTCCAGCTGCCCGGAGTAAAGCTCTGATCTGCATTAAACCTCTGCCAGCTTCTGACTGGGAAGGCTGAATTGACTCTGCTATTCGAGCTGCAGCTGTAAGATTCTGGATCGGAGTTCTATATACCTGAGTCGGAGGAGGAAAAAGCTGGCGTCGACTGGATTCTAGAACCCTTTGCCACGCACGCTCGTCGAGTACTCGCTGGAGATTTTCCAGTCGAGTGCGCTCAGCCAGATTGGCCAGGCGCGCGTCCTCCAAGGCCCGGGCCTCTGGGGGTTTCTCCAACGATAGGAGTGTGAAGAGCATCCATGTTCCAGCGACGAAGTTCTTCCTCTGCTTCAAGAGAGGGGCTCGGGAGGTACTCCTCATGGGCATGCGACGGATCGCCTCTGCCGTCGCCACCCGTCGGCGTGAGGGAAGCCGGAGGACCGCGAGGTCCATTGACCATCGGGACCTCCGCCCATTGGATCCTTCTTTGTCGTTTCGGATCACGGTCTCTGCGAACCCGGTCAGCCAGGTTGAACAGGCCGTAGAGAGATTCGTCGGGCTCGATCGCCACGACTTGTGGGGTGGCCGTCTGGCGAGCCACCGCGTGCCTCACCCACCGCTGAAGCCTTGACCGACCGGAGCGCTTGCTCCGTGCGGCGAAGGCAGGAGGACGCCCACAGTGCCGATCTTTGGGTCGGCCGCTGCAGAGGAGGACGCTGCGACGACGCGGCGAAGTGCGTTGCCCCACGGACGGGGAGTGCATCGACGTCGAGTGGAGCCTCTTGAAGCCAAGCGGAGTCTTCGGCGATGAACACGAGCGCGCCGAGACCTCCGCCTGAAACCATGATGAAGGGGAACAGAAAGATTGCAACTTCTCCAACAAGTCATTAAGACACCTGCCCCAAGGTGGGCGCCAACTGTCGTGGTTCTGAGTCTGACAGTAGAATAGGGGGTAGGAATGTAGAGGCAAGATCTTAGCTATGGAGGAGTTGTACACGCTAGTTTTACGAGTTCGGGCCCTTCTCGGAGGAAGTAATAGCCCTACGTCTTGGAGCCCGAGGCGGTCGATCGGATTATAAGCGTGTGAATTACAGGGGTGCGAACCCTTGTCCCGAGAGGAGGGGGTGGCTTATATAGAGTGCGCCAGACCCCAGCCTCCTCAGATTACATAGGATTCAATGTACATAAAGAGGTGGCGTTACAGTGCTTGCTTTGTATTAAAGGGCCACAAATGATCATTAAATACATGAGTGAATGCTCACCGCTGTCTGCGCAGAGAGGCTTTAGGTCTTCTTATTGTCGAGTGGTTTGATGGTCGAGTGAACTGGATAAAGTGGGGTCTCCGAGTGGATGGTAGGTCGAGTGGACTTCACTCGACACCTTTGCTGGATCCCTTCTTCTGATTCTTGAACTTCTTCGTTCTTAGGACAAGAACCTTAGGTAGGACGTATAGGTCAGGCCTATTACCCTACCCAAGGTTTGTGTCCACATCAATCCTCATCACCAACGCTCCTCTCATCGGGAGAGGGTCAACCTCCATCAACATCTTCACCAGCACCATCTCCTCTCAAACCCTAGTTAATCTCTTGTATCCAATTCTTGTCTCTAAGTCTGGGATTGGTACCTGTAGGTTGCTAGTAGTGTTAATTACTCCTTGTAGTTGATGCTAGTTGGTTTATTTGGTGGAAGATCATATGTTCAGATCCTATATGCATATTAATACTCCTCTGATTATGAACATGAATATGCTTTGTGAGTAGTTACGTTTGTTCCTGAGGACATGGGAGAAGTATGTTGATGAGATGTATGTTGTCTCTCCACTAGTGGTGTTATGTGAACGTCGACTACATGACACTTCACCATTATTTGGGCCTAGAGGAAGGCATTGGGAAGTAATAAGTAGATGATGGGTTGCTAGAGTGACAGAAGCTTAAACCCTAGTTTATGCGTTGCTTCGCAAGGAGCTGATTAGGATCCATATGTTTCATGCTATGGTTAGGTTTACCTTAATACTTTTGTTGTAGTTGCGGATGCTTGCAATAAGGGTTAATCATAAGTGGGATGCTTGTCCAAGTAAGGGCAGCACCCAAGCACCGGTCCACCCACATATCAAATTATCAAAGTACCGAACGCGAATCATATGAACGTGTGCTACCTCTTGAGCATTGCGTTGGTTTTCCCTTGAAGAGGAAAGGGTGATGCAGTAGAGTAGCGTAAGTATTTCCCTCAGTTTTTGAGAACCAAGGTATCAATCCAGTAGGAGGCTACGCGCGAGTCCCCCGTACTTGCACAATACAAATAAATCCTCGCAACCAACGCGATAAGGGGTTGTCAATCCCTTCACGGTCACTTACGAGAGTGAGATCTGATAGATATGATAGGATAATATTTTTGGTATTTTTGTGATAAATATACAAAGTAAAATAAAAGCAAAGTAAAAAGCAAAGAAAATAACTAATTGTGGGAAGATTAATATGATGAAGATAGACCCGGGGGCCATAGGTTTCACTAGTGGCTTCTCTCAAGAGCATAAGTATTTTACGGTGGGTGAACGAATTACTGTTGAGCAATTGATGTAATTGAGCATAGTTATGAGAATATCTAGGTATGATCATGTATATAGGCATCACGTCCGAGACAAGTAGACCGACTCCTGCCTGCATTTACTACTATTACTCCACTCATCGATCGCTATCCAGCATGCATCTAGAGTATTGAGTTCATGAAAACAGAGTAACGCCTTAAGCAAGATGACATGATGTAGAGGGATAAATTCATGCAATATGATAAAAACCCCATCTTGTTATCCTCGATGGCACCAATACAATACGTGCCTTGCTGCCCCCTCATCACACCGGGAAAGGACACCGCAAGATTGAACCCAAAGCTAAGCACTTCTCCCATTGCAAGAAAGATCAATCTAGTAGGCCAAACCAAAATGATAATTCGAAGATACTTGCAAAGATAACCAATCATACATAAAAGAATTCAGAAAAGATTCAAATATTGTTCATAGATAATCTTGATCATAAACCCACAATTCATCGGTCTCAACAAACACACGCAAAAAGAAGATTACATCGAATAGATCTCCACGAGAGAGGGGGAGAACATTGTATTGAGATCCAAAAGGAGAGAAGAAGCCATCTAGCTACTAACTATGGACCCGAAGGTTTGAAGTAAACTACTCACACTTCATCGGAGAGGCTAGGGTGTTGATGTAGAAGCCCTCCGTGATGGATGCCCCCTCCGGTGGAGCTCCAGAACAGGCCCCAAGATGGGATCTCATGGGTACAGAAGGTTGCGGCGGTCGAATTAGATTTTTGGCTCCGTATCTGATCGTTTGGTGGTACGTAGGTATGTATTGGAGGAAGGAGTACGTCGGTGGAGCAACAAGGGGCCCACGAGGGTGGAGGGCGTGCCCTGGGAGGGTGGGCGCGCCCCCTACCTCGTGGCTTCCTCTTTTGTTTCTTGACGTAGGGTCCAAGTCTCCCGGATCTTAATCTTCCTAAAAATCACGTTCCCGAAGGTTTCATTCCGTTTGGACTCCGTTTGATATTCCTTTTCTGTGAAACTCTGAAATAGGCAAAAAACAACAATTCTGGACTTGGCCTCCGGTTAATAGGTTAGTCCCAAAAATAATATAAAAGTGGATAATAAAGCCCAATAATGTCCAAAACAGTAGATAATATAGCATGGAGCAATCAAAAATTATAGATACGTTGGAGACGTATCAAGCATCCCCAAGCTTAATTCCTGCTCGTCCTCGAGTAGGTAAATGATAAAAAGATAATTTTTGATGCGGAGTGCTACTTGGCATAATTTTAATGTAATTCTTCTTAATTGTGGTATGAATATTCAGATCCGAAAGATTCAAGACAAAAGTTTAATATTGACATAAAAATAATAATACTTCAAGCATCCTAACAAAGCAATCATGTCTTCTCAAAATAACATGGCCAAAGAAAGTTATCCCTACAAAATTATATAGTCTGGCTATGCTCTATCTTCACCACACAAAGTATTTAAATCATGCACAACCCCGATGACAAGCCAAGCAATTGTTAAATACTTTTGAAATCCTCAAACTTTTTCAATCTTCACGCAATACATGAGCGTGAGCCATGGATATAGCACTATATGTGGAATAGAATGGTGGTTGTGGAGAAGACAAAAGGGAGAAGATAGTCTCACATCAACTAGGCGTATCAACGGGCTATGGAGATGCCCATCAATAGATATCAATGTGAGTGAGTAGGGATTGCCATCCAACGGATGCACTAGAGCTATAAGCATATGAAAGCTCAACAAAAGAAACTAAGTGGGTGTGCATACAACTCGCTTGCTCACGAAGACCTAGGGCATTTTGAGGAAGCCCATCATTGGAATATACAAGCCAAGTTCTATAATGAAAAATTCCCACTAGTATATGAAAGTGACAAAATGAGAGACTCTCTATCATGAAGATCATGGTACTACTTTGAAGCACAAGTGTGGTAAAAGGATAATGTGATGTCCCTTCTCTCTTTTTCTCTCATTTTTTATTTGGGCCTTTTCTCTTTTTTAAGGCCTCTTTCTTTCTCTTTTTTTAATTTTCATCCGGAGTCTCATCCCGACTTGTGGGGGAATCATAGTCTCCATCATCCTTTCCTCACTTGGGACAATGCTCTAAAAATTAAGATCATCACACTTTTATTTTCTTACAACTCAACAATTACAACTCGATACTTAGAACAAAATATGACTCTATATGAATGCCTCCGTGTGTAATGGGATATGCAATGAATCAAGAGTGACATGTATGAAAGAATTATGAATAGTGGCTTTACCACAAATAAGATGTCAACTACATGATCATGCTAAGCAATATGACAATGATGGTGCGTGTCATAATAAAGGGAACGGTGGAAAGTTGCATGGCAATATATCTCGGAATGGCTATGGAAATGCCATGATAGGTAGGTATGGTGGCTGTTTTGAGGAAGGTATATGGTGGGTGTATGATACCCGTGAAAAGTCTTGCGGTATTAGGGAGGCTAGCAATGGTGGAAGGAAGAAATTGCGTATAATCCATGGACTCAACATTAGTCATAAAGAACTCACATACTTATTGCAAAAATCTACAAGTTATCAAAGCAAAGTATTACGCGCATGCTCCTAGGGGGATAGATTGGTAGGAAAAGACCATCGCTCGTCCCCGACCGCCACTCATAAGGAAGACAATCAATAAATAAATCATGCTCCGACTTCATCACATAACGGTTCACCATACGTGCATGCTACGGGAATCACAAACTTTAACACAAGTATTTCTCAAATTCACAACTACTTAACTAGCATGAATCTAATATCACCATCTTTATATCTCAAAACAATTATCAATCATCAGACTTCTCATAGTATTCAACACACTCATAAGAAAGTTTTTACTATTCTTGAATACCAAGCATATTAAGATTATTTAAGAAAATTATCATGCTATTTAATACTATCAAAATAATATAAGTGAAGCATGAGAGATCAATAGTTTCTATAAAACAAATCCACCACCGTGCTCTAAAACATATAAGTGAATCACTAGAGCAAAACTATATAACTCAAAAGATATAAGCGAAGCACATAGAGTATTCTAACAAATTCCAAATCATGTATGGCTCTCTCAAAAGGTGTGTACAGCAAGGATGATTGTGGTAAACTAAAAAGCAAAGACTCAAATCCTACAAGACGCTCCAAGCAAAACACATATCATGTGGTGAATAAAAATATAGCTCCAAGTAAAGTTACCGATGGAAGTAGACGAAAGAGGGGATGCCTTCCGGGCATCCCCAAGCTGTGGATGTTTGGTGTCCTTAGATTATCTTGGGGGTGCCATGGGCATCCCCAATCTTAGGCTCTTGCCACTCCTTGTTCCATAATCCATCAAAATCTTTCACCCAAAACTTGAAAACTTCACAACACAAAACTCAACAGAAATCTCGTGAGCTCCATTGGCGAAAGAAAACAAAAGACCACTTCAAGGTACTGTAATTAACTCATTCTTTATTTATATTTGTGTTAAACCTACTGTATTACAACTTCTCTATGGTTTATAAACTATTTTACTAGCCATAGATTCATCAAAATAAGCAAACAACACATGAAAAACAGAATCTGTCAAAAACAGAACAGTCTGTAGTAATCTGTAACTAACGCAAACTTCTGGAACTCCAAAACATCAGACAAAATAGGAAGACCTAGGAAATTTGTTTATTTATCATCAGCAATTGGAATCACTATTTTATCACGTTCTGGTGATTTTTAAAAATTGTTTTCGTGAACAGAAAGTTTCTGGAAATTACAGCAAGATCAAATAACTATCATCCAAGAAGATCCTATAGGTTTAACTTGGCACAAACTAATTAAAACATAAAAACACACCTAACCAGAGGCTAGATCAAATATTTATTCCTAAACAGAAGCAAAAGCAAAAAAAAACTAAAAATAAAATTGGGTTGCCTCCCAACAAGTGCTATCGTTTAACGCCCCTAGCTAGGCAAAAAGCAAGGATAGATCTAGGTATTGCCATCTTTGGTAGGCAATCCATAAGTGGCTCTCGTGATAGATTCATATGGTAATTTTATTTTCTTCCTAGGGAAGTGTTCCATGCCTTTCTTTAATGGAAATTGGAATCTAATATTCCCTTCCTTCATATCAATAATTGCACCAATCGTTCTAAGGAAAGGTCTACCAAGAATAATAGGACATGAAGGATTGCAATCTATATCAAGAACAATAAAGTCTACGGGCACATAGTTCCTATTTGCAACAATAAGAACATCATTAATTCTTCCCATAGGTTTCTTAATAGTGGAATCCATGAGGTGCAAGTTTAGAGAGCAATCATCAAAATCATGGAAATCTAGCAAATCGCACAAAGTTTTGGGAATAGTGGAAACACTAGCACCCAAATCACATAAAGCATGGAACTCATGATCCTTAATCTTAATTTTAATAGTTGGTTCCCACTCATCATAAAGTTTTCTAGGTATAGAAACTTCCAACTCAAGCTTTTCTTCATAAGATTGCATCAAGGCATCAACGATATGCTTAGTAAACGCTTTATTTTGACTATAAGCATGAGGAGAATTTAGCACGGATTGCAACAAGGAAATACAATCAATCAAAGAGAAATTTTCATAATTAAATTCTTGAAATCCAAAATAGTGGGTTTAGCAACATCTAGGGTTTTGATTTCTTCAATCCCACTTTTATCAATTTTAGCATCAAGATCTAAAAACTCTGAATTTTTTGAACGCCTTCTAGGTAAAGGTGGATCATATTCAGTCCCATCATTATCAAGATTCATATTGCAAAACAAAGATTTAATAGGGGACACATCAATAACTTTTAGATCTTCATCTTTATTTTCATAGAAATTGGAAAAACAATCTTTTATAAAGCAATCTTTCTTAGCATGCATCCTAGCGGTTCTTTCTTTTCACTCATCAATGGAAATTCTCATGGCCTTGAGAGACTCATTGATATCATGCTTAGGAGGAATAGATCGAAGCTTTAAAGAACCAACATCAAGAGAAATTCTATCAACGTTCCTAGCCAATTCATCAACTTTAAGCAATTTCTCTTCAAGCAAAGCATTGAAATTCTTTTGCGAATTCATAAACTCTTTAACACTAGTCTCAAATTCAGAGGGCATCTTATTAAAATTTCCATAAGAGTTGTTGTAGGAATTTCCATAATTATTAGAGGAATTACTAGGATAAGGCCTAGGATTAAAGTTTCCTCTATACGCGTTGTTACCAAAATTATTCCTACCAACAAAATTCACATCCATAGATTCATTATTATTCTCAATCAAAGTAGACAAAGGCATATCATTAGGATCAGAAGAAACACTCCTAGTAGCAAATAATTTCATAAGTTCATCCATCTTTCCACTCAAAACATTAATTTCTTCTATCACATGCACTTTTTAATTAGTAGATCTTTCAGTGTGCCATTGAGAATAATTAACCATAATATTATCTAGGAGTTTAGTAGCTTCTCCTAAATTGATTTCCATAAAAGTGCCTCCCGCAAATTCTAATCTAAAAGATTTCTAGAAGCAAAATTCAATCCGGCATAAATTTTTGTATAATCATCCAAAAATTCAAACCATGAGTAGGGCAATTACGTATCATTAATTTCATCCTCTCCCAAGCTTGTGCAACATGTTCATGATCAAGTTGCTTAAAATTCATAATATCGTTTCTAAGAGAGATGATTTTAGCGGTAGGAAAATACTTAGAGATAAAATCATCTTTGCACTTGTTCCAAGAATCAATACTATTTTTAGGCAAAGACGAAAACCAAGCTTTAGAACGATATCTAAGCGAAAAAGGAAATAGCTTCAATTTAACAATATCATTATCAACATCTTTCTTCTTTTGCATATCACACAAATCAACGAAGCTATTTATATGAGTAGCGGCATCTTCACTAGGAAGGCCGGCAAATTGATCTTTCATGACAAGATTCAACAAAGCAGCATTGATTTCACAAGATTCAGTATCGGTAAGAGGAGCAATCGGAGTGCTAAGGAAATCATTATTGTTGGTATTGGTAAAGTCACAAAATTTGGTATTATCTTGAGCCATCGTGACAAACAAGCAATCCAACACACGAGCAAACAAAAAGCAAGCGAAAAAGAGGCGAACGAAAAAGAGAGGCGAATAAAGCGGCAAGGGTGAAGTGGGGAGAGGAAAACGAGAGGCAAATGGCAAATAATGTAATGCGGAAGATAAAGGGATTTGTGATGGGTACTTGGTATGTTGACTTTGCGTAGACTCCCGACAACGGCGCGGATATCCTTCTTGCTACCTCTTGAGCATTGCGTTGGTTTTCCCTTGAAGAGGAAAGGGTGATGCGACATAGTAGCGTAAGTATTTCCCTCAGTTTTGAGAACCAAGGTATCAATCCAAAGAGGAGGCTACGCGCGAGTCCCTCGTACCTGCACAATACAAATAAATCCTCACAACCAACGCGATAAGGGGTTGTCAATCCCTTCACGGTCACTTACGAGAGTGAGATCTGATAGATATGATAGGATAATATTTTTGGTATTTTTGTGATAAAGATACAAAGTAAAATAAAAGCAAAGTAAAAAAGCAAAGGAAATAACTAAGTGTAGGAAGATTAATATGATGAAGATAGACCCAGGGGCCATAGGTTTCACTAGTGGCTTCTCTCAAGAGCATAAGTATTTTACGGTGGGTGAACGAATTCTTTGTTGAGCAATTGATGTAATTGAGCATAGTTATGAGAGTATCTAGGTATGATCATGTATATAGGCATCACGTCCGGACAAGTAGACCGACTCCTGCCTGCATCTACTACTATTACTCCACTCATCGACCGCTATCCAGCATGCATCTAGAGTATTAAGTTCATGAGAACAGAGTAACGCCTTAAGCAAGATGACATGATGTAGAGGGATAAATTCGTGCAATATGATAAAAACCCTGTCTTGTTATCCTTGATGGCAACAATACAATACGTGCCTTGCTGCCCCCTCATCCTTTGGGAAAGGACACCGCAAGATTGAACCCAAAGCTAAGCACTTCTCCCATTGCAAGAAAGATCAATCTAGTAGGCCAAACCAAACTGATAATTCAAGAGACTTGCAAAGATAACCAATCATACATAAAAGAGTTGAGAAAAGATTCAAATATTGTTCTTAAATAATCTTGATCATAAACCCACAATTCATCGGTCTCAACTAACACACCGCAAAAAGAAGATTACATCGAATAGATCTCCACGAGAGAGGGGAGAACATTGTATTGAGATCCAAAAAGAGAGAAGAAGCCATCTAGTTACTAACTATGGACCCGAAGGTCTGAAGTAAACTACTCACACTTCATCGGAGGCTATGATGTTGATGTAGAAGCCCTTCGTGATGGATGCCCCTCCGTGAGCTCGAGAATAGGCCCCAAGATGGGATCTCGTGGAGTGCGAGAAGGTTGCGTCGGTGGAATTAGGTTTTGGCTCCGTGTCGATCGTTTGGGGTGCGTAGGTATATATAGGAGGAAGGAGTACGTCGGTGGAGCAACAAAGGGGCCCACGAGGGTGGAGGCGCGCATACAGGGGGTGGCGCGCCTCCCTACCTCGTGGCTTCCTCTCTTGACGTAGGTTCCAAGTCTCCCGGATCATAATCTTCCTAAAAATCACGTTCCTGAAGGTTTCATTCCGTTTGGACTCCGTTTGATATTCCTTTTCTGCGAAACTCTGAAATAGGCAAAAAAACAGCAATTCTGGGTTGGGCCTCCGGTTAATAGGTTAGTCCCAAAAATAATATAAAAGTGGATAATAAAGCCCAATAATGTCCAAAACAGTAGATAATATAGCATGGAGCAATCAAAAATTATAGATACGTTGGAGACGTATCAACGTGATGAAAACTAGCTTGACGATAATTCCCATGTGTCCTCGGGAGCGCTTTTCTCTATATAAGAGTTTGTCCAGGCTTGTCCTTTGCTACAAAAAGGATTGGGCCACCTTGCTGCACTTTATTTAGTTTTGTTACTTATTGCTCGTTACAAATTATCTTATCACAAAACTATTTGTTACCTATTATTTCAGTGCTTGCAGAGAATACCTTGTTGAAAACCGCTTATCATTTCCTTCTGCTCCTCGTTGGGTTCGACACTCTTACTTATCGGAAGGACTACGATAGATCCCCTGTACTTGTGGGTCATCACCCCGTCGCCCGAGTCCTCCCGCCGCCGCTTCTGGCCCGACATGGCCTCACTCGAGGAGCCACACGAGCGATCCATGGCAACAACAGTTGTGAAGGATAGAGAAAGAGGTGGAGGAGGAGGGGGTCTGCAGTAAAGCGGGATGCAGAGGCGGAAGCGACAAAGGTCTGAGAGAGAAGCAGGAAACCCTAGAAATGGGGGCGGAACCCTTGCGGACCCATATAAAGCCAGAGCACGCCCGGGCCAGGAGGGCCGCAGGCGGGCTAGCAAGTGGGGGAGGGGGTGGCTGGGCCGAGAGAGGCCCAGGGCCCAGAAGAGAGAGTGGGGGAAAGTCGCTAGAAGACAAAAGAGGGGGCAGCCCAATTGGCACAATCGGCCCAGAGGGGGCCAGAGTGGGTCGAGAAAGGGGCCCACAAGCCTCCTGATCAAGATCACGAGCTAGGGCTGGCCGCGAGGGAAGAGCGACCACCACCGCCGCCAACGGTACCACACCAAGCCTAACCGCTGGCGACAAGGACGCAGGGGAGCAAGACGAACGCGCCAAACCACCAGCAGGGGCAAAGGAGCCACCCGAAGCACACCACGGTCCGGCGAGGAGGCCGTTCCTGAATGGCATCACCGACGAGCACGCCCGACCTGGATCCAACCAGATCCAGCCACCGCAGTAGAGGAGACCGGCCGCCCGCACCCACCTGGGGCAAATTTCCGGACGCGCCCCGCCGGCCCCAACCTCAGCGGCGGCGCCATAGCAGGAGGGGAGGCCATGGCGAGAGGGGGCAGGTCGGAATCAGAGTCTGCTTCATCCTCGTCTGACGACAAGGCCCAGAACTTGTTGCCGGAGCCAGATCCAAGAATAGGGGGCGAGGAGAGGAGCGATGGGAGGGGAGTAGGGGAGCGTCGAACGGAGAAGTCGGTGCCGGAGAGGATGCACGGGGGGGGGGGAGGGGAGAGGAGGCGGGGATGGCCCTGAGATGCCGGAGGGAGCAGGATGACGGGGTGGATGGGAAGGAGGAGCACGGGAGAGGGGAAGAGGGGGAGAGGAGAGCCATCTCCCATCATTTTACCTTTTACTCCCTCCGTTCCTAAATATAATTCTTTTTAGAGATTTCAATACGGACTACATATACAGATATATATATATATATACATATATATATATATAGACATACTATAGAGTGTAGATTCACTCATTTTGCTCCGTATGTAGTCCGTAGTGAAATCTCTAGAAAGACTTATATTTAGGAACGGAGGGAGTATCATGTAAAAAATACTATCCTACTCAGTTCATGTGTTTAGGGATTGTATCGAAGTAGAAGGGATTTTCTAGTTAACTTTTGATAAGGGGTCGTTAGAGATTGGTTCTTGCCTCATCGGTTAAAGATTGCAATATAACAGTTTAACCGAACACGCGACTAGATGAGTTATATTTGTTCGTAGTTCATTTTTCTGGTGAGATAGGACCCCATTTTTTAATTTTGCACAAGGCCTTCCACCCCAGATCCGCCAGATCCAGGGCCTCCGACCCCGACACCGCCGCAGACGCCGCAGCCGACCGTGTGCGCTCATCATTCTGGAGCCATTTGGGCCCCGCCGCCCAGGCCTCGCGGTCGCGAGCCACTTGCGACCGAGTCACGCCTCGACCTCAAGCTCACGGCGGAGGGACGCCTCGAGCTCCAGATCGGCCGCCCCGTCGCCTGAGTCCTCCCGCCGCCGCTTCTGGCCCGACATGGCCTCACTCGAGGAGACACATGAGCGATCCATGGCAACGACGGCCGCGAAGGAGAGAGAAAGGGGTGGAGGAGGAGGGGATCTGCGATAAAGCGGGATGCGGAGGCGGAAGCGACGAAGGTCTGAGAGAGAAGCAGGAAACCCTAGAAATGGGGGCGGAACCCTTGCGGACCCATATAAAGCTGGAGCACGCCAGGCCAGGAGGGGCCACGCAGGCCGGGCTAGCAAGTGGGGGAGGGGGTGGCTGGGCCGAGAGAGGCCCAGGGCCCAGAAGAGAGAGTGGGGGAAAGTCGCTAGAAGACGAAAGAGGGGGCGACCCAATTGGCACGATCGTCCCAGAGGGGGCTAGAGTGGGTCGAGCGAGGGGCTCACAAGCCTCCTGATCGAGATCACGAGCTAGGGCTGGCCGCGAGGGAAGAGCGGCCACCGCCGCCACCAACGGCACCGCACCAAGCCTTGCCGCCGACGACGAGGACGCAGGGGAGCAAGACGAACGCGCCAAACCACCAGCAGGCACAGGAGCCACCCCAAGCACACCACGGTCCGGCGAGGAGGCCGTCCCCGAACGGCCTCGCCGACGATCACGCCCGACCTGGATCCAACCAGATCCAGCCGCCGCAGCAGAGGAGACCGGCCGCCCGCACCCACCCGGACCAAATTTTGACGCGCCCCACCGGCCCCAACATCAGCGGCGGCGCCACAGCAGGAGGGAAGGTCATAGAGAGAGGGGGAAGGTCGGAATCGGAGTCTGCTTCATCCTCGTTTGACGACAAGGCCCAAAACTTGTTGCCGGAGCCAGATCCAAGAATAGGGGGGCGAGGAGAGGAGCGATAGGAGGGGAGTAGGGGAGCGTCGAACGGAGAAGTTGGTGCCGGAGAGGATGCACGGGGGGAGAGGAGGCGGGGATGTCCCGGAGACGCCGGAGGGAGCAGGACGACGGGGTGGATGGGGAGGAGGAGCACGGGAGAGGGGAGGAGGGGGAGAGGAGAGCCATCTCCCATCATTTTACCTTTTACTCCCTCCGTTCCTAAATATAAGTCTTTTTAGAGATTTCAATGCGGACTACATATACCAATATATATAGACATACTATAAAGTGTAGATTCACTCATTTTGCTCCGTATGTAGTCCGTAGTGAAATTTCTAGAAAGACTTATATTTAGGAACGAAGGGAGTATCATGTAAAAAAGACTATCCTACTCAGTTCATGTGTTTAGGGATTGTATTGAAGTAGAAGGGATTTTCTAATTAACTTTTGATAAGGGATCGTTAGAGATAGGTTCTTGCCTCATTGTTAAAGATCACAGTATAACAGTTTAACCGAACACGCGACTAGATGAGTTATATTTGCCCCTAGTTCATTTTTCTGGTGAGATAGGACCCCATTTTTTAATTTTGCACAAGGCCTCGGATTTTGCCGGTCCGGTCCTGCATCTCTACGCCCGAGTCATCAACGGCACAATGGACGAGGTGCTAGCGGGCCATCTTTCGGACCGACAGACGAGTTATTTTTTTTAAATAATACATTTTAAATAAAATTTCAGAAATATTACGCTGTAATCTTTTTTAAATAATACCCAGTTGGCCCACTGCTGGCCGATTGGATCCGGTCATCCTACTCGGGGGAAGAGATAGGGAGGGGCGAGCAGGGGCTAGACCCCTGCCAATCGCTCGCCCCCCTCAACAAATTTTGGCAGTAGTATATACCATATGTACGCGCTAATGGCCGGCAGGCCGCAACTAATTATTCATTAGCCCATATGTTAATGAACCAGCACCTACAGAATTCCAAAGCCCAGCAGGCAAAAGGCCATGTACGGTCGTGGCTGGCTTATTGTGATCGATGAATCGATCTGATAAGAAGCAGCGTATGTGCATGTTCTGCACTTCCGTTAGGGTTTTGCCACTGGCGCCGGCTGGATATAGGAATTTAGAGCATCTCCAGCCGTTCAGGCCCCTAGTGCGCCGAAAAAGAGCGGCCTGGGGGCGAACCGGCGCTAGATTGGCCCCTGGGGCGACCTAGCTCCCAGCCACACCCCCAGGCACCGTCCCCCAGTGAAAGTGCAACTATCCCTAGGTGGTTTTGGTAATTCATAACAACATATAGCTCATTGAGCTAATGCTATTCCAAGACTATTGTTTCAGGAAAGCTCAATGAATGGCATGGCATGGATGATGAAAGTGGATCCTCAAAATACTAAGGACAAAGGATTGGCTCAAGCTCAAAAGCTCAAGACTCTTCATTTTACATTTTAGTGATCCAAGATCACATTGAGTCTATAGGAAAAGCTAATACTATCAAGAAGGGATGAGGTGTTTCTTAATGAGCCTCTTGCTTCATGTGCTTAGTGATATGCTCCAAAACCCTCAACTACTTTCCCACATCCACAAATGACCTAAACCTAAAGCCAAAATCGGTCACACCGATTCTTCCTATCCGCGCCACCGATTCCAAAAGTCATAGCCACCGCCACAAACCCTAAGCAAACCGGTCTTATCGATAGGGATCTCGGTCTCACCGAGATGGGGTTGCAATCTCTCTGCTTCCCTTCAGAACGTTTCGGTCTAACCAAGTGAGCGATCGGTCCCATCGAGATTGCAATGTAAACTCTCTGTTTCCTTTTTGTAACATTTCGGTCTCACCGAAAAGAGCAAATCGGTCCCACCGAGTTTACCTGACCAACACTCTGGAAAGCTTATTACCAAATCGGTCTCACCGAGTTTGTGTAATCGGTCTCACCGAGATTACGTTATGCCCTAACCCTAACCGAATCGGTCTCACCGAGATGCATGTCAATCCCACCGAAAATCACTAACGGTCACTAGGTTTACTAAATCGGTCCGACCGAGTTTAACGATTCGGTCCCACCGAGTTTGGTAAATTGCGTGTAACGGTTAGATTTTGTGTGGAGGCTATATATACCCCTCCACCTCCTCTTCATTCATGGAGAGAGCTATCAGAACGAACCTACACTTCCAACTTACCATTTCGAGAGAGAACCACCTACTCATGTGTTGAGGCCAAGATATTCCATTCCTACCATATGAATCTTGATCTCTAGCCTTCCCCAAGTTGCTTTCCACTCAAACCCTCTTTCCACCAGATCCAAAACCTATGAGAGAGAGTTGAGTGTTGGGGAGACTATCATTTGAAGCACAAGGGCAAGGAGTTCATCATCAACACACCATTTGTTACTTCTTGGAGAGTGGTGTCTCCTAGATTGGCTAGGTGTCACTTGGGAGCCTCCGACAAGATTGTGGAGTTGAACCAAGGAGTTTGTAAGGGCAAGGAGATCGCCTACTTCGTGAAGATCTACCGCTAGTGAGGCAAGTCCTTCGTGGGCGACGGCCATGGTGGGATAGACAAGGTTGCTTCTTCGTGGACCCTTCGTGGGTGGAGCCCTCCGTGGACTCACGCAGCCATTACCCTTCGTGGGTCGAAGTCTCCATCAACGTGGATGTACGATAGCACCACCTATCGGAACCATGCCAAAAACATCCGTGTCTCCAATTGCGTTTGAATCCTCCAAACCCTTCCCTTTACTTTCTTGCAAGTTGCATGCTTTAATTCCGCTGCCTATACACTCTTTGCATGCTTGCTTGAATCGTGTGATGATTGCTTGACTTGTCCTAAAATAGCTAAAATCTGCCAAACTCTAAAATTGGGAAAAGGTTAAGTTTTTATTGGTCAAGTAGTCTAATCACCCCCCTCTAGACATACTTCAAGGTCCTACAAGTGGTATCAGAGCTTTGGTCTCCATTTGCTTTGATTTCCACAGCTTTTGGTGGTCATAGCCTTGGTTTCACAACCTAGGAGAGTATGGCGTCTAGCGAGGGAAATTATCACCGTAGAGGTCCTTACTTTGATGTTACTAATTTTGCTAGTTGGAAGCATAAAATGAAAATGCATATTCTTGGACATAACCCCGCTGTTTGGGCAATTATTTGTATTGGCTTGCAAGGTGAATTCTTCGATGGGAGAGAACCGAACCGTGAAGCTAATGCGGAAGAATTGAAGATGCTGCAATACAATGCTCAAGCATGTGACATCATCTTCAAGGGATTGTGCCCCGAAGAATTCAACAAAATCAGCCATCTTGAGAATGCAAAGGAAATTTGGGATACTTTGATTGATATGCATGAAGGTACCGAGTCCGTCAAGGAACCCAAGTTGGATGTGCTCCAAAGTCAGCTTGACAAGTTCAAAATGAAGGATGGTGAAGGTGTCGCTGAAATGTACTCTAGGCACGCTCTTATCACAAATGAGATTGCCGGCTTAGGGAGTGAAGAGATGACCGACAATTCATCATCAAGAAAATCCTAAGAGCATTGGATGGAAAGTATGATACCGTGTGCACATTGATCCAAATGATGCCAAACTACAAAGATCTCAAGCCAACGGAAGTCATTGGAAGGATTGTTGCTCATGAGATGTCACTCAAGGATAAGGAGGAACTTCACAACAAGTCAAGTGGTGCTTACAAAGCCTCAAGTGAAGCCCCCACATCATCAAGTGAGAAACCAACCTTCAATGAAGAATTGAGCTTAATGGTGAAGAACTTCAAGAAATTCTACAAAAGTAGAAGCAAAGAAAGAAGCTCCAAGTCAAGGTCTTACAATGACAAGAGATCTTCTAGTCGAGAGCAAAATTGCTACAATTGTGGGAGACCCGGACACTACTCCAATGAGTGTACGACACCCTACAAAAGAAGAGAAGATTCTCCAAGAAGAAGGAGCAAAAGAGAAGAATCACCACCAAGAGAGAGGAGGAGTAGAGATGATCGTTATGAACGAAGACCCTCATGGAGAAGTAAGGATTCGGAAAGAAAGGACAAGTCATCAAGGAGCTACACAAAACGAAGACATCAAGCTCATGTTGGTGAATGGGTTTCTGGCTCCGACTCGGCTAATCACTCCGAGAGAAGCTATCACTCCGATTCGAATATACTCAAGATGAAGGTGTTGCCGGTCTAGCACTTGTGTCAACCAACTCCTACGACATATTTGACTCACCGAATGAAGGTGTTGGAAGATGCTTCATGGCCAAAGGTCCAAAGGTAACACATCCCGAGTATGTTGATTTTAATAGTGATGAAGATGACTTGCTTGTGGATGATGATTTACTTGTTGACAACTCTAGTGATGAATACTATGATGAAACGTCAATTAATCATGCTAATCAAATGAATGACAATGACAAGGAGAAATTGAGCTTCTAACTAAAGAACTAAACACTCTTAAGTTGGCTCATGAAACTATCTTCGAAGATCATCGAGAACTTTTAAGGGCTCATGAGAAGTTACGCTTTGAAAAGCTCAATCTTGAGCAAGAGCATGAGTTCTTAAAGGCAATCAATGATGATCTCCGCAAGAAAAGTTCTTCTTACATTGCCAAGCGTTTACTCTTATCTACTTACATGCCTCAAGTCAAGTCTAGTAACAAGTACAAGAAAGATACTTCCTCTAGTAGTAACAATAATAATGTCAAATCCAATGTTGTTGCTTCTAGTAGTTCTCTTGATTCCACTAATGATTCTCTTAGCCAAGTTTCACTTGAGCAAGAAAATAGTTTATTGAAGGGAATTATAGAGAAAGGTGTTTACAAGAGCCTTGCCGGGAGTAAGCAATTCGAGGAAATTGTACGCAAGCAAGGAAGGCAGGAAGAATCAAGGTGTTGGTTTTGAACGAAAGTTCAATGCCAATGGAGTTGAGTGGGAAGAAGATCAATACCCCAAGACAAAGTTTGTTCCTCAACAAGAGAAGTATGATCCTACTTCCTTCAAGCGGACACAAGCTCAAGATGATATTCCACCACAAGACCACAAGAACAAAGGCAAGGACAAGCTTCAAGAAGAGATTGATGCATTTGAAGAAGCACCTAAAGCCTCGTTCAAGTGGGTCCCCAAGACTACGTCAAGTTCTACTTCATCAAGTGCAACTACAACTCCAAGGATTTGTTGGGGAACGTAGTAATTTCAAAAAATTTCCTACGATCACGCAAGACCATGGTGATGGCATAGCAACGAGAGGGAAGAGTGTCCGTCCACGTACCCTCGTAGACCGAAAGCGGAAGCGTTATAACAACGCGGTTGATGTAGTCAGACGTCTTCACGATCCGACCGATCCAAGCACCGAACGTCACGGCACCTCGAGTTACGCACACGTTCATTTCGATGACGATCCCGGACTCCGATCCAGCAAAGTGTCGGGATGAGTTCCACAAGACGACGGCGTGGCAGGACGATGTTGATGCTCCACCGACGCAGGGCTTCGCCTAAGCTCATGACGATATGACTTCTCCGGCGCAGGGCTTCGCCTAAGCTCATGACGATATGACCGAAGTGGAATATGGTGGAAGGGGCACCAGACACGGCTAAGGAAAGATCCGTAGATCAACTTGTGTGTCTTGGGGTGCCCCGCCCCGTATATAAAGGAGCCAAGGGGAGGTGGCCGGCCCTAGAGGAGGCGCACCAAGGAGGAGTCCTACTCCCACCGGAGTAGGACTCCCTTCTCCTAGTTGGAGTAGGATTGGGGAGGGGAAAGGGGAAGGCGCCGCCCCTCTCCTTGTCCTATTCGGACTGGAAGGGGAGGGGCGCAGCCCACCTGGCCGGCCCTTCTCCTTCTCCCTCAAGGCCCATGAGGGCCCATATACCCCGGGGTTCCGTAACCCCGGTGTTAAATAACATCCTGTTTTCACTCGGAACCATTCCAAGTCCAAACATAGGCTTCCAATATATCAATCTTTATGTCTCGACCATTTCGAGACTCCTCGTCATGTCCGTGATCACATCCGGGACTCAACAACCTTCGTGCATCAATACTTATAAACTCATTATGAACTGTCATCGAAGCGTTAAGCGTGCGGACCCTACGGGTTCGAGAACTATGTAGACATGACCTAGAACTATTCTCGGTCAATAACCAATAGCGGAACACGGATGCCCATATTGGTTCCTACATATTCTACGAAGATCTTTATCGGTCAAACCGCATAACGACATACGTTGTTCCCTTTGTCATCGGTATGTTACTTACCCGAGATTCGATCGTCGGTATCCAATACCTAGTTCAATCTCGCTGCAGTAAGTCTCTTTACTCGCTTCGTAATACATCATCTCACAACTAACTCTTTAGTTGTAATGCTTGCAAGTCTTAAGTGATGTGCATTACCGAGAAGGCGTGGAGATACCTCTCCGACAATCGGAGTGACAAAACCTATTCTCGAAATACGCCAACCCAACAAGTACCTTTGGAGACACCTGTAGTACTCCTTTATAATCACCCGATTCACGTTGTGACGTTTGGTAGTACCAAAGTGTTCCTCCGGTAAGCAGGAGTTGCATAATCTCATAGTTACAGGGAACATGTATGGGTCATGAAGAAAGCATTAACATACTAAACGATCAAGTGTTAAGCTAACGGAATGGGTCATGTCAATCAGATCATTCTACTAATGATGTGACCTTGTTAATCAAATAACAACTCCTTGTTCATGGTTAGGAAACATAACCATCTTTGATTAACAAGCTAGTCAAGTAGAGGCATACTAGTGACATCTTGTTTGTCTATATATTCACACATGTATTATGTTTCCGGTTAATACAATTCTAGCATGAATAATAAACATTTATCATGATATAAGGAAATAAATAATAACTTTATTATTGCCTCTAGGGCATATTTCCTTCAGTCTCCCACTTGCACTAGAGTCAATAATCTAGATTACAAAGTAATGATCCTAACACCCATGGAGTCTTGGTGCCTGATCATGTTTTGCTCGTGGAAGAGGCTTAGTTAGCAGTCCGCAACATTCAGATCCGTATGTATTTTGCAAATCTCTATGTCTCCCACTTGGACTTGGTCCCGAATGGAATTGAAGCGTCTCTTGATATGCTTGGTCCTCTTGTGAAATCTGGATTCCTTTGCCAAGGCAATTGCACCAAAGATTGTCACAGAAGATCTTCATCGGTCCCGATGCACTAGGTATGACACCTAGATCGGAAATGAACTCTTTCATCCAGACTCCTTCATTCACGCTCAAGCAGCTATGTACTCCGCTTCACATGTAGATCCCGCCACGACGCTTTGTTTAGAATCTGCACCAACCGACAGCCTCCACCGCTTAATAAAAACACGATCCGGTTTGCGATTTAGAATCGTCCGGATCGGTGTCAAAGCTTGCGTCGACGTAACCATTTACGACTCAGCTCTTTGTCACCTCCATATACGAGAAACATATCCTTAGTCCTTTTCGGGTATTTCGGGATGTTCTTGACCGTTGTCCGATGATCCATTCTGGATTACTTTGGTACCTTCCTGCCAAGCTTATAGCTAAGCATACGTCAGTGTCGGTACATGACATTGCATACATGATAGAGCCTATGGCTGAAGCATAGGGAACATCTTTCATTTTCTCTCTATCTTCTGTTGTGGTCGGGCATTGAGTCTTACTCAATCTTACACCTTGCAACACAGGCAAAAACCTTTCTTTGCACGATCCATTTTGAACTTTTTCAAAATTTTATCAAGGTATGTGCTTTGTGAAAGTCCAATTAAGCCGCCTTGATCTATCTCTATAGATCTTGATGCCCAATATGTAAGCAGCTTCACCGAGGTCTTTCATTGAAAAACTTTTATTCAAGTATCCTTTTATGCCATCCAGAAATTCTATATCATTTCCAATTAATAATATGTCGTCCACATATAATATCGTAAATGCCATGAGCTCCCACTCACTTTCTTGTAAATACAGGGCTTCTCCAAAAGTGCATACAAACCCATATGCTTTGATCACACTATCAAAGCGTTTATTCCAACTCCGAGAGGCTTGCACTGCACCATAAATTGATCGTTGGAGCTTGCACACTTTGTTAGCACCCTTTGGATCGACAAAACCTTACTGGTTGCATCATATACAACTCTTCTTCTAGAAATCCATTCAAGAATGCGGTTTTTACATCCATTTGCCAAATTTCATAATCATAAAATGCGGCAATTGCTAACATGATTCGGACAGACTTAAGCATCGCCACTGGTGAGAAAGTCTCATCGTAGTCAACCCCTTGAACTTGTCGAAAACCTTTTGCAACAAGTCGAGCTTTGTAGACAGTTACATTACCATCGGCGTCAGTATTCTTCTTAAAGATCCATTTTTTTTCAATGGCTTGCCGATCATCGGGCAAGTCAACCAAAGTCCATACTTTTTTCTCATACATGGATCCCATCTCAGATTTCATGGCTTCCAGCCATTTTGCGAATCTGGGCTCACCATCGCTTCTTCATAGTTCGTAGGTTCGCCATGGTCAAGTAACATGACTTCGAGAATAGGATTACCGTACCACTGCAGTGCGTATTTTACTCTGGTTGACCTCTGAGGTTCAAGAGTAACTTGATCCGAAACTACATGATCATCATCATTAGTTTCTTCACTAATTGGTGTAGTTGTCACAGAACCATTTCTTGTGATGAACTACTTTCCAATAAGGGAGCAGACATGCTTATCTCATCAAGTTCTACTTTCCTCCCACTCACTTCTTTCGAGAGAAACTCCTTCTCTAGAAAGGACCCGAATTTAGCAACGAAAATCTTGCCTTCAGATCTGTGATAGAAGGTGTACCCAACAGTCTCCTTTGGGTATCCTATGAAGACACATTTTTCCGATTTGGGTTCGAGCTTATCCGGTTGAAGTTTCTTTACATAAGCATCGCAGCCCCAAACTTTAAGAAACGACAACTTTGGTTTCTTGCCAAACCACAGTTCATAAGGCGTCGTCTCAACGGATTTTGACGGTGTCCTATTCAACGTGAATGCGGCCGTCTCTAAAGCATAACCCCAAAACGATAGCGGTAAATCGGAAATAGACATCATAGATCGCACCATATCTAGTAAAGTACGATTACGACGTTCGGACACACCATTTCTCCGTGGTGTTCGGGTGGCGTGAGTTGAAAACTATTCCACATTGTTTCAAATGTAAACCAAACTCGTAACTCAAATATTCTCCTCCACGATCAGATCGTAGAAACTTTATTTTCTTGTTACGATGATTTTCCACTTCACTCAAATTCTTTGAACTTTTCAAACGTTTCAGATTTGTGTTTCATTAAGTAGATATACCCATATCTCGCTTAAATCATCTGTGAAGGTGAGAAAATAACGATATCCGCCAAGTGCCTCAACATTCATTGGACCACAAACATCGGTATGTATGATTTCCAACAAATCAGTTGCTTTCGCTCCATAGTTCCGAGAACGGCGTTTTGTTCATATTGCCAATGAGTCACGGTTCTAAAGTACCAATTGATTCATTATCAAGTGTTTCCATTAGCCCATCAGTATGGATTTTCTTCATGCGTTTTAATCCGATATGACCTAAACGGCGATTACCACAAATAAGTTGCACTATCATTATCAACTCGCATCTTTTGGCTTCAACATTATGAATATGTGTATCACTATCGCCGAGATTCAACAAGAATAGACCATTCTTCAAGGGTGCATGACCATAAAAGATATTACTCATATAAATAGAACAACCATTATTCTCTCGATTTAAATGAATAACCGTCTCGCATTAAACAAGATCCAGATATAATGTTCATGCTCAACGCCGGCACCAAATAACAATTATTTAGGTCTAAAACTAATCCCGAAGGTAGATGTAGAGGTAGCGTGCCGACCGCGATCACATTGACTTTGGAACCATTTCCCACGCCAAGATCGTCACCTCGCCCTTTGCCAAAGGCTCGTCTATTCCGTAGTCCCCTGCTTCGAGTTGCAAATATTAGCAATGTAACCAGATTATCAAATACCCAGGTGCTACTACGAGCTCTAGTAAGGTACACATCAATGACATGTATATCATATATACCTTTGTTCACCTTGCCATCCTTTTTATCCGCCAAATACTTGGGGCAGTTCCGCTTCGATGTCCGGTCTCGCTTGCAGTAAAACACTCGATTTCAGGCTTAGGTCCAGACTTGGGTTTCTTCTCTTGATCAGCAACTTTCTTGCTGTTCTTTTTGAAGTTTCCTTCTTCTTCCCTTTGCCCTTTTTCTTGAAACTAGTGGTCTTGTTGACCATCAACACTTGATGCTCTTTCTTGATTTCTACCTCCGTAGCTTTCAAAGATCGCGAAGAGCTCGTGGAATTGTCTTAGTCATCCCTTGCATATTATAGTTCATCACGAAGCTCTTGTAGCTTGGTGGCGATGATTGGAGAATTTCATCAATGACACTATCATCCGGAAGATTAACTCCCGGCTGAATTAAGTGATTGTTATACCCGGACATTTTGAGTATGTGTTCACCGACGTAACTATTCTCCTCCATCTTGCAGCTATAGAACTTATTGGAGACTTCATATCTCTCAATCCGGCATTTGCTTGAAATATTAACTTCAACTCCTGGAACATCTCATATGCTCCATGACGCTCAAAACGTCGTTGAAGACCCGGTTCTAAGCCGTAAAGCATGGCACACTTGAACTATAGAGTAGTCATCAGCCGCTTTGCGACGCTCATAACTTCTCGCTCAAAGATCTGCAGCAGTTCGTCACCCAGCCGGTGCTTCCAGGATTTAATTTTCTGGCAGCAATGAGGATAATCCTCAAGTTACGGACCCAGTCCGTGTAATTGCTACCATCATCTTTCAACTTTGCTTTCTCAAGGAACGCATTAAAATTCAACGGAACAACAAAGACGAGCCATCTATCTACAAAGAAACATAGACAAGCAAAATACTATCAGTACTAAGTTCATGATAAATTTAAGTTCAATTAATCATATTAAAAACTCCCACTTAGACAGACATCTCTCTAGTCATCTAAGTGATCACGTGATCCATATCAACTAAACCGTGTCCGATCATCACGTGAGGCGGAGTAGTTTCAACGGTGAACATCACTATGTTGATCATATCTACTATATGATTCACGCTCGACCTTTCGGTCTCCGTGTTCCGAGGCCATATCATTATATGCTAGGCTCGTCAAGTTTAACCTGAATATTCCGCGTGCAATCGCTTTTGCACCCGTTGTAGATGGATCGAGAACTTATCACACCCGATTATCACGTGGTGTCCGGGTACTACGAACTTTGGCAACGGTGCATACTCGTGGAGAACACTTCTTGATAATTTTAGTGAGAGATCATCTTATAATGCTACCGTCAATCAAAGCAAGATAAGATGCATAAAGGATAAACATCACATGCAATCAATATAAGTGATATGATATGGTCATCATCATCTTGTGCTTGTGATCTCCATCGCCAAGCACCGCCATGATCACCATCGCCACCGGCGCGACACCTTGATCTCCATCTTAGCATCGTTGTCGCCTCGCCAATCTTATGCTTCCACGACTATCACTACCGCTTAGTAATAAAGTAAAGCATTACATCGCGATTGCATTGCATACAATAAAGCGACAACCATATGGCTCCTGCCGATTGCCGATAACTCGGTTACAAAACATGATCATCTCATACAATAAAATATAGCATCACGTCTTGACCATATCACATCACAACATGCTCCGCAAAAACAAGTTAGACGTCCTCTACTTTGTTGTTGCAAGTTTTACGTGGCTGCTACGGGCTGAGCAAGAACCGTTCTTACCTACGCATCAAAACCACAACGATAGTTTGTCAAATAGACTCCGCTTTTAACCTTCTCAAGGACCGGGCGTAGCCTTTTCAGTTCAACTAAAGTTGGAGAGACAGGTCTTCCGCAAGCCATCTATGTGCAAAGCACGCCGAGGGAACCGGTCTCGCGTAAAATGCACGCGTAAGGTTGGTCCGGATCGCCTCGTCCAACAATACCGCTGGACCAAAGTATGACATGCCGGTAGGCGGTATGACTTGTATCGTCCCACAACTCACTTGTGTTCTACTCGTGCATATGACATCAACGCATAAAACCTGGCTCGGATGCCCTTTGTTGGGGAACGTAGTAATTTCAAAAATTTCCTACGATCACGCAAGACCATGGTGATGGCATAGCAACGAGAGGGAAGAGTGTCCGCCCACGCACCCTCGTGAGACCGAAAGCGAGCGTTATAACAACGCGGTTGATGTAGTCGTGCGTCTTCACGATCCGACCGATCCAAGCACCGAACGTCTGGCACCTCCGAGTTACGCACACGCTCACTTCGATGACGATCCCGGACTCCGATCCAAAGCAAAGTGTCGGGGATGAGTTCCACAAGACGACGGCGTGGTGACGATGTTGATGCTCCACCGACGCAGGGCTTCGCCTAAGCTCATGACGATATGACTTCTCCGGGCAGGCTTCGCCTAAGCTCATGACGATATGACCAAGTGGAATATGGTGGAAGGGGCACCGCACGGCTAAGGAAAGATCCGTAGATCAACTTGTGTGTCTTGGGGTGCCCCTGCCTCAGATATAAAGGAGCCAAGGGGAGGTGGCCGGCCCTAGAGGAGGCGCGACTATGAGGAGTCCTACTCCCACCGAGTAGGACTCCCCCTTCTCCTAGTTGGAGTAGGATTGGGGAGGGAAAGGGGAAGGCGCCGCCCCTCTCCTTGTCCTATTCGGACCGGAAGGGGAGGCGGCAGCCCACCGGCCGGCCCTTCTCCTTCTCCCTCAAGGCCCATGAGGGCCCATATACCCTGGGGTTCCGGTAACCCCGGTGTTCGAATAACATCTGCTTTCACTCGGAACCATTCAAGTCCAAACATAGGCTTCCAATATATCAATCTTTATGTCTCGACCATTTCGAGACTCCTCGTCATGTCCGTGATCACATCCGGGACTCAACAACCTTCGGTGCATCAATACTTATAAACTCATTATGAACTGTCATCGAACGTTAAGCGTGCGGACCCTACGGGTTCGAGAACTATGTAGACATGACCTAGAACTATTCTCGGTCAATAACCAATAGCGGAACTCGGATGCCCATATTGGTTCCTACATATTCTACGAAGATCTTTATCGGTCAAACCGCATAACGACATACGTTGTTCCCTTTGTCATCGGTATGTTACTTACCCGAGATTCGATCGTCGGTATCCAATACCTAGTTCAATCTCGCTATCGTAAGTCTCTTTACTCGCTTTCAGAATACATCATCTCACAACTAACTCATTAGTTGTAATGCTTGGAAGGCTTAAGTGATGTGCATTACCGAGAAGGCTCGGAGATACCTCTCCACAATCGGAGTGACAAAACCTAATCTCGAAATACGCCAACCCAACAAGTACCTTTGGAGACACCTGTAGTACTCCTTTATAATCACCCGATTACGTTGTGACGTTTGGTAGTACCCAAAGTGTTCCTCCCAGAACGGGAGTTGCATAATCTCATAGTTACAGTGAACATGTATGGGTCATGAAGAAAGCATTAACATACTAAACGATCAAGTGTTAAGCTAACGGAATGGGTCATGTCAATCAGATCATTCTACTAATGATGTGACCTTGTTAATCAAATAACAACTCCTTGTTCATGGTTAGGAAACATAACCATCTTTGATTAACAAGCTAGTCAAGTAGAGGCATACTAGTGACATACCTGTTTGTCTATATATTCACACATGTATTATGTTTCCGGTTAATACAATTCTAGCATGAATAATAAACATTTATCATGATATAAGGAAATAAATAATAACTTTATTATTGCCTCTAGGGCATATTTCCTTCAGGATTCCCATCAAGATGATGTGGATCCCGAAGAAGAAGAACTAGAGAGTTCTTGAGGGTGACTCCGCCAACATTCTTCACTCATATCATTTTGGCAAGAACAAGTGCAATCAATCTTCACATCTTGCACTAGTTCAAGGAGTCACAAACCCTCATGTTGGTAAGGCAAGGGACAAGGTAACCTAATGTTTTCATGGACATCATCTTGTGTGTGCATCACTCTATGTCTATGGATATTCTTGTTTGTTCCTTGTGGGACTAACCCATGTAGGCAAGTTGAAAGTGCAACTCACTCCAAAGGATTACTCCAAATGATCTACATCAACATTGAGCATCTACATCTTCAACACCTACATGAAGTCATCATCGACAAAACCCAAGGTTAGTTCATCCCTCTAAGGGGGAATGTCACATCTAGGGGGAGCTTAACTCTAAGAATTGAGTCAAAGCAACTCTAATGGTGTGAACACATTGATGCATTATGTAAAAGTGGTAACCCCACTTGAGCTTAAACGATGAGTATGACCTATGATCAAATGTTCTCATTTGACTCCTAAGTCAATATACTCATATATAGATGACCTAGCCATCGCCAATTGTTTGATAGATGCTAGAATTGGTTGTGCATGCTTTGCCACATATTTCATTTGCCATTTTATTGTGTGAGCATGTTGGTGCATATTTTACTCATTCAAGGACATCCACTTGTTGTTTTGTTTGTTTGGATTCTTTTCTTTGTGCCAAGTGGATGGACAAGAATGCCTAAGAACCTTCTTTAGCTATCTATGCTTTTCTCGTCTCAAACTCTATTCATGCTACATCACAAAATTTGATCAAGTCGATTCGAACCACTGGGTGAGGAGCACTTGAGTCCCCGATTCGTCATAGACCTAAACTTCCAAAACCTCTTAGTGATTCTCGGTCCGACCGATCCTTCCATTTCGGTCCTACCGAGATCATCAAGTTGATCTGAAGTTAATCTTGCAAACGATTTGAACTTTTCGGTCTCACCGATTTGCTATAATCGAACACGTTATGCATCTCGGTGCCACCGAAGTTGTTCCAATCGGCCACACCGGCTGTGGTCGAGCTATATATAGACACGGGCAAAATTTTGGAAATTTCTCCGAAACCCTTCGCTCACAATAACAGCTCGCTTCCGCCATCGTGGTCTCCGGATCGTCTCCACGCCGCCAGCAGCCTCCTCGTCGCCGGGTCTCCGCCGCCAACGGATTTTGTCCCCGCCACAGTTGCCGTAGCAAGTCCACCGCCAAGTTAGGGTATGGACTTAATCTTTGTGCTATCCACGTCGATTCTGGCACATTGTTTTCATATTGATTCTTGCCACGATTGAAACTCTTCTATCCAGCCAAAGTAGTTCATATATTAGATGTGATTCAAATTTTTAGGTTTAGGTTTCCGCCGAAACCATCTTGGACCCACCAAGTTGAAAAACTCAGTCTCACCGATTTGGCTTATGCCATTGCACTAGTGACTCTCGGTCTGACCGAGAATTACTAATCGGTGCAAACTGCTTTGAGGATTCTGTGAAACCCTAGCAGTCTCGGTACCACCGAATCAGTAACTCCTTTCAACCGATATCATCGCTTTAGGTTCCAAACCGCTCAGTATCACCGAGTTTGAAAATTGGTGGATCCGAAATGCTTTCGTGGAAAACTAAGACTGAACTTTTGAGTCATTCTTTGCAAAAACCTCTGCATTTTGTGATGCTCATCTTTTCTATCTCATCTATAACTCTTCACAGGTCAAGAGTCAGCTTTTGCAAGATGTCTAATCAAAGTGACATCGAATGTGTCAAGAGCAGATGGACTTGAGTGAGGGCACTAGTCCCTCAACTTCAGATGAAGGGAGAAGTACTCCTAGCAATTTGCCTAAGGCTGCAACTAGGCAAAGGAGGAAAAGAACTTCAGATTCAGAGGATGAAGATTACAAAGCTGAGGAAGATGAGGCTACTTCCAAGAAAGAGGTGCTCAAGAAGGAATATGGCTCAGCAAAGAATACAAAGCCAGGCATGAAGACCAAAAGGCATGTAGGAAGGCAACTAATATCCAAGGCCAGAGCATCAACTCAATAGCCTAAAAGGCATGATCCCAAAGAGCCAGCTGATGAAAGCAAGAAGAGGAAGGAAAGGGTCAAGAAGACCATAGCCAGAGTTGTTGGGCAACCTTCCATGATGGAAGAGGAAGAGCTTGCTGCACCAGCTCCAAAGGCACCAAAGCTTATGGGTGATGCTATTAAATCTGGGGCTGCAACATCTAAGCCCAAGGAAGCACCCAAAGCTGCCTCCAAGGCCAAGCAAGTTCCAAAGAGGAATACTAGGAGTATTCCAGCTGCTGAGAAGAACAAGGCCCCAGTGCCAAATGTTGCTGAAGATTCAGAAGAAGAAGGACATGTTCTAAGGAAGCTCAAGCCCAAGATACCAGACCACAATGACGCCCATCCTGTGGCCGAGGACATGAGAATCAGGAAGGACTCAGGATTGAGGATATGGAGGATGGCAGATCCATATGCCACAAGGAGAAGAACTGGTGTTGATTACAGGTTCCATACAAAGGAACAGCAGGACTTCTATGAAACAATTCTGTTGGACAAGAAGCCCATTGTCTGTGACATGAGGTGGGTTGACCGAAATTCATCAAGGAAAATGAACAACACTATCCTCGGAGTGCAGGACAGCTTTGTTGCTTGTGGAGTTGCAGATTTTGTTGGATGTAAGTGCACCAACCGGAATGATGAGCTTATCATGCGCTTCTACTCCACAAAGACACTTTTACCCAGATGGAAGAATAGTTTGGATGTCTGAAGGTACAAGGTACCAGTCCACTATTGAAGAATGGGCAAGTCTGATCAATGCCCCCAAGGAGAATGAGGATGACCTAGACATTTATGCAAAGAAGGATTTGGGTCACAATTCAATGGCTCACATGTACAAGGAAATTCCAGACAAGGCATTAGAGACTCACAAGTTTGGATCAGTTCACTTTCTCACGTCAGGGGTTGCCAACCATAAATTGGATTCTCGAGGCACACTTTGTTGCTCAAGTCCGGTGACCATAACATGATCGGAGGGCATGCCATCAACATGTTGCATGTGTTTGATGTGCCATGAAGTTCAAAGTCATGAGCCCGATCATTGAAACAATCAAGAGGACTGCAGCAGATCAAAAGAGGAGCTGTGGATATGCACCTCGATTCAAGAATTGATAAACTCAAAGATGGGCACAGAAAATATCAGTTGGATAAGGAACACTTTCCACTTTATCCAGACTTTGAGGACAATGAGGTTGTCATGAATGAAGATGATCCACAATCAATTCAAGCTCAGGAGAAGAAGGAGAAGGCAAAGAGGGAGAAGGCTGCCAAGATGCCAACTCAAGAGGAGGCATCTGAATATTTCTTGAAAACCAAACAGGAGCAGCTTGGTTACTTGATAGCATCATCTCTGAGGATTGAGAAAGGGTTGGCCACCCTAACTCAAAACCAGGAGAACCTGGAAAGAATCATGGAACAAAAATTCTATGATCTAGATGTTAAGGTAACTGAGATTCAGTCAGTTGTGGAGCAGCTGCAGGATGACATGCAGGAGAGGAAGGGCAAGACTACCACAAATGTGTTTGCCAGAGTGCCCAGAGCCCAGAGGATGCTTGCAGTACAAGGATGTACACTAGAGCAACAACTTCAAAGACCAGCCACCGCCCCTACAGCCCAAAGGCAACCAGCTCCAAAGACTAACTCCTCCAGCTCCATCTACTTCAACTGAAGCCTTCATCCAAGGAGCCATCTCTACACCACCACCAGAAGATCAAGCCTGAGAGTCGATCTAGCACTATGCATTTTCTATGAAATTTTTGGTAACTTGTTGCCAAAGGGGGAGAAAAATGTATAGATCATAGGCTTCGAGAGAGAGAGTGTTGCTTTTGTTCTCTCTTGCTTTATTTGATGGTTTTTTCAATCTTTGTTTGCTTTTGGTTGAGATACTATGCTTGTGAGACATTCATGATCATGTGTTTGATCATAAGCTACACTTATGCATGCTTTATATTATCCTATTTATCTTATGTGATCACTCACTATGCTTGGTGATGAGTGCATGTATTCATTGTTTATTATTTTGAGCGCTGCACGAAGATGTATGTGACATGGAAGAGTAACCCATGAGCCTAATTTTCATTGTGCATTTGCAGTCCAAAGCAAATCTAAAACTATGCACAAATTTAGGGGGAGCTCTTGCTTATCACATACTTCTCAAAGCGACGATGTTATTTAAATTTTATTATCATTTGTCGAAGCTTTGATCTATATGTTGTCATCAATTATCAAAAAGGGGGAGATTGAAAGTGCAACTATCCCTAGGTGGTTTTGGTAATTCATAACAACATATAGCTCATTGAGCTAATGCTATTCCAAGACTATTGTTTCAGAAAGCTCAATGAATGGCATGGCATGGATGATGAAAGTGGATCCTCAAAACACTAAGGACAAAGGATTGGCTCAAGCTCAAAAGCTCAAGACTCTTCATTTTACATTTTAGTGATCCAAGATCACATTGAGTCTATAGGAAAAGCTAATACTATCAAGAAGGGATGAGGTGTTGCTTAATGAGCCTCTTGCTTCATGTGCTTAGTGATATGCTCCAAAACACTCAACTACTTTCCCACATCCACAAATGACCTAAACCTAAAGCCAAAATCGGTCACACCGATTCTTTCTATCCGCGCCACCGATTCCAAAAGTCATAGCCACCGCCACAAACCCTAAGCAAATCGGTCTAACTGATAGGGATCTCGGTCTCACCGAGATGGGGTTGCAATCTCTGCTTTCCTTCTAACGCTTCGGTCTAACCAAGTGAGCGATCGGTCCCACCGAGATTGCAATGTAAACTCTCGGTTTCCTTTTTGTAACATTTCGGTCTCACCGAAAAGAGCAAATCGGTCCCACCGAGTTTACCTGACCAACTCTCTGGAAAGCTTATTACCAAATCGCTCTCACCGAGTTTGTGTAATCGGTCTCACCGAGATTACGTTATGCCCTAACCCTAACCGAATCGGCCTCACCGAGATGCATGTCAGTCCCACCGAAAATCACTAACGGTCACTAGGTTTACTACATCGGTCCGACCGAGTTTAACGATTCGGTCCCACCGAGTTTGGTAAATTGCGTGAAACGGTTAGATTTTGTGTGGGGTTATATATACCCCTCCACCTCCTCTTCATTCGTGGAGAGAGATATCAGAACGAACCTACACTTCCAACTTACCATTTCTGAGAGAGAACCACCTACTCATGTGTTGAGGCCAAGATATTCCATTCCTACCATATGAATCTTGATCTCTAGCCTTCCCAAGTTGCTTTCCACTCAAACCCTCTTTCCACCAGATCCAAAACCTATGAGAGAGAGTTGAGTGTTGGGGAGACTATCATTTGAAGCACAAGAGCAAGGAGTTCATCATCAACACACCATTTGTCACTTCTTGGAGAGTGGTGTCTCCTAGATTGGCTAGGTGTCACTTGGGAGCCTCCGACAAGATTGTGGAGTTGAACCAAGGAGTTTGTAAGGGCAAGGAGATCGCCTACTCGTGAAGATCTACCGCTAGTGAGGCAAGTCCTTCGTGGGCGACGGCCATGGTGGGATAGACAAGGTTGCTTATTCGTGGACCCTTCGTGGGTGGAGCCTCCGTGGACTCAAGGCAATTGCTACCCTTTGTGGGTTGAAGTCTCCATCAACGTGGATGTACGATAGCACCACCTATCGGAACCACGCCAAAAACATCCGTGTCTCCAATTGCGTTTGAATCCTCCAAACCCTTCCCTTTACTTTCTTGCAAGTTGCATGCTTTAATTTCCGCTGCCTATACACTCTTTGCATGCTTGCTTGAATCGTGTGATGATTTCTTGACTTGTCCTAAAATAGCTAAAATCGCCAAACTCTAAAATTGGGAAAAGGTTAAGTTTTTATTGGTCAAGTAGTCTAATCACCCCCTCTAGACATACTTCAAGGTCCTACAAGTGGTATCAGAGCTTTGGTCTCCATTTGCTTTGATTTCCACAGCTTTTGGTGGTCATAGCCTTGGTTTCACAACCTAGGAGAGTATGGCGTCTAGCGAGGGAAATTATCACCGTAGAGGTCCTTACTTTGATGTTACTAATTTTGCTAGTTGGAAGCATAAAATGAAAATGCATATTCTTGGACATAACCCCGCTGTTTGGGCAATTATTTGTATTGGCTTGCAAGGTGAATTCTTCGATGGGAGAGAACCGAACCGTGAAGCTAATGCGGAAGAATTGAAGATCACAGTATAACAGTTTAACCGAACACGCGACTAGATGAGTTATATTTGCCCCTAGTTCATTTTTCTGGTGAGATAGGACCCCATTTTTTAATTTTGCACAAGGCCTCGGATTTTGCCGGTCCGGTCCTGCATCTCTACGCCCGAGTCATCAACGGCACGATGGACGAGGTGCTAGCGGGCCATCTTTTGGACCGACAGACGAGTTATTTTTTTTAAATAATACATTTTAAATAAAATTTCAGAAATATTACGCTGTAATCTTTTTTAAATAATACCCAGTTGGCCCACTGCTGGCCGATTGGATCCGGTCATCCTACTCGGGGGAAGAGATAGGAGGGCGGCAGGGCTAGACCCCGCCAATCGCCGCCTCAACAAATTTTGGCAAGATATATACCATATGTATCGCTAATGGCCGGGCAGTCGCAACTAATTATTCATTAGCCCATATGTTAATGAACCAGCACCTCTGTAATTCCAAAGCCCAGCAGTAAAAGGCCATGTACTGGCCGTGGTCGGTTTATTGTGATCGATGAATCGATCCGATAAGAAGCAACAGATGTGCATGTTCTGCACTTCCGTTAGGGTTTTGCCACCGGGCGCCTACCGGATATAGGAATTTAGAGCATCTCCACTGCTCAGGCCCCTAGTGCGCCGAAAAAGAGCGGCCTGGGGGCGAACCGGCGCTAGATTGGCCCCTGGGGCGACCTAGCTCCCAGCCACACCCCCAGGCACCGTCCCCCAGTGAAAGTGCAACTATCCCTAGGTGGTTTTGGTAATTCATCAACGTGGATGTACGATAGCACCACCTATCGGAACCATGCCAAAAACATCCGTGTCTCCAATTGCGTTTGAATCCTCCAAACCCTTCCCTTTACTTTCTTGCAAGTTGCATGCTTTAATTCCGCTGCCTATACACTCTTTGCTTGCTTGCTTGAATCGTGTGATGATTGCTTGACTTGTCCTAAAATAGCTAAAATCTGCCAAACTCTAAAATTGGGAAAAGGTTAAGTTTTTATTGGTCAAGTAGTCTAATCACCCCCCTCTAGACATACTTCAAGGTCCTACACCCAGCCGCGGCAAATTCAAACGTAGTCATTCCCGCGCACAAAATAGACGCCACAAATCCGGTGATCAAGCGGCCACAAGTTCGGCGATCGGATGAAAAGTTCGGCATACAAAAAGCATAAAGGATGCACGTGCGCATCAGACGGTGAGGTCGGCCTCCGGCGTCGGCGGAGTCAGCGTGCGCGGGCTTGGCGGGGTCTCTGTGATTGGCACCGTCGGCGTGGCTTTTGTGCTGCGGGGAGTCTCGGCGGTATCGTCGCTCGGGCTTGGCGGGGGCGTGGGCGTGGGCGTGGGCGTGGGCGGCGTACTCGAGGGAAGCTGGTTCAGGATGAGGCCACACTCCGCCAAGTACCACGCCTTGAACGCCTCGTCGTTGCTCTGGAGCATGCCCGCCTACCAGCAGAAAGCCAGTCGGCGTTTCTCTTCTTCGCGCGGCGACGTTGGCGGAGTAGGTCGAGCTTGGCGGCGCTGCTCGACATCAACGCCGACCACCGCGCGTCGGTCTTCTCTTCACGAAGGACGGCCCGGGCCTATGCGTCGGCGAGGCAGTGCTCGATGGACTCCTGCACTCGAGCGGTGGCAGCGTCCGCTTGTTTCCCCTTCTTGGCACCTTTGTTGCTGTCCGGCCGCCCCTCTGACGCGCCCAGAGTCGGCGCGTCCGGCTCGTAGGTCTCCTTGGCCTTGTCGAGGGTGTGCTGGACTTCCGCCCACTTCTCGCACTTGTCAATGCGCTTGTAAATGTGGAGGTACTTGAATTCGGCCTCGTTGTTGCTCTGCCGATACAGGGCGAACATGCGCAACAACTGCGCGGAGGAACAAACAGTTGGCGGGCGTACACGGCGAAGAGAGGAGGGAGAGCGGCGTGGGATACCTGATCCTCAACGCTGGCGCCGCTCCCCGGGCGAGCGCAACCTCCTCGACGACCCCATGCCATTTGTTGCACGCCCCCTGGATACGCCCCCAATGGTTCGCCATCGCCTTCGAGCCGCACTGCATGTAGACGCCTTTGAAGTAGGGGTCGACGAGCTTGCGCTCGTCGAACTCGGCCTTGATGCGCTCCCAGTACATCTCGATGCTCTGGTTCGTGCCGGTGGTCGGGTCGAGGCAGACGAATTTCCATGCTTCGGCGAGGCATTCCTCCTCCTTGGATGCCCACTTGATGCGCGGCTCACCTGATCTGGTCGCCCGCTTCTTCTTCTTGCGCCTCTTCCCCGGAACAGTCGTCGGCTCCTCTTCCTCCTCCTCCTGCTCCTCCTCGCCGTAAACGTAGCCAAGCTCGCCGTCCATGCCGCCGCTGAGATCCACCGTCTCGTCTGGGGTGTCGAACCCGGGAGACGCGGCGGCCGCGGCCGAACCAGCGGTGATGATGTCGTCCATGTCGCCCTCGGTCTGGTCGGTGTTGTTGGAAATATGCCCTAGAGGCAATAATAAAAGTATTATTATTATATTTCCTTGTTCATGATAATTGTTTTTTATTCATGCTATAATTGTATTATCCGGAAATCGTAATACACGTGTGAATACATAGACCACAATATGTCCCTAGTGAGCCTCTAGTTGACTAGCTCGTTGATCAACATATAGTCATGGTTTCCTGACTATGGACATTGGATGTCATTGATAACGGGATCACATCATTAGGAGAATGATGTGATGGACAAGACCCAATCCTAAGCATAGCACAAGATCGTAGTTCGCTTTTGCTAGAGCTTTTCCAATGTCAAGTATCTCTTCCTTAGACCATGAGATCGTGTAACTCCCGGATACCATAGGAGTGCTTTGGGCGTACCAAACGTCACAACGTAACTGGGTGACTATAAAGGTGCATTACAGGTATCTCCAAAAGTGTCTGTTGGGTTGACACGGATCGAGACTGGGATTTGTCACTCCGTATGACGGAGAGGTATCACTGGGCCCACTCGGTAGTGCATCATCATAATGAGCTCAAAGTGACCAAGTGTTTGGTCACGGGATCATTCATTACGGAACGAGTAAAGTGACTTGCCGGCAACGAGATTGAACGAGGTATTGGGATACCGACGATCGAATCTCGGGCAAGTAACATACCGATTGACAAAGGGAATTGTATACGGGGTTGTTTGAATCCTCGACATCGTGGTTCATCCGATGATATCATCCAGAGCATGTGGGAGCCAACATGGGTATCCAGATCCCGCTGTTGGTTATTGCCCGAGAGCCGCCTCGGTCATGTTCAGATGTCTCCGAACCCGTAGGGTCTACACACTTAAGGTTCGGTGACGCTAGGGTTGTATGAATATGAGTATGCAGCAAACCGAATGATTGTTCGGAGTCCCGGATGAGATCCCGGACGTCATGAGGAGTTCCGAAATGGTCCGGAGGTAAAGATTTATATATAGGAAGTCTTATTTTGGTCGTCGGAAAAGTTTCGCGCGTTATCGGTATTGTACCGGGAGTGCCGAAAGGGGTCCGGGGGTCCACCTGCCTGGGGCCACATGGGCTGTAGGGGTGCGCCTTGGCCTATATGGGCCAAGGAACCAGCCCCAAGAGGCCCATGCGCCAAGATATAAGAAAAGGGAGAGTCCTAAAGGGGAAGGCACTTGAGGGTGCTTTGGGGAGGATAGACTCCTCCCCCTCTGGCCGCACTCCCTTCCTTGGAGGAAGGGCAAGGCTGCACCTCCCCCTCTCTTGCACCTATATAAAGGGAGGGAGGGAGGGTGGCCGCACCAAAGCCCGGCGCCTCCCTCCTCCCCGCAACACCTCCTCCTCCTCCGTAGTTGCTTAGCGAAGCCTCGCCGAGTTCGCTGCATCCACCACCACGCCTGCCGCGTCGTCTGGATCATCATCAACCTCTCCTTCCCCTTGCTGGATCAAGAAGGAGGAGACGCCATCCGCCTGCACGTGTGTTGAACGCGGAGGTGCTGTCCGCTCAAAGACTAGGTCATCGGTGATCCGAATCACGCAGTAGTACGACTCCATCATCCCTGCTCCATTGAACGCTTCCGCACGCGATCTACAAGTGGTATGTAGATGCAATCACTCTCCCATGACTCGCTTTCTTAGATGAACTCATAGATGGATCTTGGTGAAACCGTAGGAAAAATTTTAATTTTCTCGCAACGCTCCCCAACAAAGGGCATCATGAGCTAGGT
Organism: Aegilops bicornis; assembly: GCA_021605145.1. Classification (NCBI taxonomy): domain Eukaryota; kingdom Viridiplantae; phylum Streptophyta; class Magnoliopsida; order Poales; family Poaceae; genus Aegilops; species Aegilops bicornis. Next base: position 260,283,674 of record CM038674.1, on the reverse strand, counting down.
CTATGCGTAGTTCTCTATTGCACGAGTAGAACACAATTTTGTTGTGGGCGAGATCTTGTCAACTTGCTTGCCGCTACTAGTCTTTTCTTGCTTCAGCGGTATTGTGGGATGAAGCGCCTGCACCGACCTTACATATGTACGCTTACGTGAGACCGGGTTCCACCGATCGACATGCACTAGTTGCATAAGGTGGCTAGCGGTGTCTGTCTCTCCCACTTTAGTTGGAGCGGATTCGATGAAAAGGGTCCTTATGAAGGGTAAATAGAAGTTGACAAATCACGTTGTGGCTTTCACGTAGGTAAGAAAACGTTCTTGCTAGAACCCTATTGCAGCCACGTAAAACTTGCAACAACAATTAGAGGACGTCTAACTTGTTTTTGCAGCAAGTGTTTTGTAATATGATATGGCCAAAGTTGTGATGAATGATGAATGATATATGTGATGTATGAGATCATGTTCTTGTAATAGGAATCACGACTTGCATGTCGATGAGTATGACAACCGGCAGGAGCCATAGGAGTTGTCTTTATTTATTGTATGACCTGCGTGTCATTGAAGAACGCCATGTAAATTACTTTACTTTATTGCTAAACGCGTTAGCCATAGAAGTAGAACTAGTCGTTGGCGCGACAACTTCATGAAGGCACGATGATGGAGATCATGATGATGGAGATCATGGTGTCATGCCGGTGACCGGATGATCATGGAGCCCCGAAGATGGAGATCAAAGGAGCTATGTGATATTGGCCATATCATGTCACTACTATATATAATTGCATGTGATGTTTATTATGTTTATGCATCTTGTTTACTTAGAACGACGGTAGTAATTAAGATGATCCCTTATAATAATTTCAAGTGTTCCCCCTAACTGTGCACCGTTGCTAAAGTTCGTCGTTTCGAAGCACCACGTGATGATCGGGTGTGATAGATCCTTACGTTCACATACAACGGGTGTAAGACAGTTTTACACATGCAAAACACTTAGGGTTAACTTGACGAGCCTAGCATGTATGAGACATGGCCTCGGAACACAAGAGACCGAAAGGTCGAACATGAGTCGTATGGTAGATACGATCAACATGGAGATGTTCACCGACGATGACTAGTCCGTCTCACGTGATGATCGGACACGGCCTAGTCGACTCGGATCATGTAACACTTAGATGACTAGAGGGATGTCAAATCTGAGTGGGAGTTCATTAAATAATTTTATTAGATGAACTTAATTATCATGAACATTAGTCTAAATCTTTGCAAAATGTCTTGTAGATCAAATGGCCAACGCTCATGTCACCATGAACTTCAACGCGTTCCTAGAGAAGACCAAGCTGAAAGATGATGGCAGCAACTATTCGGACTGGGTCCTAACCCGAGGATCATCCTCGTAGCAGCCAAGAAACAATATGTCCTAGAAGCACCGCTTAGGTGAAGCACCCATCCCGAAGAACCAATACATTATGAATGCTTGGCGTCTCGTCTTGATGATTACTCCCTCGTTCGGTGCGGCATGCTTTACAGCTTAGAACCGGGCTCCAAAAGCGTTTTGAGCAACACGGAGCATATGAGATGTTCGAGGAGCTGAAAATGGTTTTCCAAGCTCATGCCCGGTCGAGAGATATGAAGTCTCCGACAAGTTCTATAGTTGTAAGATGGAGGAAAACAATTACATCGGTGAGCACATACTCAAAATGTCCGGTTGCACAACCGTTGTCGGTGGACATTAACCTCCCGGACGAGGCGGTCATCGACAGAATCCTTCGATCGCTCCCACCAAGCTACAAGAGCTTTGTGATGAACTACAATATGCGGGGGATGGTGAAAACTATTCCTGAAGTATTTTCAATGTCAAGTCAGCAGAGGTGGAAATCAAGAAGGAGCATCAAGTGTTGATGGTCAATAAATCCACTAAGTTCAAGAAGGGCAAGGGAAAGAAGAACTTCAAGAAGGACGGCAAGGATGTTGTCGCGCCCGGTAAGCAAGTTGCCGGGAAGAAGTCAAAGAATGGACCCAAGCACGAGACAGTGCTTTTATTGCAAAGGGAAGGGTCATCGAAGCGGAACTGCCCCAAATACTTAGCGCATAAGAAGGCCGGCAACACTAAAGGTATATTTGATATACATGTAATTGATGTGTACCATACCAGACTCGTTATAACTCCCCGGTATTTGATACCGTGCCGTTGCTGCTCATATATGTAACTCATGCAGGAGCTGCGGAATAAACGGAGACTGGCGAAGGACGAGGTGACAATGCGCGTCGGGAATGGTTCCAAGGTCGATGTGATTGCCATCGGCACGCTACCTCTACATTTACCTACGGGATTAGTTTTAAACCTCAATAGTTGTTATTTAGTGCCAAGTTTGAGCATGAACATTGTATCAGGATCCCGTTTAATACGAGATGGCTACTCATTTAAATCCGAGAATAATGGTTGTTCTATTTATATGAGAGAAATGTTTTATGGTCATGCTCCGATGGTCAATGGTTTATTCTTAATGAATCTCGAACGTAATGTTACACATGTTCATAGTGTGAATACCAAAAGATGTAAAGTTGATAACGATAGTCCCACATACTTGTGGTAATCGCCGCCTTTGGTCACATTTGTGTCAAGCGCATGAAGAAGCTCCATGTCGATGGACTTTTAGAGTCTCTCGATTATGAATCATTTGACACATGCGAACCATGCCTCATGGGCAAGATGACCAAGACTCCATTCTCCGGAACAATGGAGCGAGCAACCAACTTATTGGAAATCATACATACCGATGTGTGCGGTCCAATGAGCGTTGAGGCTCGTGGAGGATATCGTTATGTTCTCACTCTCACTGATGACTTGAGTAGATATGGGTATGTCTACTTGATGAAACACAAGTCTGAGACCTTTGAAAGTTTCAAGGAATTTCAGAATGAGGTAGAGAATCAACGTGACCGAAAAATAAAGTTCTTGCGATCAGATCGTGGAGGAGAATATTTAAGTCACGAATTTGGTACACACTTAAGGAAATGTGGAATCGTTTCACAACTCACGCCGCTTGGAACATCTCAACAGAACGGTGTGTCCGAACATCGTAATCGCACTCTATTGGATATGGTGCGATCTATGATGTCTCTTCTTGATTTACCGCTATCATTTTGGGGATACGCTCTAGAGACAGCTACATTCACTTTAAATAGGGCATCGCCTAAATCTGTTGAGACGACACCGTATGAATTATGGTTTGGGAAGAAACCTAAGTCAGTCGCTTTCTAAAAGTTTGGGGATGCGATGCTTATGTCAAGAAACTTCAACTGAAAAGCTCGAACCCAAGTCGAAAAATGCGTCTTCATAGGATACCCTAAGGAAACCATTGGGTATACCTTCTACCTTAGATCCGAAGGCAAGATCTTTGTTGCCAAGAACGGATCCTTTACGGAAAAAGAGTTTCTCTCGAAGGAGTAAGTATGAGGAAAGTAGAACTCGATGAAGTACTACCTCTTGAACCGGAAAGTAGTGCAGGCTCAGGAAAAATGTTCTGTGGTGCCTACACCGATCGGAGAGGAAATTAATGATGATGATCAAGGTACTTCGGATCAAGTTGCTACCGAACTTCAGAGGTCCACTAGGACACGCCCGCACTGCAGTGGTACGGCAACCCCGCCCGGAAATCATGTTGTTAGACAACGGTGAACCTTCGAACTATGAAGAAGCGATGGCGGGCCCAGATTCCAACAAATGGCTTGAAGCCATGCAATCCAAGATAGGATCCATGTATGAAAACAAAGTATGGACTTTGACAGACTTGCCCGATGATCGGCGAGCGATAAAAAACAAATGGATCTTTAAGAAGAAGACGGACGCGGATGGTAATGTTACCATCTATAAAGCTCGACTTGTCGCTAAGGGTTATCGACAAGTTCAAGGGATTGACTACGATGAGACTTTCTCTCCCGTAGCGAAGCTTAAGTCCGTCCGAATCATGTTAGCAATTGCCACATACTATGATTATGAGATATGGCAAATGGACGTCAAAACGGCATTCCTTAACGGTTACCTTAAGGAAGAGCGTATATGATGCAATAGGAAGGTTTTGTCGATCCTAAGAATGCTAACAAGGTATGCAAGCTCCAATGATCCATTTATGGGCTGGTGCAAGCATCTCGAGTTGGAACATTCGCTTTGATGAGATGATCAAAGCGTTTGGGTTTATGAGACTTATGGAGAAGCCTGCGTTTACAAGAAAGTGAGTGGGAGCTCTGTAGCATTTCTCATATTATATGTAGATGACATACTTTTGATGGGAAATGATATAGAACTCTTGGACAAAGATTAAGGCCTACTTGAATAAGAGTTTTTCAATGAAGGACCTTGGAGAAGCTGCTTACATATTAGGCATCAAAATCTATAGGGATAGATCGAGACGCCTCATAGGTCTTTCACAAAGCACATACCTTGATAAGATTTTGAAGAAGTTCAAAATGGATCAGTCCAAGAAAGGGTTCTTGCCTGTTTTGCAAGGTGTGAAATTGAGCTCGGCTCAATGCCCGACCAAGCAAAAGATAAAGAAGAGATGAGTGTCATCCCTATGCCTCGACCATAGGATCTATTATGTATGCCATCTTTGTGTACCAGACTGATGTAAACCTTGCCGTAAGTTTGGTAGGAAGGTACCAAAGTAATCTCGCAAGGAACACCGGAAAGCGGTCAAGAATATCTGAAGTACCTTCTCGTTTATGGAGGTGACGAAGAGCTCGTCAGAAGGGTTACGTCGACGCTAGCTTCGACACGCATCCGGATGACTCAAAGTCACAAACCGGATACGTGTATATGTTGAATGGTGGAGCGATGGTGGTGCGGTAATGCAAGCAGAGCGTCGTGGCGGGATCTACATGTGAAGCGGAGTACATGGCAGCCTCGAGGCAAAGACATGAAGCAATTTGGGTGAAGGAGTTCATCACCGACCTAGGAGTCATACCCAATGCGTCGGAGCCGATCAAACTCTTCTGTGACAACACCGGAGCTATTGCACTTGCCAAGGAGCCCAGTGTTTCACAAGAAGACCAGCACATCAAGCGCCGCTTCAACTCCATTCGTGAAAATGTTCAAGATGGGGACATAGAAATTTACAAAGTGCATACGGATCCGAATGTCGCAGATCCGTTGACTAAACCTCTTCAGCGGGCAAAACATGATCAACACCGTAACTCTATGGGTGTTCGATTCATCACAATGTAACTAGATTATTGACTCTAGTGCAAGTGGGAGATTGTTGGAAATATGCCCTAGAGGCAATAATAAAAGTATTATTATTATATTTCCTTGTTCATGATAATTGTCTTTTATTCATGCTATAATTGTATTATCCGGAAATCGTAATACACGTGTGAATACATAGACCACAATATGTCCCTAGTGAGCCTCTAGTTGACTAGCTCGTTAATCAACAGATAGTCATGGTTTCACGACTATGGACATTGGATGTCATTGATAACGGGATCACATCATTAGGAGAATGATGTGATGGACAAGACCCAATCCTAAGCATATCACAAGATCGTAGTTCGTTTTTGCTAGAGCTTTTCCAATGTCAAGTATCTCTTCCTTAGACCATGAGATCGTGTAACTCCGGACATCGTAGGGGTGCTTTGGGTGTACCAAACGTCACAACGTAATCGGGTGACTATAAAGGTGCATTAAGGTATCTCCAAAAGTGTATGTTGGGTTGACACGGATCGAGATCTGGATTTGTCACTCCGTATGACGGAGAGGTATCACTGGGCCCACTCGGTAGTGCATCATCATAATGAGCTCAAAGTGACCAAGTGTTTTGTCACGGGATCATGCATTACTAAGACGAGTAAAGTGACTTGCCGCAACGAGATTGAACGAGGTATTGGGATACCGACGATCGAATCTCGCAAGTAACATACCGATTGACAAAGGGAATTGTATACAGGGTTGTTTGAATCCTCGACATCGTGGTTCATCCGATGATATCATCGAGGAGCATGTGGGAGCCAACATGGGTATCAAGATCCCGTTGTTGGTTATTGCCGGAGAGCCGTCTCGGTCATGTCTGCATGTCTCCCGAACCCGTAGGGTCTACACACTTAAGGTTCGGTGACGCTAGGGTTGTATGAGTATGAGTATGCAGCAAACCGAATGATTGTTCGGAGTCCCGGATGAGATCCCGGACATCACGAGGAATTCCGTAATGGTCCGGAGGTAAAGATTTATATATAGGAAGTCTTATTTTGATCGCCGGAAAAGTTTCGCGCGTTATTGGTATTGTACCGGGAGTGCCGAAAGGGGTCCGGGGGTCCACCGGGGGTCCACACCTGGGGCCACATGGGCTGTAGGGATGCGCCTTGGCCTATATGGGCCAAGGGCACCAGCCCCAAGAGGCCCATGCGCCAAGATATAAGAAAAGGGAGAGTCCTAAAGGGGAAGGCACCTCAGGGTGCCTTGGGAGGATAGACTCCTCCCTCTTGGCCGCACCCTTCCTTGGAGGAAGGGGCAAGGCTGCGCCCTCCCCTCTCTTGCACCTATATAAAGGGAGGGAGGGAGGGTTGGCCGCACTCGAAAGCCTGGCGCCTCCTCCTCCCTGCAACACCTCCTCTTCCTCCCGTAGTTGCTTAGCGAAGCCTCGCCGAGTTCTGCTGCATCCACCACCACGCCGTCGTCTTCTTTGGATCATCATCAACCTCTCCTTCCCCTTGCCGGATCAAGAAGGAGGAGACGTCATCCGCCTCCGCACGTGTGTTGAACACGGAGGTGCCAGTCTGCTCAAAGACTAGGTCATCGGTGATCCGAATCACGGCGAAAGTACGACTCCATCATCCCCTGCTCCATTGAACGCTTCCGCACGCGATCTACAAGTGGTATGTAGATGCAATCACTCTCCCATGACTCGTTGCTTAGATGAACTCATAGATGGATCTTGGTGAAACCGTAGGAAATTTTTTAATTTTCTGCAACGTTCCCCAACAGGTGTCGCCGAGGTGCGAGAAGGGCAGCGCGCAACGGCGGAGATGGGGCATTGGGGAGGACGTGTAGGCGGGCGGCGAGTAGTTGTATGGTGGGTACTGCACGCCGGCGAAGGCGGGCGAGGGCGTCCGCTGGGCCGGGTGTCCATGGGGGAAGGTGACATTTGGGTTGAACCCACCGTGCGCGTCCCCGTCGGCGTAGCTCGGCGAGGGCGATCCCCATGGCTGCAGCGACGAAGAGCCGACGCTTTCGGCCCCAGGGAGCGCATCGGGCGTGGCTGCCGGTGGATTCATCATCCCATGAAGTCGCCTCGGACTCGGCTTGGTCCGCCAAGCGCCACCAGAGCTGCCACAGCGTTGTTACGGGCCTTCTTGGCGATGGCCCTGCTCCATTGGTCGGCGGTTCTGACCTCCGTCATTGAACTTCCGCCTCCACTCAGCGTTTGACATGCCCGGTGGCTTGGACGGCGGTGCCCTCGGCTTCCTCTGCTTCGGCTGGGCGACGGAGGCGGTCGCGGTTGCCGCCGCGCGGGGGACGACGTACTTCTTCGGTGGCATGGCGACCGGCTGGGATGCGTGCGGGAGGGAGATTGGCGGGAGGAAAGGAGAAAATGAAAGGGAAGTGGGGAAAAGCGGGAAGAAACGGCGTGAATAGGCGCTGGACTCGCCGATGTATGATCCACGCGCCCTTTCGCTTGCCAGGCGCCTGTGTGCCCTCAGTCGCCGGTTACGGGTCCGGGCACCGATTCGACTCGAGAGGCGAAAAACGGCTTAAGGGCGATCGGACCGTTTTTCGGTGCCGGTAGCAAAAAACGCCAGCGTAGAGAGTCTGTTGGGGACGCGGCTGGAGATGCTCTTACGTTTAGATTTGACTGTCGCCGTCATCTTAGAGCATAGCAATTCTTTGCCGCCAAATAATTGGCGCTAGAGCACTTCTTGGTGGAGCGTCGCAAAGATCGGGTCTTCACAATGTAGCTTTTGCCTCACGCCCTCGCCCACCACGCATTGATCCTCGGTGTCTTTGAACTCAAGCAAGACAGTCATGCGAGTCAACCCTAAACGTAAGGTATATCCTTATGAATTAGTATTTCATTGGACTTATAAAGATTATTGATTAGTATTTGGATCTATGATAAATTACATACTAGTTAGATTGATCGAAAGTACTAGCTAGGAATTTTTATCTGATTGTATACATACAATTAAACAAGGCAAAAGCCAAATGATTTATTTGGAACTCTAGTTTATTTATTTTTGAAGTTCGTTATGTTTCAAGAATGAAGATGAATAATAAATAAATGAAAAACGCTTGAAACCGGTCGAATTTGAAACTCCGCCGGTCACATTCAAGCCGGCAAAGAGCCCACGCACTCACCGCTTAAGCCTTACCTTATCCTTTCACCTGAAAGCGTCCCTAGCCATTCATTTCACCCAGCCCGTCTTCTTCCCTGTGATCTCCCAAAAACAAGCTTCTCGCCAGAGATCGCCGTCGATTCTAGCCCAACCTGCCCGACGTCCATCCTGCGTCAACAACAACCCCCCCAAACCCCCAAACTGGGCGCTACTGCACCCGCCACCACGCGAGGCAATGGGGATGTCATGGCCTGCGGCGCCGACAAGGTGTGGTGCTCGAGACCGGTCGGGAGATTTCCTTCAACCGGCGAGGATGGTGATGGGGCGGCGACGGTGGTGACCGCCATTATTATTATTACCTAAAACCTAAAAAGTGGGCGCTGGCTGGTTTGTCTTACCGAGCACACACCCTTCCGGGCCGTCGGATCGTGATCCAATCACCAGGTGCCGCACTGTCGGGCTTACAGAGCAAAACGTCCACATCTTTTCCTCCCGCACCTTATCCACTCTACTGCAACTCAGCGGCCGCCGCCCCGCTCCTCCTCCTGGCCACGCGCTCGTCCGCCGCGCTCCGCCCGGCTCTGACGCTCCTTCCCCCGGCTCCGCGCTCCCCCGCCCCGCCCCTCCTACCAACTCCCGACGACGCCCGCCGCGCCAACCATACCCATCTTGTTTGTCGCGCCGCTTCTTCTCCCAAATCCACCGCCACGTTCCTCGATTCCATGGCCGAGCTGCCGGAGATTGGTAGCCGATTTGGGAGGCTAGGGAAGAAGGAGGAGAAATACCACTCTATGGAGAGAGAGAGAGGGGCCAGAGCGCCATTCACGCGCGGTGACCACCAGGCGGAGGTAGGAGGGAGGGGGTCTGGGCGGTGCTGCTTCCTCTGTGCGACGTGTTTGTGCAGGCGCGAGGGCTGGAGGAGGGACCCGTGCATCCGTGCAACAACGTGACCATCTCGCCTGTAGCGCCTTCGTCAGCACTCAAGCAAATCACAAGTAAGCATCTCGAGCCCAATTCTGCACGCATGCATGCGACTTCTTCCACTCGAATCGTCGGATATGGCGGCGTATTGGGGATGTTGATGTTGGTTCCCCGCAGGTTTGTGGACAACGGCGAGAATTGCGGCGAGGTGGATGCGGCGCAGACGCGCAGTACATCACTATAGGTTCCCCTCTAGCGCTTCGTCCACAGGGTGAGGCGTTCTGACTTCTGAACCAGTTTTGGATTTGCCAAAGCGCGTATGTTGAGTTGCCACAGGCGTGAGCGCGAGTTGCATGGAGATTTGATGCGAGTTTGCCAGAGTTTACGGTATGAGTAGTTGCCAGATGCTTTCCCGCAAAGCCTGCAATTTTTTTGTTGTACAAAAACTTGCCTAAGTATTGATATGAATTGCCAGCTCGGATAGTAAGAGGAAGGGGAGAACGAATTTGCTTTTTTCACTGCGAGAGAGCAAGTTGCAACCAACACTTAGGCAAGCTTATGTCAATAGAGAGACAACTCTTTTCATTTTCCGTGCAAAACCAATCAATGAGGTGATACAGTGATTAAACCATTGACACACTGTACCTTTTCTTTTATCCAAGATTGGACACTTATATGCACTATCCTAGATGCAGCCTAGGATTGCATCGTTGCATACATCGAGGAGTCTGGATTGTTGTGGTTTTGTTCTTGGTCTTTTTAAGAGCATATAGTTGGGCGGGGAATAATTATCATAGGTGATGTCATAGATATACAATGCGTATGATGTGCTTCCTAGGTTATTGATATGAATTGGTGTTGTAGTAGTTACAACATATTGCTAGAGAGATGCTGTCATTTGCCTGATGCGTGTGTATTGGCTAAATCTACCTGTCATTTGCCTGATGCGATAGAGGCGATTATACTTGGTTATCAACAAAGTAGATGTTGTCATTCACCTGACTTTACATATACTTGCCTAAATCTACCTGTCATTTGCCTGATGTGTGTATGCGTACTTTTAGTTTGCTGCTTACATATTGCTAGAGAGATACTGACCTCGACGTGTTGGCACCTTTTTGATCTATGAATTTTTTTCCTCTGAATCAGATTTGCATACATACTAGTAGGTGCCATGTGGATTTATCAGTCTGTACGCATGGTAAAAGATTGTCTGAAGTTAATTGCACATCTGTGCCCTTGATTCAGATATTTTCAGTTGGTTCATTTCATAATATCTGCTGCCAGTAAAAAATGTGGAAGCTAAAAAGCCAAATAAAGTTCAGTCCTCTCATTTTACCTTTGGAGAGAAGATGCTAATTTTCTAACCTGTGACTAAACTTCAGGTAGTATGTATTAAAATAGTGCATAAAATCTTTAGTTCCCTGCCCATTATATTGTTTCAGATTTTGTTCTTCTCGATGTTGTTATTGATTGTTGGTCTGCCGCCTAAATTTGCTCATAATTTCCGCTAATTCAGCCTACAATGAGCTGCGACACCTGGATGTTGACGCAGATTAGATAAAGATTGGAACGGGAGTCCTAAAAGTTCACTTCTCCACAAGTTTTGCCACCTCAACGACAACAGAACTGGACGTACCATATTACTCTAGTTATTGCACCATTGCTGCTTTCATTTTTCTAACAAGGATTGATCGTTGCACACTAGTCTTAGCTATGTTCATTTCGTTTGGCCTATCACTCGATTTGTTGCTGCTGCTACACTAATTCCAGCCTTGATTATATTTTGAGACAAAACACGTGTACAAGAGGAAGACAAAATCAATGAAATTTCTTATCATGTGGTGATGCACTCATGAATCTGTGTGATTCTTTTGTCTTCTTCTTTGTATATCTTCTTTCCTTAGCCATCCAATGGATTTGTAGGCTCGTGAAACCGTGAGCATGCATCATGTATGTGTGTATTTACAATCTATTACCTTTTTGAGCATTGAGTTCTAGCCAAAAAATATGCTTTCTTGTAGTCAATGATTTCTACACTAACTTGCCTAATAATGTCAGAAAGTTGCCTACAATATTTTTTCATATTTTTGTTGGCATAGGATTTGCGACAACTAGCAAGCGGAGGAAGGAGAGAGGTGTTAGAGTGCTGGCGACCAGGAAGCGAACCAAGAGGAAGAGCCAAGGGGGCAATGCCATCCATGCGCTGTGACCACCTAGCGGGGAGGAGCTAGAGCCGAGAAAGTGTTGTCACCAATGGTCGAGGAATGGGCCGCAAATCATCGACAAGTATCTCGAAATCGCCCCCCTAAGCATGTGCTCTTCTACTCAAATCTACGATTCTATGCGATAGAGGCGAGATAGGGAGGTTGAAGAGGGGTGTGCGGGGTCCCGGCTTTTTGGGCATATCGATGATTTCGAGCGCGCGGTGGTTTATGACTTGGGGATACGGGGGCTGGAATCATTGATGATTTGAGCCGAAAGCATCCAAAAGTTGCCCACCGCATGATAGTGAGTTGCCAGAGATGATGGCATGAGTTGCCCAACCGCTCATGCGATGCAGGGGCTAGAATCATCGATGATTTGAGCCAAAAGTGTCCAAAACTTTCCCAACGTATGATAGTTAGTTGCTAGAGATGCTGGCATGAGTTACCCAAATATCCGCTCCCAAGAGAGTTGGGTTTTATTTCGCCAAAAATATGCCCAACACATGATAGTTAGTTGCTAGAGAAGTTGGCGTCAGTTGCCCAGAGATTTTTTTAGCAACAAAGTGATTTAATTTGCACATAAGTTGCTATTTACAATAAAATAAGTTGTCTACATATAAATAGTACTTGCCTAAATCACCTAAGTTTTGTAAATATGATTTCGTGGATATTCTTATTCTTACCTAACAATTTTTTTTGCAGGGCCTCACTAAATTAATTCTAAAATGGCGTCAAAGCAACATTTTCGAGGTTTTGTGCGCACACCCAAGCAAGAAGCTTCAACGTCCAATCTAGATAAGTTGACGATTGTTGCCTGGATATACTATGCAAATTGCTTAGATTAGATCACAACTTGCCTGCAACCACAAATGCATTTTCCCAGCGGGACACCAACTTGATGTTCCGCAGAATATAGGGCCACATTTCTGTCGCCTGAAAATTGTAGGCAATTGCCTTCTATCTACTAGTAGTTGCTCCTTACTTCCACTTTCTTTTATCTTTTTTCTTTGGGGCAAGCAAGCTAATGAGTTTGCTGTAGAATCCATTTAGTTTTCGCTCTTCTTTACTTGTAGATCTTGGGGGTCTCTAGGAACCGTAGGGCTAGGTCTGGGTGTAGGAGATCCGAGATCAGATTGGAGCGCATAAGCACATGATGGGGTGCATGACCTGAGGTGTGTTTCCTTTTTGTTTGTTTTGTTGCAGAAGCCTCACTAAATTCTAAAACGATGTCAAAGCAATATTTTGAGGTTTTGTGTACATGCCCAAGCATTTTTCCCACATCCCAGAAGTAATTGCTTTTTAGTAGTATTTTCCATCCTTGCAAGCAAGAAGCTTTGCTAGCCACTTCCAAGTAAACTCCACATAATCCTAATAGCTTTGCAACTAGTATTTTCTGCCTCCCGAGTGGCTGGCTATTAGCTTTCCTGTTACAGAAAAAAGGGAGTTGCCTGAAAGTTATATACAAATTGTCTTAATTACAGGAAGACTTGTTTTTGATTTCCCCTTCTCCTTTCTGATTAGCTGGCTGCATAAATAGGTTTTCAACTCGTAAAATTTGCACAAGCAGTAAACAAACCAAAAGAAAACTATCCCTACTGTTGATTTTATTTTCAAGAAAGGAAGTTGCATGCAAGCATTATGAAATTGCCTAACTTGTGTGCTCAACCTGATTTTTATTTTCAAATAGACTTAGAATGCTTGGGCTAGATATGTAATCGTGATAGGTGATCTATTGCAAAGTTGCTTATTGTAGCATCAAAGTTGCCCATATAGCATCAAAGTTACTTGAAAAAAAAGTATATCAAAACATACCCATATGGGATCTTATTTTGAAGAGGTTGTTGTGAGAATCCTATAGGTGAAAACGGAAATTAATTTCGACGCTCAGTTTAAAAGCTGTAGCATTTTGAATTTTTTTGGAAGGAAATTAAATGCACTTGATGCATTTGCTAACTTGTGTGCTCAATCCGATTTGCAGGAAGGAGTCGTAGCATGATGGAATCACGTGTGAGGCAGAAATCTTCTCTATTGAGGGCCACATGGGACAGGGGCATCCTTTTCTTTTTAAGACGGTGTGGACATGATCTTACTTTATTTGGGTGTGTGCTCCAAACGACTAGTCAGCCAACGGGTGCTGGCTAGACGTGTCATTATTATTATTGCTGCATCATTTCTTTTTGCTGGAACCACTTCTATTTTTGCTGGAACCTTATTCCAATTTTGCTGCAAATTGAGAGAAGGGTGGTGCTGTAGCCGCCATGATTTTTTACTACATCAAATTTTGCTGGAACTAGCATTCATTTTTGCTACCACCGTCTTTGAAATTTGCTGGAACCAGCCACATTGTTTGCTACAAACGGGACTTCTTTTGTTATCACCATCTTTGGATTTTTGCTGGAACCAACCACTAGCTTTTTTGCTACAATCGGCTTTCCGTTTTGCTGGAACTAGCACATTTTTTTGCTACAACCATGTGGGGCTTGTGCTGGAACCAGCGTATGTTTGCTACCACCATCCTTTTGTTTTGCTGGAACCGGCCTAATTTTTTGCTACCACCGGCTTTGGCTGTGAGCGACATCGCGTCGCCATTAATGCTGCAACCGGAGGTCGGCAGCACCGGCGAGGAATGATTTGCGGCTGACTCCATGGTGGGGCCATCATGGATGCAGGGACGGGGACGAAAATCTGCTACGGGGCTTTTTTGTGATTGACGGCGGCGAGCGGTGGCGACGGCGAGCATCGGAGGCGAGGCAAACCGACGAGGGGCGGCAACACGTGATGCTGGGTGCCGGAGGAGACAGGGGTGGCCGTCATGTTTTTCCTAGCAGGGGATGCGAAGGCTGAGAGAAAGGGTGGGCAACAAACAGATCAGACGGTTTACACGCACGTGATCGAAGGGCTGCGGTGCGACCGGCCCAAATTTGGGCCGGCGTCGGTGCCTATCAGTGCCCTAAGTAAATCCCCACATCTGAAAACGTAAATCTGATGAGATGGAGCTAGCCCCGTTCTCATTCACTTGATACACAAACTCCCGATAAAAATATTGTGTCATGAGTGGTAGATATTCAACCATAAGCTAAAAGTGAAAGCACATCATATGAAAATACTTTCGTAGTTATCAATTTTTTTGCCATGCCCCCCTATGTTCAAATCCTGGCTCCGCCCCTGATCCTACTGGTGGTCGATTGGCCCCCGGTCAACCCACTGCCGGCCGATTGGATCCAGTCAGCCCACTGCTGGCCGATTGGCCCAGCCAGTCGGCCCACTGCTGGTTGATTGGCCCCTAGTCTGCTTCCTCTAGGCCGACAGGTGCACACCCATTTTGCTGTTGAATAGGTATTTAAAAATGTTGAAGGAATATTTGAAAAAATGTTGAACATGTATATAAAAATGTTAATCAAACATTTGAAAAAAATGTTGAACAAGTATTTGGAAAATGTCGAACAAGTATTTGAAACTGTTGAATAAGTATTTGAAAAATGTTGAAGAAGTATTTTAAAAAATGTTGATCATGTATACAAAAATGATCAACAAGTATTTAAAAAAATATTGAACAAGTATTTGAAAAAATATGGATCATGTATATAAAAATGTTGAACAAGTATTTGTAAAAATGTTGATCATGTATATAAAAATGTTGAACAAGTGTTTGAAAAAATGTTGAACAAGTATTTAAAAAATGTTAAATAAGTATTTGAAAAAATGTTTAGCATGTGTATAAGAATGTAGAATGAAAAACAAATCAAAGAGGAAAAAAGAATTTTGAACAAGTATTTGAGAAAAGTTGATCATGTATATAAGAACGTAGAATGAGAAACAAAAAAACAAAGAAACAAAAGAATATATAGAAGAAAAGAAGAAACAAAATACAGAAAGAAAAGAAAAAAGAAAGAAAGAATGGAGAAGACCGGCTCAGTCGCCTCTAGTTGGTCGCAATCCCTTTTCTAACCAGTAACTGGAAGCTGGTGGGGTGATTAGCTGAGCTGGTGATTGCCATGGAGACCAGGGATCGAACCTTGTATTGCCCATCTTTTCAGTTCATTTTTCCTTTAATGTACGCGCTATGGGACGACCCGGTCGAATCGTAGCAGACTGCGGGCTAATCGGCCAGCAGTGGGCCGACTGGGGCCACTAGTGGGACAGACTGGACCAATCGGCCAGCGGTGGGCTGACTGAATCCAATCGGCGAGTAGTGGGCCGATTGAGGCCACTAGTGGGATGACTGGACCCAATCAGCGAGCAGTGGGCCGACTGAGGTCCAATCGGCCAGCAGTGGGCCGACTGGGTATTATTAAAAATATATATATAATTATGATGTAATATTTCTGAAATTTAATTAAAAATGTATAATATTATTTAAAAAAATTAGCGACAGACGAGCATGTGGGGAAGTAGTGGGATCAGCCTCCAAACTGAGGGAATGTAATGGGACCGGTCCATCCGGAGTCCATGGCATCGGTGACGAGAACGCGGAATGGTGACTATGCTAGAACGCAGTAGGCAGCCGGAGGTGGCGCTATGGTGAGGAAGGGGAGACGGCGGCAGAAAGAGGAGCGGGAGTGGAAATGTCACTTGCACCAAACTGTTTTTCGGGATTGAGTGTGCTCCAAAGATCTCTTCGCTGCTTCCAAGTATGGTCGCTGGCTCGATTCAGAGTGATCTTCAAATATGGCATTCGAGCGCGGAATGGTGACTATGCTAGATCGACCTTTTTGGGCAAAATCGTCGTGCAGCCAATTATTGTGGCGATTGATCATATATGACCGCTAGGGTCGCTCTCAGATGACGGCTGTGCCAGGATTATAGGAAACGAATTTCGTTGTGAAATTCATGCAAAAACAAAGGGGGGCCAGAGACCAATCATGCTTCGAGTATTTTCTGCGACAAACATAGTGTCGTACGCACCATTTTTCTGTTAGTTCGGTCGGGTGTCACATCTCTTTCTTTCTTTTCCCCTTGCAAGCTTGATTCAGTAGCTCACTGTATTGGAAATCCGGATACATGGCTCATATTGGCTCAGCCACTGCTTACTGTACTTGCAAGCACGTTGGGCACTTCCTAGCCAGGCAATGTCATCGGGACTGCATTTTTCTTGAGATGACGCAGAAATGGAGAGAGAGAGGATAGGCAGCGTTAGTTTGAATCATAGGCAACAACAACAGACTAATACTGTACAACAACAACAACAACAACAACAACAACAACAACAACAACAACAAGGAACGTCTGTATTCATCTGTTGAATGCCATAGTTTCTTACGGTTCAGGAAAAAAAAAGAATTACCACAGTTTTCTTACTCTGGGTCTCTCGGTGTACAGTGTTGAGATGCAGGGGAAGACCAATTCCAGATGTACACGCACGGACTTTACTACACCAGTGCACTAAAATGGTGCAAATTGGCAACCAAACTGAAAATATACAATCGCAAATCCACAAGGTTTATCTTCGGATGAGCGCCGATTCCGGACCGGTTGGTCGGTCACTCGTCCTTGTTGCGGCAGCAGCAGAAGCGCTTGCGGCAGTGCTCGCAGGCCTCATGGCAGAAGAAGCAGCAGCACAGCATGAAGAAGCTGCAGCAATCAAATGAAGGAAGAAAACATGACGCACCACATATTATGTCCACATATATGTTTTCCACAGTTGCAGCCATACAAAACCCTTAGATCAATGACACGGACGCTACTGCAACTCTGCAAGCAGGCACCAAGAAGAGATAGAACAACAGCATCAAGCGTGCGCCTGTGTACATGTAATTTACTGACCAGTCATAGAGGAAGCCCTTCTCCTGGTGGCGCTTCCTGGCATGATCCATGGCCGGCGGCCTCCGGTCATCGCCTTGCGAGTGCGAAGGTTCGTCCTCGTCCGCCTTCGTCGTCGCCGGCTGCCTCTTGGTCGGGGCGGGGGTGAACTGGAAGTTGGAATCTAGTGACGAGAAGAGGAAGAAGAGTGTAGGGTGGAGGGAGAAGAGGGCGGGGCTAGGGCTGGGGTGGCAGCTTGCTCCTGCTTCTGTTTTGTCATGAGTATAGGCTAGAGCTTCCCCCACCGGCCTCCTTGCTTCATATCAGTTTGTTTAATCAAGCAGGAGCTAACCTCGAGTGCATTATTGTTTCTCAGCCTTGACTTTTCATCTGTTTTGAATTATTCTGAACATGCGTTAATTCGCGTCCTAATCATCGTGCTCCACGCGAATTTGAAGCTTGGACGTCTCCTCAAAAGTCACTGTGAGAGTGATATGTTGTTTCTTAGTGAATGTTGTGGGCTAGTACCTGTAAGATGGAGAAAGGAAACAGTCCCCGGTTAACGCGTCGGTTTATGTCTAGTAGGAGTACATGATTGGTTTGGGACGGAAAGATCCTTCATGATTGGCTTTCGGCTCGGTGGCCTTCCAGATTTGAAGGACACATGATCCATTTGCAGATTACAACAGCCATGAAGGGACCTGGAGCTGTCGGGAAAGAAAAGAAGAGGTGAAGGGATGCGGTCCGAGTTCGACACTGAAAGCGATTTCCACCCAATAACCTTCGAAAAAGCTAACTAGCGAACGTTCCGCCTAATAACCATCGGAAAAGCAACTGGCGAACGTTCGCGAGGGAGGCCAATCCTGTCGAACGTTCGCGAGGGAGGCCAATCCTGGCGAACGCGCTCTCTCCCGTCGGATTTGTTGCACGAATCATCATGCAAGTCAGAAGACACGTTAGATTTATTAACATGTAGCATATTTGGAATAGAAAGTCGACACGTTTTGTTTCTCATAAGTTATGCACAAGTTTCATATCTTGCCCTTTTGAGCAATTGTGTTACGTCTCTTTAGCATTGTGCAACACGAGCCTTTTCCGTGAACTAGTAAGCTTGCACGTGTAACATACGCAATCTTAGGAATTTCATTTATAATTATCCAACCTTGGACCTGTGCAAGAAAGGCATACCAAATATGCTCTTTTTGTCAACATTGGTTAGATGTTCAAAACATCATAGAGTTTAAGTGCAGCCTTCTTGTCCCTTCTCATTCTGTGGAATCGGAAGCTTGAAATGTAGAGCAACAAGAAAAGCTTTAGACACAACATATAGCAATCCGTCACCAGGAGAAAAATGGCTAAATTTTGAGAGAAGGATATAAACAGATGTAAAATCGCGAAGCTATCAGAAAACTTGAGATCCCAACTTAGCAGTATGGTGAATTAGAAACCTCAGTAAAATGATATCATTGTGACTAAAGTTCCAGGAAAAGAATCCCTGCATTTTACACGTATTCTCTTCACTAAGGTAATTTGATGCATGAAAATACTTTGTCAGTACTCAAATCTTTTGTGCATGGCTTTAATTAAGCAGGAGAAGGTGTTAATGAAAATTTGGCAGCACACGGAACATATAAATCGTATTCAGGTGTTTTATAAGTATATTTGCACATGTACAATATCTGAAAGTGCCATTTACATGGACCAAGAGAAGGTCCCTTTGCATATTTCTGAAATTGGTATTTTTACATGTACCAGGAGATGGTCTACATACTTCTGAAAGTGCCAAGGACATGTATATCAAGATCAGATCCTTTTTAGGATCATAAGAGATCTTGGCATATGCCCATGAAATGTGAAAAATGTGTTGCTGCTCCATTCACAAACATTGTGACATGTAAAAACAGTTTCGTGTGAACATACACCTTGAATGCTAAAACATATCAATTATGTTACCTGAAAATCAAGAACGCAACGAGGAAGCAAATAAAAAGTTATAGAAAGAATGAATGATCGGAAGATGAATAAATATAAAAATTCATCGTAGTCGACTGTGTTCCCCGCTGCTCACTCTCCCCCACCTCGGCGTCGCCCGGCCTCTGTTAACGGCGGCCGTGCCTCCGCCACCCGCCTGAGGTCTCCACCGGCCCCGACATGCTCTCGGCTGCCATGTCTCCTCGCAGCCCCGCCTCCTCGGAGAGGGTCGCCCTCTCGGACGTGGGGTCTGCCCTCGAATCCCCGGCTCCGTCGTTCGTCGAGGTGGTCTGCTCCGGGCATTCAAGGCCTGCACCGCCCACCTCGCAGACTTCCTCACCCTCAGTTCGACTGCTCAAGGCCTGCCCGCCCCTACGGCCGCGCATTCAATCCATTGTGGTGGTGGGTGAGGGCGGCCGTGGACCCGCCGGGCCGAGCAGGCCTGCGGCCTCGCAGGCGGCTGTTTCACGGGATTGGCAAGTGGTCCGACTCAAGGGCAAGAAAGGGACGCTGCACCGACCAGCCGATGGCACCGACGCCATTACTGGTCCGCCCACCTCAACCACCGCCGGCCGCGGCATTCATGCCGGCTCGACCTATAAGGCCGACCTTCGCGGTAGATGCTTCCGGTGTCTCAGCTCCTCGCACAGAATTGCATCCTGTCGCAGCGAAGCCGGTGCATCCACTGCCTCGTCCTTGGCCATACCACCCACCACTGCCCATCTCGCCACCTTCCTCGCGTTCCGCTCTCCACCCTCGACGAGCCGCGCCGCCGCCCCCCTCCCCCGCGGCTGCCGGTCCTCTCCCACATCACTTTCTCGCAAGGCCACCCTAACCACGACCGCGCTCCTGTCCTTTCTCGGTTGGTCTTCCCACCACCACCGCCGCCACCGCCTCCATCTCCACCAACCGTGCCAGCTCCTACAGCTACCCCTGTGCCTTCCATGGAAATGGCAGCACGCTTCTCCTATGGCCCGACAAGGGGGAACCGCCGCTGCCGCAAGACGGTGTGCCTCATCGAGGAGTCCCAGGAGACGCTGGACGAAGAGGCGCGGCCGCGCGACTCCGCCCTCGTGTTCACCGCCGTGGGCTCGCCGGCTTTGGTGCCCGCGGATGTCGCGGCGGCGATCCGCACGGAGTTCCCTGATGTGCCCACCAACGGCCTTCAGGTCTCCCTGATGCAGCCGGGCTCGTTCTTCGTGCGCTTCGCGCATCGCCGGTGGTTCGACTTGGTGCGTGGCCACGATATGGTGCACGCCCACGGGACGCCCCTGCTGGTCCGCCGGTGGAACCGGCTGACCTTCGCGACCTCCGCCAAGTGCCGGTACAGCGTGCGACTCTTTATCCAAGGCATCCCGCCGCACGAGTTCAGCCTCAACACCGCCCAAGACCTGCTTCCCGAATGCCTCTTCTACCAGGTGGCCATTGAGTCCCTCGACAAGCTTGCATGTCCTACTTCGTCGCCCGGGCCTGGGTAGGAAACCCCGACGAGGTGCCGACGAAGATAGTGCTCACCGTCCGGCCCCGCACCCGCTGCTCCGACCCGCTGGCGCACGTCTCTCTCCCGCCAGGCTTTGGGCTGGATGGGGAGGAGGAGGAGAACTGCGCCTGCACCGAGCACCTACCCAGCAAGCTTCACTACCCGGTGCTCGTCCACGTCGACTCCGTCACCTACTACCCGCCCCGCCCCGAGTATGCGGTCCGGCGCGATGGGGGCGACGAGGATGACGATGCGCCGCCGCCCGAGGAGTTGCCGCACCCGTGGGAGCATGGGACTCCCGACGACGTCACCAGGGCCCGAACGGGTTTCGGCCTCTTGCTGGCCGAGCGTAGGGGCCGCCGCCGAAATGGTCGCCCCTACTCCGGCCACTACAGGCGGGTGCCCGGCGTGTTGCAGCTCGAAGAGATCTACGGCAAGGCCAACCGCAAGCTTCCTTCTTCCGTCTTCGTGCCGGCGGACGCAGACGAGGGTCCCGACGACGACACTTCCTTCGGCGGCTCGGCGGAGGGGACGGTGGCGGAGCCGCGCGCGGTGGTTGCGGACGTCGAGCCGACTAGGTTGCATGCGGGCGTCACGTCGCGCGCCCCACCTGTGGGGCCCCCGGTGCTTCAGGACTTGGTGGACCAACCTCTGGCGCATGAGGACGTAGGCGGGGCCCTGTCCCTGGTGGGCATGGGCCATCTATCCCTGTCTCAGGAGGAGGCAGCCGACAGCGAGGTGCAGGCCCCCACTTCCCCGCCAATGATAACTGCGGCGGCCTGCACCCCTGCGGCATCGGATCTGCTGGCCGCAGTTCCCCCTGCATGTCCAGCGCGGTGGGACCGCTGTCGGGTGGTCGGACGGGCTGTTCGAGGCCCACCACGGACGGACCCCTGGCCGCTGCTCTGCATGGCGCGCTGGCCCCGGTGGATGGGCCGCTGACCGCACCTCTGCATGCCCACGCTGGTGCTGCGGAAGAGGGGGACCCCACATAGGGTGGGGCCACGGAGGTGGGCCATGGATGGGATGTCGGTGGGATTGACGCCCTCCCCATCACCCACGAGCAGGCCACCGAGCTCTTTCTCGACCTGGTGGCTGCACCCATCAAACCGGCCGTCCTGTAGGAGCACCGTGCGGTCGTCCACGCCGACCGGCGAGGGCTCCGGCGACGGCCACGAGTCGCCGCTACCGCCTAACTGCAAGAAGAGTCTCTTCCATGCGGCTTAGGGGAACGTCATGACACAGGCGCGGCGCCTTGTCATGTCCAAGCGAGGGCTTGCCATCCCGGAGCGTGGCGAGTCCATGGAGCTACGCCTTGCCGAGTATCAGAAGGCCTTTGACGAGCCTCTCTCGCCCATCCAGATCGAGGCTCTATCCGTGCTGGCTAGGGCGGGCAAGGATCCAGCGCCACAGGCCCCGGCCTCGTCTTAGGCTGCTGTGCCAGTTGTTAGTCGATCTTGTTCCCTTATGGAAGACAACTGGCTAGTTTGGAATGTCAGGGGTTTGAACAACCCAGCTAGGAGAGCCGTGGTTAAGGAGTTGGTGTATCGCAACAATGTATCCCTAGTTTGTTTGCAAGAGACAAAGATATCATTCATCGATAGAGCTATGGTGGCCCAATGCTGTGGCAATGATTTCTCGGAGTTTGCTTACACTTGGCGGATGGCTCAAGAGGCGTGCCACGGCTGGAAAGGGAACCATTACTCCCTCCCCGGTGTCACCATTCTCACGCACGCCGTGGCAGTGACGGGGAGCAACGCCAAGGGAGAGCAGTTTGGGATCATCGGTGTATATGGTCCGCAGAGCTGGGACGAGAAGATGCAGTTTCTTCATGAACTCAGGTAGACGGTGCAGAACTTGACACTCGCTGGGGCTGCCCTAGCTCAGGTTGGGGACTTCAACCTCATCACGCGGGCCGCTGACAAGAACAACTCCCGGATCAACCGTTGATGCATCACAGCTTTTAGGAGTTTTATCAAAGAGTTGCAGCTAAAGGATCTATACCTACATGGCCGTAGGTACACATGGAGTAACGAGCAAGATCAGGCCACAATGGTGAAGATAGACCGTATACTCATCAATTGAGATTTTGAGGAGTTGCTGCCCGAATGCATGTTGCATGCGCTATCCTCAGAGATCTCGGACCACTGCCCTTTGTTACTCAACTGTGAGATTGCTTTTCGGTAGGTGCGGTGTTTCAGATTCCAGAACCATTGGATCAAATTGGAGGGTTTCGAGGAGGTGGTCTGTGGCGCATGGCAGGGGGGCCTACGGCTGGTGACCCCGTGGGCCAATTCTCTGGGAGGCTCAAGGCCACGGCCAAAGCACTCCAGCGCTGGCAGGCCCAATTCTGCAACAACATCAAGCTGAAGGCGGCCATCACGAGTGAGATCATTGGGCAGCTTGACAGGGCTATTGATCGTAGGCCTCTTACGGTAGACGAGAGGCAATTCAGGGCCAACATGAAGATGCAGCGACTTGGATATGCCGCGCTGGACAGGGCAATTCCGAGGCAAAAATCAAGGGTCGGAGGGATAAAAGAAGGTGAAAGGATCGAGAAGAGGTGTCTAGAGGGGGGGTGAATAGACTCTAATCAAGAAAAGTTGAAGTTTTTAATTTCCTTTAGTTGATGTGGAGTTTGAGCACAAGTTTAAACATTCACAATAAATATCAAGCAAACATGCAAGCATACAAAGAGTATATGAGCAGCGGAAAGTAAAGCATGCAAGTTGCAAGAATGTAAAGAGATGGGATTGGAGTGTGCAAACACAATTTGGAGACACGGAGATTTTTTATCCGTGGTTCCGATAGGTGGTGCTATCGTACATCCACGTTGATGGAGACTTCTGTTGGGGAACGTTGCAGAAAATTAAAATTTTTCCTACGGTTTCACCAAGATCCATTTATGAGTTCATCTAAGCAACGAGTCATGGGAGAGAGATTGCATCTACATACCACTTTTAGATCGCGTGCGGAAGCGTTTAAGGGAACGAGGATGATGGAGTCGTACTTGCCGTGATCCAAATCACCGATGACCAAGTGCGAGCCGAATCTGACAAGACATCCGCTGCTCAACACACGTACGGAGTGGACGACGTCTCCTCCTTCTTGATCCAGCAAGGGGGAAGGAGAAGTTGAGGAACAAGGCTCCAGCAGCAGCACGACGGCGTGATGATGGTGGAGAGGTAGTACTCCGACAGGGCTTCGCCAAGCACTCAACAGAGGAGGATAGGTGTTGGGGAGGGGAGGGGCTGCGCCTTGGATGTTGTGTGCAGCCCACCCCTCGCCCCTCTATTTATAGGGGAAGGGGGAAGGGGGCCGGCCCGCTCTAGATGAGATCTAGAGGGGGGGCGGCAGCCAGGGAGGGGGGCTTGCCCACTAGGGTCCCCCCCAACCCTAGGAACATGGGCCCAAGAGGGGAGGCGCGCCCAGCCCTCCAGGGGCTGGTTCCCTGCCCCTTGCGGCCCATGAGGCCCTCCGAGAGGGGTGGCCCCTCCCGGTGGACCCCCGGAACCCCTCCGGTGGCCCCGGTACAATACCGATATGCCCCCGAAACTTTCCGGTGTCCGTATGACAACTTCCCATATATAAATCTTCACCTCCGGACCATTCCGAAACTCCTCGTGACGTCCGGGATCTCATCCGGGACTCCGAACAACATTCGGTAATCACATATAAGTCTTCCTAATAACCCTAGCATCACCAAACTTTAAGTGTGTAGACCCTAGGGGTTCGGGAGACATGCAGACATGACCGAGATCGCTCTCCGGTCAATAACCAACAATGGGATCTGGATACCCATGTTGGCTCCCACATGCTCCTCAATGATCTCATCGGATGAACCACGATGTCGAGGATTCAATCAACCCCGTATACAATTCCCTTTGTCCGACGGTATATTACTTGCCCGAGATTCGATCGTCGGTATCCCAATACCTCGTTCAATCTCGTTACCGGCAAGTCACTTTACTAGAACCGTAATGCATGATCCCGTGACAGACACTTGGTCACTTTGAGCTCATTCTCGATGATGCACTACCGAGTGGGCCCAGTGATACCTCTCCGTAATACGGAGTGACAAATCTCAGTCTTGATCCGTGTCAACCCAATGGACACTTTCGGAGATACCTGTAGTGCACCTTTATAGTCACCCAGTTACGTTGTGACGTTTGGTACACCCAAAGCACTCCTACGGTATCCGGGAGTTACACGATCTCATGGTCTAAGGAAGAGATACTTGACATTGGAAAAGTTCTAGCAAAACGAACTACACGATCTTGTGCTATGCTTAGGATTGGGTCTTGTCCATCACATCATTCTCCTAATGATGTGATCCCGTTATCAATGACATACAATGTCCATAGTCGTGAAACCATGACTATCTATTGATCAACGAGCTAGTCAACTAGAGGCTCACTAGGGACATATTGTGGTCTATGTATTCACACGTGTATTATGATTTCCGGATAATACAATTATAGCATGAATAAAAGACAATTATCACGAACAAGGAAATATAATAATAATCCTTTTATTATTGCCTCTAGGGCATATTTCCAACAGTCTCCCACTTGCACTAGAGTCAATAATCTAGTTACATTGTGATGAATCGAACACCCAAAGAGTTACGGTGTTGATCATGTTTTGCCCATGGAAGAGGTTTAGTCAGCGGATCTGCGACATTCAGATCCGTATGCACTTTGCAAATTTCTATGTCTCCATCTTGAACATTTTCACGGATGGAGTTGAAGCGATGCTTGATGTGCTGGTCTTCTTGTGAAACCCGGGCTCCTTGGCAAGTGCAATAGCTCCAGTGTTGTCACAGAAGAGTTTGATCGGCCCCGACGCATTGGGTATGACTCCTAGGTCGGTGATGAACTCCTTCACCCAAATTGCTTCATGCGCTACCTCCGAGGCTGCCATGTACTCCGCTTCACACGTAGATGCCGCCACGACGCTCTGCTTGCAGCTGCATCAGCTTACTGCCCCACCATTCAACATATACACGTATCCGGTTTGTGACTTAGAGTCATACAGATCTGTGTCGAAGCTAGCATCGATGTAACCCTTTACGACAAGCTCTTCGTCACCACCATAAACGAGAAACATGTCCTTTGTCCTTTTCAGGTACTTCAGGATATTCTTGACCATTGTCCAGTGTTCCTTGCCGGGATTACTTTGGTACCTTCCTACCAAACTTACGGCAAGGTTTACATCAGTCCGGTACATGACATGGCATACATAATAGATCCTATGGCTGAGGCATAGGGGATGACGCTCATCTCTTCTTTATCTTTTGCCGTGGTCGGGCATTGAGCCGAGCTTAATCTCACACCTTGCAATACAGGCAAGAACCCTTTCTTGGACCGATCCATTTTGAACTTCTTCAAAATCTTATCAAGGTATGTGCTTTGTGAAAGACCTATGAGGCGTCTCGATCTATCCCTATAGATCTTGATGCCTAATATATACGCAGCTTCTCCAAGGTCCTTCATTGAAAAACACTTATTCAAGTAGGCCTTAATGCTGTCCAAGAATTCTATATCATTTCCCATCAAAAGTATGTCATCTACATATAATATGAGAAATGCTACAGAGCTCCCACTCACTTTCTTGTAAACCCAAATGCTTTAATCATCTCATCAAAGCGAATGTTCCAACTCCGAGATGCTTGCACCAGCCCATAAATGGATCGCTGGAGCTTGCATACTTTGTTAGCATTCTTAGGATCGACAAAACCTTCCGGCTGCATCATATACAGCTCTTCCTTAAGATAACCGTTAAGGAATGCCGCTTTGACGTCCATCCGCCATATCTCATAATCATAGTATGCGGCAATTGCTAACATGATTCGGACAGACTTAAGCTTCACTACAGGAGAGAAAGTCTCATCGTAGTCAATCCCTTGAACTTGCCGATAACCCTTAGCGACAAGTCGAGCTTTATAGATGGTGACATTACCATCCGCGCCCGTCTTCTTCTTAAAGATCCATTTGTTTTCTATCGCCGCCGATCATTGGGCAAGTCTCACAAAGTCCATACTTTGTTTTCATACATGGATCCTATCTCGGATTGCATGGCTTCAGGCCATTTGTTGGAATCTGGGCCCGCCATCGCTTCTTCATAGTTCGAAGGTTCACCATTGTCTAACAACATGATTTCCAGGACAGGGTTGCCATACCACTCTAGTGTGGAACGTGTCCTTGTGGACCTACGAAGTTCAGTAGCAACTTGATCCAAAGTACCTTGATGATCATCATTTATTTCCTCTCCAGTAGGTGTAGGCACGACAGGAACATTTTCCTGAGCTGCACTACTTTCCGGTTCAAGAGGTAGTATTTCATCGAGTTCTACTTTCCTCCCACTTACTCCTTTCGAGAGAAACTCTTTTTCCAGAATGGATCCGTTCTAGGCAACAAAGATCTTGCCTTCGGATCTAAGGTAGAAGGTATACCCAATGGTTTCCTTAGGGTATCCTATGAAGACGCATTTTTCCGACTTGGGTTCGAAGCTTTTCAGGTTGAAGTTTCTTGACATAAGCATCGCATCCCCAAACTTTTAGAAACGACAGCTTAGGTTTCTTCCCAAACCATAATTCATACGGTGTCGTCTCAATAGATTTAGACGGTGCCCTATTTAAAGTGAATGTAGCTGTCTCCAGTGCGTATCCCCAAAATGATAACGGTAAATCGGTAAGAGACATCATAGATCGCACCATATCCAATAGAGTGCGATTACGACGTTCGGACACACCGTTACGCTGAGGCGTTCCACACGGCGTGAGTTGTGAAACGATTCCACATTTCTTAAGTGTGTACCAAATTCGTGACTTAAATATTCTCCTCCACTATCTGATCGTAGGAACTTTATCTTTCGGTCACGTTGATTCTCTACCTCATTCTGAAATTCCTTGAACTTTTCATAGGTCTCAGACTTGTGTTTCATCAAGTAGACATACCCATATCTACTAAAGTCATCAGTGAGAGTGAGAACATAACGATATCCTCCGCGAGCCTCTACGCTCATTGGACCGCACACATCGGTATGTATGATTTCCAATAAGTTGGTTGCTCGCTCCATTGTTCCGGAGAACGGAGTCTTGGTCATTTTACCCATGAGGCATGGTTCGCACGTGTCAAATGATTCATAATCGAGAGACTCTAAAAGTCCATCAGTATGGAGCTTCTTCATGCGCTTGACACCTATGTGACCAAGGCGGCAGTGCCACAAGTATGTGGGACTATCGTTATCAACTTTACATCTTTTTGTATTCACACTATGAATATGTGTAATATTACGTTCGAGATTCATTAAGAATAAACATTGACCATCGGAGCATGACCACAAAACATATCTCTCATATAAATAGAACAACCATTATTCTCGGATTTAAATGAGTAGCCATCTCAGATAAACGAGACCACGATACAATGTTCATGCTCAAACTTGGCACCAAATAACAATTATTGAGGTTTAAAACTAATCCCATAGGTAAATGTAGAGGCAGCGTGCCGACGGCGATCACATCGACCTTGGAACCATTCCCGACGCGCATCGTCACCTCGTCCTTCGCCGATCTCCGCTTATTCCGCAGCTCCTGCGTGAGTTACATATATGAGCAACGGCACCGTATCAAATATCCAGGAGTTACTACGAGTAATCGGTAAGGTACACATCAATTACATGTATATCAAATATACCTTTAGTGTTGTCGGCCTTCTTATGCGCTAAGTATTTGGGGCAGTTCCGCTTCCAAAGGTGGCCCTTCCCTTTGCAATAAAAGCACTCGGCCTCGTGCTTGGGTCCATTCTTTGACTTCTTCCAAGAATCGGCTTAAGGCGCGGCAACATCCTTGCCGTCCTTCTTGAAGTTCTTCTTACCCTTGCCCTTCTTGAACTTAGTAGTTTTATTGACCATCAACACTTGATGTTCTTTCTTGATTTCAACCTCTCACGACTTCAAAGATTGAAAATACTTCAGGAATAGTTTTCACCATCCCTTGCATATTGTAGTTCATCACAAAGCTCGTGTAGCTCGGTGGGAGCGACTGAAGATTCTGTCAATGACCGCCTCGTCCGGGAGGTTAATGTCCAGCTGGGACAGGCGGTTGTGCAACCCAGACATTTGAGTATGTGCTCACTGACAGAACTATTTTCCTCCATCTTACAACTATAGAACTTGTCGGAGACTTCATATCTCTCGACCCGGGCATGAGCTTGGAAAACCATTTTCAGCTCCTCGAACATCTCATATGCTCCGTGTTGCTCAAAACGCTTTTGGAGCCCCGGTTCTAAGTCAGAAGCATCTTTGACCGAACGAGGGAGTAATCATCAAGACGAGGCGCCAAGCATTCATAATGTATTGGTTCTTCGGGATGGGTGCTTCACCTAGCGGTGCTTCTAGGACATATTGTTTCTTGGCTGCTACGAGGATGATCTCGTGTTCCGGACCCATCCGAATAGTTGCTGCCATCATCTTTCAAATTTTGGTCTTCTCTAGGAACGCGTTGAAGTTCATGGTGACATGAGCGTTGGCCATTTGATCTACAAGACATTTTGCAAAGATTTAGACTAATGTTCATGATAATTAAGTTCATCTAATAAAATTATTTAATGAACTCCCACTCAGATTTGACATCCCTCTAGTCATCTAAGTGTTACATGATCCGAGTCGACTAGGCCGTGTCCGATCATCACGTGAGACGGACTAGTCATCGTCGGTGAACATCTCCATGTTGATTGTATCTACCATACGACTCATGTTCGACCTTTCGGTCTCTTGTGTTCCGAGGCCATGTCTGTACATGCTAGGCTCGTCAAGTTAACCCTAAGTGTTTTGCATGTGTAAAACTGTCTTACACCGTTGTATGTGAACGTAAGGATCTATCACACCCGATCATCACGTGGTGCTTCAAACGATTTAACTTTAGCAACGGTACGCTTAGGGGGAACACTTTCTTGAAATTATTATAAGGGATCATCTTATTTACTACCGTCGCTCTAAGTAAACAAGATGCATAAACATAATAAACATCACATGCAATTATATAAAGTAGTGACATGATATGGCCAATATCATATAGCTCCTTCGATCTCCATCTTCGGGGCTCCATGATCATCTTCACACCGCATGACACCATGATCTCCATCATCATGATCTCCATCATCGTGTCTTCATGAAGTTGTCACGCCAAATGACTACTTCTACTTCTATGGCTAACGTTTAGCAATAAAGTAAAGTAATTTACATGGCGTTCTTCAATGACACGCAGTCATACAAAAATAAGACAACTCCTATGGCTCCTGCCGGTTGTCATACTCATCGACATGCAAGTCGTGATTCCTATTACAAGAACATGATCTCATACATCACAATATATCATTCATCATTCATCACAAATTACGCCATATCACATCACATGACAATTGCTGCAAAAACAAGTTAGACGCCCTCTAATTGTTGTTGCATCTTTACGTGGCTGCAATTGGGTTCTAGCAAGAACATTTTCTTACCTACGAATAACCACAATGTGATTTTGTCAACTTCTATTTACCCTTCATAAGGACCCTTTTCATCTAATCCGCTCCAACTAAAGTAGGAGAGACAGAAACCCGCTAGCCACCTTATGCAACTAGTGCATGTCACCGGTGGAACTTTGTCTCACGTAAGCGCACGTAAGGTCGGTCCGGCCGCTTCATCCCACAATACCGCTGAAGCAAGAAAAGACTAGTAGCGGCAAGCAAGTTGACAAGATCTACGCCCACAACAAAATTGTGTTCTACTCGTGCAATAGAGAACTACGCATAGACCTAGCTCATGATGCCACTGTTGGGGAACGTTGTAGAAAATTAAAATTTTTCCTACGGTTTCACCAAAATCCATCTATGAGTTCATCTAAGCAATGAGTCATGGGAGAGAGATTGCATCTACATACCACTTGTAGATCGCGTGCTGAAGCGTTTAAGGGAACGGGGATGATGGAGTCGTAGTCGCCGTGATCCAAATCACCGATGACCAAGTCTTGAACGGATGACACCTCCGCGCTCAACACACGACGGAGCGGACGACGCCTCCTCCTTCTTGATCCAGCAAGGGGAAGGAGAGGTTGAGGAAGAAGGCTCCAGCAGCAAAGACGACGGGGTGATGATGGTGGAGAGGTAGTACTCGGCTGTGGCTTCGCCAAGCACTCAGCGGAGGAGGATAGGTGTTGGGGAGGGAGGGCTGCGCCTTGGATGTTGTGTGCAGCCCTCCCTTGCCCTCTATTTATAGGGGAAGGGGAAGGGGGCCGCCCCTTTAGATGAGATCTAGAGGCGGCGGCCAGGAGGGGGCTTGCCCCTGCCAAGGGGGCACTCCCACCGGGGTCCCCCCAACCCTAGGCGCATGGGCCCAAGGGGAGGCGCCCAGCCCTCCAGGGCTGGTTCCCTGCCCTTGCGGCCCATGAGGCCCTCCGAGAGGGGTGGCCCCTCCGGTGGACCTCGAACCCCTCCGGTGGCCCCAGACAATACCGATATGCCCCCGAAACTTTCCGGTGTCCGTATGACAACTTCCCATATATAAATCTTCACCTCCAGACCATTCCGGAACTCCTCGTGACGTCCGGGATCTCATCCGGGACTCCAAACAACATTCGATAATCACATATAAGTCTTCCTAATAACCCTAGCGTCACCGAACCTTAAGTGTGTAGACCCTACGGGTTCGGGAGACATGCAGACATGACCAAGATCGCTCTCCGGTCAATAACCAACAGCGGGATCTGGATACCCATGTTGGCTCCCACATGCTCCTCGATGATCTCGTCGGATGAACCACGATTTCGAGGATTCAATCAACCCCGTATACAATTCCCTTTGTCAGACGGTATATTACTTGCCCGAGATTCGATCGTCGGTATCCCAATACCTCGTTCAATCTCGTTACCGGCAAGTCACTTTACTCGCATCGTAATGCATGATCCCGTGCCTGCACACTTGGTCACTTTGAGCTCATTATGATGATGCACTACCGAAAGTGGGCCCAAGTGATACCTCTCCGTAATACGGAGTGACAAATCCTGCCTCGATCCGTGTCAACCCAATGCAGACACTTTCGGAGATACCGTAGTGCACCTTTATAGTCACCCACTTACGCCAGACGCTCGGTACACCCAAAGCACTCCTACGGTATCCGGAGTTACACGATCTCATGGTCTAAGGAAGAGATACTTGACATTGGAAAAGCTCTAGCAAAACGAACTACACGATCTTGTGCTATGCTTAGGATTGGGTCTTGTCCATCACATCATTCTCCTAATGATGTGATCCCATTATCAATGACATCCAATGTCCACAACGAGAAACCATGACTATCTATTGATCAACGAGCTAGTCAACTAGAGGCTCACTAGGGACATATTGTGGTCTATGTATTCACACGTGTATTACGATTTCCGGATAATACAATTATAGCATGAATAAAAGACAATTATCACGAACAAGGAAATATAATAATAATCCTTTTATTATTGCCTCTAGGGCATATTTCCAACAACTTCAACCCACGAAGGGCAACGGTTGCGCGAGTCCACGGAGGGCTCCACCCACGAAGGTCCACGAAGAAGCAACCTTGTCTATCCCACCATGGCTGTCGCCCAGGAAGGACTTGCCTCACCAGGGTAGATCTTCATGAAGTAGGCGATCTCCTTGCCCTTACAAACTCCTTGGTTCAACTCCACAATCTTGTCGGAGGCTCCCAAGTGACACCTAGCCAATCTAGGAGACACCACTCTCCAAGAAGTAACAAATGGTGTGTTGATGATGAACTCCTTGCTCTTGTGCTTCAAATGATAGTCTCCCCAACACTCAACTCTCTCTCATTGGATTGGATTTGGTAGAAAGAAGATTTGAGTGGAAAGCAACTTGGGGAAGGCTAGAGATCAAGATTTATGTGGTAGGAATGGAATATCTTGACCTCAACACAAGTGTAGGTGGTTCTCTCTCAGAAAATATGTATTGGAAGTGTAGGCATGTTCTGATGGCTCTCTTCACAAATGAAGAGTGGGTGGAGGGGTATATATGGCCTCCACACAAAATCTAACTGCTACACACAAATCACCAAACTTCGGTGGGACCGAATCCTTAAACTCGGTCGGACCGATTTGGTTCATAATGTGACCGTTATGCATTTCGTGGGACCGACTTGAACAACTCGATGGGACCGATGTGCTAGGGTTAGGTAAATCCAAAACTCGGTTTGACTGACACTCAAACTCGGTGGGACCGATTTGGGTAATAAGTGAAACAGAATGTTGGCCAAGCAAACTTGGTGTGGATGGTTGCAAATCTCGGTGGGACCGAAACTATTGCAACAGACAACAGAGAGTTTGCAAGCCCATCTCGGTGAGACCGAGATCCCATCGGTGAGATCGAACTGATTAGGGTTTCTGGCAGTGGCTATGTCAACTGAACTCGGTGGCTCCGGATAGAAAGAATCGGTGGGGCCGAGTTGGACTTTTTGGATTAGGTCATATGTGGAAGTGAGAAAGTGGTTGAGGGCTTTGGAGCATATCCCTAAGCACTTTGAGCAAGCAAGCCATTAAGCAACACCTCATCCCTTCTTAATAGTATTGGCTTTCCTATGGACTCAATGTGATCTTGGATCACTTAAAATAGAAAATGTAGAGTCCTGAGCTTTGAGGTTGAGCCAATCCTTTGTCCTTAGCATCTTGAAGGGGTTCCACATCCTCTTGTCCATGCCACTCCATTGTTGAACTTATCTGAAACATACTAGGTAGAAGCATTAGTCCAACAAGAGATATGTTGACATTAATTACCAAAATCACCCAGAGAGCACTTGTGCTTTCATAAGGAGATGCAGGAGCGAACTTCTTCCGTCCCAAAGCTACGGCGCGGAGACGCAAAAACTTCATCCCCAAACTGCAAGTGGACGGGGTTACGGTCACTGATCAGGAGACCAAGGTGAAAGGCTTCCACTCCTTCGAGCCAATCTTCGGATCCAAGAAACAAAGGCCAAGGAGGTTGAACTTACATGGGCTTGGATATGAACGGATTGATCTTGGTGACATGGATGCACCCATCACGGAAGAGGAGATCCTTGCCAACATAGCGGAACTAGACGACAATAGAGCACCCGGGCCCGATGGGTTCACGGGCCTATTTTACAAACGTTGTTGGTCCATCATCAAGGCTGACCTAACAGCAGGCATCATGGTTGTGCAGACCAACATGACGACCCACCTCCACTGTCTGAACCAAGCTACCATGATCCTACTTGCAAAGAGTGCCGAGGCCGCCACCATGAAAGACTATAGACCGATCAGTCTGGTTTGTAGCTTCGCCAAACTGATCACCAAAATCTTGGCGACTAGGCTACAAAGGAGGATGAAGGATCTTGTTGGGCCATGTCAGAACGCATTCATCAGAGGCAGGGCCATCCAAGACAACTTCTGATATGTCAGCGGCCTGGCCAAGGCCTTTCGGCGATCCAAAACACCTGCCCTGATGTTGAAACTTGACATCCAACGTGCCTTCGACACAGTGTCCTGGGAGTTCCTGCTTGAGCTGCTGACCGCAAGGGGTTTTGGGAGAAAGTTCACCAACTGCCTGGTTGCGCTCCTCAGTACCTCCTCCACGAGAATTCTTGTTAATGGTGAGCTCTCCGAGAGGATCGATCTAATGAAGGGTCTCAGGCAGGGAGACCCCCTCTCCCCACTTCTATTCGTCTTGGTGATGGACTGCCTGGCAGTCCTAATTGACAAAGTAGCGAGCATGGGGATTTTGGGCCCTATTGGAGACCAAAAATTGCCATTCCGGACATCTCTATATGCAGACGACGCAGTGCTGTTCATCAACCCTTGCCGACGCGAGATTGTTGCCGTCAGCCAGATCCTAATGCTCTTCGGCGATGCCACGGTCCTGCACACGAATCTTGCAAAGTCATCCGTATCCCCCATCTGCTGTGCGGGGATGGACCTGCAGGAATTGCTACAAGACCTGAACTGCCCGATCAAGCATTTCCCGTGCACCTACCTCGGCATGCCCCTTGCATATACAAAGCTTAAGAAGATTGATCTCCAACCAATATGTGACAAGCTCGTCAGTAGAATGAAGGGCTGGAAGATGGCCTTACTCACCATGGACGGGAGGCTTGACCTGGTCAAAACGGTGCTCTCGGCCATGCCAATCTTCCAGATGATCGCGTTGACCTGGTCAAAAGCTTTGAAAAGACATGTAACATGCATAGGCTCCCCCTACATGTATGCAATCATATAAATATTAAACAAAGATGTCGGGGAGGCTGATCGTACCCACGAACACCTATGGGGCCGGCGGACCAGGCCCCTTTGTGGTTCGGAGGGGGGCGGAGATCGCACGAAGAGCGGATCGAGACGAGGCACACGAGCAGTTTACCCAGCTTGGAGCTCTCGGAGAGATAAAACTCATCTGCTGCTTGTTTGATGTATTGTGTTCTTGCTAGGGAGCGATGCGAGCTACAAAACCTAAGCGTGAGCGTATCTCGGTCTCTAGTGAGTCGAATGAACCGAACCTCGAACCCCCTCTACGTTGCGCATGGGCCTCCTTTTATATGCTCAAGGGGTCTCCGACAGTGTGGCAACATAGGCGAGGGTACAAATGTAAAACAGGAGTTGGTACACCTACTCAAACAAAGGTACAAAGGCAAAATACCTAACTCGACGGCAAGGGACAAAAGCAATAAATGCCCGTCGTTGTCGCCCAAACAAAGGCAACAGAGACCGTCAAAAGCGCCACCGCCGCCACGATGGCAAGCTTGTCGCCGCTTATCGCTGCTCTCCGGGTCAGACACAGCCTTCTCGACACGCTGCGCATGGAATTGTCCCATGGCGACACGCTGTCGGATGAGCTGGAGCGGAGATGGAGAGAGTTTGCTTGCCGCGGCCGAATCCTTGTCGCGTCCGGAGGCTTGTCGCGCCTGAGCCTTCGGCAAGCTCCTCTTGCCGGGCCTTGTCTTCTGCATGCCTTGAGTGGCCTTCCGGCAAGCTCCTCTTGCCGGGCCTTGTCTTCTTAATCAAATACTTTGTTCTTGAGTGGCTCCAAAGGAACCACGGAGGATCTTGGCGGTGACGAGGCAAACCCCGCCGCTGGTGTCGTGAATCGTCTGCGGCATCTAGCACGGGATACTAGGGTACCCTACTCTAGTACACCGACAGAGCCCTGCCCGGGCCGCACACGGTGCCGAGCGTTGTCGGGCCAGCCCAAAAGCGGTGCACGGTCACACGGCCTCGACCACGTCGCCTTCGCCCCGGACCCACCACGACCCCCACTAACAGCGCACGCACGGTCGTGGCGCCAGGCGAAGATCGTGGGCGTGGTCGTGGGGGTTTCTTTATTAGGAAAAGCGAACGCCCGCCTCCCCCTCTTTATAAGCGGAGAAAACAGGACAGGCCGTCCACTCCGCCATTGTTGTCTTGTCAAGAAAACCACCGCCGCTCCCCTTCTTCTTCTCCGGTGCGAAGAGAGCAGCTCCCGCCTCTTCGCCACAAGCGCGCTCACCGCCGTCGGCCTCCTCCGCCCTCGCCATGGCTCAAAGCCGAGCAAGGAGAAGGGCGTCAAGTCGGCCGAGGCGCAGCTCAGCGGCATTGCGCAAGGAGCGGGCCATCTTCCCCAAATTTCGGCGCAAGGGAGCTGCGGGATGTCTTCTATCTCTTCTGGTCGATGGAGACGCGTGCGCATCCGCGCACCAAGGTACTCCCCGCCCGCTTCGATTTGGCCCCAACTGGGTACCCTTTTTTGCCCTTTTTCTTCTATTGCGGGCTTTGCCGCCCTTTTCCGAAGTTCTTCTGCGATATCATGAACACATATGGCCTCCGCCTCCTTGATTTCACCCCAACGCCGTCTTGACCAAGGCAGTTTTCAAGCATCTTTGCGAAAACTTTGTCGGAGTCCACCAAATGTGGCACTCTTCCGCCACTTCTTCGTGCCCAGCCGAGAGAGGAGAGCCACTTGCGGAGGGATAGCTTTGGGTCTCCGGGATCGGCAAGAAAGAAGCCTATCTGGAAGGAGAGTTCCGCAAAAGTGGGAGGAGTGGAGAGCCAATTGGTGTTGGGTCGTAGAGGAGAACCCGCAGCCTTCATCGCTAGCGCCAAACCCCAATAGTGCGTGGCGTAGATTGGAGTAACTTGGCGCCGGAGGATGCGAGGTTGAAGATAGTGTGACCCGGATTTTGCGCCTCAGGCTTGCCGGATTAACCGTAAGCGCTAGCTTGGCGCAGACTTCCTTCGCCGCCGCTTCCTCCTGCAGGAGAAGAGGAGGCCTGCTGGGAGTTCCAAAATGCGGCAGACATCATGAGGTTGCGCCTGGCCCGAATCGAATTGCACCGCCTTGGAGTTGGATGTGATGCTGCTAGAGCTGTTCAAGAACGACCCGATCACCCCGAGTGGTTTAGGTTGCCGAGGGGATCGTCCCATTGTGCAACAACTTCGGCGCCGACCGCATCCGCGCCATGATGCCGTTGTCAGCGATTCCCATGGGATCGTTCCAACTGGCAGGAGCCCCACGACGAGGTCGTGCAGCAGCTTCTTCGACGACTTGGAAGAAGTGCCGATCCGCCCGACGAAAGCGTAAAGGCTCACTCGCGACACTACCGACGAGGAGATGGCGCGTATTGCCACCAGGGGAGGAGGCGGCAGCCGCTGCCGCCGGAGCCTTCGGGTATACCGTGGAGGAGGCGGACGCCGCGAAGGCGGCAAGCCTTGCCGAGCGAAGGGAGATCGCCCGGCGAGGACGAGCTTGTCGAGCCCGAGGTCGGGTCGAGTGGACCCGCCGAGGGCGCTTCTTCTCCACCACCTGCTGACTTGCCGCCACGGAGCCCAGTTCCACCGAAGAGGCGTCTTCGCAAGGCCGGAGACGAGTCGGGCGGCAGATCGCCAAGAAGAAGATTGCGCGACGCGCTCTACCGGCAAGCGATGTTGCTGGAGCGCCTACACCGCCGCGACAATCGGGCGGGATCTTCTCAGCCACCGCCGACGCCTCCGCAGCGGCTAAGAGAGCCTACTCCCGCCTCGTCAGATCGGAGGCGAGCCGAGTTTGACTTCTCCACGCCAGCTCGAGGAGGAAGACGAAGAGTAAGCTCTTGAGATTGTGCCGGTATTTCTTCAATTTTATTGCTTCATCTTGAATCTGATAGGCTTCGCTTGGACTCTTTCCTTTTCGTGACGCCGGCCCAGAGAGCGTCGAAGAGGGCTAAGATCCCGACGGTCGTCGTTGAGGACGATTCTCCGTGGCAACAGGGACGCGTCTGAGACCCCTTTGCCGGACCCGGCAACCCTTCCTCGAGCAGCCCCCAAAGACAGCCCCCCAAAGTAAGTGTGCAGTTTTCTCCTCACTATTAGGTGTGCAGGGGTGCCCTTCTTCGTTGATACC
Source organism: Aegilops bicornis (assembly GCA_021605145.1). Lineage (NCBI taxonomy): Eukaryota > Viridiplantae > Streptophyta > Magnoliopsida > Poales > Poaceae > Aegilops > Aegilops bicornis. Next base: position 260,245,635 of record CM038674.1, on the reverse strand, counting down.
GATTGTTTGCTTGTGTAGGAGCAGAGCAGCCTCATCGGAGGGCTCGGAAGCCGCCTCAAAATCCTGTCTGCTGCCACCACGCCGCCAAGGAGGAGGAATCTCCGGCAAGGGAGCGCCCTCGACAAGGGAGGCCACTCCGGCAAGGGAGGCTACCCGGCAAGGGACGGCGCAGTGACCCTCCAAAGTGGTCGAGGACATGGCTGCGGATCCGTTGCAGGTAATTTCCTTACACGAAAATTTCCCTTGGGCTTGCTTTCTTTTGTTTCTCTTTTTGAACATTTGCTTGATCGCTCTTTCTTCGTCGACGCAGAGCCGATGGAGGTCGAGGCCGCCGCGAGGAGGAAGGCCAAGGCAACACCGACGAGGCCGCTGCCGAGGAAGAAGAGGTCGTTGTCAGGAAGAAGAGGTTGCCGCCGACGAGCCTGCTACAGAAAGCCACCGAGGCCGCCGACGCAGAAGCCGGGCGAGGGTCGGGCGATCACACCGACGGCCCCGAGGCCGCAGGAGCGCCTGTGTGCTACATCGACAAATGACTTCCCCGCATTGCAGCATCAGCCCGAGGAGCCCTCAAGACCCACCAAGGCCGGGCGAGGGTGTCTTCATCAAACTCCCCGGGAACCGAGTTCAGTGGCGCCCGGTCGAGGGAGAGACCTTCGACGGCGAGCTACTCGCCTCTGCTGGCCGACGCTGGTGGACGCGCCAAGCAAAGAAGCAGCCGAAGTCTGAGGAGGAGCAATCGCTGAAGAAGCTGTCGCCGCTACCATACCGGCAAGCCAAGTTGGAGTCCCGGAAGCACTTGTCGCGAGGGCAGGAGCGGACATGGAGAAGCGCGCAGAAGAGCTCCAGAGCGCCAACCAAGAAACTCTCCGCGATGTAGCGAGCGCTGGGGCAACTTGTAAGAGCGCACGGCCTTCATCCTTGAGAAGGCCGCACTGAGGAGGAGCAGCTGGCTGCCGAGAAGCTCTCCGCGCAGAAAGCGAAGGCGCAGCGGAAGGTCAACCTAGACAGCCACGAAGAAGACCTTTCAGCATGAGGAGTCACTTGGCGGGGCGCTTAAGGAAGCGGGCGACGCCGCCGCAGCCGCCGAGGCCGCCAAGGAAGAGTTGAAGGCGAAGGTGGCACACCGGAGGCCAGCCTCAAGAAGAGCGGCGAAGAGCTTGCCGCGCCAAGCATGAGCGTGAGAAGGACGCCTACACTCTTGGCGAGCCGCAGAGTCGTCTCGGCCGATAGGGGCAAGGAGCTCGACGCCGCCAAGGATTCCAAGGCGGATCTTGAGTCAAGCCGACCACCCCGACGCAGACGTTGGGCGGTGCGGAGAGCGGGAGGTGGGTTTGTTGGAGACGATCAAGGCCAAGGAGGAGCTGCTAGCGAATGCTGCCTCCACCCAGAGCACCTTGAGGGAGAGCGTGGAGCACTGGATCAAGGTCTTGTGGACACCACCGCCGACATCCACAACTAGTGATGGAGCCGGGGATGGCGGACCTTGCATACTCCTCCGACGAGCATCTCCAACCCAGCGCCAAACTCAGTTTATTCTTCAAAGGCGTGGTGGCGGGTCTCCAAATGACTCGGGAAGAGATCCCAAAGCAGCTGGCCGAGGAATCACGCCAGATCTGTGCAGGAGCCCTCGAGAAGGTGTTGATAAAGGTGGCCTTCCGCAATCCGGGCCTCAACCTTAACGGCATCCTCAGATCCTTGCCGCCAGATGCCAACGTGGAGGAGCTCAAAGCCCTTGTCGCACCCATTGTGGACAAGGTGAACAAGATCAAGCGGATTGATGGCGATCGCAGTAGACTAGGTCGCTAATTTTATCTTTCCTTGTCACCGCCGATCATGTTTAGAACACTTTGTTAGATCAGCGACAAGTTATTTTGTAATATACTCTATCTTAGGCGATCAATGCAACGTTATTTCCACTACTTGATTCCTTCCTTTGTAATGCGTTTACGCCTTACGCATTTGGGGGACTTGTCGGTGCGGGCACTTTTGCATGGCGGCCGAAAGTGCGGAACGTCGGCTGACTCGGCAAAGCCGCCTCCGAGAAGCAACCTTGTCGCGACTAGCCGCAGCTCACTTAAGTTGTTGAGCGGACTCGAAACAAAGTAAGGGCGCGACTAACTCATGAGTTGGTTCCTCTGCGCACAGTGTTTTCCATACAAAGTACTATCGCTCGAGGAAGATAACTTAAAAATTTAAAATTGATTGCTCAAACTTTGGCAACTTAGCTTTTCTGTTTCTTGCTTCCCGATGAGGCGAAACTTCCTCGAGCGGTGCCTGGTCCATAGTATTATCTTCTCCTTCCCCCCTGGTTAACTTGTGCGCGAGGGAGCCTTCCTTTCTTTGAGAAAAGAGAAATAAGAGGAAATAAAGTTATGGAGCCTAGCGGCTCGATTTTACTTATCGGGTGTGGTTGCTGCACAAAGTGTTAGCCAAAACATGCAATAAAATGATGAAAGCATGAATTTGACAAGTTGTGCGCAACACATGAGCTTTACTGATGCACGGGGTCTGCGCTCGGCTTTGTACAAAGGATTACATGCAACAGCGGCAAGACTGGTACAAAGGTGGTTGCCGAACGGTTCAAGAATCGCCACGCCTCTATGGGTAAAACTTACGAAGATGCTCAATGTTCCGTGAGTTGCTCACCGGATGCCATCTTCGGTCTCAAAGCGGACAGCGCCAGCCTAGTGACTCATTTCACCCAATAAGGGCCTTCCCACTTCAAGGCCAACTTGTTTGAATTCTTGGCGGACTGAACGCGCCGAAGAACAAGGTCGCCTTCCTCGAGACTTCTGGCACTAACTCTGCGGCTATGGTAGCGACGCAAAGCTTGCTGGTAGCGAGCCGCTCGCACAGCGGCCTGAAGACGATCCTCCTCAAGGAGCAGCGCGCCAAAGATGTCGGGGAGGCTGATCGTACCCACGAACACCTATGGGGCCGGCGGACCAGGCCCCTTTGTGGTTCGGAGGGGGGCGGAGATCGCACGAAGAGCGGATCGAGACGAGGCACACGGCAGTTTACCCAGCTGAGCTCTCTCCGGAGAGATAAAACTCCTCTGCTGCTTGTTTGATGTATTGTGTTCTTGCTAGGGAGCGATGCGAGCTACAAAACCTAAGCGTGAGCGTATCTGGTCTCTAGTGAGTCGAATGAACTGAACCTCGAACCCCCCACGCTATGCATGGGCCTCCTTTTATATGCTCAAGGGGTCTCCGACGGTGGCAACATAGGCGAGGGTACAAATGTAAAACAGGAGTTGGTACACCTACCGAGCAAAGGTACGATGCAAAATACCTAACTCGACGGCAAGGGACAAAAGCAATAAATGCCCGCCGTTGTCGCCCAAACAAAGGCAACAGAGACCGTCAGTGCGCCACCGCCGCCACGATGGCAAGCTTGTCGGCGCCGCTTATCGCTGCTCTCCGCTGGCTGCACAACCTCTCGACACGCTGCTGGCGCATGGAATGGTCCCATGGCGACACGCTGTCGGATGAGCTGGAGCGGAGATGGAGAGAGGTTGCTTGCCGCTGCAAGCGCCTTTGCCGCTGGCCGAATCCTTGTCGCGTCCGGAGGCTTGTCGGCGCTCCGAGCCTTCGGCAAGCTCCTCTTGCCGGGGCCTTGTCTTCTGCATGCCTTGAGTGGCCTTCCCGGCAAGCTCCTCTTGCCGGGGCCTTGTCTTCTTAATCAAATACTTTGTTCTTGAATGGCTCCAAAGGAACCATGGAGGATCTTGGCGGTGACGAGGCAAACCCTGCCGCGGGGTGCTGCACTAGGAGCATGTGAATGCATAAGCATGACAGAGTAATCCATGTGTTACATGTATCTTGGCTATATGCATCAGAGCAAATGATGTGAATATAGGAAATGTACCTTCATGCCCATGAGTCCTTCTTGCAAACAGTATGTACATCGAAAAGAAATCCTCATACACATGAATGTGATGCATATACTTACCTTGTGGTCTTGAGTTGGCTTAGGAAGGAATGAACTGAGTAAACAAGGTTAGACAACACAGATACACCTACTAGCCAGAACAAACAAAAGAAACCACAAGAGAACCAAGACTGGGATGACATGTAGAGAGTGAGTACTGGGTACCCCATTGGGTATAGACATGTCTCCAAAGGTAAAGATATGCAATAAAATTAGAGATTTCCTTCCCTTAGATGTCTTGCTCCCCCTGAATCTTGCATGGGATATTGGGAGAAGATAGGGAACAGAAAATCAGAGCAAAAGAAAAGAAACAACAGAGCTTGAGCTAATGCAAGCAATCAAATATGAACATGTCTTTCCCCTCTTAAAGACATGTAACTTCTCTCCTCTTGAACACCAAGCATTTGGGGTTTTTTACACACTCCCCCTGAGTATCCTCTCCCCCCATAGAAATGATTAAGCATAGAGCTTTGATGTGATCTCTCTCTCCCCCTTTGACATCAATTTCCAAGAAGGGCTCTTCTAGATTTTTGTGTTATTGCAGAAGGGTTTGGTCCTTGAGTCACAAAGCAAGTTGAATGTGATGCTTGTAGAGGACAAGAATCATTGAGTGGAGCTGGAGCAAAAGGACTGCATGAATAAGTGGCAAGTTGTCTTTCCTGTAGTGAAATCGGTAGCACCGAGATGTGTGCTTCAGTGGCACCGAGAGAATTCGGTTGGGCCGAAGAAAACAGACCGGTGTGACCGAGTTCATCACAGTAAAACACTTGTCACCTCAGCTCACTAAGCACTTTAAGATCTCACAAGGATTTGCAAGGAATTAGCTAAAAGATTTGCAATGAATTGGATGCAGAAAATGTAGTACAAAAAAGAAAAGACAAGAAAAGATCTATATAAAGTTTTTTTTGAAAGGGGAAACACATATGCATGAGACAAATGCAAGAGGTGCGGGGAAACACAAGAGAACTTCATCTAGATGTGGGCGGTGACAAAGTCACCTATGTTAGAGTATATTGACTTAGGAGTCAAGTGAGATCACTTGATCTTTGGTCATACTCAAGCTCAAAATGGGGTCACCATTTTTCATTTAAGCATCTTGATGTATTCACATCTTGTTGAGTTGCTTTGCTCCATGATTTGGAGTAAAGCTTCTCTAAGATGGAATAACATACCTTGGATGTGTTGGGGAACGTTGCAGAAAATAAAAATTTTCTACGCTTTCACCAAGATCTATCTATGAGTTCATCTAGCAACGAGAGAAAGGAGTGCATCTACATACCTTTGTAGATCGCGAGCGGAAGCGTTCAAGAGAATGGGGTTGAGGGAGTCGTACTCGTCGTGATCCAAATCACCGATGATCCTAATGCTGAACGGACAGCACCTCCATCGCTCAACACACGTGACGGAGCGAGACATCTCCGCGCCTTGATCCAAAGAAGGTGGAGGTAGAGGTTGAGGAAGAGAGCTCCAGCAGCAAAGACGACGGCGTGGTGGTGGTGGAGAGGCAGATTCTCAGGGCTTCGCCAAGCTCTTAACGGAGGAGGAGAGGTGTTGGGGAGGGGAGGGGCTGCGCCTTGGATGTTGTGTGCAGCCCTCCCCTCGCCCCTCTATTTATAGGGGAAGGGGGAAGGGGGCCGGCCCCCTCTAGATGAGATCTAGAGGGGGGGGGGCGGCGGCCAAGGGGAGGGGGCTTGCCCCCCAAGCAAGGGGGGCGCCCCCACTAGGGTTTCCCCCCCCAACCCTAGGCGCATGGGCCCAAGGGGGGATGCGCCCAGCCCTCCAGGGGCTGGTTCCCTGCCCACTACGGCCCATGAGGCCCTCCGAGAGAGGTGGCCCCTCCCGGTGGACCCCCGGAACCCTTCCGGTGGCCCCAGACAATACCGATATGCCCCGAACCTTTCCAAAGGACTGTATGACAACTTCCCATATATAAATCTTCACCTCCGGACCATTCCTAACTCCTCATGACGCCTCGGATCTTATCCGGACTCAACAACATTCGGTAATCACATACATGTCTTCCTAATAACCCTAGCGTCACCGAACCTTAAGTGTGTAGACCCTATGGGTTCGGGAGACACGTAGACATGATCGAGACGACTCTCCGGTCAATAACCAACATCCGGATCTGGATACCCATGTTGGCTCCCACATGCTCCTCGATGATCTCATCGAATGAACCACGATGTCGAGGATTCAAGCAACCCCGTATACAATTCCCTTTGTCACGATTGATGCGTTACTTGCCCGAGATTCGATCGTCGGTATCCCAATACCTCGCTCAATCTTCGCTATCGCAAGTTACTTTACTGCATCAGTAATGCATGATCCCGTGACTGCACACTTGGTCACTTTGAGCTCATTATGATGATCCATTACCGAGTGGGCCAGAGATACCTCTCCGTCATACGGAGTGACAAATTCCAGTCTCGATCCGTGTCAACCCAACAGATACTTTCGGAGATACCCGTAGTATACCTTTATAGTCACCCAGTTACATTGTGACGTTTGGTACACACAAAGCACTCCTACGGTATCCGGGAGTTACACGATCTCATGGTCTCAGGAAAAGATACTTGACATTGGAAAAGCTCTAGCAAACAAACTACACGATCTTGTGCTATGCTTAGGATTGGGTTTTGTCCATCACATCATTCTCCTAATGATGTGATCCCGTTATCAATGACATCCAATGTCCATAGTCAGGAAACCATGACTATCAGTTGATCAACGAGCTAGTCACCTAGAGGCTCACTAGGGACATGTTGTGGTCTATGTATTCACACGTGTATTACGATTTCCGGATAATACAATTATAGCATGAATAAAAGACAATTATCATGAACAAGGAAATATAATAATAATCATTTTATTATTGCCTCTAGGGCATATTTCCAACAGTCTCCCACTTGCACTAGAGTCAATAATCTAGTTACATTATGATGAATCGAACACCCATAGAGTTCTGGTGTTGATCATGTTTTGCTCGCGGAAGAGGTTTAGTCAACGGATCTGCGACATTCAGATCCGAATGTACTTTGCAAATATCTGTCTCCATCTTGAACATTTTCACGGATGGAGTTGAAACAACGCTTGATGTGCCTGGTCTTCTTGTGAAACCTGGGCTCCTTGGCAAGGGCAATAGCTCCAGTGTTGTCACAGAAGAGAGTGATTGGCCCCGACGCATTGGGTATGACTCCTAGGTCGGTGATGAACTCCTTCATCCATATTGCTTCATGCGCTGCCTCCTAGGCTGCCATGTACTCCGCTTCACATGTAGATCCCGGCATGACGCTCGCCATAAATCGCACTACCGATCGCTTCCACAATTCAACATATACACGATCTGGTTTGTGACTTAGACTCATTCAGATCTGTGTCGAAGCTAGCATCGACGTAACCCTTTACGCATTTAGCTCTTCGTCACCTCCATAAACGAGAAACATATCCTTAGTCCTTTTCGTGTACTTCAGGATATTCTTGACCGCTGTCCGTGTTCCTTGCCGGGATTACTTTGGTACCTTCCTACCAAACTTACGGCAAGGTTTACATCAGTGTCCGGTACACGATGGCATACATAATAGATCCTATGGTCGAGGCATAGGGGATGACACTCATCTCTTGTTTATCTTCCGCTGGTGGTCGGGCATTGAGCCGAGCTCAATCTCACACCTTGTAATACTGTGCAAGAACCCTTTCTTGGACTGATCCATATTGAACTTCTTCAATATCTTATCAAGGTATGTGCTTTGTGAAAGACCTATGAGGCGCCTCGATCTATCCCTATAGATCTTGATGCCTAATATGTAAGCAGCTTCTCCAAGGTCCTTCATTGAAAAACACTTATTCAAGTAGGCCTTAATGTTGTCCAAGAGTTCTATATCATTTCCCATCAAGAGGATGTCATCTACATATAATATGAGAAATGCTACAGTCATTCCCACTCACTTTCTTGTAAACGCAGGCTTCTCCATAAGTCTCAAGATAAACCCAAACGCTTTGATCATCTCATCAAAGCGAATGTTCCAACTCCGAGATGCTTGCACCAGTCCATAAATGGATCACTGGAGCTTGCATACCTTGTTAGCATTCTTAGGGTCGACAAAACCTTCCGGCTGCATCATATATAGTTCTTCCTTAAGAAAGTCGTTAAGGAATGCCGTTTTGACGTTCATCTGCCATATCTCATAATCATAGTATGCGGCAATTGCTAACATGATTCGGACGGACTTCAGCTTCGCTACGGGAGAGAAAGTCTCATCATAGTCAACCCCTTGAACTTGACGATAACCCTTAGCGACAAGTCGAGCTTTATAGATGGTAACATTACCATCCGCGTTCGTCTTCTTCTTAAAGATCCATTTGTTTTCCATCGTCACGATCATCGGGCAAGTCTGTCAAAGTCCATACTTTGTTTTCATACATGGATTCTATCTCGATTGCATGGCTTCAAGCCATTTGTTGGAATATGGGCCCGCCATTGCTTCTTCATAGTTCAAGGTTCACCATTGTCTAACAACATGATTTCCGGTGACAGGTTGCCATACCACTCTGGCGTGGAACGTGTCCTTGTAGACCTACGAAGTTCAGTAGCAACTTGATCCGAAGTACCTTGATCATCATCATTAATTTTCTCTCCAGTCGGTTTAGGCACCACAGGAACATTTTCCTGAGCTGCCCTACTTTCGATTCAAGAGGTAGTACTTCATCGAGTTCTACTTTCCTCGCTGAAAGTGCAACTATCCCTAGGTGGTTTTTTTAATTCATAACAACATATAGCTCATTGAGCTAATGCTATTCCAAGACTATTGTTTCAGGAAAGCTTAATGAATGGCATGGCATGGATGATGAAAGTGGATCCCTCAAAATACTAAGGGCAAAGGATTGGCTCAAGCTCAAAAGCTCAAGACTCTTCATTTTACATTTTAGTGATCCAAGATCACATTGAGTCTATAGGAAAAGGCAATACTATCAAGAAGGGATGAGGTGTTGCTTAATGAGCCTCTTGCTTCATGTGCTTAGTGATATGCTCCAAAACCCTCAACTACTTTCCCACATCCACAAATGACCTAAACCTAAAGCCAAAATCGATCACACCGATTCTTTCTATCCGCGCCACCGATTCCAAAAGTCATAGCCACCGCCACAAACCCTAAGCAAATCGGTCTTACCGATAGGGATCTCGGCCACACCGAGATGGGGTTGCAATCTCTCTGTTTCCCTTCAGAACGCTTCGGTCTAACCGAAGTGAGCAATCGGTCCCACCGAGATTGCAATGTAAATTGTCTGTTTCCTTTTTGTAACATTTCGGTCTCACCGAAAAGAGCAAATCGGTCCCACCGAGTTTACCTGACCAACTCTCTGGAAAGCATATTACCAAATCGGTCTCACCGAGTTTGTGTAATCGGTCTCACCGAGATTATGTTATGCCCTAACCCTAACCGAATCGGCCTCACCGAGATGCATGTCAGTCCCACCAAAAATCACTAACGGTCACTAGGTTTACTAAATCGGGTCCGACCGAAGTTTAACGATTCGGTCCCACCGAGTTTGGTAAATTGTGTGTAACAATTAGATTTTGTGTGGAGGCTATATATACCCTCCACCTCCTCTTCATTCGTGGGAGAGAGCCATCGAAACGAACCTACACTTCCAACTTACCATTTCGAGAGAGAACCACCTACTCATGTGTTGAGGCCAAGATATTCCATTCCTACCATATGAATCTTGATCTCTAGCCTTCCCCAAGTTGCTTTCCACTCAAACCCTCTTTCCACCAGATCCAAATCCTATGAGAGAGAGTTGATTGTTTGGGAGACTATCATTTGAAGCACAAGAGCAAGGAGTTCATCATCAACACACCATTTGTTACTTCTTGGAGAGTGGTGTCTCCTAGATTGGCTAGGTGTCACTTGGGAGCCTCCGACAAGATTGTGGAGTTGAACCAAGGAGTTTGTAAGGGCAAGGAGATCGCTTACTTCGTGAAGATCTACCGCTAGTGAGGCAAGTCCTTCGTGGGCGGCGGCCATGGTGGGATAGACAAGGTTGCTTCTTCGTGGACCCTTCGTGGGTGGAGCCCTCCGTGGACTCACAAGAACTGCTACCCTTCGTGGGTTGAAGTCTAGATCAACGTGGATGTACGATAGCACCACCTATCGGAACCACGCCAAAAACATCTGTGTCTCCAATTGCGTTTGAATCCTCCAAACCCTTCCCTTTACTTTCTTGCAAGTTGCATGCTTTAATTTCCGCTGCCTACACACTCTTTGCATGCTTGCTTGAATTGTGCGATGATTGCTTGACTTGTCCTAAAATAGCTAAAATCTGCCAAACTCTAAAATTGGGAAAAGGTTAAGTTTTTATTGGTCAAGTAGTCTAATCACCCCCTCTCTAGACATACTTCAAGGTCCTACAAGTGGTATCAGAGCGTTGGTCTCCATTTGCTTTGATTTCAATAGTTTTTGGTGGTCATAGCCTTGGTTTCACAACCTAGGAGAGTATGGCGTCTAGCGAGGGAAATTATCACCGTAGAGGTCCTTACTTTGATGGTACTAATTTTGCTAGTTGGAAGCATAAGATGAAAATGCATATTCTTGGACATAACCCCGCTGCTTTGGGCAATTATTTGTATTGGCTTGCAAGGTGAATTATTCGGTGGGAGAGAACCGAACCGTGAAGCTAATGCGGAAGAATTGAAGATGCTGCAATACGACGCTCAAGCATGTGACATCATCTTCAACGGATTGTGCCCCGAAGAATTCAACAAAATCAGCCGTCTTGAGAATGCAAAGGAAATTTGGGATACTTTGATTGATATGCATGAAGGTACCGAATCATTAAGGAATCCAAGTTGGATGTGCTCCAAAGTCAGCTTGACAAGTTCAAAATGAAGGATGGTGAAGGTGTCGCTGAAATGTACTCTAGGCTTGCTCTTATCACAAATGAGATTGCCGGCTTAGGGAGTGAAGAGATGACCGACAAATTCATCATCAAGAAAATCCTAAGAGCATTGGATGGAAAGTATGATACCGTGTGCACATTGATCCAAATGATGCCAAACTACAAAGATCTCAAGCCAACGGAAGTCATTGGAAGGATTGTTGCTCATGGGATGTCACTCAAGGATAAGGAGGAACTTCACAACAAGTCAAGTGGTACTTACAAAGCCTCAAGTGAAGCCCCCACATCATCAAGTGAGAAACCAACCTTCAATGAAGAATTGAGCTTAATGGTGAAGAAATTCAAAAAATTCTACAAAAGTAGAAGCAAAGAAAGAAGCTCCAAGTCAAGGTCTTACAATGACAAGAGATCTTCTAGTCGAGAGCGCAATTGCTACAATTGTGGGAGACCCGGACACTACTCCAATGAGTGTACGGCACCCTACAAAAGAAGAGAAGATTCTCCAAGAAGAAGGAGCAAAAGAGAAGAATCACCACCAAGAGAGAGGAGGATTAGAGATGATCGTTACGAACGAAGACCCTCACAGAGAAGTAAGGATTCGGAAAGAAAGGACAAGTCATCAAGGAGCTACACAAAACGAAGACATCAAGCTCATGTTGGTGAATGGGTTTCCGGCTCCGACTCCGACAATCACTCCGAGAGAAGCTATCACTCCGACTCAATATACTCAAGATGAAGGTGTTGCACGGTCTAGCACTTGTGTCAACCAACTCCTACGACATATTTAACTCACCAAATGAAGGTGTTGGAAGATGCTTCATGGCCAAAGGTCCAAAGGTAACACATCCCGAGTATGTTGATTTTAATAGTGATGAAGATGACTTGCTTGTGGATGATGATTTACTTGTTGACAACTCTAGTGATGAATACTATGATGAAACGTCAATTAATCATGCTAATCAAACGAATGACAATGATAAGGAGAAAATTGAGCTTCTAACTAAAGAACTAAACACTCTTAAGTTGGCTCATGAAACTATCTTCGAAGATCATCGAGAACTTTTAAGGGCTCATGAGAAGTTACGCTTTGAAAAGCTCAATCTTGAGCAAGAGCATGAGTTCTTAAAGGCAATCAATGATGATCTCCACAAGAAAAGTTCTTCTTACATTGCCAAGCGTTTACTCTTATCTACTTACATGCCTCAAGTCAAGTCTAGTAGCAAGTACAAGAAAGATACTTCCCCTAGTAGTAACAATAATAATGTCAAATCCAATGTTGTTGCTTCTAGTAGTTATCTTGATTCCACTAATGATTCTCTTAGCTAAGTTACACTTGAGCAAGAAAATAGTTTATTGAAGGGAATTATAGAGAAAGGTGTTTACAAGAGCCTTGCCGGGAGTAAGAAATTCGAGGAAATTGTACGCAAGCAAGGAAGGCACCGGAAGAATCAAGGTGTTGGTTTTGAACGAAAGTTCAACGCCAATGGAGTTGAGTGGGAAGAAGATCAATACCCCAAGACAAAGTTTGTTCCTCAACAAGAGAAGTATGATCCTACTTCCTTCAAGGGGACACAAGCTCAAGATGATCTTCCACCACAAGACCACAAGAACAAAGGCAAGGACAAGCTTCAAGAAGAGATTGATGCATTTGAAGAAGCACCTAAAGCCTCGTTCAAGTGGGTCCCCTAGACTACGTCAAGTTCTACTTCATCAAGTACAACTACAACTCCAAGGATTCCCATCAAGATGATGTGGATCCTGAAGAAGAAGAACTAGAGAGTTCTTAAGGGTGACTCCGCCAACATTCTTCACTCATATCATTTTGGCAAGAACAAGTGCAATCAACTTTCACATCTTGCACTAGTTCAAGGAGTCACAAAACCTCATGTTGGTAAGGCAAGGGACAAGGTAACCTAATGTTTTCATGGACATCATCTTGTGTGTGCATCACTCTATGTCTATGGATATTCTTGTTTGTTCCTTGTGGGACTAACCCATGTAGGCAAGTTGAAAGTGCCACTCACTCCAAAGGATTGCTCCAAATGATCTACATCAACATTGAGCATCTACATCTTCAACACCTACATGAAGTCATCATCGACAAAACCCAAGGTTAGTTCATCCCTCTAAGGGGGATCTCACATCTAGGGGAGCTTAACTCTAAGAATTGAGTCAAAGCAACTCTAATGGTGTGAACACATTAATGCATTATGTAAAAGTGGTAACCCCACGAGCTTAAACGATGAGTATGACCTATGATCAAATGTTCTCATTTGACTCCTAAGTCAATATACTCATATATAGATGACCTAGTCATCGCCAATTGCTTGATAGATGCTAAAATTGGTTGTGCATGCTTTGCCACATATTTCAATTGCCATCTTATTATGTGAGCATGTTGGTGCATATTTTACTCATTCAAGGACATCCACTTGTTGTTTTACTTGTTTGGATTCTTTTCTTTGTGCCAAGTGGATGGACAAGAATGCCTAAGAACCTTCTTTAGCTATCTATGCTTTTCTCGTCTCAAACTCTATTCATGCTACATCACAAAACTTGATCAAGTCAGATTCGAACCACTACGTGTGAGGAGCACTCTGAGTCCCCGATTCGTCATAGACTTAAACTTCCAAAACCTCTTAGTGATTCTCGGTCCCGACCGATCCTTCCATTTCGGTCCTACCGAGATCATCAAGTTGATCTGAAGTTTTCAATCTCGGTGCAACCGATTTGAACTTTCCGGTCTCACCGATTTGGTCAGAATCGAACACAGTTATGCATCTCGGTGCCACCGAAGTTGTTCCACTTTCGGTCACACCGATGTGGTCGAGCTATATATAGCCACGGGCAAATTTTTGAAATTTCTCCGAAACCCTTCGCCTGCGCAATGTACCGCTTCTCGCCTTCGTGGTCTCGGATCGTCTCCTTGTCGCCAGCAGCCTCTGTCACCGGTCTCCGCCTTGGCCAATGGATTTCGTCCCCGCCGTTGCCGCTGTAGCAAGTCCACCGCCAAGTTAGGGTATGGACTTAATCTTTGTGCTATCCACGTCTAATTCCTGGCACATTGTTATCATATTGATTCTTGCCACGATTGAAACTCTTCTATCCAGCCAAAGTAGTTCATAGATTAGTTGTGATTCAAATTTTTAGGGTTATGTTTCCGCCAAAACCATCTCAGACCCACCGAGTTGAAAAACTCGGTCTCACCGATTTGGCTTATGCCATTGCACTAGTGACTCTTGGTCTGACCGAGAATTACTAATCGGTGCAACCGATTTGAGGATTCTGTGAAACCCTAGCAGTCTCGGTACCACCGAACTGAAACTCGGTGCAACCGAGATCATCAATTTAGGTTCCAAAACTACTTTCAAGATCACCGAGTTTGAAAATCGGTGGATCCGAAATGCTTTCATGGAAAACTAAGACTGAACTTTTGAGTCATTCTTTTGCAAAAACCTCTGCATTTTGTGATGCTCATCTTTTCTACCTCATCTATAACTCTTCACAGGTCGAATTTTTGCAAGATATGTCCGATCAAAGTGACAGAGAACAGTAAGAGCAGATGGACTTGAGTTAGGGCACTAGTCCCTCAACTTCAGATGAAGGGAGCAGAAGTACTCCTAGCAATTTGCCTAAGGCTGCAACTAGGCAAAGGAGGAAAAGAACTTCAGATTCAGAGGATGAAGATTACAAAGCTGAGGAAGATGAGGCTACTTCCAAGAAAGAGGTGCTCAAGAAGGAATATGGCTCAAAGAAAGAATACAAAGCCGTGCATGAAGACCAAAAGGCCTGCAGGAAGACAACCAATATCCAAGGCCAGAGCATCAATTCAACTGCCTAAAAGGCCTGATCCCAAAGAGCCAGCTGCTGAAGGAAAGAAGAGGAAGGAAAGGGTCAAGAGGACCATGGCCAAAATTGTTGGTCAACCTTCCATGATGGAAGAGGAAGAGCTTGTTGCACCAGCTCCAAAGGCAGCTAAGCTTATGGGAGATGCAATCAGATCAGGGGCTGCAACATCCAAGCCCAAGGAAACACCCAAAGCTGCCTCCAAGGCCAAGCAAGTTCCAAGAGGAATACTAGGAGTATTCCAGCTGCTGAGAAGAACAAGGCCCCAGTGCCCAATGTTGCTGAAGATTCAGAAGAAGAAGGACAGGTTCTAAGAAAGCTCAAGCCCAAGATACCAGACCACAATGATGCCCATCCTGTGGCTGAGGACATGAGAATCGGGAAGGATCTGTGGTCGAGACTGTGGAGAATGGAAGATCCATATGCTTCAAGAAGAAGAATTGCTGTTGACTACAGGTTCCACACAAAGGAACAGCAGGACTTCTATGAAACAATTCTGTTGGACAAGAAGCCCATAGTCTATGACATGAGGTGGGTTGACAAATTCATCAAGGAAAATGAACAGCATTATCCTGGAGTGCAAGACAGCTTTGTTGCTTGTGGAGTTGCAGATTTTGTTGGACAGAAGTTCACCAACTGGAATGATGAGCTTATCATGCAGTTCTACTCCACAACACACTTTTACCCAGATGGAAGAATAGTTTGGATGTCTGAAGGTACAAGGTACCAGTCCACTATTAAAGAATGGGCAAGTCTGATCAATGCCCCCAAGGAGAATGAGGATGACCTAGACATTTATGCAAAGAAGAAGTTGGGTCACAATTCAATGGCTCACATGTACAAGGAAATTCCAGACATAAGGCATTAGAGACTCACAAGTTTGGATCAGTTCACTTTCACCGTCAGGTTGCCAACCATAAATTGGATTCTCGAGGCACACTTTGTTGCCCAAGTCCGGTGACCATAACATGATCAGAGGGCATGCCATCAACATGTTGCATGTGTTTGATGTGCCACAGAAGTTCAAAGTCATGAGCACGATCATTGAAACAATCAAGAGGACTGCAGCAGATCGTAAGAGGAGTTGTGGATATGCACCTCGATTCAAGAATTGATAAACTCAAAGATGGGCACAGAAAATATCAGTTGGATAAGGAACACTTTCCACTTTATCCAGACTTTGAGGACAATGAGGTTGTCATGAATGAAGATGATCCACAATCAGTTCAAGCTCAGGAGAAGAAGGAGAAGGCAAAGAGGGAGAAGGCTGCCAAGATGCCAACTCAAGAGGAGGCATCTGAATATTTCTTGAAAACCAAACAGGAGCAGCTTGGTTACTTGATAGCATCATCTCTGAGGATTGAGAAGGGGTTGGCCACCCTAACTCAAAACCAGGAGAACCTGGAAAGAATCATGGAACAAAAATTCCATGATCTAGATGTCAAGGTAACTGAGATTCAGTCAGTTGTGGAGCAGCTGCAGGATGACATGCAGGAGAGGAAGGGCAAGACTATCACCAATGTGTTTGCCAGAGTGCCCAGAGCCCAGAGGTCAGTTGCAGTGCCAAGGATGACATTAGAGCAACAACTTCGGCACCAGCCACCGCCTACAGTTCCCAAAGTGCAACCAGCTCCAAAGACCAACTCCTCCAGTTCCATCCACTTCAACTGAAGCCTTCATCCAAGGAGCCATCTCTACACCACCACCGTAAGATCAAGCACGAGAGTCGATCTAGCACTATGCATTTTCTATGAACTTTTGGTAACTTGTTGCCAAAGGGGGAGAAAAATGTATAGATCATAGGCTTCGAGAGAGAGTATGTTGCTTTTGTTCTCTCTTGCTTTATTTGGTGGTTTTTCAATCTTTGTTTGCTTTTGGTTGAGATACTATGCTTGTGAGACATTGATGATCACGTGTTTGATCATAAGCTACACTTATGCATGCTTGATATTATCCTATCTATCTTATGTGATCACTCACTATGCTTGGTGATGAGTGCATGTATTCATTGTTTACTATTTTGAGCGCTCCACCAAGATGTATGTGACATGGAAGAGTAACCCATGAGCCTAATTCATTGTGCATTTGCAAATTCAAAGCAAATCTAAAACTACACACAAATTTAGGGGAGCTCTTGCTTATCACATACTTCTCAAAGTTTACGATGTTATTTAAATTTTATTATCATTTGTCGAAGCTTTGATCTATATGTTGTCATCAATTACCAAAAAGGGGGAGATTGAAAGTGCAACTATCCCTAGGTCGTTTTTGTAATTCATAACAACATATAGCTCATTGAGCTAATGCTATTCCAAGACTATTGTTTCAGGAAAGCTCAATGAATGGCATGGTATGGATGATGAAAGTGGATCCCTCAAAATACTAAGGACAAAGGATTGGCTCAAGCTCAAAAGCTCAAGACTCTTCATTTTACATTTTAGTGATCCAAGATCACATTGAGTCTATAGGAAAAGCCAATACTATCAAGAAGGGATGAGGTGTTGCTTAATGAGCCTCTTGCTTCATGTGCTTAGTGATATGCTCCAAAACCCTCAACTACTTTCCCACATCCACAAATGACCTAAACCTAAAGCCAAAATCGGTCACACCGATTCTTTCTATCCGGCGCCACCGATTCCAAAAGTCATAGCCATTGCCACAAACCCTAAGCAAATCGGTCTTACCGATAGGGATCTCGGTCTCACCGAGATGGGGTTGCAGTCTCTCTGTTTCCCTTCGTAACGCTTTCAGTCTAACCGAAGTGAGCAATCGGTCCCACCGAGATTGCAATGTAAACTCTCTGCTTTCCTTTTTGTAACATTTCGGTCTCACCGAAAAGAGCAAATCGGTCCCACCGAAGTTTACGACCAACTCTCCGGAAAGCTTATTACCAAATCGGTCTCACCGAAGTTTGTGTAATCGGTCTCACCGAGATTACGTTATGCCCTAACCCTAACCGAATCGGCCTCACCGAGATGCATGTCATCCCCACCAAAATCACTAACGGTCACTAGGTTTACTAAATCGGTCTCGACCGAGTTTAACGATTCGGTCCCATCGAGTTTGGTAAATTGTGTGTAACGGTTAGATTTTGTGTGGAGGCTATATACCCCTCCACCTCCTCTTCATTCGTGGAGAGAGCCATCGTAAACGAACCTACACTTCCAACTTACCATTTCGAGAGAGAACCACCTACTCATGTGTTGAGGCCAAGATATTCCATTCCTACCATATGAATCTTGATCTCTAGCCTTCCCCAAGTTGCTTTCCACTCAAACCCTCTTTCCACCAGATCCAAATCCTATGAGAGAGAGTTGAGTGTTGGGGAGACTATCATTTGAAGCACAAGAGCAAGGAGTTCATCATCAACACACCATTTGTTACTTCTTGGAGAGTGGTGTCTCCTAGATTGGCTAGGTGTCACTTGGGAGCCTCCGACAAGATTGTGGAGTTGAACCAAGGAGTTTGTAAGGGCAAGGAGATCGCCTACTTCGTGAAGATCTACTGCTAGTGAGGCAAGTCCTTCATGGGCGACGGCCATGGTGGGATAGACAAGGTTGCTTCTTCGTGGACCCTTCGTGGGTGGAGCCCTCCGTGGACTCGCGCAGCCGTTACTCTTCATGGGTTGAAGTCTC
Source organism: Aegilops bicornis (assembly GCA_021605145.1). Classification (NCBI taxonomy): domain Eukaryota; kingdom Viridiplantae; phylum Streptophyta; class Magnoliopsida; order Poales; family Poaceae; genus Aegilops; species Aegilops bicornis. The sequence continues at coordinate 260,227,324 of CM038674.1, read as the reverse complement.
CATCAACGTGGATGTACGATAGCACCACCTATCGGAACCACGCCAAAAACATCCGTGTCTCCAATTGCGTTTGAATCCTCCAAACCCTTCCCTTTACTTTCTTGCAAGTTGCATGCTTTAAGTTCCGCTGCCTACACACTCTTTGCATGCTTGCTTGAATTGTGTGATGATTGCTTGACTTGTCCTAAAATAGCTAAAATCTGCCAAACTCTAAAATTGGGAAAAGGTTAAGTTTTTATTGGTCAAGTAGTCTAATCACCCCCCCTCTAGACATACTTCAAGGTCCTACACTCCCACTTACTCCTTTTCGAGAGAAACTCTTTTTCCAGAAAGGATCCGTTCTTGGCAACAAAGATCTTGCCTTCGGATCTAAGGTAGAAGGTATACCCAATGGTTTCCTTAGGGTATCCTATGAAGACGCATTTTTCCGACTTGGGTTCAAGCTTTTCAGGTTGAAGTTTCCTGACATAAGCATCGCATCCCCAAACTTTTAGAAACGGCCTTAGGTTTCTTCCCAAACCATAATTCATACGGTGTCGTCTCAACGGATTTAGACGAGCCCTATTTAAAGTGAATGTAGCTGTCTCTAGTGTGTATCCCCAAAATGATAGCGGTAAATCGGTAAGAGACATCATAGATCGCACCATATCCAATAGAGTGCGATTACGACGTTCGGACACACCGTTACTGTGAGGTGTTCCAGGCGGCGTGATTGTGAAACGATTCCATATTTCCTTAAGTGCATACCAAATTCGTGACTTAAATATTCTCCTCCACGATCCGATCAGAGGAACTTTATCTTCGGTCGCATTGATTCTCTACCTCATTCTGAAATTCCTTGAACTTTTCAAAGGTCTCGGACTTGTGTTTCATCAAGTAGACATACCCATATCTACTCAAGTCGCCGGAGAGTGAGAACATAACGATATCCTCCATGAGCCTCAACGCTCATTGGACCGCACACATCAAGATGTATGATTTCCAATAAGTTGGTTGCTCGCTCCATTGTTCCGAGAACGAAGTCTTGGTCATTTTGCCCATGAGGCATGGTTCACATGTGTCAAATGATTCATAATCGAGAGACTCTAAAAGTCCATCAAGATGGAGCTTTTTCATGCGCTTGACACCAATGTGACCATATGGCGATGCCACAAGTATGTGGGACTATCATTATCAACTTTACATCTTTTGGTATTCACACTATGAATATGTGTAACATCACGCTCGAGATTCATTAAGAATAAACCATTGACCATCGGGGCATGACCATAAAACATATCTCTCATATAAATAGAACAACCATTATTCTCGGATTTAAATGAGTAGCCATCTCAGATTAAACGAGATCCGTATACAATGTTCATGCTCAAACTTGGCACTAAATAACAATTATTGAGGTTTAAAACTAATCCCGTAGGTAAATGTAGAGGTAGCGTACGACGGCGATCACATCGACCTTGGAACCATTCCCGACGCACATCGTCACCTCGCCTTCGCCAGCCTCCTTATTCCGCAGCTCCGCTTTGAGTTACAAATATGAGCAACGACACCAAGATCAAATACCTGTGAGCTACTACGAGCACCGGTAAGGTACACATCAATTATATGTATATCACATATACCTTTAGTGTTGCCGGCCTTCTTGTCCGCTAAGTATTTGGGGCAGTTCCGCTTCCAATGACCCTTCCTTTGCAATAAAAGCACTCGGCCTCGTGCTTGGGTCCATTATTTGACTTCTTCCCAAGAATGGCTTACTGTAGCGGCAACATCCTTGCCGTCCTTCTTGAAGTTCTTCTTACCCTTGCCTTTCTTGAACTTGGTGGTTTTATTGACCATCAACACTTGATGTTCCTTTTCTATTTCTACCTCTGCCGACTTCAAAGATTGAAAATACTTCAGAATAGTTTTCACCATCCCCGCATATTGTAGTTCATCACAAAGCTCTTGTAGCTCGGTGGAGCGATCAAGGATTCTCACAATGACCGCCTCGTCCGGGAGGTTAATATCCACCGACAAAGTACAGCAACCTGACATTTTGAGTATGTGCTCACCGATGTAACTATTTTCCTCCATCTTACAACTATAGAACTTGTCGGAGACTTCATATCTCTCGACCGGGCGTGAGCTTGGAAAACCATTTTCAGCTCCTCGAACATCTCATATGCTCTGTGTTGCTCAAAACGCTTTTGGAGCCCCGGTTCTAAGTCAGAAGCATGCCGCACCGAACGAGGGAGTAATCATCAAGACGCTTAACGCCAAGCCGCTCATAACGCCTTGGTTCTCTCGATGGGTGCTTCACCTAGCGGTCCTTCTAGGACATATGCTTTCTTGGCACCTATGAGGATGATCCTCGTGTTGAACCCAGTCCAGATAGTTGCTGCCATCATCTTTCAAATTGATTTTCTCTAGGAACGCGTAGAAGATCATGTTGACATGAGTGTTGGCCAAATGATCTACAAGACATTTTTGAAAATATTATAGACTAAGATCATGATAATTAAGTTCATCTACACAAATTATTTAATGAACTCCCACTCAGATTAGACATCCTCTAGTCATCTAAGTGTTACATGATCCGAGTCGATCGGGCCGTGGTCCGATCATCACGTGAGACGGACTAGTCATCATCGGTGAACATCTCCATGTTGATCGTATCTTCCATACGACTCATGTTCGACCTTTCGGTCTTTGTGTTCCGAGGCCATGTATGTACATGCTAGGCTCGTCAAGTTAACCTAAGTGTTTTGCATGTGTAAATCTGTCTTACACCCGTTGTATGTGAACGTTAGAATCTATCACACCCGATCATCACGTGGTGCTTCGAACAACGAACCGCCGCAACGGCGCACGCTTAGGGAACACTTTCTTGAAATTATAATGAGGATCATCTTATTTACTACCACGGTCTAAGTAAACAAGATGCAAAACATGATAAACATCACATGCAATCAAATAGTAGTGACATGATATGGCCAATATCATATAGCTCCTTTGATCTCCATCTTCGGGGATCCATGATCATCTTCGTCACCGGCATGACACCATGATCTCCATCATCATGATCTCCATCATCGGGTCTCCATGAAGTTGCTTGCCAACTATTACTTCTAATACTATAGCTAACGGTTTAGCAATATAGTAAAGTAATTACATGGCGTTAAATCATTGACACGCAGGTCATACAATAATTAAGACAACTCCTATGGCTCCTGCCGGTTGTCATACTCATCGACATGCAAGTCGTGATTCCTATTACAAGAACATGATCTCATACATCACAATATATCATTGATCATTCATCACAACTTTTGGCCATATCACATCACAAAGCAATTGCTGCAAAAACAAGTTAGACGTCCTCTAATTGTTGTTGCATCTTTTACGTGGCTGCAATAGGGTTCTAGCAAGAATGTTTTCTTACCTACGAAAAAGCCACAACGTGATTTGTCAACTTCTATTTACCCTTCCTAAGGAACCTTTTCATCGAATCCGCTCCAACTAAAGTGGGAGAGACAGACACCCGCTAGCCACCTTATGCAACTAGTGCATGTCTCCGGTGGAACCTGTCTCACGTAAGCATATGTGTAAGGTCGGTCCGGGCTGCTTCATCCCACAATACCGCTGAAGCAAAATAAGACTAGTAGTGGCAAGAAATTTGACAACATCTACGCCCACAACAAATTGTGTTCTACTCGTGCAAAGAGAACTACGCATAGACCTAGCTCATGATGCCACTATTGGGGAACGTTGCAGAAAATAAAAAATATCTACGCTTTCACCAAGATCAATTTATGAGTTCATCTAGCAACGAGAGAAAGGAGTGCATCTACATACCTTTGTAGATCGCGAGCGGAAGCGTTCAAGAGAACGGGGTTGAGGAGTCGTACTGCCGTGATCCAAATCACCGATGATCCTAGTGTCGAATGCAGACAAAGACCTCCACGCTCAACACACACGTGACGGATGAGACGCCTCCCGCGCCTTGATCCGGCAAGGTGGAGGGAGAGGTTGAGGAAGAGAGCTCCAACAGCAAAGACGACAACAGTGGTGGTGGTGGAGAGGCAAGATTCTACAGGCTTCGCCAAGCTCTTAACAGAGGAGGAGAGGTGTTGGGAGGGAGGGCTGCGCCTTGATGTTCTGTTCTCGCCTCTATTTATAGGGGAAGGGGAAGGGGCGGCCCTCTAGATGAGATCTAGAGGGGCGGCCAAGGGAGGGCTTGCCCCCCAAGCAAGGGGGCGCCCCACTAGGGTTCCCCCAACCTGTAGGCGCATGGGCCCAAGGGGATGCGCCCAGCCCTCCAGGCTGGTTCCCTGCCCACTACGGCCCATGAGGCCCTCCGAGAGAGGTGGCCCCTCCGGTGGACCCCTCGAACCCTTCCTGGGTCTAAGATAATACCGATATGCCCTCAACCTTCCTGGACCGTATGACAACTTCCCATATATAAATCTTCACCTCCGGACCATTCCGGAACTCCTCGTGACGTCCGGGATCTTATCCGAGACTCCGAACAACATTCGGTAATCACATACAAGTCTTCCTAATAACCCTAGCGTCACCGAACCTTGAGTGTGTAGACCCTACAGGTGTTCGGAGACACGTAGACATGACCGAGACGACTCTCATTCAATAACCAACATCGGGATCTGGATACCCATGTTGGCTCTACATGCTCCTCGATGATCTCATCGGATGAACCACGATGTCGAGGATTCAAGCAACCCCGTATACAATTCCCTTTGTCGATTGATGCGTTACTTGGGAGATTAGATCGTCGGTATCCCAATACCTCGCTCAATCTTGTTACCGCAAGTTACTTTAATCGCATCTGTAATGCATGATCTCGTGACCGCACACTTGGTCACTTTGAGCTCATTATGATGATGCATTACCGAAAGTGGGCCCAGAGATACCTCTCCGTCATACGGAGTGACAAATTCAGCCTCGATCCGTGTCAACCCAACAGATACTTTCGGAGATACCCGTAGTATACCTTTATAGTCACCCGATTGCCAGTGACGTTTGGTACACCCAAATCACTCCTACGGTATCCAGGAGTTACACGATCTCATGGTCTAAGGAAAAGATACTTGACATTGGAAAAGCTCTAGCAAACGAACTACACGATCTTGTGCCATGCTTAGGATTGGGTCTTGTCCATCACATCATTCTCCTAATGATGTGATCCCGTTATCAATGACATCCAATGTCCATAGTCAGGAAACCATGACTATCTGTTGATCAACGAGCTAGTCAACTAGAGGCTCACTAGGGACATGTTGTGGTCTATGTATTCACACGTGTATTATGATTTCCGGATAATACAATTATAGCATGAATAAAAGACAATTATCATGAACAAGGAAATATAATAATAATCCTTTTATTATTGCCTCTAGGGCATATTTCCAACAGGGTGGTGGTGGTGTCGATCTTGATTATGTAGTCGAACTTGTGTGGGATGCTCAAGGTTGATGTAGCTCATCAAGAGTTGGGAGCACCACTTGGAGTTTGAGTTCATCTTCCTACATGGGTTAGCTTTGCAAGGAAGAGCACTTGTGTGTCCAAAATGACTATCATAAGATTTAACATAGAATGAGTCAAAGGATATGTTTGAGGGGTTTTGTGCTTCCTTGACTTCAACCACCATTGTATAGAGACTTGATGATTTAGAGATTACTCAAGATGTGAGTGAGTTGCAATCTCATGGATTTAGTTTCATCCAAGTACCTACAAGGGTTAGATAGCATGTAAGGGTGCAAAAGTATCCAAGACATATAGATAGCATCATGAAAGAAATATCAAGGATAGCATCATGAAAGAAATATCAAGGATTAGTCAAAGACTCATGCCTTGCATGTATCCAAATGGAGTTCCTACTCCAAGTTTGAAGCATCAATGATGTTCAATTCACCTCTCAACCGGCAAAAGACTTTCTCATCAAGTGGTTTGGTAAATATATCCGCTAATTGCTTATCGGTGCGAACATGCTTAAGATCAATGTCCCCTTTGGCAACATGGTCTCAAATGAAATGCTGACGAACTTCAATGTGTTTAGTTCGAGAATGTTGCACGGGATTGTGAGCAATCTTAATAGCATTTTCATTGTCACACAACAATGGAACATGTTTCACATATATCCCATAATCTTTAAGACTTTGGGTCATCCAAAGTAATTGAGCACAACATGAACCAGCGGCAATGTATTCCGCTTCGACGATGGATAAGGATACCGAGTTTTGTTTCTTGGAGGACCAAGACACAAGAGATCTACCAAGGAATTGACAAGTACCTGAAGTGGACTTTCTATCAACCTTGTCTCCGGCATAGTCCGAATCGGAGTAGCCAACAAGATCAAAGGAAGACCTCTTAGGATACCAAATGCCAAAATTTGGTGTATGTATTAAGTATCTCACTATCCTTTTCACAGCCTTAAGATGACATTCTTTAGGTGCCGCTTGATATTGTGCACACATGCACACACTTAGCATAATATTGGGACGAGAGGCACATAGATATAACAATGAACCAATCATAGAGCGGTAAACTTTTAAATCAACCGGTTCACCATCTTTGGTCAAATCAAGATGTCCACTAATAGGCATGGGTGTAGCCATACCTTTGCATTCTTGCATATTAAACTTCTTGAATAAGTCCTTGGTGTACTTTGTTTGAGAGACAAAGGTACCTTCCTTAGTTTGCTTGATTTGCAAACCGAGAAAGAATTTGAGTTTACTCATCATAGACATCTCAAACTTCTCCGACATTAGCTTTCCAAACTTCTCACTAAAATGAGGGTTAGTCGAACCAAATATAATATCATCAACATAAATTTGGCAAACAAATAGCTCTTCATTGACTCTTTTAGTAAAAAGGGTAGAATCAATTTTACCATTTCAAAGCCTTTTTCAATAAGGAACTTGGTCAAGCATTTATACCACACTCTAGGAGCTTGTTTAAGACCATAAAGGGCTTTGTGAAGTTTGTAGACATGATTGGGTTTCTTAGGATTGACAAAGCCGGGAGGTTGCTTAACATAAACTTCTGCCTCAATTTCACCATTTAGAAAAGCACTTTTAATGTCCATTTGGTACAAGGTGATATCATGGTGATTAGCATAAGCAAGTAAGATGCGAATGGACTCGAGTCTAGCAACGGGAGCATATGTCTCACCATAGTCCATACCTTCGACTTGAGTGTAGCCTTGGGCGACTAGGCGTGCTTTGTTGCGGACGACTTGACCATCTTCATCTTGCTTGTTGCAAAACACCCATTTGGTACCTATGATGTTGTGGTTGTTGTCGGGCTTCTCGACCAATGTCCGTACTCGATTTCTTTCAAAGTTGTGTAGCTCTTCATGCATAGCGTTAATCCAATCCGGATCTTCCAATACTTCTTCAACCTTCATAGGTTCAATGCTAGAGATGAATGAGTAATGTTCACAAAAGTTAGCTAAACGAGTTTCAGAGCGAGTGATTCTCCCAGTTTGGATATCATTGTAGATTTGCTCGACAGGATGATCTTTGGCGATTCTTGCTCGAACTCGTGGAAGCTTTGGCTTGGCTCGGGGTGGAACATCTTCTTCATCTTGTTCTTCTTCTTGGACTTCTTCATTGTTGACGTTGTCATTCTCTTGTCGTGGTGGAGAAGGAGGTTGTTGATGTTCATCTTGGTGTGCTTCCTCGTTTTCTTCGTCCTTGGTGTGTCCCACTTGTGGATGCTTCCGTATCAATTCTTGGTTCACCTTGTCGTGAGGTAGAAGCTTCCACTTGGACTGACGAGGTACTCTCCTTCACCTCCGTTGGACGAATCTTGCCAATAGACAAGTCTTGGAGTGCTTCCGAAGGGTCTTTGTCCCCTACATCAATTGGCAGTTGCTCTACTTGCAAGCCATTAGATTCATCAAACTTCACATCTACCGTCTCTTCAACCTTTCGGGTGAAATTGTTGTAGACACGGTAAGTGTGAGAGTTTGAGCCATAACCAAGTAGGAAACCTTCATGAGATTTAGGAGAAAATTTAGAACGACGATGCTTATCAAGAATGTAGCATTTTGAGCCAAATACTCGAAAGTATCCAACTTGGGGTTTGTTACCGGTGAGGAGCTCGTATGCCGTCTTGCCGAGTAGCTTGTGAAGATACAAGCGATTTGTTGCATAACAAGCTGTCTCAAGCGCTTTCGCCCAAAAAAAAATTTGGAGTCTTGTACTCATCAAGCATCGTTCTTGCCATCTCAATAAGAGTTTGGTTCTTCCTCTCAACGACTCCATTTTGTTGAGGTGTGTATGTAGCCGAGAACTCATGTGAAATCCCCTCTTCGTCAAGAAAGGTATCCACATTTGCGTTCTTGAACTCCGTTCCGTTGTCGCCCTGAACCTTCTTGATCTTTACGTCAAATTGATTTTGGGCCTTCCTAGCGAAGTTTTTGAAGATCTTTTGGGCCTGCGATTTGTCATCAAGAAAGAACACCCACGTAAATCTTGAAAAATCATCAACCATGACTAGTCCAAACGAGTTACCACCGAGACTCTTGTAGGCATTTGGACCAAAGAGATCCATGTGAAGTAGCTCGAGTGGTCTTCTCGTGGTCATGATGTTCTTCGCGCGATGACTTCCTCCAACTTGTTTCCCTGCTTGACAAGCACTACAAAGTCTATCCTTGTCAAATATGACATCTTTTACTCCAAGGATATGATCACCTTTAATAAGTTTATCAAGATTTCACATACCCACATGACCTAGCCTTCTATGCCATAGCCAACCCTTAGAAGATTTAGCAATTAAGCAAGTTCTAGGTTGAGCCTTTTTAGTGAAATCAACAATGTAAAGATCACCTCTACGTATACCGGTAAAGACCATTTTATGATTGTCTCTATGAAACACTTGGCAATCTACTTCAGTGAATAGGACATTGAAACCGAAATCAGCAAGTCTAGATACTGAAAGTAAATTGTACCCAAGAGATTCAACGAGCATGACATTTTGTATGGAGCTATCATGTGAGATGGCCACCTTACCGAGGCCAACCACCTTACCCTTTGAGTTATCACCAAAAGTGACATATTTTCGAGGGTCGCTGCTTTTTAGCAAGCTCACGGAACATATTTTTATCTCCGGTCATATGATCAAGACATCCACTATCAAGAACCCATTCCTTTCCTCCAGCCATGTAGCCAAGATTTGCCATAAGACCAAAGTGTCTCATCGCATCATCAAGATCATAGTCACTATCATCGTCCTCATCATAGTATCCATGTTCAACATCATCTTGTGATTGATCAATTCCTAGAGAGGGTAATTCATTAGATAAATGATCACTTCTATGGTTATATTTATGTATTCTAATAGCTTCGGAAATGATATTGCTAATGATCCCAACATCTCCTATGGCACGCATGAGATTGGTAAGCTCAAATAAACAATCATCAAAGCTAGGATCACTAGAATTCATCTTACTCAAGGCAATAGACTTATGGAGAATTTCGTCTAAAATTTTCAAGGAATAATCTGGAATCGCTCCTCAAGAAATATCCATATAGTATAGGCACAATCAAGAGTAGGCAAACTAGCAATCAAATTTTTGGGCAATCCTCTTATGATAAGATTGATAGTTCTAAGATTGCGAATCATGTCAAGATCCTCTTCGGTGTGGGATGCAAGGGACCAATATGAGGTGCACAAGGGCTAGTAATGTACTTGTTCAAATGATATTCATTGAAAATCTCAAGCATTTCATTTTTCCACTCATGAAAATATTCTCCATCAAGAATAGGCACTTCACGCCTAAGACTCCCCAAAGTAGACACATCCATCTTCCTCCAAAGGTGTTTAAACCAAGGCAATGGAGACCAAAGCTCTGATGCCAATTGAAAGGATCGAGAAGAGGTGTCTAGAGGGGGGGTGAATAGACTCTAATCAAGAAAAGTTGCAGCTTTTAATTTCCTTTAGTTGATGTGGAGTTTGAGCACAAGTTTAAACATTCACAATACATATCAAGCAAACATGCAAGCATACAAAGAGTATATGAGCAGCGGAAAGTAAAGAATGCAAGTTGCAAGAATGTAAAGAGATGGGATTGGAGTGTGCAAACACAATTTGGAGACACATAGATATTTTATCCGTGGTTCCGATAGGTGGTGTTATCGTACATCCACGTTGATGGAGACTTCAACCCACGAAGGGTAACGGTTGCGCGAGTCCACGGAGGGCTCCACCCATGAAGGGTCCACGAAGAAGCAACCTTGTCTATCCCACCATGGTCGTCTCCCACGAAGGACTTGCCTCACTATGGTAGATCTTCACGAAGTAGGCGATCTCCTTGCCCTTGGTTCAACTCCACAATCTTGTCGGAGGCTCCCAAGTGACACCTAGCCAATCTAGGAGACACCACTCTCCAAGAAGTAACAAATGGTGTGTTGATGATGAACTCCTTGCTCTTGTGCTTCAAATGATAGTCTCCCAACACTCAACTCTCTCTCATAGGATTGGATTTGGTAGAAAGAAGATTTGAGTGGAAAGCAACTTGGGGAAGGCTAGAGATCAAGATTTTATGTGGTTGGAATGGAATATCTTGACCTCAACACAAGTGTAGGTGGTTCTCTCTCAGAAAATATGTATTGGAAGTGTAGGCATGTTCTGATGGCTCTCTTCACAAATGAAGAGTGGGTGGAGGGGTATATATGGCCTCCACACAAAATCTAACCGTTACACACAAATCACCAAACTCGGTGGGACCGAATCCTTAAACTCGGTCGGACCGATTTGGTTCATAATATGACCGTTAGGCATTTCGGTGGGACCGACTTGAACAACTCGGTGGGACCGATGTGCTAGGGTTAGGGTAAATCCAAAACTCGGTTTGACCGATTACTCAAACTCGGTGGGACCGATTTGGGTAATAAGTGAAACAGAATGTTGGCCAAGCAAACTCGGTGGGGCCGGTTGCAAATCTCGATGGACCGAAACTATTGCAATGCATAACAGAGAGTTTGCAAGCCCATCTCGGTGAGACCGAGATCCCATCGGTGAGACCGAACTGATTAGGGTTTCTGGCAGTGGCTATGTCAACTAAACTCGGTGGCTCCGGATGGAAAGAATCGATGGAGCCGAGTTGGACTTTTTGGATTAGGTCATATGTGGAAGTGAGAAAGTGGTTGAGGGCTTTGGAGCATATCACTAAGCACTTTGAGCAAGCAAGCCATTAAGCAACACCTCATCCCTTCTTAATAGTATTGGCTTTCCTATGGACTCAATGTGATCTTGGATCACTTAAAATAGAAAATGTAGAGTCCTGAGCTTTGAGGTTGAGCCAATCCTTTGTCCTTAGCATCTTGAAAGGGTTCCACATTCTCTTGTCCATGCCACTCCATTGTTGAACTTATCTGAAACATACTAGGTAGAAGCATTAGCCCAACAAGAGATATGTTGACATTAATTACCAAAATCACCCAGAGAGCACTTGTGCTTTCAGAAGGAGATGCAGGAGCGAACTTCTTCCGTGCCAAAGCTACAGCGCGGAGACGCAAAAACTTCATCCCAAACTGCAAGTGGACGGGGTTACGGTTACGGATCAGGAGACCAAGGTGAAAGCCTTCCACTCCTTCGAGCCAATCTTCGGATCCAAGAAACAAAGGCCAAGGAGGTTGAACTTACATGGGCTCGGATATGAACGGATTGATCTTGGTGACATGGATGCACCCATCACGGAAGAGGAGATCCTTGCCAACATAGCGGAACTAGACGGCAATAGAGCACCCGGGCCCGATGGGTTCACGGGACTATTTTACAAACGCTGTTGGTCCATCATCAAGGCTGACCTAACAGCAGGCATCATGGCTGTGCAGACCAACATGACGACCCACCTCCACTGTCTGAACCAAGCTACCATGATCCTACTTGCAAAGAGTGCCGAGGCCGCCACCATGAAAGACTATAGACCGATCAGTCTGGTTTGTAGCTTTGCCAAACTGATCACCAAAATCTTGGCGACTAGGCTAGAAAGGAGGATGAAGGATCTTGTTGGGCCATGTCAGAACACATTCATCAGAGGCATGGCCATCCAAGACAACTTCTGCTATGTCAGCGGCCTGGCCAAGGCCTTTCGGCGATCCAAAACACCTGCCCTAATGTTGAAACTTGACATCCAACGTGCCTTCGACACGTTGTCCTGGGAGTTCCTGCTTGAGCTGCTGACCGCAAGGGGTTTTGGGAGAAAGTTCACCAACTGCCTGGCTGCGCTCCTCAGTACCTCCTCCACAAGAATTCTTGTTAATGGTGAGCTCTCCGAGAGGATCGATCTAATGAAGGGTCTCAGGCAGGGAGACCCCCTCTCCCCACTTCTATTCGTCTTGGTGATGGACTGCCTGGCAGTCCTAATTGAGAAAGCAGTGAGCATGGGGATTCTGGGCCCTATTGGAGACCAAAAATTGTCGTTCCGAACATCTCTATACACAGACGACGCAGTGCTGTTCATCAACCCTTGCCGGCGCGAGATTGTTGCCGTAAGCCAGATCCTAATGCTCTTCGGCGATGCCTCGGGCCTACACAAGAATCTTGCAAAATCATCTGTATCCCCCATCTGCTGCGCGGGGATGGACCTGCAGGAATTGCTACAAGACCTGAACTGCCCGATCAAGAATTCCCGTGCACCTACCTCGGCATGCCCCTTGCAGATACAAAGCTTAAGAAGAATGATCTCCAACCAATATGTGACAAGCTCGTCAACAGAATGAAGGGCTGGAAGATGGCCTTACTCACCATGGACGGGAGGCTTGACCTGGTCAAAACGGTGCTCTCGGCCATGCCAATCTTCCAGATGATCGCGTTGATCATGCCAACTTGGCTTGCAAAGCTGATTGACAAGGTGCGGCGTGGATTTCTCTAGGAGGGCAGCGAGGTGGCATCGGGCGGAAAGTGTCTCGTCAACTGGAGAACTGTCTGTAGGCCAAAGGAGCTCGGCGGGCTCGGCATCACCACATTGGTGATGGGATTGATTGGGTTTCGATGACCAGGGAGCGAAATACGCTTGCCTGAGTCTCGAGTTGTTGTTTGTTGTCCTCGAACTGCCGCTGGTCGTCCCTTTATATACACAGGCCGACGCCGGCCGGTCTCTGAGCCCCGAGGCCGACTCATACAAAGTGTCCGCTCGGTCTCTCCTTTCCTAACTTATATTACAAGTTACATAGTCATGGCGGTTTACCACTATGGGCCCTAATCCGCCTTTGGGCTGTGGGCTTCTAAGCTTCGTTAGTAAAACGCCATCTTCTGAGTCTTGTGGGCTTCAATATAGTTGAGGGTGAACCGGCCCCTCCTGGGCGGTTTACACTCAGTAGTTATATCCCCAACATTAGGCCCCAGATTGATTTGAACCTGTTTACGTCAGAAACTGTCCGTTGTGAAACAATTCCATATTTTGGGCCTCTTATGCCTTGTAATAGGGTAGCAAAAACTATTTTGATCTGCTGCCATCGTGCAGGAGGAGATACTTTATGTGATCCGTCATGTCAATGCCAAGTTTTGGTTCAAATATGCTGCCATCATAATAAGCAACTCATGTGTGTGCATAAAAAGAAAACAGGGTCCTGGCGGTTTACCGCCGGACGGGTCATAATGCCCAAGAAAAGGGCTGATTGATAATCAAACCTTAAAAATATGAAATGATTCATACCTGTGATGTAATATCCCTGTTTAGTTGGCTGGTTTACTTTGATTGTAATAAGGGTGAAAACCCAAATCTGAAATTCTTTGTATAACCCCATCAGGTACTGATGTTGTATAGTAAGTCATACCGGGTGATGATGCACACCAGATGATCAAAGCTGGTGACTGGTAGCCAATGCCAGGCCAGGTTAACAAACTCCGGTTTAATAATAAGGTCTGTCAACGTGTAGTTGCTAACCAAGCTAATAAAATGACTGATCAGGCCAAGAAAATCGGTTTAACATAAAATTCAGCCAAATGCAAATAAAACCGTGTAGTCGAGGCTTTTTGAGGGCTGCCAGGCCCAAATTCGAGGCTTTTTGTGGGCTGCCAGGCTGCTGAGTTGAACCATTTAACAAAGCCTTTTAAGATGGACCTCCAACTAACCAATCACCATTTTAACTTTGACAAGTTCAGGGTCTCAATGAGAGTAACTGTCAAACATTCGGAGGGTGATAGAGGCAAAGGTGTCCCGTCTTTCGATGAGATGGTGGCTATCGTTTAGGATGAAGTCGACTTTCACGATCCGACTACGAACGTGCGAGGACGTCGCGCCTTAGCAATAGCTAAACCAACTCCGAGAGGTTATTGACCACGCCGGAGCACGATCAACCTGACCACGAAGGTCTACATTTCCTGCGCAGCAAACGAAGAACAAGCAAGAAACTAAGATTGCAATCTGGATATTGCAAATATAAGAGGAAAGCTTTATTGATCAAGGTGGGGTTCTGCGACGCCTTTGTCTGGTCGTTGAACACAAACAAAGTACGCGAAGTTGCAGCTATGGCGAACTTTTAATCTAAACAAAACCCAAAGTCTAAACGACGCCCTAAGGGCTGTATATATGAAGAGGAGGGAATTTCGTGGCCCTTGAGGGTGGGGTCCGAAACCAACCCTAACTCTTGTTTCCCCACACACACACGGACTCTAAAAATAGCCTATACTTAAGTATTTCGAAATTACATGGGCCTGGCCCAATAATAAGGTGACGCAGCACCTAGAATAGCCTATGGACAAATATTATGAAGTGGCATCTTGTATATTTCGTCCAAGGCTTCATGCACTCCTTATGGTGGCTTCAAAGTCCTGAAATCATCACTTGTAACTCCGTCCTTGATCCCTTGCGCATGCCATCAACTCCATGCGTGTTCTTGCTCGATGTTCATCCTTCTCCAAGCTCGGCCCTTCATTTGTAAGCAAAACAAATGTATCCAATTTAAGCGATATCATATTCTCATGAACATTAGAATCATTACCAAGAAACGAAAGTACCGGTAATTCAATTGGCGTCTTGTGAGCTCTAGTAATTGGTCCAAAGATATGTAACAAGAGGGGTTGTGGGTGTAACAATGGTATTGATGTCCTCATCATCCTCCCTTCTTGAAATGAAGTCGTCCTCGACGGAAGCTCATCTTCCTCACCCAAATAAGGCTTCAAATCTGCAATGTTAAAAGTGGGACTAACCCCAAATTCTGCAGTAGCTCAAGTTTATATGCATTATCATTTATTTTCTCTAACACCTTAAATGGACCATCAAGACGTGGCATTAGCTTTGATTTATGCAAATTAGGAAACCTATCCTTACGCAAATGTAACCAAACAAGATCTCCAGTGCAAAGACAACATGTTTCCTACCCTTATCTCCAAAGCAAGTTTATATTTAACATTCATACGCTCAATGTTTTCCTTAGTTAACTCATGCATTTTTAAGATCAATTCAGCACGTTGTTTAGCATCAAAATTAACCTTCTCCGAAGATGGAAGAGGCAACAAATCAATGGGTGCACGAGGTAGGAAACCATACACAATTTCAAAAGGGCACATCTTAGTAGTAGAATGCAACGAACGATTATAAGCAAATTCAATATGAGGCAAGCATTCTTCCCACATTTTCTTATTATTCTTCAAAACAGCCCTAAGCATAGTAGACAATGTTCTATTGACTACTTGGTTTGTCCATCGGTTTGGGGTGACAAGTAGTACTAAAAGCAGTTTAGTCCCCAACTTAGCCCATAAACATCTCCAAAAGTGGCTAAGAAATTTAGTATCACGATATGAAACAATAGTATTTGGCACACCATGCAAGCGAATAATTTCACGAAAGAACAAATCAGCAACATTAACAAAGATCATCGCTTTTATGACATGGTATAAAGTGTGCCATTTTCGAGAATCTATCCACGACAACAAATATGCTATCCCTCCCTTCTTTGTTCGAGGTAAACCTAAAACAAAGTCCATAGATATATCCTCCCAAGGAACACTAGGTAGTGCAAAGGCATATATAAACCATGAGGATTGAGTCGTGACTTAGCTTTTTGACATGTAGTGCGTTGAGCAACAAAACGCTCAACATCCGTCTCATCTTTGGCCAAAAGAAATGTGTAGCAAGCACGTCCTCCGTCTTCTTCACGCCAAAGTGTCCCATTAATCCTCCTCCATGCGCCTCCTGCAACAACAAAAGATTTAACGAGCTAGCAAGAATGCATAGCTTGTTAGCACGGAACACAAAACCATCATTAACAACGAACTTGTTCCATGTTCTTCCTTCTTTACAATTACGCATTACATCTTTAAAATCGCATCATGCACATATTGATCTTTGATGGTCTCCAAACCAAATATTTTGAAGTCAAGTTGTGAAAGCATAGTATAGCATTTAGACAAAGCATCAACAATAACATTTTCTTTACCCTTCTTGTGTTTAATGACATAAGGGAAAGTCTCAATGAATTCAACCCATTTGGCATGTCTACGATTCAGTTTAGCTTGACTTTTAATATGTTTCAAAGATTCATGATCAGAATGTATAACAAATTCTTTGGGCCATAAATAATGTTGCCATGTCTCTAAAGTCTGAACAAAAGCATATAATTCTTTATCATAAGTAGAATAGTTCAGACTAGGCCCACTCAATTTTTCAGAAAAGTATGCAACAGGTTTGCCATCTTGTAATAACACACCTCCTAATCCTATTCCACTAGCATCACATTCAAGCTTAAAAGTCTTATTAAAATCAGGAAGTTGGAGTAAAGGAGCATGTGTCAACTTATCTTTCAATACCGTGAAGGCTTCTTCCCATGCGGTACCCCAAACAAAAGGCACATCCTTCTTTGTAAGCTCATTGAGAGGTGCAGCAATGGTGCTAAAATCTCTCACAAAACGCCTATAGAAACCAAATGAGTCCAAGAAAACTCCTCACTTGTGTGACCGTTTTGGGTCATGACCAACTCTCAATAGCTTCAATCTTGGCTTTATCAACTTCAATTCCCTGTGGAGTAACAACAAGCCAAGAAAAGATATTCGGTCGGTGCAAAAGGTGCACTTCCCAAGGTTACCAAACAAACGTGCATCACGTAGAGCATTAAAAACAACACGTAAATGTTCCAAATGTTCTTCCAAAGATTTGTTATAAATCAAGATATCATCAAAATAGACTACCACAAATTGTCCAATGAAAGCACGTAAAACTTCGTTCATTAGTCTCATGAAAGTACTAGGTGCATTAGTTAACCCAAAAGGCATGACTAACCACTCATATAAACCAAACTTAGTTTTAAATGATGTTTTCCATTCATCTCCCAATTTCATACGAATTTGATGGTATCCACTACGCAAATCAACTTTGGAGAATATTGTAGAGCCACTCAATTCATCAAGCATATCATCTAGCCTAGGAATAGGATGACGATAACGAATAGTAATATTATTAATGCCTCTACAATCAACACACATACGCGACGTACCATCCTTTTTAGGCACTAGTATAATAGGAACAACACAAGGACTAAGAGATTTGCGTATATAACCTTTGTCGAGCAGCTCTGTACTTGACGCATAATCTCCTTCGTCTCCTCCGGATTGGTACGGTATGGTGCCTGATTGAGTAGCGATGCACCGGAATTAAGTCCATTTGATGCTCAATCCCTCGAATAGGTGGTAATCCGGTGGAACGTCTTGTGGGACGACGTCAGCGAACTCCTGCAAAATGTTAGTGATAGCAAGGGGCAAAGAGGAAGGCACGTCCTCGAATGAAAATAATGCCTCTTTGCACACAAAAGCATAGCAAACAGATTTGCTAAAATCTAGGTCATCAATATCAGATTTTGTGGCAAGTAAACATGCACTTTTCAATTCAATTTCAGAAGCAACACTAGATGGTTTATTATTAGGCTTCATTTGTTGCTCAAATTCTTTTGCCACAATCTGATTTTCACTCTTATTTTTCTCTGTTTTGCTTTATTAGCTCTATTAATATCATCTTTCAAAATGGAATCAGAGTCATAGGAAGCAAAGTAATATTTTATCCTTATGAATAAGAGTATCTTGATTGTTTCTACCATGGTGTATGTAATTTTATCAAATTGCCATGGTCTACCAAGTAATAAGGAACATGCTTGCATAGGTACCACATCACAATCAACATAATCAGCATATGTAGAGATACTAAAATGCACACGAACAAAGACGTGTTACCTTAACCTTGCACCGTTGTTGAACCATTGGATGTAGTAAGGATGTGGATGTGGTCTTGTGGTGAGAGATAGCTTCTCCACCATCTCCATGCTAGCCAAGTTGTTGCAGCTCCCTCCATCTATGATGGCCTTGAATAGAACGTTCCTTCACAACTCCCTTTGTATGGAACAAATTATGCCTCTGATTTTGCTCGACTTGTGTAACCTGCACACTCAAAACACGTTGGGCGACTAAACATTCATACCACAAGATCTTCAGCGGCCATGTATTGCGTCTCATGATCAAAATCATCTCCACCGTGTTCTTCATGTGTAATAAGAGCCAAAGTCTCCTCATCATAGTCACTAGCGGACTCATACCCACCATCCTCAGTAACAATCATCACACGCGTAGATGGGCATTCTCTCGCATACTGACCTCCACCCTTGCAACATCGACAAATAATATCATGTGTTTGCCCTGTTGATGCCATGGACGAAGAAGAGCTCTTTGCAGGCCCAGAAGGTGTGCTCTTGGCGAGATAGTGGTGATTGTGCACGCTTTATTGTATCACGGTTGGAGGTGGCGGTAAGCGGAGGTGCCGGTGTAGCGAGCGTGTGGAAGTAGAGGATGCACGTGGTGTCCATGATGAAGGTCGACCTGCGAGAAAAGTTAGTCCGCGCCAATGCTCGCCGATCCCGCACTTCACGTTCGACTTTACAAGAAAGATGGAATAAACGAGTGATATTATTATAATCCTTATAGTCTAGAATGGTGCGAATCTCTCTATTTAATCCACCCGTAAAACGTGCAAGCATAGCTTCATTCTCCTCAACAATACCACATCTAATCAAGCGGTTTGTAATTCACGATAATATTCTTCTCTGAATTTTTCCTTGTCTTAAGCGCTGCAATTTTTGAAGTAATTCACATTGATAATATGGTGGAACCCAACGAGTACGCATAGCAGTTTTCAAAGCGACCCAAGTAATGGAACAAGATATAATCTACAATGTTCAGACCACCAAACACATGCAAAGCTAGTGAAAGCACAAACAGCAGCAGGAACACGTCTCTCCTCAGGGTATTGTAAACATGTAAATCGTTGTTCAGTTTCTAACTCCCAAGTAAGATATATATATCAGGAACATATCTACCCTCAAATGGTGGAATATTCAATTTCAATTTAGGGAGATGGTCTTGATCTCGTACCTGAGGGAGAGCCCTAAAGTTGCCATTATTTGCATGTGGACGACCCGGTGGTTGTGGTGCTGGTGGTTGCACGTAGTTCGATTTTGATCAACCTCATCCTCGTAATCTCCCACATAATCATCCTCCTCCAGACGCCAGCAGGAGCCACGAAGTATCAACAAAGAAGACCAACAGTTTGGCCAAGCGCAAGAGGAACACGGCTCGCTTCTACGGAGGGTCGCTTCGTGACGTGGAGGTAGTCGTCGTCGTTGTTGTTGTTGTTGTTGTTGTTGTTGTTGTTGTTGTAGAGGTGCGTTAGGAGCAGCCGGTGGTGGTGGTGGAAGACACGCGAGCAATTCATGAAACTTGTTATCGAGCTTTGTTTCGAACATCTTCTCCATGCCATCTATCTTCTCCATGGCCTCTTCAAATCTGTTTAGCACATCTTGCACATGTCCACTCATCATTTGCTGAAACTTATCATGAAGCTCCTTGTTCGTCAAGTTCTCCCGGTCGGTCCTCGCTTGGCCATGGATCTCGGCATGGTTAGCGACAATAGAAACACAATATGATCCTACAGACTACTAACAAGTGGTGGTGGTGGCGGGTCTCACAAATCAAGTGAAGCAAATCTCAAATTCTTACGGTTCTTACCCAAGCGGTGGTGATCTCCGTTGTAGTCAAAACTCTCAAAAGCTTGGATAGAGCGATTGCCAGGGAGAGTCAAACACACGACGTAGATGTATGTGGAGTTGGGAAGGCTTATAGTATGGTACCAAAAACGTCAGCAATAATCAATTCAGAGATGCAAAGTTGAATAAACGCTCAACGATGGTATGCTGTCTTTGGTCCTAGGCTGCACCGTGCTAGAGACGCGAGCCTAGAACACTAACAAAATCACGGCGCTGCGGAAACAAGGGAAAATCACACTCTGGAAAAAAAATCGCTCTGTTTTTTTTTGGCGCTCTTTTTTTTTGCGCTCCTCTTTTTTTTTTTGCGAAAAATCACTATAATGGCGAGTGTCTCAAAACTCTTCCCAGGTCAAACTGACAGGATGGGTACGAAATTTTTTTTGACAATTTTTTTCGGAAATCAGGGCAGCGACGACGAAAAAGTGCGACCAAAAATCCAGAAATAAGAGAAGGATGGATGTACAAGCCTCCTCAGAGCTCAGTGGCTTTCAGCCGTTGGATTGGTTTGCTTGATGCGTTCTGGACAGTTGGATCAAGATCTGGAGGAAGCTGGGCCGTCGGATCAAAATAAGTTACTGCTGGAATGAATAGTTACCGCCCCCTCCCGGTCTCTCTCACTTCGCGGACTCGTTCCGGTCTCGCTGACGTGTGGGGTAACCAGCAGATGGGCCCCGCATGTCATTTGCTTGGGCTGGGGCGCGTCCCGTGCGTCCCGTCGGCGTGCTCCACTGGTAAAAGATCTCATGCCACCGCCGAAATTCCCGTGCCCCTCCGAGGGTATTTTTGAGATTTCACCTAATCCTATGCCAAGTGGCTTCTCACCATTGGTTGGTGCCTCCCCAATCAGCGAGACACCGGCCCGGGTCTCTCTTTCGCGTTGAAGCCGCCGCCCCTCCCCTTCTCTCGCGTTGAAGCCACTGCCCTACCCTGTCTCGTCGCGCCGCCGCCCCCTCCCCCTTCTCCTCGCGCCGCTGCCCCCTCCCCCTCGCGCCGCCGCCCTCAGAGAAGCACCGCGGCGGCTGCTGCTCCTTGTCGCCGCTCCTCACCCACCCACCGTGGCTGCCTCCTCCCTCGGAACCCTAGCCAACCGCACGCAACCCATGGCGTCACCCAGCTTGCCGCCCCTTCAAACCCTAGACCCGCCCGTGCCTCCCTGCCCCGCCGCCATGCAGTTCCAGCCCCTGCCCCGTCGAGCGGCTCATGGCGGTGCCGGATCCGGTGTCGGGGTCGAGGCGCGCTGCCCGTGCGTGGGGAAAGGCACCCGGACCTGGTCCAAGACTTGCACCACGGCATGCTCGTTTCCTTGATGCGATTCCGTCCGTCGTCCTACAGGTAAATCTTCGTTTTATCCCGATTTCTGTCGTCCGCTTCAGCCAAGGTGTGATCTTGACATTTGTGCCCTCTTCTGTTCTTTGTAGCTTCTCCTGCTTGGTCTTTCCTCTCGTATTCGTCGTCGGGCCCGTGCTGAGGCTCCAAGGATATGCAGGTCGACTCTCTTTTCCCTTTTCTTTATTTTTTGGTTTCTGTATTTTGGTTGATGTTCGGCTCGGTGTGATAAGCCTGTCGCTGGGTGTGTTCATGTGCTGTTGTGATATGGTTGTGGTTGGGATGGGTGCGTACAGTGGCAGACCGGGGGATTCCTTTGCTATATTCCTATGTTGGTGTGCTTTTCTTTTTCCGGTCTAGCTAGGTTCCAAGGAAGGAGCTTTATAGATGTGTCTTGTTCTATTGGTGTCTTCTTGCCCAACCAAACATTGAATATTTGGATGTATCTGCATATTTGGTGTGATGTGGCTTTGTTTTCGAGGAGAGGGTTAGGTTAGGGCTGTCAGGTTTCTTAGGTTTGTATGATAATGAGGGTTACCACACGAGATGCTTCAGTGTTTTAGTGTGCCTTTCTTGATTGCTGGTTTTCTATGGATAAATGAGACTGCTGAGGGGTAGAGACTAAAATAGAGGAGTGGATTTCCTCCTCCTCCCACTACTGAACTATTTGCTTCCCAGGGAGATTTGCTATTATTAGGAGTAACTGCTCTTGTATCATGCACACATTTGAGAAAATGAATTGCAATCTAGAAAGTACCTACTTGTTACAAAGAATGAACTTGCTACATAATAGATTTCTAAAACTTAATTGGTGATTACTAATACTATATATGTTGTGGTGTAAACAAATTATGACATGGCCTATTTTGACTTGATTCAGATGATCTCCTGTTAGTTGAGAAGCTTGACTTATGTGCATCTTTATATATGTCTGGGATGTTGTGGCTAGATTCAGTAGAGACATGGTTACTACTAGATCGAAGACATATTAATTGAGCACATGATGACAATTATACAAACCAAGAACCTTGAGATAGTACTTTATTTCTATGGTGTCTTTCTGATAGTTTATAACAACATCTGGTATGTCGTATATAATGCCTATGATAATTGTGTGCGATCTTAATTCTTGGATCAAAATGATTCACAAAATGACGGGCTTGGCAATCTCGGCGGGCTCGCTAAAGTCAGGGGAAGGATAGAAACAATGGGGAAGGGTGCATAACATGGATGTGGGGCAGGAGAGGCCGTGGTCGGAGTGGCATTGCGTGGGCATACACGGTTAGTTTGCTATTTCTGGCCCGATTCCATGTTCAAAGCTTTCTATACATAATGCTCTAATTCTTATTGGACTGTCATTCCTGACATGGCAATGGTTTCAGGGTTTTATTTGAGCTGATACTCCATTTTCTTACAAGGTAAATAAGATAAAACTGTATCATTCTGAACTTTTGCCTTTCATGTATATTACAGAAATGATGTACACATGTTTTTCATCTGTGATCTCATGGGGTCATTAATTATGAAAGAAATCTGAATTATTCTGAATGTATCCCCTGTGATCATTAATTCTAAAAGAAATCTGAATGATTGCCAGAATGAGGAGGAAAAAACAATAAAATTCTGACCATTTGGGTCATGGTTTTGGAGGAGGATTGTTGGTGTTGTGCTCACTTGGTGCTCTAATTAATCTTATTCGATCTCTAGGTCTAAATTAAATTTATCTCAATCAGATGTTAAACGAATAATTAAATGTGTTGGCATTCATCCAGACTACATATATCTGATTGTATTAGTGTTAGTTCTTTGAAGTCAAGTACTACTATGGTCGAAGGGAAATCATTTTAAAGTGATGGCCAAAGTGATACAATACATAATACAAATTAATCAATTCTAATGTCTACATGTTTTGTTTGCTCCTATGTTCACTTCTGTCAAGTTACAACCTGACCTTGTGAGTTTGTTTTACTTCAGATATGTGGACCTGTCGTTGTTGGCTGTCGAATTTGTGCTGCAGTCCATGCCCACCACGTCCGAGTCTTCGCCCCTTCGTCATCCAACATAAACAACAGAACAGAGCAGCAGCCGTGATCTGCCAGGTCGGAGAACTGACGCAGCTTGCTGCCATGGAGTGGTCACCCTTCTTCTGTGCCATAAATCCCCTCGGTCGAAACATGCAAATCAAAATTGCCGACCCTGTCAATCTCGCTGGAACGGCGTCTAGCTCGCTGTGCTCCACTCATTGTAAGTACCTTGACCTTTGCGTATTCTGAACCATTTATTTATCTGTTTGGGCTGTAATTTGTAAGTTTGCTTTCTTAGTAAATAACTAAATAAAGCTTTGCTGCTGATGACTATTTTCTTGGATAAGATTATATTCTGTAGATTGTGAGCTGTCCTATTTGTGATTTCTATCTCAGCTAACGGCATATCTCATGCTTCAGTTATGCTGGTGGCAATACATTGCTTGAGGTGACATCGTGTGCAAGATTATCCCCATGGAGGGTGCTGGCATGGAGACACCCTCCTCGATCTGCTGATCCCATGACCTAGGTTAGCATATTCCCCTTTCATCATGGATGATTTTTATTTTTTTGTTGCTCTGTTAGTTGGGGTTTTCTTGGGTTGTGAATTCAAAGTCGGATTATGGTGGTATTGTGCTTTGGGCATATTCTTTGGGCATCGCTGAACCAACTGAATGTCAAAGTTGCATGCTTTTCTTTTGATTGTTGTGGCCATCCTCCATCTCCAGAGCCATGGGGTATTTCCATACGCCCAGACCAAATGATTTCCCAATGAAAAACTGTCATTTGCTTTTGTGTGTGGTCTGCTCTGCTTAATTTAGCTCCTGATAATTGATGCTAACTATGTTGGACATATTTATGGGGTACCCAGGTGCCTACATTTAAGGATATTGAATATCGTATGTGACTATGGCAAAAGTTTTTCCTTTCTTTTAGTTTATCCATGTGAGCTATGGCAAAAGGTGACTTGCTTGAACTGAATCAGCCATAAGACTCCCTTAATTATGTACATATCTAAAAATAACTTTAGCTCTACCTCCCTGTCGAAATACATAAGTATCTTTATAAAGATGCTTAGCTATATAAGCTTGCATCACAGACTAGCGAGGAGGAGGACGACGCTGGGGTTCGGCCCGCTGGAGTTGGTGTTTGCTCACAGCAAGCTGCGGATGTTGTTTGTTTTTGTTTCTTTTCTCCTGTAGCAAGCACAGATAGGTGCTAAGATAAGGCTGAATCATATTCAAATTCGTAGCTGCTAGGTTGTATATTTTAGCACTAAGTTTCTTTCAAATTCTGGGCATGATCTGTATGGAATTTCAATTTACTCCTAGAACAATAGTTGCAGCTCTTGTTTTTGTCTTTCCAATGGTGCTCGTTTCACATCAGGTTCATATGGAATGTCGTACTCATGGAGTTAATAAAAAAACATTTGAACCTGGCATTAGTATGCCTAACTACGTCTTCATAGTTTTACTGTCTTCAATGCTATTTTGTCTTTCTTTTGCTCTCTTGTGTTCCTACTCTACTATTAAACTTAATGTCATCTAATTAGGTTTTGTAATTGCACTCATGTTCATATTGAACTCGATGCTACCTTGCTCCCGGACGAGGAGCAACGTGACCAGGTCTCCTGCGACAACCCGTCGGCAGCGGCGGCAGTGAACGGAAGGGGCTCTAGGCTCTTTGGCATGTCCGAGGACAGTGATGACGACGATGATGATAGGATACCCGTTTCTCTCGAGAAGCCTGGACTGGAAGACTTTGCTCGGATTATCCCCGGATCCCGCCCCTGTTTCTCCCATCAGGTAGTGAAACCCAATCTAATTTTCATTAGTTATATACTTTCCCAATGCTACTAGCGCTAGCTAACCATGGTTCTTGCTTGTGTGATGATAACAAAAAGGGTTGCCTTCACAACCCATTTCCAGCGCCATTGCGTGAACCTGTTGCGCAATGCTTGGTTCGAAGAGCTCTCCGTGCAGGACATGCTCCTGACCTACTCACTGAACAACGATTACCTCTCGACGCTGTCGGTTTATGTCGATTGGGGAAAAGGCAGCCGGGTCTAATGCGATCATATTCCGGTGAGTTTTTGTTTGGTCCTGGATTATCTACTGCCCATATGGCCGCAGATGGAAAATGGGAGTTACAACTAACTTTTTACCTTGGCATGCGTGGGTATTCGACCGAGGGCCAAAAAGGCCTACTATTGGTAGAGAAACTTGATTACCTACAGTCTGTTACTCTATCCTTAATTTGTACATCCTTTGGAATGAAATCTGTAGCTAAATCCCTGCTTACCCAATTGCACATAAATCTACCTGGTTAGTACTGATTTAATGTATTAATCAACCAGCTCATGTAGATTTAGCTGGTGGTTGTGTTGTACTTGTTTAAAAAATACAGTAGATTTTACAGAGAAAATCTGAATTGTTGTCTAGGTCGAGATGTCTTGATAAATGTGACGATAGTCTAAATCTGATTTAGCATTTCATTTCTTTTATTACACGAGATTGATGTTTGGTCTAATCATTGTGTGCTTATGGCGTGATAGTCTAATCTGATTTAGCGTTTCATTTCTTTTATTACATGGTGATTGGTGTTCCAAATTCTAATCATTGTGTGCTTATGGCATGGGATCCCAGACATGTATAATACATGGTTTAAGCGAGGACATAATAGTGCATCCCTACACTGCTGCCTTTTCCTATATCGTTTTTTCTGGTAGGCTTTGGTTTTCTTTCAGTTTGTTGGGATGGGTTACAAAAGCATGCAGATAATATGACACTTCACATGCCTACTTGCCACTAAAGCTTAAAAATTCTCTTGCATAAAGTAGTCCAGTATAAAGCAACAAAGGTGTTGTTCATCCATGGAGCCAATATATTTGGATTCATTTTATGGTGAGTTTACATTGTTCTATTTCATTCAATATACATAACGATCTTTGTTACTTATATCTATTGAGATGTGGCTTCATTTCCCTTTATAGATAATTGTTTCCCGATCGAGTTGGTTGCAGCTGTTGTCATGTTTTAACCCTGCTGGCCCAGTTATGCTTCAGCATGTAGAGTCTCTTGTTCTTATATCTGTTTGACACATTTTACGTGCACCGAATATTGATCCCTTTTCTTCATGTTGTACGTCTTAACGTTCATCACTCAATCATTTTTGCGTTTTTCTGACAAACCACTTACTGATAAATGACAATGCCTTCTTCATGCAGGTGACTCACCACTAATTGTTGATTGACGTTGAGAATCATTTGCTTCATCCCTGATGACCAATTATACAGATGGCAAGATGTTTTGGTGAAGTTTATATTGCTATGACATATTAAAGTAGTGCTCTTAGATTGGCTCAAACTACTACTATGGCCTGCTTGTGTTATGTCGTACCAAACCATCTCGGTTCTCTTGGTAGGGCTGCCTTTTCTACCACAGTCCCCAAACCTATTTAAAGGAAACATGCATGAACTGCTTGCTCTCATACTAAACTCACCTTCCTGATAGTTCCTTTTTGGTCACTGTAGATGTCCATTGTTGTAAAAATGTTGAGATATCTTCTCCAGGAATATATCGTTTTTTCTTCACTTTCTAGGTCAACATTACCCAACTTTTCTTTGAGCGACGAGGAACTTCAACCATTCTTGGTGAAGGACTGGTATCTGATTGTCACTAGCCTTCTGTATAAATGCTTCGCTCTCAATATTTTGTACTGTGTTGGTGTCGCTGCCCTCTGCGCTACTCCGGCGTTGGTCTCTTTCCATATAAATGACATGCTCTAATTATTATGAATGGTTTTTGATTTGTGGAATGTATCCCTTTCTATGTACATGACTTGATCTAATCCTGATCTATGAAACATTTTTTTTATCACTTAGCATTGCCTGCTTGATCAAAATGTTGGGACCGGCACCCTCGCGCCAAGGCGCGATCCCGATCTAGTCACTATGATGGCGAGTGTCTCAAAAGACTCAGAACGGCCTAAAAATAGGATAGGGAAAAAATATTTTCGGTCGCCGAAATTTTGGCCTAAAAACTGCCCGGGGGTCTCCAAACTCTTTTTTGAAACACGAATCGGAATTTAGATGAATCTCGAAAACAAACCTAATATGAGAAGAACTTGGATTGGTGGTGGATATATGGTGGTGGTATATGATAGCGGTGGTGGTATATGGATACAGATTGGTGGTGGTATATGGATACGGATTGGTGGTGGTATATGGATACGGATTTAGAGCGGTGGCGGATAAGCAATGGTGGTAGATGGCAAGGCGATGATGATGGTGCGGCGGCGTGACAACTTATGACCGTAACTTCGAAACTCTAAAAGACTAGACTCTAAGACCAAAGAACTTGGCACGACGATGCAAATCAAGAATTCAACAAAGCAAAAACCCTAAAAAGATTATGCAAAGGCTCGATTGGTTCGGATATGATGAACTAACCCTAATTTTTTTGTGGCTTTTTCATGGACTGTAGGTATGAAGAACAGACTCGATCTAATCTACGAAAAACTGTAAAATCTCACCGAGCAACCTGGAAATCTGGTACCACTTGATAGAGGCAAAGGTGTCCCGTCTTTCGATGAGATGGTGGTGATCGTTTAGGATGAAGTCGACTTTGACGATCCGACCATTTAACGAGCGGCGAGGACGCCGCGCTTTAGCAATCGCTAAACCAACTCCGAGAGGTTATCGACCACGCCGAGCACGATCAACTCCGACCACGAAGGTCTGCTTCCGCAGCAAACGAAGAACAAGCAAGAAACTAAGATTGCAATCTGGATATTGCGAATATAAGAGGAAAGCTTTATTGATCAAGGTGGGGTTCTGTGACGCCTTTATGCGGTCGTTGAACACAAACGGCACGCGAAGTTGCAGCTATGGCGAACTTTTAATCTAAACAAAACCCAAAGTCTAAACGACGCCCTAAGGGCTGTATATATGGAGGAAGAGGAGGAATTTCGTGGCCCTTGAGGGTGGGTCCAAACCAACCCTAACTCTTGTTTTCCCACACATACTGAACTCTAAAAATAGCCTATACTTAAGTATTTCGAAATTACATGGGCCTGCCCAATAATAAGGTGACGAAGACCTAGAATAGCCTATGGACGAATATTATGAAGTGTCATCTTGTATATTTTGTCCAAGGCTTCATGCACTCCTTATGGTGGCTTCAAAGTCCCGAAATCATCACTTGTAACTCCGTCCTTGATCCCCTTGCGCATTGCGCATGCCATCAACTCCATGCGTGTTCTTGCTCCAATGTTCATCCTTCTCCAAGCTCGGCCCTTCATTTGTAAGCAAAACAAATGTATCCAATTTAGGCAGTATCATATTCTCATGAACATTAGAATCATTACCAAGAAACGAAAATACCTGGTAATTCAATTGGCGTGAGCGAGCTCTAGTAATTGGTCCAAAGATATGTAACAAGAGGGGCCGTGGGTGTAACAATGGTATTGATGTTCTCATCGAGGGTCGTGCTGTGATGACACGGATAGGAGTGTCTTACTTGATGAAGGCAGTTAATCCGGTTTTAAGTAAACATACGGGCTTCCAAGCCATGGGTCGATACCTACCTACAAGGGTCCATTCAAACTCCTTGGTATTTGACACAAGAAGCCCCCAAGTAACGTGATGAGCTGTGCTCATTGGGTGCCTATGTTTGAGTTGTGCATAGCATCCAGACTCTCTTTGGCCCCTTGGGTGTGAAGCTCCCAAGCTTTGTGGCTTGATAGCCGGTTTAACAGGTAGTACTCCACTTTGTTAGCTGAAGCCCCCATATAACTCAAAGGATATTTGAGAAAAAATAGCAGAGGCCCCGCTTAGAGCAAGGATGCTAATTTATTTATTGATCATAATATATACATTGTCGAAATATATACAGAAGAAAAGCCTATGGCTCAAGTGTAATAAGGCCGGAGGAGAGCTATGTTCCATGGCCGCCGTGTCTCCTCCTCAGAGTTGCGTGAGTTGTCTCGAACGTCAATGAGGTAGTATGATCCACAGTGCAGATTCTTGCCGACCATAAAGGGTCCTTCCCAAGGCGGGATAACTTGTGCATGTCGGTCTCGATCTCGGATGAGCCGGAGCACCAAGTCACCTTCTTGAAAGGTTCTTGTCCTAACCCGTTGGTGTGATAACGCCAGTAGATCTTGTTGATAAACCGCCGATCGAGCCGTGAGCCATATCCCATTTTTCATCTAACAGGTCCAGTGCCTCTTGGCGAGCTTGCTCGTTGTCCGCTTCAACATAATTAGCAACCCGGCGAAGTCATGACGTATATCACTTGGGAGAACCGCCTCGCCTCAGATACCATAAAGAAAGGCGTGTAACCTGTTGATCGATTGGGGTGGTGTTGATACTCCACAACACGTAAGGTAATTCTTCCACCCAACAACCCGGCGTCCCGCAAAGGGAATCATGAGCCGGAGTTTAAGACCCTTTAAAATTTCTTGATTAGCTCGCTCACCGACCGTTGGATTGAGGGTGTGCCACAGATGCTAGGTCAAGCCGGATGTGCTCTCTCTGACAGAAATCCTCCATCTCACATTTGGAAAGGTTGGTACCATTATCCGTGATGATACTGTATGGAAAGCCAAAACGGAAGATAATATTTTTGAGAAATTGAACCGATGTAGCTGCATCACACTTGTTAACAGGCTCCGCTTCAACCCACTTGGTGAATTTATCAACTGCCACCAACAGGTGGGTCTTCTTGTCCTGAGAACGTTTAAAGGGTCCCACCATATCAAGCCCCCAAGTAGCAAAAGGCCAAGTAATAGGAATCATCTGTAGTTCCTGAGCCGGAATATGAGCTCTGCATGAAATTTTTGGCAAGCATCACATCGCTTTACGGATCCTCCGTGACGCGATGAGTCACAACCAAGAAACCCATGACGAAAAGCTTTTGCAACTGGGGACTTTGAACCGCATGATGACCACAATCCCTTCATGAATTTCCCGTAGGATCTCTTGGCCTTCTTCCGGAGAAACACAACGCTGAAATACGCCCGAAACGCTACATCGGTGTAACTTGCCATTGTGAATAACCATTGACTTGGACCGCTGGACTATCTGTCGAGCCAGGACTTTATCATTTGGTAGCTCGCCCCCGCTCATATACGCCAGATATGGAACCGTCCAATCTGGTATAACGTGTAAAGCGGCCACCAACTGAGCCTCCGGTCCGGACAACCAAATCTTCTTCAGAGGCACCTTAATGACGGGTTATGCAAGATATCTAAAAGGTGTTAGGAGGTACCGTTACGCCGAGATCCAAGCCGGCTCAAAGCGTCACGCTTCGCTTTTATGCCGATCGATATGCTCAACCTGATACCCTTTGAAATGTCCCGCCACAATATCCACCTCACGCCTGTAAGCCACCATGAGTGGATCCTTAGAATCCCAAGTACCAGAAACTTGCTGAGCCACCAGATCAGAATCTCCGAAACAACGAACTCGACTTAAGTTCATCTCTTTGGCCACACGGAGACCATGGAGTAAAGCTTCATACTCAAATGCATTATTAGTACAAGGAAACATCAAGCGGAGGACATAGCAAACTTTATCCCTCGAGGGGAAGTAAGGACAACTCCACCCCGAGCCTTCCAATTGCTGGATCCATCAAAATGAATGGTCCAAGACGTATTATCCGGTTTATCTTCCTGCTTGCCGCTCGTTCCAGTCATTGATAAAATACACAAGAGCCTGAGACTTGATGGTTGTTCGAGGTACATACTATAAACCGTATGGCCCAAGCACGATAGCCCACTTTGCAACCCGGCCAGTGGCTTCCCTATTTTGAATTATATCGCCCAAAGGAGCGTAACTAACCAATCGTGGATGGATGGCCTTGAAAATATTGCTTGAGTTTTCGGTGGCCATAAAAACCTCAGACACCAACTTACGCCAATGCGGATAGCGTTGTTTTGACTCGATCAGGACTTCGCCGATGTAGTATCTGTGTCGTTGAACCAGATATTCCTTCCCCGCTTCTTTACGCCAACCACAATAGCCACATCGACCGCTCGGGCATTAGCAGCCACGATAACAAAGAAAGGCTCATGATCAAAATTTGGGCCGTAAGAACCGACGTTCAACCAATCGCCACTTTAGCTCCTCAAAGGTCAGATACGCATCACCTGCATTTAAATCATCCGTCTTTTTCAACATCTCGATACAAAGGAATTGCCTTCTCTCCCAAACGGGCCGATAAACCGGCTAAGGGCTGCAATCCGACCTGCGAGACGTCAACATCATTGATACACTTCGGTTTAGCCAGGATGTGATTGCCTTAATTTTTTCCGGGTTGGCCTCAATGCACTGTTGGATACCAAAAATCCGAGAAGCTTGCTCACGGAACACCAAAACACATTTATCCGGATTAAGCATCATCTTGTAAATCCAAGATTGTCAAACGCCTCCTTGAGGTCATCGATCGGTGTTTTCTTCTTCCCGGATTTTACCACAATGTCATCCACATAAGTATGAACATTACGCCTAATCTGCGTGTGAAGACAATTTTGCACACAACGCCGATAAGTTGTTCGAGCACTCTTGAGCCCAAAGGGCATAGAAACATAGCGAAGGCTCCAAAAGGAGTGATGAAGGCTGTCTTCTCCTGGTCCTTAATCGCCATCTTGATCCGATGATATCACCGAATAAGCATCCAAAAACTCAGCGCCACAACCCGCCGTCGCATCAATAACTGATCAATACGTGGGAGAGCAAAGGGATCACCGGGCAAGCCTTATTCAAGTCCGTAATCCACACACATACGCCAAGTGCCGCTTTTTCTTAAGAACCAAAGACCGAATTAGCCAACCATTCAGATGAAATACTTGACGATAAAACCAAAGCCCAACAAATGGCTACCTCTTCTCCAATTGCCTTGCGTCTTTCTTCATTAAAGCGACGAAGAAATTGCTTGACTGGTTTAAACTTCGGATCAATATTAAGAGTGTGCTCAGCGATTTCCCTCGGTACACCTAGCATATCAGAAGGCTTCCATGCAAAAATGTCCCGGTTCTCACGGATGAACTCGATGAGCGCGCTTTCCTATTTTGGATCCAAATTGGTGCCGATGTCGAATCGCTTGGACGAATCGCCAGTCTGAAGTCAACAAGCTTAGTCTCACACCGGTTTGAAGTGCAGGGTTGGGTCATGCTCAGTGGTGGGCTTCTTCAGAGGGGTCATATCTGCCGGATCAACATTCTCCTTATAAAACTTTAGCTTTTCTATAGCACAAACCGCCTCAGCATAAGCCACATCACCCTCCTCACAATCCAATGCGATTTTTTGACTTCCATGAACCGTGATAGTCCCTTTATGACCCGGCATCTTGAGCTGCAAATAAATATAACAAGGCCTTGCCATGAATTTTGCATAAGCCGGCCGCCCAAACAACAAGATGATACGGGCTCGATTCTTACTACCTCAAAGGTCAATGTCTCTGCACTCTAGAGTCATGCTCATCACCAAACACAACTTCCAAAGCGATCTTACCTACGGGATATGCCGATTTACAGTACCACACCATGAAAACAAAGTGTTGGACGGTTTAAGATTCTTATCTGTCAACCCCATGCGACGGAATGTCTCATAATACGTAATATTGATATCGCTTCCTCCATCCATGAGTACTTTGGTGAACTTAAAACCTCCCACCGAGGCGCCACCACCAGAGCTAGTCAACGGATTGTCAACCCGGGCGGATGATCCTCCCTACTCCACACAATAGGTCGTTCCGACCACCGCAGATAACGTGGAACCGCCGTTCAACAAAGATTGATCGCCCTCTTGTGAAGCTTTTGATCACGCTTACGTACTAGTGGTGAACACATGATATCGCCCACCATTCAACTGCTTTGGGTGACTCGTAACCCGATCCGCCGATTCCTTTGATTATTCTGGTTATTACCACCTTGTTTGTTACGGTTGCCATAATTACTCAAACCCGTAGTTTGAACCGCCGCCACCATGGAAACTCGGACTGAACCGCCTGACGGACCTCGATCATACCGGAAATGATCGTAGTTCTTGAACTCCTTCATAATATGACAATCTTTCCAGAGATGCGTTGCGGTGAGCCTCCTTAGTCCCATGCTTGGATTGTGATTCAACAAACGCCCAGATTCATCGCCCACCGCTACTGGGCCGGTTTACCTTTTCGTGGTGCACATTAGCGTTAGCCACAAAATCTGAATCCGCTTTTACGCTACCATTATTCCCATGGCCTCCTTGGTTGTCTTTGTTGCCCTTCAAGACCGCCATTCTTCTTTCCCTTCTCCGGTTTCTCATCATCAAAATCGGGATCCTTGGTATTATCGTAATCAAGATACTTTACCAAGGCTGTCATGAGGGTTCCCATGTCGCCGCAGTGGCGCTTGAGCCGTCCCCAACTTCATCTTCAAAGGACTTAAACCGCAATTGCGCCCAGCAGTGATAATCGCCGACCGGCGTTAATCCCATTTGACGAGTGTAAAACTTCAAACCCGGCGCACTCCAATGAGTTGTGGACTCGTTTTCCTTGAACACAAGCATCCAGATCCACAATGGACATGGGCTGCTTGCACGTGTCTTTGAAATTGGCTATAAACCGGCTTTCACCGATCCCATGACTCGATGGAATTAGTGGCAGATTTTTCAACCAAGTACGGGTTGTTCCTCCAACATCATTGTGAAGTACTTTGCACAAGTCGCTTCATCTACATCTAGCATCTCCATTGCCATCTCATAACTCTCGACCCACGCCTGTGTGGTCGATCCACCGTGTAGTTAGGCACTTTGCGTGGACCCTTGAAATCTTTGGGCAAACGCACATTACGGAGAGCCGGAATAAGGCATGGCACTCCCAGAGGCGAAGGCAAGCCCGGTGCCTCGCTCAATCGACGGCTGGCTGAACTCGGGCGGGTTGATAACGACCCAAAGCGGCATCCTTCGCCCTCGCCATGATCCACCACATCTTGAGCATTGCGATGTCAGCGGCTACCGCTAGACACCTCCGGTTCATCCATACGCTGCTATAACTTGGGCTCGGACGAGGGGTTGAATGAATTCTATCCCGACTATATGAATAAGCTCGTCATTGCATTCACGGCGGTTTGGAGAAGATCTCTCGCCGCCGCCTCAATCGGCCGCTATTGAATCACCTTCCATCGGAATGGCCGCCAGCGTGAAGCTGCGCCAATCATGATATCAAGAGGGCACCAGAAGTGACCCGGTGGTGAAGACACGTCTTGCGGCGGGTTATCTGCTCGTCGGGTGGCTCCATTATCCGCAGATTGATCTCGAATCGCCCTAGGCGCCCGTCCGATTTGACGACCGGATTGTTCGCCCAAATACCGGCGCTCGAAAGAGATTTAACCTTCAGAACCGGCGGCAGACGTGACCGTACTTCCTTCGCATTACATCCTTTGATGCGGTCCGATCCAAAGATGAGCCGGCAATTACGGCTCAG
This sequence comes from Aegilops bicornis, assembly GCA_021605145.1. Taxonomy (NCBI): domain Eukaryota; kingdom Viridiplantae; phylum Streptophyta; class Magnoliopsida; order Poales; family Poaceae; genus Aegilops; species Aegilops bicornis. The sequence goes on along the minus strand of CM038674.1, from coordinate 260,192,473 downwards.
ATCCGCTGTGGATTGAGCATCCAAAGCGGCCCATTCTCACCCATCCTAGCATCCTCACCGCCAGTGTCCTCCTTAGCTGTGCTATTTGGTCCTTCGGGCCAGAACGTCCGCATTGTGCCGATCCCGCGTCTCGGGTGATTGCGGTCAACAAGGTCGCCAGCGCCCATCAAACCGGAGAGGACTTATACGGACGGCGGCCGGGACTCGCCATGCCGCCGATCCGGTATTCGCCGCGGTGGATGAAGATCGCAACGTGGGTTGTGTTCCGCCATGTAAACAAAGAACCCGACTTGGCGGTTCAAGGTGGTCCGAATCATTGCCATCGGAATATCCTTCAACACACCGCTATGACCGGTACAAGGACTCGGTTTCGCCAAAGGATGACTTCGCCGTCGAGTATACGGCCGTCTCACCTTCGGACACCGGTTCAGATCCGATCCCATGGACACATCCCATTTAACGCGACGCTTCACAGCCGGGCTTGACCCGGCCGACTTCGACGCCGAGTCGTCTCGACGAGGTCGGTGCGGATGTCCGGCCAGGTCGATTCACCGATCTTGCCGATGAAGACATGAATTCCGGCCAAGGACCCGATACCAGATTCGATCGAGCCGCCTCGGGCCCCATCCTTCGTCGTCGATGTAGAGCTTGCCGCGACGAATTTTGGTCATCCGGCCGATCACGCACTTTAAGTCCTTCAGAGCAGCCCTTCAAGAACTTCGACACCATCGCAAGCGATAGCCCCACGGTGGGCGCTTAACCGTCGTGGAATTAACACGCCGGATGTCCTCATGAAAGGACTTAGTCGTGGAGCCATCGCAACGGGTTAGCTTGAAGGGGTTAAACCGGACAAGGGACACGGGAGTTTATACTAGTTCGGCCCTTCGATGAAGGTAAAAGCCTACGTCTAGTTGTGATGGGATTGATTGGGTTTCGATGACCAGGGAGCGAAATACGCTTGCCTGAGTCTCGAGTTGTTGTTTTTTGTCCCTGAACCGTCGCCGGGTCGTTCCTTTATATACACAGGTTGACGCCCGACCGGTCTACAGAGCCCCGAGGCCGACTCATACAAAGTGTCCGGCTCGGTCTCTCCTTTCCTAACTTATATTACAAGTTACATAGTCATGGCGGTTTACCACTATGGGCCCTAATCGGCCTTTGGGCTGTGGGCTTCTAAGCTTCGTTAGTAAAACGCCATCTTCTGAGTCTTGTGGGCTTCAATATAGTTGAGGGTGAACCGGCCCCTCTTGGGCGGTTTACACTCAGTAGTTATATCCCCAACAAATGTGTTGGCTCATAGTAGGGCCCTACGGATGCGATGGCTCTGGCAGTCCTGGACCGACGGCAACAAGGCTTGGGCTGGACTTGAACTCCCAGTTGACCGTACTGTCATAGCCCTCTTCAATGCCTCGGTCGATTTCCAGCTCGGCAACGGTGAGCGCATTCTCTTCTGGAAGGAGCCATGGTTCAAAGGTGTCTGTCTTCAGCATGCCTTCCTGGCGCTGTTCGAGCATTGCACGAGGAAGAACCTAACGGTTGCCCAAGCGCTTGGGGATGGCAGGTGGGTGAGACATCTCAAGCAACACTTACCTCTACAGGCCACCAAGGAATTCTTGGCCCTTTGGGAAGGGATCAGCAACACTACACTTTCGATGGTGCAAGACCAGGTGCGGTGGAGATGGACTGCCGACGGGATTTACACGGCCAGATCGGCTTACCTCATCCAGTTCAAGGGATGCACCAGGAGTGGTTTCGCTGACTTCGTCTGGAATACCGACGCGCCTGGCAAGTGCAAGCTGTTCGCATGGCTAGCAATGTTTGGGCGATGCAATACTGCCGATGTACTAGCTAAGAAGGGATGGCCCCATGATACAGCTTGCTCTTTCTGTTCCGGACCAATGGAAGATGCCATCCACCTGCTGGCTATCTGCCCTTTCACGCTGCAAATTTGGCAAGCCGTCCTTCGCCATTGCAGTCTACCACAGGAACTCGCCCCTGCCCTGCCACGGAATCGCTATCACAATGGACCGAATGCACCGCTTCTGTGCGTCCGGCGGTGCATAAGAAAAAGTGGAGTGCCTTGGTACAATTAGTCTGGTGGTCAACTTGGAATGAGCGTAACGCTCGAATCTTCCGGAATCAACAATCACCGGTCCGGACAGTGGTGGAGAAACTGATTGAGGAGGCAAACGTATGGCGAACTGCAGGACGAGGCAACGCTAGCTCCTTGCTGAATAGACCCAGAGGACCTGACTAAGGGCCTGCACTAGATCATGTACTCGTACTGGTGTAGGAATTGTCCAATGCTGCATGTTGGACCTGTATATCCTTTGTAACAAATTTCCCTAAACCCCCCAAATATCAATGAAAAGCTGCTCTCAGCATTTTCGTCAAAAAATAAATATAAAAATTGGCTTTCAGCTAATGTTGTATCCATATTGTTTTAGTAGCATAGGCAAGAGCAATGCTTTTGCTATTTGGTCCATATCATCCCATATAGCACATCTTAACACTATCTACTGCAAGATTACTTCAAACAATGTGTCCATCTGTTTATAATATAAAAATCTGGGTATGTCCTATAAAAATATGCCGAGGGGTGTTTGCCTCTTTGGTCTCGTTTTTTAGATTGGATCGACCAAATTGCGGCAAAGAAACAGTATTCATACAGAGTTGAACCCAAAATCCTTGAAACTTGATACCGTCACTACAGAGTTATAGCAAGGAATTAATCAAAGGGGCTCACAACCTGAATTAGAGGGGGAATCAGTCAAACTTGCAATTTGAACAAACTGAGAAGGCCATGCAATTGACGCCCTCATCTTTAGCGTGGATGAGGCTCACCAGCCACTTGGCAGTGAGGTGCAGATGTTGTTATAGATGAAGCAGGGATACTACCACAATGCACAACTTGAGAACTTCACCAAAAATATCACAACTTTTCTAGATAGTGCTACCAATTTTGACTATGCTATAGTAGGCCTATTTGTCTTGCGAATATATGTAGAGAAGACCCGAAAAATCATGTACGGCATCAGGAAAAACATCAAGACGGACGCTAGCCGAGCTAACCTATGTGAAACGGAGAGATCGGGGTAAGCGATTAATGGCCAAATCAACCAGTTACCGATCAACTCCAGCTAGCAGTGTCTCGTAGGAAGATGGCAGCATCATGGTGCAGGCGCCTGGCCTGAGCGGCGCCCCCAGATCCGGGCGGTCGACAATCAGCCTCGGCACCGACGGCGACGCTATCCACAGTGGCGTGATGATCACCCTCTGCAAACAACAATCATTTATATACAGTGAAGTCTGATCTTATGCCATCTTGGACGTATAGATTTCATCAGTTAGCATTCATGATAATCCTTACTTAAACAATGTATCAAAATATTAACATCGTTCATCTAAACTAAACTATACGTAGGGTTCAATATCTCGCCTGTGATGCAAATGTAAGGCTCAATATATCACTAAATGAAAGAAAATATTGCAAACTGAACTTGACTCTTCATCGAGGATCCGGTGTTTCTAGAACTCTGCCCTTCTAAAGGAACACCTTCAAGGATGGAATACCAACTGTTGATAGAGGAGGTGGAATAACTTGACTATCATTACTACACAAACCTGAACTCCGCCCTTCTAAATTCAGAGAAGATAACTGTTAATTTTACACCAATTTCATTAATACACAAACCTGGAATTTGGTACAAAGCTTTAGAACCTCATCATGCCCGTTACAACAAATACCTCACAATTCACGTGCATCAGAGGTCAAGCCAAATTAAAACAAGGAAGGAACTAATTGACGACTAATCTGCTCACCCTCCTACAAGAAGTCAAAAAGCAAGTAGTTAAAACTTATTGTTTCTTCTGCAATCGAATTTATATGGAGTACTCTTCACTCTGAAAAAAAACTTTAGATCTTCAACATTGGCCATTCTGGTTGTATTGCACTCCTTTCTTTCTTTGAAATACATTAATCAATTATTATTCGCTTCGAAGATAGCTAAAGGCCCATGCATCGCTACACAGAAAAAAAAACATACTACCTCATATTCTTAGAGTGTCAGGCTGCAGGCAACTGCTTGGTGCTTGGCCTGACACCCAACTAAGCTTAGCCCAGAGAACACAAAGTGCTACCTCTACAATTGACCTATACGCTAGCAACTAAGGACTATAAAAAAGGAAGTGATGAGATATTACATCGAGAAATATACAACGCACACCAAACTTATCCCCCTTGTCCATGTGAACAAGAAAACTGTGATGAGATATTACATCGAGAAATATACAACGCACACCAAACTTATCCCCCTTGTCCATGTCAAGAAGAAAACTAACATATGAAACAACAAAAGAATCTGAAGCCATGTTAGACTATCTAGTATTACTCGGAATTTATAGTGAAAATAGTTGTCTATATTTTTATCACCGCATGTTTTGCCTACAAGGCTACGATGAATCAGACTATATATGCACTTTGTTAAAACCAAGGTAATTGCTATTAACGTGGCCAAAACAAGATATAGCAACCAGCATATGTTCTTACCATCACCAAATAAAGGAAAATGAATGCAACCTTTCATTAGTACACATAAAATTATTAAAATGTCAACTAAGGAAAAAAAGTAAAACTAATTAATCTTTCCTTTGAGGAAAGGCAGTCAGAAGAAGAATCCATGAAGACATTTTTTTATTTGTACTACTTTCTGAGTGAGTTCATAACAGAACGCGGTAAAACAAAAAAGTAATGCCAGATCTCAGTGGCATAAAAATCTTGGACGAAGCTACTTTCCTCTCCCTTTTGAATGGCACACAACCCTGATAAGACTATCCATCACCCAGGTTTCCACATAGAAAACTACAAATTACCACCGATGGTTCTTTTTTAGGGACCATAACACTGGTTAACATTAAAAACACATGAACAAATAAAGCAATTCTTATTCAAGCAACACAGACAATAAGTTATGAGGATATGCACATATCCATTCAAGATGAAAGAAATCAAAGAGAGGCAATACCCACACTTTGTTAGATGTATCAGATGGAGTGAAGCATGTGAATGCCATGATATCATACACTTAGGCATATATCTACACTTTCAGATTTTGGCGAAGAAGTTTTTTAACCTCATTGGTAGTCAAGAGGACCAGATAACCTCCTTATCAACATCTTGTTGCACCGTCAGAATTTCTTGTTTTACCAAGCCTGAAAATCACACCAAGCACCAAACCAATCTGTCAGTGGCACAAGAGACATCCATAATACATCCGACCACAAGAGAGCAACAACTACTGACCAGAATACTTGTCATAGTGGTCATTGTGAAAAGTTGTTGGGCTTCCTTGCCTAACTGGACCTTGGCATTGTCGTTGCCAAACAGCTTGATTAAGGAAGCATTTGGTCTTGAAAAGCTCCCTGGACAGATTATGCAAAATCACCGCAATTTATCCTGACCTAAAAATCATATCAACCAATGAATATATGAAGCCCAACAAAAGGGGACAGGATATAGCTACAAGTGTAATGATTCTGAAGTTTCAAACTCACTACAGCAGGGAGCTTCTGCACAGTGGCGGTGGCTCGGATTCTTGCTGGTGATGGACTAATGCGCGTTAGAAGACGACGGGCGTGTAGATGCAGCGGAGGTACTGAATCTTATACAGATTGGAGAGAAAAGAGAGAACAAGGTGGCTCACCGGAAAAGATTCAGATGGCGTCAGAAGCTGCCAGCAACAGCACGGCGTAAGGCGTCGGCAGCAGCCAGTAACCCCAGGGCGTAAGGCGTCAGCGACGGCAGTCCCAGGCCGGGGCGTGTGGGGCCCCTGGCGAGCGGAAAATCGGCGGGGGCGGTCGGCGCAACCCCTGGTCGGCAGGCCTCAGGGGCGGCGGCTCCTCTAGCGGCTACGGCCGTCTCAACCCGAGGCCAGCAGGTGCGGGGGCGTGCGGCTTCCACTGGCTTCGGCGGCCATCAGAGGCGGGGCGAGCGGCGAGGCGTGAAGGGGCGGCGGCGGAGCGAGCGGTTGGCCAGAAGGGTCGTGCGGGCGTGCGAGAGAGGGGCGTGCGGGCGCGCGGGAGAGTGGCGTGCGAGAGAGGTGCGAGCGGTAGCGGGGGTACGGGTTTGATTAGCGAGGGGAAGATTTCGTTAACCATTGTTACGTTGAGTTAGATCTGCCCTCTCTTGCTTGTATAGTGGGAGTAGATAGATAGTACTCCCTTCGTTCCCAAATAATTGTTTTTCTAGCTATCTTAAATGGACTACAACATACGGATGTATGTACACATGTTTTAAAGTGTAGATTCATTTATTTTGTTCTGTATGTAGTCACTTGTTGAAATATTTAGAAAGACAATTATTTAGGAACGGAGAGTAGTAAAAGCTAGCGAACCTAATACTAATCAAAACACTTCCCGTAGACCACATTGGCTAGGTACGCGAGTGTTCTTTTTTTCTTAGGTACATGGAATTTTTAAAAGAATTTAATATGGCAGTTTTTATAATTTTTTGAAACTACTCCCTCCGTCCAATAATACGGGAGCGTTTCAAAAACGCTCTTATATTATGGGACGGAGGGAGCATGTCATGTGGAAAATTTAAACTTTTTTGTCTAATGTTCATAAGTCAACTTTGTTTTTGTACATGGCAGTTTTATTATTAAAAATATGCCATTTTTATTAATAATATGGATGTCAATTTATTATTGAGAGGATGACATTTTTTATTTCAATGGCATCACAGTTCTATAACTAAGCGCATGTCATTTTTATTAATAATAGGATGAAATTTTTTGTTATTGAGATGATGGCATTTTGTTTTTAATGGCATGCAATTTTTAGTGGGACTTATGGAGATAAAACCCTTTTAACTAAAGGACAGTTTTATAAAGTAGCATGGCAATTTGCACTTTTTCAGAGCATGGCACTATAAATTTGTAAATTTATGTATTTTTTATGGCATTTTCTATCTAGAGAGGTGGCAGGTTTAATTATGACCTTTTAGTTTGAGCACAGCAATTTGTCATGTAGAAACATCCAAATGACTCAGGATGAAGTTTGTTTTTTCTGCGGCCCGTTAAGACGTTTTTGGGCCAGATAAGGTCCCGCTGGGAACCGCTACAACGAATGTACGAGGGGAGGATCTTTTGTTTGCTTGTTTCACCTGTCCATAGCGAACACAATGTTTGCGTGAGGTTGGCTGCAAGCTGATGGCAGCCAAATAGTATGGTCCATAACCTTGAACTTATAGGTCGATGGGGCCATGCAGTTCGGGTTAGGGACCTCGTCAACGTCACTATGGGTTGTTCCGTCAACGCCACATGCCCCTCCTGCAGCATCGACTTCGTCGTCTATGACTGTTGTACTTGCCAATCCATCATCGCTGAGGTATTCTCTGGCCGATGAGCATGCTATGCACAAGGAGATGTGTCGCGAGGCTCCGCGTAATTTGAACTTCACGCCAGGTATCTGCGGAATCCTTTCTTGCTTGCTCAAATACTCATATTTCTTCTAGCTTAACGAGGTGAGTATATCGGTTCTGGTGCTCAAACACATGGAGATCGACCGCTTAAAAGGTTTCTCCAAAATATCTGAGTACCTCTCCTAACCTTTCAATTGAGGAGAAAAATGATGGTGCAATGATGGCCTGCTTCCTCCCCACTTGGTTGGAGCAGTTGCCAAGATTGGATTGGATGATGCCATACCTTAGTTCATGTTTTGTGACTTCGCATCGTCTTTATGAAATTCTAAATCACATTCCTTAGAAAACAGAAAATCGCCCAAGAAGGAGAAGGTAGCCACCGGACCCGAATTTCTACATGAATGGCGTGTTCTGAAATAGCAAAGGTCTTTCAGACTTGACGACATAAACGCGTCAGTGATTGTGTGCGACAACATGGATTGAATTTCATGGCGATTCTCGAGGCCAGTAAATGTGACTTCCTTGCGAATGTCTTAGATCACTTAACATGTGATTTTGACTACACGTGACATAGTTTAGCAGCACATTGAATGTCTAGAGGAATCTTACTTGGGATTCAAATCACAACCATGGACTTGTTAGCTTTTTCAATCAAGAATTTTATATTTCATCTCTGAAATAGAGACGATAATTTTACATGGAGTCTGATGGCATTCTATGGGGCCGCCCATGATGAGCGTAAATATGCTTTTCTTTGGGAATTAGTGAACTTGGCTAAGGATAACCCACATCTAATGCTTATTAGAAGGAATTTAAGAGCATCTACAACCAGAGCCCCATACCTGCCCGAAACGCCCGGGCGGGTAGCTCGGTTAGTGTCGAAACGGAAAACACCACCCAACCAATCTTCCCATAGCCGGCCCACACCCGGACTGGCCGACACTCCCCATATCCGGCCCATATTTGGGGCAGATATGAGGACGCCCGGATGCGCCCGCCACGACGGACTGACCGATATGGTCCATGGGGGGACACAGATAGACCACTAGTCCGACGGGTGCCTCCTCCGCTCCGCGTTGCATGGCACTGCTCTGGCGTGCCGCCCGAGGGAGGAAGAATGGGTATTTAAGCCAGACGGCGGCAACCGAACCCTAGCACGCCCCATTTCTTCCCCTTTCTCCTCTCCGCCTCTGTCACCGCGACTTCCAATCCATCTGCCGCTTACCATGTCGAGGTGCCTGATCACCACCTACGACATGCTCACTTCGGCGGAGAAGCCCCAACCCATGGGGGAGGAGGCAGTCGAGCTAGAGGAGGAAATAGAGCTGGGTGCGGGCTTCACTATGGAGGACATCATGGCAAAGTACGAGGTCACGCAAGCGGAGGAGATGGCGGAGCAGTCCGCCATCCTCCAATCCATCCAGGATGAGGCCTATGTGGAGGCCAACCGGCGCTTCATCCGACCGCAAAGGATGAAGATTGATGAGATCTTCGCCTCTAGTTCGGATGACAAAGCGCCGGGGCCTTCGTACATGATGGAGCTGTCACACATGTTCGTCTTCCCGACGCCCGGCACGGAGATCATTGACATATCCGACGACCAGTATGTAGTTTAGATATGTACATAATATGTAGGTTTTTAGTCTGCGTGGCTGGTATGCATTTGAGGTATGAAGTTTGATGTCCATGGTTGCAGCGGACAATTATTCTGTGCTACCCGTTCAGTGCCCACGGACGCGCCCGGGCGCATCCGCGGGAGTTTGGGGACCGGATTTTGGTACTTATAGTTAGAGATGCTTAGGTATGAGGAAAACAAAAATAATAATTGCTCTAACACTCACTGGCCTTTCATATTCAATGTTCTCATTGACAATTTGAATATTTGAGAAGACGGTATGCGGGGCGGCAATTCACTTGTGTGAATAACTGAGAAGCTCATATAGTGTTCATGGACAATGAATGGGAGCTAAAATTTACTTCGGTAACCATGCGGGCAGGGCATATCGAGGCACTATGGGATCATGCGTCCATCATTCTTAATTCTAACTCTATGAGTCCATCTTCTCGCTGTTCTTTCATGTTTGAATTGAGATGGTTGTACTGGAAGACTTTGCAGACACGATCAAGAATGTATGGGTGAGGTCTGTCGTGAACACTGTCACGTTGGATCTGACAAGCAAATCTTGGTGCATGTATGGTTGACACATCAGCATCACGCTATGGTTCGTTGCTGATGGAAACCGAGCAAACGCATCATCATCTTGCTCTCTTCCCCCACGTGACATGTTGTCCCCATTTCCTCTCTACCTGCTCACCCAAATACCTCCCCTCAGATCTGATGTTGCAAAGTTCACCTCCTCCGCGAGGTCGGCTCTCTGACGCTGCCATCTCCATCTTCATCGCAAGTGTTGGAAATATGCCCTAGAGGCAATAATAAATTAGTTATTATTATATTTCCTTGTTCATGATAATCGTTTATTATCCATGCTATAATTGTATTGATAGGAAACTCAGATACATGTGTGGGTACATAGACAAAACCATGTCCCTAGTAAGCCTCTAGTTGACTAGCTCGTTGATCAATAGATGGTTACAGTTTCCCGACCATGGACATTGGATGTCGTTGATAACGGGATCACATCATTAGCAGAATGATGTGATGGACAAGACCCAATCCTAAGCCTAGCACAAAGATCGTAGTTCGTATGCTAAAGCTTTTCTAATGTCAAGTATCTTTTCCTTAGACCATGAGATTGTGCAACTCCCGGATACCGTAGGAATGCTTTGGGTGTACCAAACGTCACAACGTAATCGGGTGGCTATAAAGGTGCACTACGGTATCTCCGAAAGTGTGCATTGGGTTGTACGAATCGAGATCGGATTTGTCACTCCGTGTAAACGGAGAGGTATCTCTGGGCCCACTCAGTAGGTCATCATCATAATGTGCACAATGTGACCAAGGGGTTGATCACGGGATGATGTGTTACGGAACGAGTAAAGAGACTTGCCGGTAACGAGATTGAACAAGGTATCGGGATACCGACGATCGAATCTCGGGCAAGTACAATACCGCTAGACAAAGGGAATTGTATACGGGATCGATTGAGTCCTTGACATCATGGTTCATCCGATGAGATCATCGTGGAACATGTGGGAGCCAACATGGGTATCTAGATCCCGCTGTTGGTTATTGACCGGAGAACGTCTCGGTCATATCTGCATGGTTCCCGAACCCGTAGGGTCTACACACTTAAGGTTCGATGACACTAGGGTTATAAAGAAAGTTTGTACGTGGTTACCGAATGTTGTTCGAGTCCGGATGAGATCCCGGACGTCACGAGGAGTTCTGGAATGGTCCGGAGGTAAAGATTTATATATGGGAAGTCTGTTTTGGTCACCGGAAAAGTTTTGGGTTTTTTCAGACGCACGGGACCACCGGGAGGGTCCCGGGGTCCACCAAGTGGGGCCACCAACCCGGAGGGCTCGTGGGCCAAGTGTGGAGGGGACCAGCCCGGTGGGCTGGTGCGCCCCCCACAAGGGGCCCAAGGCGCAGGAAGAGTGGGAGGGCAAACCCTAGGCAGATGGGCCCTAAGGCCCACCCCAGCGCCTCCCTCTCTCCCCTCTGGCCGCCACCCATATGGCATCCGGGACTGCCGCCACCCTTGGGAGGGAACCCTAGAGGCGCAGCCCCTCCCTTCCCTATAAATACATGAGGTGCAGGGGTTGCCCAACACACGAGAACCTCTCCCTCTTGGCGCAGCCCTACCTCTCTTACTCCTCCTCTCCATGGTGCTTGGCGAAGCCTCTTTGGACTACCACGCTCCACCATCATATATCACCACGCCGTTGTGCTGCTGCTGGATGGAGTCTTCCTCAACCTCTCCCTCTCTCCTTGTTGGATCAAGGCATGGGAGACGTCACCGGGTTGTACGTGTGTTGAACGCGGAGGTGCCGTCCGTTCGGCACTAGGATCTCCGGTGATTTGGATCACGCCGAGTACGACTCCTTCAACCCCGTTCTCTTGAACGCTTCCGCTTAGCGATCTACAAGGGTATGTAGATGCACTCTCCTTCCTCTCGTTGCTGGTTTCTCCTTAGATAGATCTTGGTGACACGTAGGAAAATTTTGAATTTACCACGTTCCCCTACAGTGGCATCATGAGCTAGGTCTATTGCATAGATTCTTTGCACGAGTAGAACACAAAGTAGTTATGGGCGTTGATTTTGTTCAATATGCTTACCGTTACTAGTCCAATCTTGTTTCGACGGTATTGTGGGATGAAGCTGCCCGGACCGACCTTACACGTACTCTTACGTGAGACAGGTTCCACCGACTGACATGCACTTGGTGCATAAGGTGGCTAGCGGGTGCCGCCTCTCCCACTTTAGTCGGAACGGATTCGATGAAAAGGGTCCTTATGAAGGGTAAATAGCAATTGGCATATCACGTTGTGGTTTTGCGTAGGTAAGAAACGTTCTTGCTAGAAACCCATAGCAACCATCGTAAAACATGCAAACAACAATTAGAGGACGTCTAACTTGTTTTTGCAGGGTATGCTATGTGATGTGATATGGCCAAGAAGAATGTGATGAATATATGTGATGTATGAGATTGATCATGTTCTTGTAATAGGAATCACGACTTGCATGTCGATGAGTATGACAACCGGCAGGAGCCATAGGAGTTGTCTTTATTTATTGTATGACCTGCGTGTCATTGAACAACGCCATGTAATTACTTTACTTTATTGCTAACCGGTAGCCATAGTAGTAGAAGTAATAAGTTGGCGAGACAACTTCATGGAGACACGATGATGGAGATCATGATGATGGAGATCATGGTGTCATGCCGGTGACGATGATGATCATGGAACCCCGAAGATGGAGATCAAAAGGAGCAAAATGATATTGGCCATATCATGTCACTATTTGATTGCATGTGATGTTTATCATGTTTATGCATCTTATTTGCTTAGAACGACGGTAGTAAATAAGATGATCCCTCATTAAAATTTCAAGAAAGTGTTCCCCTAGCGTGCACCGCTGCGTAAAGTTCGTCGCTTCAAGCACCACGTGATGATCGGGTGTGATAGATTCTTACGTTCACATACAACGGGTGTAAGCCAGATTTACACACGCCAAACACTTAGGTTGACTTGACGAGCCTAGCATGTATGCACATGGCCTCGGAACACAAGATACCGAAAGTTCGAGCATGAGTCGTATGGTAGATACGATCAACATGAAGATGTTCACCGATGATGACTAGTCCGTCTCACGTGATGATCGGACACGGCCTAGTTGACTCGGATCATGTAATCACTTAGATGACTAGAGGGATGTCTATCTGAGTGGGAGTTCATAAGATGAACTTAATTATCCTGAACATAGTCAAAAGATCTTTGTAAATTATGCCGTAAGCTCGTGCTTTAGTTCCACTGTTTAGATATGTTCCTAGAGAAAATATAGTTGAAAGTTGATAGTAGCAATTATGCGGACAGTAGAAGGCTTATGTCCTTAATGCACCGCCGGTATCTTGAACCTCGAGCGCCGTCCGTGGATGTTGCGAACATCTGACATACACGTCTTGATAACTACGTGATAGTTCAGTTAAACGGTTTAGAGTTGAGGCACCAAAGACGATTTCAAAACGTCACAAAACATATGAGATGTTTCGAGGGCTGAAATTGGGATTTCAAGCTCGTGCCCACGTCAGGAGGTATAAGACCTCCGACGATTTTCTTAACCTGCAAACTAAGGGAGAAAAGCTCAATCGTTGAGCTTGTGCTCGATTGTCCGAGTGCAACAATCACTTGAATCGAGTGGGAGTTGATCTTCACGATGAGATAGTGATGTTTCTCCAAAGTCATTGCCACCAAGCTTCTAGAAGCTTCGTGATGAACTATAACATATCGAGGATAGATATGATGATCCTTGAGCTATTCGCAATGTTCGACACATGAATGTAGAAATCAAGAAGGAGCATCAATTGTTGATGGTTAGTGAAACCACTAGTTTCAAGAAGGGCAAGGGCAAGAAGGGGTACTTCATGAAACGGCAAATCACCGTCTGCTCTAGTGAAGAAACCCAAGGTTGAACCCAAACCCGAGACTAAGTGCTTACGTAATAAGGGGAACAACCAATCGGAGCAGAATTACCCTAGATACTTGGTAGATGAGAAGGTCGGCAAGGTCGATAGAAGTATATTTGATATACATTATGTTAATGTGTACTTTACTAGTACTCCCGGTAGCACTGTGGTATTAGATACGGTTCGGTTGCTAAGTGTTAGTAACTCGAAATAAAAGCTACGGAAGAAACAGAGACTAGCTAAAGGTGAGATGATGATATGTGTTGGAAGTGTTTCCAAGCTTGATGTGATCAAGCATCGCATACTCCCTCTACCATCGAGATTGGTGTTAGACCTAAATAATTGTTATTTGGTTGAGCATAGACATGATTGGATCATGTTTGTCATAATATGGTTATTCATTTAAGGAGAATAATGGTTACTCTGTTTATTTGAATAATACCTTCAGTGGTCTTGCACCTAAAGGAATGGTTTATTGAATCTCGATCATAGTGATACACATTTTCATGCCAAAAGATATAAGATAGTAATGATAGTACCACCTGCTTGTGGCAATCGCCATTTGAATCATATTGGTATAGAACGCATGAAGAAGCTCCATGTTGATGGATCTTTGGACTCACTCGTTTTTGAAAAGTTTGAGACATGCGAACCATGTCTATTGGTGTATATGCATAAAGAAACTCCATGCAAATGGACCGTTCGGACTCACTTGATTTTGAATCACTTGAGATATGCAAATTATACCACATGGGCAAGATGAATGAAAAGCCTCGTTTTCAGTAAGATGGAACAAGATAGCAACTTGTTGGAAGTAACACATTTTGATATGTGCAGTCCAATGAGTGCTGAGGCATGTAGTGAATATCGTTATGTTCTTACTTCATAGATGATTCGAGTAGATGTTGAGTATATTTACTTGATGAAACACAAGTCTGAATTATTGAATGGTTCAAATAATTTCATAGTGAAGTTGAAGATCATCGTGACAAGAGGATAAAATGTCTATGATATGATCATAGAGATGAGTATCTGAGTTACGAGCTTTAGGACGCAATTAAGACATTGTGGAAATTGTTTCACAATTAATACCGCCTGGAACACCATAGTGTGATGGTGTGTCTGAACATCATAGTTGCACCCTATTGAATATGGTGCGTACCATGATGTCTCTTGTCGAATTACCACTATCGTTCATGGGTTAGGCATTAGAGACGACCACACTCACTTTAATAGGGCACCACCGAATTCCGTTGAGACGACACCGTTTGAACTATGGTTTGGAGAAACCTAAGTTGTCGTTTCTTAAAAATTTGGGGCTGCGACGCTTATGTGAAAAAGGTTTCAGGTTGATAAGCTCGAACCCAAAGCGGATAAAATTCATCTTCATAGGACACCCAAAACAGTTGGGTATACCTCCTAATTCAGATCCAAAAGCAATAGGGATTGTTTCTTGAATCGGGTCCTTTCTCGAGAAAAGGTGTAACACCCCGGATGTAACTTTCCATATTTGTAACTCCAACTCTTGCCATTTTCGGCATTGTGATATGATATTCCCTCCGTGGTTGGGTTTTTCTTCATTTTGCATTTTGTCCATGTCATGCATTTCATATCATGTCATCATGTGCATCGCATTTGCATACGTGTTCGTCTCATGATTAGAGCATTTTTCCTGCCGCCTGCTTTTGCGATCCCAAGACTCCTATCTCCCCGGCGGCCCCTTTTACGCTTTTTCCGCAAAGGGTAATGAAACCTTCTCGGAATGGACCGAGGTTTGTCTAGTGGCCTTGGTATACCACCCGTAGACCACCGGTCAAGTTTCGGTCATTTGGAGCTCGTTTGGTACTCCAACGGTTAGCCGCACTCTCGCAAAGGCCTCTTTTAAGTTGCAGCCCAACACCCCTCCAAAACAGCCCAATAACCCATCTAAGTCACTTCCATGCTCTCCGTCGTTCGATCACGATCGTGTAGGCGAAAACCGCACCTCATTTGGACTCTCCTAGCTCCCTCTATGCCTATTTAAGCAACCCCACTCCAAATCCGGATCATCCTCCCCAAACCCTAGGCGAATCCCTCCGCCGCCGCCGGACGTGGCCGGAGCGGGCCGGACACCGTCCGCCGCGCCCGCAGCCTCTCAGACCGCGCCACGTGGGGCCCGGTCCCCATCGCCGCTCCACGGCCGCCGGGGAGGGCCTCCGGCCGATCGGCCGCCGCCCGGCCGGCCGCGCCCGCCTCCTCCGCCGCCTCGCCCGCACCGTGGCGCACCGACTGCCGCCGGCCCGGCCGCCGCCGCCGGACCTCGCCCGTCGCCGCCTTATGGCCGCGCGCCGGCCGCCCGCCTCGCCGGCGATGCCCACCGCCCTCGCCGGCCTCCTCCGCCGCCACATCGCCCGGGCTCCGGCGAGCTCACCGCCACCGCCGTCGCCGATCCGATCCGGATCGGCCGGATCCGATCGGGAGCCGCCCGTTGACTTTCTTCCCCTCCTCATTTCTTCCAAGTCTTTTGCATCCTATGTGATTTCGTGGCATTTTCAACGTAGCGTAACTTTGCATCTGTAGATCCATTTCGCGCGTCTAATATATCAAAATGTTCGCCTCGAAGAGTAGATCATATCATCTCATTGCATCATTTTCATTTGAGCTCATCTTGGTGCCCGAAATGCTGTTGGAAGAGGGCTATGTGATGTTAGTTTCTGTTTCTTAACAGAACTTGCACTTTTGTTATTTTTGCCATGATTAATGTGTGCACCCTATGAATTTGAGTCCTATATCTGTTTTGTAATATGCCATGCCATAGTTCCAGGGGTGTATGCCATGTATTTTTGTGATCTATGTGGTGACTAGCACAAGCATGCAAAGTAGGTGTCCTGATGTTGCTGATTTCTGCCCTGTTTTGCTGATATTTTGATGCCATGTAAACTTGATGCTACCGAGAGATCCATGCATATTTTGATATACTTCAGTAAGGATGTTTTGTTAAACATGTCTTGCTATATCCATCCATGCCTTTGTTTGCAATTATGGAGTAATATAGCTTGAGTCAATCGAGCTCTACTTTTGCTATAAAATGTTTCCTGGCAGATTGTTTACATGTTATTCAATTTTGCCAAGGTTGTTGTGGTTGATCCATGTATGCTATGTTATTGTTCTTGCCATGTATGTCTTCTATGCCATGTCTTCTTGATGTATGTATGCTTAGTTTATCATTTAAGGCTCTGTAGTGAGTGCATTGAGCTTGTAAACATGCCTACTTGTTATCAGTTTTTGACATGCCATGTTGCTGAATCTGTTAACGAAACTTTCAATATTGACATGGGTGTTACTATATTTTCGGATCCTTTTTGGCTTATGGTTAGTAAGGGACTTTTGTTCTATGCTTTGATTAGATTCATGCCATGCCTTGTTTTACTATTTTAATTTCCTGTAGCATGTAGTTTTCTTGCTCTGAACATTGCAACCTGATGCTGTTTTTGCCATGTCCAGCCTGATATTTTGTGCACTTTTGCCATGCTTGTTTGAACCTGTTATGATGTGATTTAGCCGAAGCTCAGTGCTCATCTTTTGTCAAGAATCTTGTGTAGATCACTTCCATATACTTCGTTGGTACGTTTGGGTGCAGTACCTTAATTTCTTGTTGCTTGCTAAGTGGCATCATGCTGTTAATGGCAGATTTGTGCCATTCTTGTTTTGCTTGTCATTTGCAAACCGTGCATCCGATTCCGGTGATCTTTATATCGATTTCAACCGAAATCATCTCATCTTTCCAGTGGCATACTTGGTTGGCCAAGTTGATGCCTGGTTCATCATTTTTCTTTCGGAGCGCACATACGCATTGCATATCACATCCCGCATATCATGCCATGTTTTGCATCATGTTGCTTGTGCAATGCACCGTGATTTATTGTGGTTCCTTTGTTTGTGTTGTTGCTTTGGGTAGAGCCGGGAGACGAGTACGTGAACGAGGAACCTGTTGAGAACGCTTACGAGGATCAAGATTTCGACAACTCGAGAACATTGCGTGCAAGATGACCATACTCTCGAAATCACTTCTATCTTTGCTATGCTAGTTGCTCGCTCTTTTGCTATGCCTATGCTACGATGCCTATCACTTGCTTATCATGCCACCCATATTGCCATGTCAGCCCCTAACCATCCTTTCCTAGCAAACCGTTGTTTGGCTATGTTACCGCTTTGCTTTCACCACTCTTATAGCGTTGCTAGTTGCAGGTGAAGTGAAGTTTGTTCCTTGTTGGAACATGGAGATGTTGTTCCTTATTGGAACATGTTTACTTGTTGGGGATATCACAATATATATCTGCTATAATTAATAAATCTATATACTTGGTAAAGGGTGGTAGGCTCGGCCTTATGCCTGGTGTTTTGTTCCACTCTTGCCTCCCTAGTTTCCGTCATACCGGTGTTATGTTCCTTTATTTCGAGTTCCTTACACGGTGGGGTGATTTATGGGACCCCTTGAAAGTTCGCTTTGAATAAGACTCCTCCAAAGAAGGCCCAACTTTGGTTTTACCATTTGCCACCTAAGCCTTTTTCCCCGGGTTTCCATGAGCCCGAGGGTCATATTTATTTTAAACCCCGGACCAGTGCTGCTCGAGTGCTGGCCCGAACTAGAGCCCTGGGCGCCCCTCAAGGAAACTTGAGGTCTGGTTTTAGTTGTATGGACTGCTCATCCGGATGTGCCTCGAGAACGAGATATGTGCAGCTCCTATCGGGATTTGTCGGCACAATCGGGCGGCTTTGATGGTCTTGTTTTATTCTTTGTCGAAATGTCCGGTAGTCCGGGATTCCGAGATTGATCGGGTCTTCCGGTAGAAGGAATATCCTTCGTTGACCGTGAGAGCTTATAATGGGCTAAGTTGGGACACCCTGCAGGTAATATCTTTCAAAGCCGTGCCCGGTTATGAGGCAGATGGGAATTTGTTAATGTCCGGTTGTAGAAAACCCGAAGTTGACCTCAAATAAAATACACATCAACGGCGTGTGTAACCGTGATGGTCTCTTCTCGTGAGTCCGGAAGTGAACACGGTGTTGGAGTTATGTCCGACGTAAGTAGTTCAGGATCACTTCTTGATCGCTACTAGCTTCACGACCGTGCTTTGCTCCTCTTCTCGCTCTCTTTTGCGAAGTAGCCACCATATATGCTAGTCGCTTGCTACAGCTCCACCTTACTACTCTGTCCTTCCTATAAGCTTAAATAGTCTGATCTCGCGGGTGTGAGATTGCTGAGTCCCCGTGACTCACAGATACTTCCAAAAACAGTTGCAGGTGCCGACGATGCCAGTACAGGTGACTCAACCGAGCTCAAGTGGGAGTTCGACGAGGAACGTGGTCGTTACTATGTGTCTTTTCCCGATGATCAAGAGTGGTGCTCAGTTGGGACGATCGGGGATCCGTGTAGCATTTGGGGTATCTTCTTTTATTTTTTGGTTCCGTAGTCGTACCTTGAGTGTACTCAATGATGGATGTTTAATTATGTCTTGTGTGAAGTGGCATTGTAAGCCAACTATGTATCTCTTTCCCTATTTATTACATGGGTTGTGTGAAGATTACCTCACTTGCGACATTGCTTTCAATGCGGTTATGCCTCTAAGTCGTGCCTCGACACGTGGGAGATATAGCCGCATCGAGGGCGCTACAAGTTGGTAATCGAGCCTTCCCGACTTAGGAGCCCCTACTTGATTGTTTCTTTGGCGTTGTTGAGTCTAGAATGGAAAAATGTTTTGAGTCTTAGGATTATATATATCGGAGAGTAGGATTCTTTTTACTCCCCAGTCCTTAAATAAGCTCACGTGAGGTATCCTGACGTAGTGTTTTGACTCTTCTCTCCTCAAATTTCACTAAATTTTTTTAGGATCACGTGGGTATCTTGGAATCGTTCCGATGGTTTTGTGACGAGAACATTGTTCTTGGTGCCTCGACATTTAGGGGTTGTGGCGGTGTCCTGTGGAGTTGAGCTCCGAGGTGTTGTCGCCACAATTTTATCGTTGCGATTCTGGAATACGAGTTTTGCCGACATCGAAATCTCTTTTGTGCGCTTGTTGGTGAGATAACCTGATAGCCCAAAGATTACTAAAGGCGAGTGCGGGAGTATTGCCATGACTTGTATAACGGATGTTTTTCAAGGTCGAGGTACCACGATTTCCGAGGATTTCTTGGTTATGTGTTGACGGATGGATACAATTTGGATCTAGGTATTGTTAGTTTGGGTGATATATTTTGTGTCCCTGTATCCCCAACACCAGATTGCATAACCGGAAAGTTTCGGAGTTTATAGGTGGGAATTCTAGTAGCTTACGGGATATCTTTCCGGCGGATGTATGATTTGAGATTGGGGTTCAAAGTTTAGTGGTCCGCCCATTCACGGTCGATTTACGATTGGTCGCGAGACGTCTTAAAGAATCCTTGGCTATGCTGATTCGGGACGTCTTGTTTGTCGCTCGTGACGGCCGCTATATCGTCGTGCCCGTGCAGGCCCCCACCACGAACACTTTGGGCGTAAATCTCTATCATGTGTTTGTTCCGGCTCATTCTAGAAGCCAATCTTTTGTTTTCGATTGTGATATTCGATTTGTTTCTAAGGCAGATGTTGTTTCCATATCTTTATCTAAGTGGCTTCTCACCTTAATGGACGTGTGATGAGTAACTTTGGAATTCCTACGTTCATTCGTGGTCGAATGTTTCTAGTGAAGACTATATGATTCAATGTCTATCTGTTGATTCTACTTGACTATGAGTCTATCAAAGGACTAACGGATGTCACCCTCTCCAGGATGGCTCCGCCAACGCGTCTGAATCCGGATCGCAATGATGGGGATCAGTCGAACCCTCCACCTCCGCCTCCAGAGGCCTGGCAAGCTATCATGGCAGCCACCAATGCCAATGCTCAGATGATTTTGCAGCTCTTGCAAGAACGTACTCAAGGGCAAGGCAGTCAAGGAAATCAGGGTCAAGGCAACAATCAGCCGCACTTTGCTACTCTCGGTCGGTTCCTCGCTAATCACCGAAGTCTTTCGGTTTACGTGTCGAGGCCACAGACGGCTGACGATTGGCTTGTGGACATCTGCAAGCATTTTGATTGTAGCAATGTCGGACACGAGGACTTTGTCAAGTTTGCATCGTTTCAACTCAAGGATCAAGGCTGCTTTGAGTGGTACCAGCAATACAAAGATTCCAGAGGAGGTCGTGTCATTACACAGGATGAGTTCCGTCGTGATTTGAGCTCATCACATTCCGAAAAGTGTTGTTGAGAGCAAGCGTGAGGAGTTCCGCAATCTCAAGCAGGGCAACATGTCCGTCTATCAATACAATATCCAGTTCGAAGCTCGCTTTCGTTTTGCTAAGCAAGACGTTCACGATGAAAAGAGTATGATCTATCAATTCAGAGGTGGTCCGAGAGAAGATCTGCAATTAGCTCTTGTGCTTTTTGAGCGAGATAAGTATGATGATTTCTACAACATGGCACTTTGAAGCAAGAAGCTGCCCAGCTCAAATGTGAGGCCTCTAAGAAGAGAATCAGGGATGCAGTTCGGTCTTCTTCTTCCTCTCAAGTGGCAGCTAAGCGGCAGAAGTTTTACCTTCCTCCTCCTCCGTTAAATCGGCCTTATCAAGAGAAGAACTTCAGGTGGCCGTGGATCTTCCCACCCACCCAACCACGGCTATCGTAACAAGTCTAATTCTCAAGCTCCAAGGTCAAGTGCTCCTTACCACCGCCCGCTCTACGAGGTGACTTGCAACAAATGTCGTGAAAGGTCACTATGCGAACAAGTGCTTCAACCAAATGCGCCTTCCGCCTCCTCCTCCTGTGAAATCTTCCAGCAATGCTGTGTTCAAGCATAATCCAAAGCATGCCAAGGTGAATATGATGAATGCAGCTCCAGCGGATGAATCTTACGATGTGATAATGGGTAATCTTCGATTAATGATATTCCCGCAAAAGTCTTATTTGATCTTTGGTGCATCGCATTGTTTCATGTCAAGACCGTCTTTTGCCAAGCATGATTTCACTTGAATTCTTGGTTAAACCTCTAGCAATTGTTTCCCGGCAAGCACATGAGTTCTAGCTTGGTGGTTCCGAACGTCGGTATCAAGATGGGCGATTATAGATTTAGCCAAACCGGTTGTTCTTGGTGACTCGGATATTGATCTTATTCTCGGAATGGATCGGCTTTCTCAAAGCACAAAGCTCACTTGATTGTGCTGCCAGGAAATTCAATTGACTCACTCTTCTAATGATGTGATCATCTATGCCGCTCGTGATGAAACCATTCGGTTGTTTTCTCTCAATGAGAAGGGCGAGTTGGATGCTATCTCTCGATTCCAGCTTGTTTGTGAGTACCAAGATGTCTTTCGGAAGAGCTTTTCGGGTATGCCTCCTCATCGGCCAATTGAGTTCGTTATTGATCTTGAGCACAACGAACCCGCTTTGCAAGCCGCCCATACAAGCTTGGACCTAATGAGCTGAAGGAATTGAAGAAGCAGCTCGATGAACAAGAGCGTCTGGGTTTGATCGCACCGAGTTCATCTCCTTGGGGTTGTGGTGTTCTTTTTGTCCGTAAGAAGGATGGCGCAGACCGACTTTCGTCGATTACCGTTCATTGAATAAGAAGACAATCAAGAACAAGTATCCACTTCCCAACATCAATGAGCTTTTCGAGCAACTCAAAGGTGCTAAAGTGTTACGCAAGCTTGACCTTCATTATGGGTTATCATCGATTCGCATTCGTGAACAAGATATTCCCAAGACAACATTCAGAACAAGCTTTGGTTCTTATGAATATCTTGTCATGTCTTTCGGCCTCGTCAATGCTCCTCCAACATTCTCTCGGATGATGAACTTCATTTGCAACCCCTATACCAATGAATTCGTCTTGGTCTATCTTGATGATATTTTGGTCTTCTCCAAGAATAAGAAGGATCATGCCAAATATTTGCGATTGGTGCTAGACAAACTCAGAGAGTATCAATTCTATGCGAAGTTCTCCAAATGTGAATTTTGGCTTGATGAAGTGCTTTATCTTGGTCATATCATCTCCGCCAAGGGCATCGCTGTTAATCCCGAGAAGGTGTCCGCAATTGTGAATTGGGAACCTCCTCGAATGTCAAGCAGCTCCATGATTTTCTTGGTCTTGCAAGCTATTGCGAAGATTCGTTGAGAACTTCTCCAAGATTGCAAAGCCTCTTTCCAACCTCCTCCGTAAGCATGTGAAGTATGTCCGGTCTCCTGATTGTGATGTTGCTTTCAATACTCTCAAAGAGAAACTTCGTCACAGCTCTGTCTTGACTCCTCTGATGAATCCAAGCCATTCAAGTTTTACGTGATGCTTCTCTTCAAGGTCTCGTCTTTGTGTTAATGCAAGAGAAGAGGGTTGTGGCTTATACCTCTACTTGATTGAAGCCCAACGAAAAGAACTACCCCACTCATGATCTTGAGTTGGCGGCGATTGTCCATGCATTGATAACATGGAGACATCTCTTGTTGGGAAGGAAAGTGGACATTTTCACCGATCACAAGAGTCTCAAGTACATTTTCACTCAACCCAACCTAAACCTCAGGCAGACTCGATGGGTCGAAATGATTCAAGAGTACAACCCAAGTATTGAATATACTCCGGCAAGGCCAATGTCATTGCAGATGCTTTGAGCAGGAAGGCTTATCGCAGCCTAATCCTCAAGCCCTTCCAACCGGATCTCCGTGAAGCTTTCCAAGCTGAATCTTCAAGTTGTTCCTCAAGGCTTTCTTGCCAACCTCATAGTCTCTCCTACTTTGGAAGATCAGATTCGTGAGGCTCAACTTCGGATACCATGGTGAAAAAGGTGAAACGTGGTATCGACAAGGGCATTTCCAAGTACAAGTGCTTCCACGTTGATGACAAAGATACTCTTTTCTTTGAGGACCGGATTGTGGTTCCTAAGGGTGATCGAGAAAAGTCATTATGAACGAGGCTCACAATTCGCTTCTTTCCATTCATCCCGGAAGTACGAAGATGTACCATGATCTCAAGCAGTCATATTGGTGGACTCGAATGAAGCGAGAAATTGCTCAATTCGTGAATGAGTGTGATGTCTGCAGAAGAGTGAAAGCAGAACACCAAAGACCAGCTGGTCTCCTCCAACCTCTCGCTATTCCGAATGGAAGTTTGATCATATTGAAATGGACTTCGTGGACTGGATTTCCAAAGTCCAAGCGTGGAAATGATGTTATCTTCGTTGTCATTGACAAGCTTACTAAAGTGGCTCATTTTCTTCCTATCAAAGAATCCATCACAGCAGCTCGGTTGGCGAGCTATACACCTCTGTGGATTGTCTCCTTGCACGGCATTCCACAAGTGATCTCTTGAGACCGTGGCAGCATCTTTACCTCCAAGTTTTGGGATTCTTTTCGGAAGGCCATGGGCACCAACATTCGCTTTCAAAGACAGCCTTTCCATCCTCAAACAAGTGGCCAAGTCGAGCGAGTCAATCAAATCCTTGAAGATATGCTCGTGGCTTGTGTCATTTCCTTCGGTATGAAGTGGGAAGATTGTCTTCCATATGCCGAAGTTCTCCTACAACAACAGCTTCCAAGCGAGTTAGGGCAAGGCCCCATTCGAAATTCTCTATGGCGAGAAAGTGCCGTACTCCTCTCAATTGGTCTCGAGATGTGAACGCCAACTTCTTGGCAATGACTTGATCACGAAGCGTAAGAAATGTGCCAAGTCATTCGTGAGAATCTCAAAGCCGCATAATCGCGCCCGGAAGAGCTATTATGATGATAAGCACCGTGATGTGGCTTTTGAAATCGGAGACCATGTCTACCTCCGTCTCTCCAATGAAAGGCACTCATCGCCCGGTATCAAAGGGAAGCTTGCCCCTAGATACGTGGGTCCTTTCAAGATCATTGGCAAAAGAGGCGATCTCGCCTATCAACTTGAGCTTCCATCCAACTTTGCAAACGTGCACGATGTGTTTCACGTGTCACAGCCTTCGCAAGTGTTTCAAGACTCTGAACGCACTATCAACTTCAAGAAATTGACCTTCAAGAAGATCTCTCTTATCATGAGCACCCGTTGCTATTCTTGAAGAAACCGAGCGCAAGACTCGCAACAAGTCAATCAAATTCCTGAAAGTGAAGTGGTCACACCATTCCGACCGAGAAGCTACGGGAGCGCGAGGATCACCTCCGTTCCGAATATCCGGAGTTCTTTCTGTCCTAGATCTCGGGACGAGATCCTCTTGTAGTGGTGGAGTGTTGTAACACCACGGATGTAACTTTCCATATTTGTAACTCCAACTCTTGCCATTTTCGGCATTGTGATATGATATTCCCTCCGTGGTTGGGTGTTCTTCATGTTGAATTTTGTCCATGTCATGCTTTTTATATTATGTCATCATGTGCATCGCATTTGCATACGTGTTCGTCTCATGGTTCCGAGCATTTTTCCGTTGCCCGTTTTGCGATCAAGACTCCTATCTCCCCCGGCGGCCCCTTTTACGTTTTTCCGTGTGCGGGTACCAAACCTTCTCGGAATAACCAAGGTTTATCTAGTGGCCTTGGTATACCACCCGTAGACCACCGGTCAAGTTTCGGGTCCTTTGGAGCTCGTTTGGTACTCCAACGGTTAACCGCACTCTCGCAAAGGCCTCTTTTAAGTTGCAGCCCAACACCCCTCCAAAACAGCCCAATAACCCATCTAAGTCACTTCCATGCTCTCCGTCGTTCGATCACGATCGTGGGCGAAAACCGCACCTCATTTGGACTCTCCTAGCTCCCTCTATGCCTATTTAAGCAACCCCACTCCAAATCCGGATCATCCTCCCGAAACCCTAGGCGAATCCCTCCGGGCCGGACGTGTCCGAGCGGGCGGACAACGTCCGCGCCCGCAACCTCTCGAACCAGCGCCACGTGGGGCCGGTCCCCACATCGCCGCTCCACGCCCGGCCGCCAGTGGCCCTCCCGGCGATCGCGCGCCCGGCCCGGCGCCCGCCTCCTCCGCCGCCTCGCCCGCACCGGCGCGCGCCGCCCGCCGGCCCGGCCGCCGCCCGGACCTCGCCCGTCGCCGCCTTCCGCCCGGCGCCCGGCCCGTCGCCGTCGCCTCTCGCCACGGTCGCCACCGCCCTCGCCGGCCTCCCTCGCCGCCACATCGCCTGGCTCCGGCGAGCCCACCGCCACCGCCCGTCGCCGATCCGATCCGGATCGGCCGGATCCGATCGAGCCGCCCGTTGACTTTCTTCCCCTCCTCATTTCTTCCAAGTCTTTTGCATCCTATGTGATTTCGTGGCATTTTCAACGTAGCGTAACTTTGCATTTGTAGACCCATTTCGCGCGTCTAATATATCAAAATGTTCGCCTCAAAGAGTAGATCATTTCATCTCATTGCATCATTTTCATTTGAGCTCATCTTGGTGCCCGAAATGCTGTTGGAAGAGGGCTATGTGATGTTAGTTTCTGTTTCTTAACAGAACTTGCACTTTTGTTATTTTTGCCATGATTAATGTGTGCACCCTATGAATTTGAGTCCTATATGTGTTTTATAATATGCCATGCCATCGTTTCAGGGGTGTATGCCATGTATTTTTGTGATCTATGTGGTGACTAGCACAAGCATGCAAAGTAGGTGTCCTGATGTTGCTGATTTCTGCCCTGTTTTGCTGATATTTTGATGCCATGTAAACTTGATGCTACCGAGAGATCTATGCATATTTTGAGATACTTCAGTAAGGATGTTTTGTTAAACATGCCTTGCTATATCCATCCATGTCCTTGTTTGCAATTATGGAGTAACATAGCTTGAGTCAATCGAGCTCTACTTTTGCTATAAAATGTTTCCTGGCAGATTGTTTACATGTTATTCAATTTTGCCAAGGTTGTTGTGGTTTATCCATGTATGCTATGTTATTTTTCTTGCCATGTATGTCTTCTATGCCATGTCTTCATGATTTATGTCTGATTAGTTTATCATTTAAGGCTCTGTAGTGAGTGCATTGAGCTTGTAAACATGCCTACTTGTTATCAGTTTTTGACATGCCATGTTGCTGAATCTGTTAACGAAACTTTCAATATTGACATGGGCGTTACTATATTTTCGGATCCTTTTTGGCTTATGGTCAGTAAGGGACTTTTGTTCTATGCTTTGAGTAGATTCATGTCATGCCTTGTTTTACTATTTTAAGTTCCTGTAGCATGTAGTTTTCTTGCTCTGAACATTGCAACCTGATGCTGTTTTTGCCATGTCCAGCCTGATATTTGTGCACTTTTGCCATGCTTGTTTGAACCTGTTATGATGTGATTTAGCCAAGCTCAGTGCTCATCTTTTGTCAAGCATCTTGTGTAGATCACTGCCATATACTTTGTTGATACGTTTGGGTGCAGTACCTTAATTTCTTGTTGCTTGCTAAGTGGCATCATGCTGTTAATGGCAGATTTGTGCCATTCTTGTTTTGCTTGTCATTTGCAAACCGTGCATCCGATTCCGGTGATCTTTATATCGATTTCAACCGAAATCATCTCATCTTTCCAGTGGCATACTTGGTTGGCCAAGTTGATGCCTGGTTCATCATTTTCCTTTCGAGCCTTTTACGCATTGCATATCACATCCCGCATATCATGCCATGTTTTGCATCATGTTGCTTGTGCAATGCACCGTGATTTATTGTGGTTCCTTTGTTTGTGTTGTTGCTTTGGGTAGAGCCGGGAGACGAGTACGTGAACGAGGAACCTGTTGAGAACGCTTACGAGGATCAAGCTTTCGACAACTCGAGAACATTGCGTGCAAGATGACCATACCCTCGAAATCACTTCTATCTTTGCTATGCTAGTTGCTCGCTCTTTTGCTATGCCTATGCTACGATGCCTATCACTTGCTTATCATGCCACCCATATTGCCATGTCAGCCCCTAACCATCCTTTCCTAGCAAACCGTTGTTTGGCTATGTTACCGCTTTACTTTCGGCCCTCTTATAAGCGTTGCTAGTTGCGAGTGAAGCTGAAGTTTGTTCCTTGTTGGAACATGGAGATGTTGTTCCTTATTGGAACATGTTTACTTGTTGGGGATATCACAATATATATATATCTGCTATAATTAATACATCTATATACTTGGTAAAGGGTGGAAGGCTCGGCCTTATGCCTGGTGTTTTGTTCCACTCTTGCCACCCTAGTTTCCGTCATACCGGTGTTATGTTCCTTGATTTCGCGTTCCTTACACGGTTGGGTGATTTATGAGACCCCTTGACAGTTCGCTTTGAATAAGACTCCTCCAAAGAAGGCCCAACTTTGGTTTTACCATTTTCCACCTAAGCCTTTTTCTCCGGGTTTTCGCGAGCCCGAGGGTCATCTTTATTTTAAACCCCCCGGACCAAAGGTCGCTTCGAGGCTTGACCAACTAGAGCCTGTCTGGCGCCCCTCAAGGAAACTTGAGGTCTGGTTTTAGTTGTATGGACTGCTCATCCGGATGTGCTCGAGAACGAGATATGTGCAGCTCCTATCGGGATTTGTCGGCTGTCGGGCGGCTTTGCTGGTCTTGTTTTATTCTTTGTCGAAATGTCTTGTAGTCCGGGATTCCGAGATTGATCGGGTCTTCCGGTAGAAGGAATATCTTTCGTTGACCGTGAGAGCTTATAATGGGCTAAGTTGGGACACCCTGCAGGTAATATCTTTTCAAAGCCGTGCCCGCGGTTATGAGGCAGATGGGAATTTGTTAATGTCCGGTTGTAGAAAACCCGAAGTTGACCTCAAATAAAATACACATCAATCAAGGCAGGTGTAACCGTGATGGTCTCTTCTCGTGAGTCCGGAAGTGAACACGGTGTTGGAGTTATGTCCGACGTAAGTAGTTCAGGATCACTTCTTGATCGCTACTAGCTTCACGACCGTGCTTTGCTCCTCTTCTCGCTCTTTTGCGAAGTAGCCACCATATATGCTAGTCGCTTGCTGCAGCTCCACCTTACTACTCTGTCCTTCCTATAAGCTTAAATAGTCTTGATCTCGCGGGTGTGAGATTGCTGAGTCCCCGTGACTCACAGATACTTCCAAAAACAGTTGCAGGTGCCGACGATACCAGTACAGGTGACTCAACCGAGCTCAAGTGGGAGTTCGACGAGGAACGTGGTCGTTACTATGTGTCTTTTCCTGATGATCGGTAGTGGTGCCCGATTCGGACGATCGGGATCTGTAGCATTTGGGGTATCTTCTTTTATTTTTGGTTCCGTAGTCGGACCTTGAGTGTACTCTGAATGATGGATGTTTAATTATGTCTTGTGTGAAGTGGCTAATCGTAAGCCAACTATGTATCTCTTTCCCTATTTATTACATGGGTTGTGTGAAGATTACCTCACTTGCGACATTGCTTTCAATGCGGTTATGCCTCTAAGTTGTGCCTCGACACGTGGGAGATATAGCCGCATCGAGGGCGTTACAAAAGGTTTCTCTCGAAAGAATTGAGTGGGAGGATGGTGGAGACTTGATGAGGTTATTGAACTGTCACTTCAACAAGTGTGTAGCAGGGCACAGGAAGTTGTTCCTGTGGTGCCTACACCAATTGAAGTAGAAGCTTATGATAGTGATCATGAAGTTTTGGATCAAGTCACTACCATACCTCGTAGGTTGACAAGGATGCGTACTACTTCAGAGTGGTACAGTAATCCTGTCTTGAAGGTCATGTTGCTAGACAACAATGAACCTATGAGCTATGGAGAAGCGATGGTGGGCCCAAATTCCGACAAATGGTAAGAAGCCATGAAATCCGAGATAGGATCCATGTATCAGAACAAAGCATGGACTTTGGTGGACTTGCCCGATGATCGGCAAGTCATTGAGATAAATGGATCTTTAAGAAGAAGACGGACGTGGACGGTAATGTCACCGTCTGTGAAGCTCGACTTGTGGCGAAAAGTTTTCACAAGTTCAAGGAGTTGACTACGATGAGATTTTCTCATCCGTAGCGATGCTTACGTCCGTCGGAATCATGTTAGCATTAGCTGCATTTATGAAATCTGGCAGATGGATGTCAAAACCAGTTTCCTTACCAGTCTTCGTAAGGAAAGGTTGTATGTGATACAATCAGAAAGTTTTGTCGATCCTAAGGATGCTAAAAGGTATCTTTGGCTCCAAATGATCCTTCTAAGGACCTGGAGTAAGCATCTCGGAGTTGGAATGTGCGCTTTGATGAGATGATCAAAGATTTTGGGTTTATACAAAGTTTATGAGAAACTTGTATTTCCAAAGAAGTGAGTGGGAGCACTATGGAATTTTCTCGATGAGTATATGTTGTTGACATATTGTTGATCGAAATGATGTAGAATTTCTAGAAAGCATATAGGGTTGTTTGAAAAGTGTTTTTCAATGGAAAACCTGGATTAGGCTACTTGAACAATAAGCATCAAGATCTATAAGATAGATCAAAATGTTTAATAATACTTTCAAATGAGCACATACCTTGACATGATCTTGAAGGTGTTCAAGATGGATCGACCAAAGAAGGAGTTCTTGCACGAGTTGTAAGGTATGAAGTTAAAGACATAAAGCTCGACCACGGCAGAAGAGAGAGAAAGGACGAAGGTCGTCCCCTATGTTTTAGACGTAGGCTCTAGTATGCTATCTTTGAGTACCACACCGATGTGTGCCTTGCCACGTGTCCGGCAAGGGGTACAAGAGTGATCCAGGAATGGATCATTGGACAGATCAAAATTGTCCTTGGAGTAATAAGGCCATGTTTCTCGATTATGGAGGTGATAAAGAGTTCGGCGTAAAGGGTTACGTCGATGCAAGCTTAACACCTATCCGGATAGCTCTGAGTAGAGATACCGGATACGTATAATGGAGCAACAATTTGGGATAGCTCCAAGTGGAGCGTGGAAGCAGCATTTACAATATGACATAGAGATTTGCGAAGTACATACGGATGTGAATGTTGCAGACCCGTTGACTAAAACCTCTCTCACAAGCAAAACATGATCAAACACCAGTACTCATTGAGTCTTAATCACATGATGATGTGAACTAGTTTAGTGACACTAGTAAACTCTTGGATGTTGGTCACATGGAGATGTGACCTATGAGTGTTGATCACATAGCGATGTGAACTAGATTATTTACTCTAGTGCAAGTGGGAGACTGTTGGAAATATGCCCTAGAGGCAATAATAAATTAGTTATTATTATATTTCCTTGTTCATGATAATCGTTTATTATCCATGCTATAATTGTATTGATAGGAAACTTCAGATACATGTGTGGGTACATAGACAAAACCATGTCCCTAGTAAGCCTCTAGTTGACTAGCTCGTTGATCAATAGATGGTTACGGTTTCACGACCATGGACATTGGATGTCGTTGATAACGGGATCACATCATTAGCGAGAATGATGTGATGGACAAGACCCAATCCTAAGCCTAGCACAAAGATCGTAGTTCGTATGCTAAAGCTTTTCTAATGTCAAGTATCTTTTCCTTAGACCATGAGATTGTGCAACTCCGGATACCGTAGGAATGCTTTGGGTGTACCAAACGTCACAACGTAATCGGGTGGCTATAAAGGTGCACTACGGTATCTCCGAAAGTGTCATTGGGTTGTACGAATCGAGACTGGATTTGTCACTCCGTGTAAACGGAGAGGTATCTCTGGGCCCACTCGGTAGGACATCATCATAATGTGCACAATGTGACCAAGGGGTTGATCACGGGATGATGTGTTACGAACGAGTAAAGAGACTTGCCGATAACGAGATTGAACAAGGTATCGGGATACCGACGATCGAATCTCGGGCAAGTACAATACCGCTAGACAAAGGGAATTGTATACGGGATCGATTGAGTCCTTAACATCGTGGTTCATCCGATGAGATCATCGTGGAACATGTGGGAGCCAACATGGGTATCCAGATCCCGCTGTTGGTTATTGACCGGAGAACGCCTCGGTCATGTCTCGCATGGTTCCCGAACCCGTAGGGTCTACACACTTAAGGTTCGATGGCGACGCTTAGGGTTATAAAGGAAGTTTGTATGTGGTTACCGAATGTTGTTCGAGTCCGGATGAGATCTCGGACGTCACGAGGAGTTCCGGAATGGTCCGGAGGTAAAGATTTATATATGGGAAGTCCTGTTTTGGTCACCGGAAAAGTTTGGGTTTTTTCGATAACGATACCAGACCACCGGGAGGGTCGGGGTCCACCAAGTGGGGCCACCAACCCGGCGGGCTGCATGGGCCAAGTGTGGGAGGGGACCAGCCCCAGGTGGGCTGGTGCGCCCCCCCCCCACAAGGGCCCAAGGCGCAGGGAAGAGTGGGAGGGGGCAAACCCTAGGGCAGATGGGCCCTAAGGCCCACCCCAGGTGCGCCTCCCCTCTCTCCCCCTCTGGCCGCCACCAGGATGGCATCCGGGGCTGCCGCCACCCTTGGGGAGGGAACCCTAGAGGCGCAGCCCCTCCCTTCCCCTATAAATACATGAGGTCCTGGGGTTGCCCAACACACGAGAACCTCTCCCTCTTGGCGCAGCCCTACCTCTCTTACTCCTCCTCTCCCATGGTGCTTGGCGAAGCCTGTTTGGACTACCATGCTCCTCCATCATATATCACCACGCCCGTTGTGCTGCTGCTGGATGGAGTCTTCCTCAACCTCTCCCTCTCTCCTTGCTGGATCAAGGCATGGGAGACGCCACCGGTCAGACGTGTGTTGAACGCGGATGTGCCGTCCGTTCGGCACTAGGATCTCCGGTGATTTGGATCACGCCGAATACGACTCCTTCAACCCCTTTCTCTTGAACGCTTCCGCTTAGCGATCTACAAGGGTATGTAGATGCACTCTCCTTCCCCTCGTTGCTGGTTTCTCCTTAGATAGATCTTGGTGACACGTAGGAAAATTTTGAATTTCTGCTACGTTCCCCAACAGCAAGGACATCTCCTCTGTGTCGCCACCTCCACAACCGTGCTCTAGAGAACCAAGGGGCCGACCTTTCGCCACACGGGGGTTGATATCTAGCAGCGATCTCAGGGGATGTCCAGCGTGCCGCGCATCATTTCTTGGCCCCCACTATGATAGATGTATCTGCACGCCATGGCGCAAGGTTGTGATGACCTCGCTGCACATTTCTCTCCGCCTTCATGCCGCCGCCGGGTCCAGCGTGTTGCTGCTGCTCCTACTCCTCCGCGATGTGGCAGTTGCTGACTGCCCTTTTGCCTCCTCCTCCGCAAGTTGTGCCTCATCACCGCGCTCTTCGATTTCTCTGACTCCCTCAGGCACTCCCCACAAGAGGGAGGCCAAGCGCCAGGCGTTCCTCAAGCTCGTCGACTATGTGTAGGCCCCCGACAACGCACCCGCGCACCTCCTAAACAACGTCCAGGAGACCCTAGTTGCCGCCATCTCCACCAACATATTATGCCCCTCCCCCTCGAGCTGCACGAGTCTATTGACTCCATTGACCCAAATGCCACCCTGAGGAGGAGGAGCCCTACCTCGATCTCGCCTGGCTGCATCTCCAGCTCGAATACGAGCTCCTGCTCTGGTATATGTCGTGTTTCCTACTTTGGCATTTTTTTCTTCTTCATATTGGTGTTGGCATGACAAATTTATGTGACATTTTTTAGGATAACAACTTTGTGTTTGTATTGAACACATTGCAAGTTCAAGAAAAAAGTGTGGCATTTTTTTTAGGCTAGCAACTTGTTGTCTGTACTGGACACATCGCGAGTTCTAGACAAAAAAAAGTTCCCTAGAAATGATGGCAAATTTGTTTACTACATCATGGCAAAAATAAAAAAATTGCGATAATGAAGCGGAAATTTTATGAATACTTGTTTTCTAGAACATGTTGGATTTATGAAAAAAAATTGGATTGATCACATGGCAAATTTATAAAAAGTTTGTCTCATACATCATGACAAAAAATTAGAAAATTTGTAATTGCCACTTGGAAAATTCATGAAATTTTAATCTTTTAAAACGTGTGAATTTGTGTAAAATGTTTTTGGACTGATCACACGGCTATTATAGGTGAAATGTTTTCCGAAGTTTATCCATGATGGACTTCTTCTTGTCCGATGGCCCATGAGCCACAGATTTGCCGCGCATTTTCTCTACTTTTTGGCGGAGTTTCCGAGCAGTGCGGGTCAGACTACCAAACTCTCGAGCGCCCCATGCATTCAGTGTGGCTTGTAGGTCTGACACGACTTGAGCAACACCCTGTAGACCATTATCACCAGATCCCTTGCGCCAATTTTCTTTTTTTTAGAGTACGCAATCGCGTACCTTAGCTTTATAGAAGGCA
Source organism: Aegilops bicornis (assembly GCA_021605145.1). NCBI lineage: Eukaryota > Viridiplantae > Streptophyta > Magnoliopsida > Poales > Poaceae > Aegilops > Aegilops bicornis. Next base: position 260,158,710 of record CM038674.1, on the reverse strand, counting down.
GAAATATGTACAAGCAGACTTACAAAAAGGAGGCATATCCTAGCACACGACATGCATCGTTGCGGGACCCCAACTCCACTCCTAAACCTAAACTCTACTACTCACGTAAGATCTTGACTCCTCGGCCTCCTGCCAACATCCAAGTGCGTAAAATCTCGAAGATCTGCGAGGTGAAGTGTTGCACCGTATCAATTGAGGTCCATGGGCCAAACACGATCCCATTCCTCGGCTTCCAAAGCTGCCGGAGATCAACATGATCAACGAGTCAAACGCTTTCCTATGTACCGCGAGGATACGGCGTGACAAGCCATCCACCATGCTTCCTGTGGTGTCCCTCGGCGTAGGGATCAACGAGGTATCCACTCGGCCTAAAGAAAACACATGTGCCACACTTGTCGGCGAACACGCCTTCGGACAAGGATGTGGTCCACCGTATCTTCATCTTGAGCACAGATGAAGCATGGTGAGCGCTCCTCCTGTAGCCCATATGCGAATCTGCGATCAGCTGTCGAGAGGCGATAATGTGTTGCTAGCCACATGAACAGCTTGCACGAGAGGCGCCCAACACTTCCAGGTCGCCTTTGCCGGGGCGAACCCGATACTCCCTTCCCACAACATCGCATAGGTGGATGCCGAGGAGTAAACCCCAAGATTGTTCCACTTCCAAGTAGGAACATCTGAAAGTGTCGGGTCAAGCTGAATGTTGATCATGATCTCCCATAACCGAACAATCTGCACCATGCCATCGGCCGATAACTCCCCACAAACATCATTGGCCCAACGATGGAGTTGCAAAGCCTCCGAGACCGTCCTCCGGTTGGCCACTTGTGTGCGCACTGTGCACGGACCATGGCGCCCGGCTCAGCCACGGTGGATCCATTGAGCCACCTATCTTTCAGAATAAAATTCTCCTTACATCTCCAATGTTCCATTGCACAAGGCTAGTAAACACCGCTTGAGTCTGTTTATCCATCACGAGTGAGAGGCCTTGCCAAGGCCTCCCCTGATCCGTGCGTTTCAACCATTCCCAGCGCAATCCAAGAGCCAACCCCTGCTTGTTGAAGTCGATCACTCCGAGCCCTCCAAGTTGTTTGGGTCGGCAAACTTTCTGCCAAGCCACTAAACATTTGCTGTTGAGGAACGTAGCAGAAATTCAAAATTTTCCTACGTGTCACCAAGATCTATCTAAGGAGAAACCAGCAACGAGGGGAAGGAGAGTGCATCTACATACCCTTGTAGATCGCTAAGCGGAAGCGTTCATGAGAACGGGGTTGAAGGAGTCGTACTCGTCATGATCCAAATCACCGGAGATCCTAGTGTCGAGCAGACGGCACCTCCGCGTTCAACACACGTACAGCCGGTGATGTCTCCCACGCCTTGATCCAGCAAGGAGAGAGGGAGAGGTTGAGGAAGACTCCATCCAGCAGCAGCACAACGTGGCGTGGTGGTGATGGAGGAGCGTGGCAATCTGCAGAGGCTTCGCCAAGCACCGCGGGAGAGGAGGAGTACTTGGGAGAGGGAGGGCTGCGCAGAACTTGTGGTGCGGCTGCCCTCCCACCCTCCACTATTTATAGGTGGGGGACGAGGAGGCCGGCCCCCTTAGATCCCATCTATGGTTGGGGGCGGCGGCCAAGGGGGGAGGAGTGCCTCCCAAGTCAAGTGGAGGCCTCCCCCTTTAGGGTTTTCCCCTTCCCATGCGCATGGGCCATGGGGGGGCTGGTGCCCCTGGCCCATTAAGGCTAGGGCGCCCCCCTACAGCCCATGCTACTGTGTTGGACGTGGTGGAACAATTTCCGGACCTCCGGAATCCTCCGGAACCTACAGAAGCTTCCGGTACAATCTGGAAAAACCCGAACTTTTAGGAACCCGAACAACAACTTTCCATATATAAATCTTTACCTCCGGACCATTAGGAACTCCTCGTGACGTCTGGAATCTCATCCGGGACTCCGAACAACATACGTTAACCACATACAAAACTTCCTTTATAACCCTAGCGTCATCGAACCTTAAGTGTGTAGACCCTACGGGTTCGGGAACCATGCAGACATGACCGAGGCGTTCTCCGGTCAATAACCAACAGCGGGATCTGGATACCCATGTTGGCTCCCACATGTTCCACGATGATCTCATCGGATGAACCACGATGTCAAGGACTCAATCGATCCCGTATACAATTCCCTTTGTCTAGTGGTATTGTACTTGCCCGAGATTCGATCGTCGGTATCCCGATACCTTGTTCAATCTCGTTATCGGCAAGTCTCTTTACTCGTTCCGTAACACATCATCCCGTGATCAACCCCTTGGTCACATTGTGCACATTATGATGATGTCCTACCGAGTGGGCCCAGAGATACCTCTCCGTTTACACGGGGTGACAAATCCCAGTCTCGATTCGTGCCAACCCAACAGACACTTTCGGAGATACCTGTAGTGCACCTTTATAGTCACCCAGTTACGTTGTGACGTTTGGTACACCCAAAGCATTCCTACGGTATCCGGGAGTTGCACAAACACCCAAAGCATTCCTAAGGTATCCGGGAGTTGCACAATCTCATGGTCTAAGGAAATGATACTTGACATTAGAAAAGCTTTAGCATACGAACTACGATCTTTGTGCTAGGCTTAGGATTGGGTCTCGTCCATCACATCATTCTCCTAATGATGTGATCCCGTTATCAATGACATCCAATGTCCATGGTCAGGAAACCGTAACCATCTATTGATCAACGAGCTAGTCAACTAGAGGCTTACTAGGGACATGGTGTTGTCTATGTACCCACACATGTATCTGAGTTTCCTATCAATACAATTATAGCATGGATAATAAACGATTATCGTGAACAAGGAAATATAATAATAACTAATTTATTATTGCCTCTACGGCATATTTCCAACAGTCTCCGACTTGCACTAGAGTCAATAATCTAGTTCACATCGCCATGTGATAAACACTGATGGGTCACATCGCCATGTGACCAACATCCAAAGAGTCTACTAGTGTCTTAAACCAGTTCACATCACCATGTGATTAAGTCTCAATGAGTTCTAGGGTTTGATCATGTTTTTCTTGTAAGAGAAGTTTTAGTCAACGGGTCTGCAGTATTCAGATCCGTATGTACTTCGCAATTCTCTATGTTATATTGTAAATGATGCTTCCACGTTCCACTTGAAGCTATTCCAAATGGTTGCTCCACTATACGTATCCGGTTTGCTACTCAGAGTCATTCGGATAGGTGTTAAAGCTTGCATCGACGTAACCCTTTACGCCGAACTCTTTATCACCTCCATAATCGAGAAATATTTCCTTATTCTTCTAAGGATAATTTTTGATCATTGTCCAATGATCCGTTCTGGATCATTCTTGTACTTAGTGACTCATGGCAAGGCACACTTCGATGCGGTACACAAAGATAGCATACTATAGAGCCTACGTCTGAAGCGTAGGGGACGGCCTTTGTCCTTTCTCTCTTTTACGCCGTGGTCGAGCTTTAAGTCTTAACTCGTACCTTACAACTCGTGCAAGAACTCCTTCTTTGACTGATCCATCTTGAACACCTTCAAGATCATGTCAAGGTACATGCTCATTTGAAAGTATTATTAAGCATTTTGATCTATCATTATAGATCTTGATGCTCAATGTTCAAGTAGCTTAATCCAGGTTTTCTATTGAAAAACACTTTTCAAATAACCCTATATGCTTTACAGAAATTCTACATCATTTCTGATCAACAATATGTCAACAACATATACTCATCAGAAATTCTATAGTGCTCCCACTCACTTCTTTGGAAATACAAGTTTCTCATAAACTTTGTACAAACCCAAAATCTTTGATCATCTCATCAAAGTGTACATTCCAACTCCGAGATGCTTACTCCGGTCCTTAGAAGGATCGCTAGAGCCAAAGATACCTTTTAGCATCCTTAGGATCGACAAAAACTTTCTGATTGTATCACATACAGCCTTTCCTTACGAAGACTGGTAAGGAAACTCGTTTTGACATCCATCTGCCAGATTTCATAAATGCAGCTAACGCTAACATGATTCCAACGGACTTAAGCATCACTACGGATGAGAAAATCTCATCGTAGTCAACTCCTTGAACTTGTGAAAAACTCTTCGCCACAAGTTGAGCTTCATAGACGGTGACATTACCGTCCACGTCCGTCTTCTTCTTAAAGATCCATTTATCTCAATGGCTTGCCGATCATCGGGCAAGTCCACCAAAGTCCATGCTTTGTTCTGATACATGGATCCTATCTCGGATTTCATGGCTTCTAACCATTTGTCGGAATTTGGGCCCACCATCGCTTCTCCATAGCTCGTAGGTTCATTGTTGTCTAGCAACATGACCTTTCAAGACAGTGATCATGCGTACCACTCTGAAGTAGTACGCATCCTTGTCACCCTATGAGGTACGTTAGTGACTTGATCCGAAACTTCATGATCACTATCATAAGCTTCGACTTCAATTGGTGTAGGTGCCACAGGAACAACTTCCTGTGCCCTTGCTACACACTTGTTGAAGTGACGGTTCAATAACCTCATCAAGTCTCCACCATCCTCCCACTCAACTTTTCGAGACAAACTTTTCCTCGAGAAAGGACCCGATTCAAGAAACAATCCCTATTGCTTTCGGATCTGAATTAGGAGGTATACCCAACTATTTTGGGTGTCCTATGAAGATGCATTTTATCTGCTTTGGGTTCGAGCTTATCAACCTGAAACTTTTCACATAAGCGTCGCAGCCCCAAACTTTCAAGAAACGACAACTTAGGTTTCTCCAAACGGTGTCATCTCAACGAAATTACGTGGTACCCCATTAAAGTGAGTGCGGTTGTCTCTAATGCCTAACCCATGAACGATAGTGGTAATTCGATAAGAGATATCATGGTACGCACCATATCCAATAGAGTGCAACAATGATGTTCGGACACACCATCACACTATGGTGTTCCAGGCGGTATTAATTGTGAAACAATTTGCATAATGTCTTAATTGTGTGCCAAAACTCGTAACTCAGATATTCATCTCTATGATCATATCATAGACATTCTATCCTCTTGTCACGAAGATCTTAAACTTCACTCTGAAATTACTTGAACCATTCAATAATTCAGACTTGTGTTTCATCAAGTAAATATACTCAACATCTACTCGAATCATCTGTGAAGTAAGAACGTAACGATATTCACTACATGCCTCAACACTCATTGGACTGCACACATCAAAATGTGTTACTTCCTGCAAGTTGCTTTCTTGTTCCATTTCTTTGAAAGCAGGGCTTTCGGTCATCTTGCCCATGTGGTATGATTTGCATGTCTCAAGTGATTCAAAATCAAGTGAGTCCAAACGGTCCATCTGCATGGAGTTTCTTCATGCGTATACACCAATAGACATGGTTCGCATGTCTCAAACTTTTCAAAACGAGTGAGTCCAAAGATCCATCAACATGGAACTTCTTCATGCGTTTATACCAATATGACTCACATGGCGATGCCACAAGTAAGTGGTATTATCATTACTATCTTATATCTTTTGGCATGAAAATGTGTATCACTACGATCGAGATTCAATAAGCCATTCCTTTAGGTGCAAGACCATTGAAGGTTTTATTCAAATAAACAGAGTAACCATTATTCTCCTTAAATGAATAAGTATTGCGATAGACATAATCCAATCATGTCTATGCTCAACGCATAAACACCAAATGCAATTATTTAGGTTTAACACCAATCTCGTTGGTAGAGGGAGCGTGCGATGCTTGATCACATCAAGCTTGGAAAAACTTCCAACACATATCGTCGGCTCACCTTTAGCTAGTCTCCGCTTTATTCCGTAGCTTTTATTTCGAGTTACTATCACTTAGCAACCGAACCGGTATCTAATACCCTGGTGCTACTAGGAGTACTAGTAAAGTACACATTAACATAATGTATATCCAATATACTTCTATCGACCTTGCCAGCCTTCTCATCTACCAAGTATCTAGGGTGGTTCCGCTTTGTCCGTTCCTCTCATTACTGAAGCACTTAGTCTCGGTTTGGGTTCAACCTTGGGTTTCTTCACTAGAGCAGCGACTATTTTGCCGTTTCATGAAGTATCCCTTGTTGCCCTTGCCCTTCTTGAAACTAGTGGTTTTACCAACCATCAACAATTGATGCTCCTTCTTGATTTCTACTTTCGGTGTCAAACATCACGAATACCTCAAGGATCATCATATCTATCCTCGATATGTTATAGTTCATCACGAGGCTCTAGCAGCTTGGTGGCAATGACTTTGGAGAAACATCACTATCTCATCCGGAAGATTAACTCCCACTTGATTCAAGTGATTGTTGCACTCAGACAATCGAGCACAAGCTCAATGATTGAGCTTTTCTCCCCGAGTTTGCGAGGCTAAGAAAATCGTTGGAGGTCTTATACCTCTTGGCGTGGGCACGAGCCTGAAATCCCAATTTCAGCCCTTGAAACATCTCATATGTTCATGACGTTTGAAAAAAGTCTTTGGTGCCTCAACTCTAAACCGTTTAACCGAACTATCACGTAGTTATCAAAATATGTATGTCCGATGTTCGTAACATCCACAAACGACGTTTGGGGTTCAGCACCTGTGGCGGTGCATTAAGGACATAAGCTTTGTCTTGTCCGCATAATCGCTCTTGTCAACTTTCAACTATATTTTCTCTAGGAACATATCTAAACAGTAGAACTAAAGCGCGAGCTTACGACATAATTTGCAAAGATCTTTTGACTATGTTCAGGATAATTAAGTTCATCTCATGAACTCCCACTTAGATAGACATCCCTCTAGTCATCTAAGTGATTACATGATCCGAGTCAACTAGGCCGTGTCCGATCATCACGTGAGACGGACTAGTCATCATCGGTGAACATCTTCATTTTGATCGTATCTACTATACGATCGATGCTCGACCTTCGGTCTCGTGTTCCGAGGCCATGTCCGTACATGCTAGGCTCATCAAGTTAACCCTAAGTGTTTGGCGTGTGTAAATCTGTCTTACACCCGTTGTATGTGAACGTAAGAATCCATCACACCCGATCATCACGTGGTGCTTAGAAGCGACGAACTTTAGCGGTGCACAGTTAGGGGAGAACACTTCTTGAAATTGTTGTAAGGGATCATCTTATTTACTACCGTCGTTCTAAGTAAACAAGATGCATAAACATAATAAACATCACATGCAATTATATATAGTAGTGACATGATATGGCCAATATCATATAGCTCCATTGATCTCCATCTTCAGGGCTCCATGATCATCATCGTCACCGGCATGACACCATGATCTCCATCATCATGATCTCCATCATCGTTTCTTCATGAAGTTGTCTAGCCAACTATTACTTCTACTACTATGGCTACCGATTAGCAATAAAGTAAAGTAATTACATGGCGTTGTTTAATGACACGTAGGTCATACAATAAATAAAGACAACTCCTATGGCTCCTGCCGGTTGTCATACTCATCGACATGCAAGTCGTGAATCCTATTACAAGAACATGATCAATCTCATACATCACATATCATTCATCACATTCTACTTGGCCATATCACATCACATAGCATACCCTGCAAAAACAAGTTAGACGTCCTCTAATTGTTGTTGCATGTTTTACGTGGCTGCTATGGGTTTCTAGCAAGAACGTTTCTTACCTACACAAAACCACAACGTGATATGCCAATTGCTATTTACCCTTCATAAGGACCCTTTTCATCGAATCCGTTCCGACTAAAGTGGGAGAGGCGGCACCCGCTAGCCACCTTATGCACCAAGTGCTTGTCATTCGGTGGAACACATCTCACGTAAAATGCGTGTAAGGCGGTCCGGGCCGCTTCATCCCACAATACCGTCGAAACAAGATTGGACTAGTAACGGTAAGCATATTGAACAAAATCAACGCCCACAACTACTTTGTGTTCTACTCGTGCAAAGAATCTACGCAATAGACCTAGCTCATGAAGCCACTGTTGGGGAACGTAGCAGAAATTCAAAATTTTCCTACGTGTCACCAAGATCTATTTAAGGAGAAACCAGCAATGAGGGGAAGGAGAGTGCATCTACATACCCTTGTAGATCGCTAAGCGGAAGCGTTCATGAGAACGGGGTTGAAGGAGTCGTACTCGTCATGATCCAAATCACCGGAGATCCTAGTGCCGAACGGACGGCACCTCCGCGTTCAACACACCTACAGCCCGGTGACGTCTCCCACGCCTTGATCCAGCAAGGAGAGAGGGAGAGGTTGAGGAAGACTCCGTCCAAAGCAGCTGGCAACGGCGTGGTGGTGATGGAGGAGCGTGGCAATCTGCAGGGCTTCGCCAAGCACCGCGGAGAGGAGGAGTACTTGGGAGGGAGGGCTGCGCGGAGAACTTGTGGTGCGGCTGCCTCCCACCCCTCCACTATTTATAGGTGGGGGGGGAGAGGAGGCCGGCCCCCTTAGATCCCATCTAGGGTTGGGGGCGGCGGCCAAGGGGGGGAGGAGTGCCTCCCAAGTCAAGTGGAGGCCTCCCCCTTTAGGGTTTTCCCCTTCCCAAGCGTATGGGCCTTGGGGGGGCTGGTGCCCCTGGCCCATTAAGGCTAGGGCGCCCCCTACAGCCCATGCTACTGTATTGGACGTGGTGGAACAATTTCCGGACCTCCGGAATCCTCCGGAACCCCGAAGCTTCCGGTACAATCAAGAAAAAACCCGAACTTTTTCCTAACCCGAACAACAACTTTCCATATATAAATCTTTACCTCCGGACCATTTGGAACTCCTCGTGACGTCCGGGATCTCATCCGGGACTCGAACAACATTCGGTAACCACATACAAACTTCCTTTATAACCCTAGCGCCATCGAACCTTAAGTGTGTAGACCCTACGGGTTCGGGAACCATGAGACATGACCGAGGGCGTTCTCCGGTCAATAACCAACAATGGGATCTGGATACCCATGTTGACTCGCACATGTTCCACGATGATCTCATCGGATGAACCACGATGTCAAGGACTCAATCGATCCCGTATACAATTCCCTTTGTCTAGCGGTATTGTACTTGCCCGAGATTCGATCGTCGGTATCCCGATACCTTGTTCAATTTCGTTATCGGCAAGTCTCTTTACTCGTTCCGTAACACATCATCCCATGATCAACCTCTTGGTCACATTGTGCATATTATGATGATGTCCTACCGAGTGGGCCCAGAGATACCTCTCCGTTTACGGAGTGACAAATCGATCTCGATTCGTGCCAACCCAACAGACACTTTCGGAGATACCTGTAGTGCACCTTTATAGTCACCCAGTTACGTTGTGACGTTTGGTACACCCAAAGCATTCCTACGGTATCCGGGAGTTGCACAAACACCCAAAGCATTCCTACGGTATCCGGAGTTGCACAATCTCATGGTCTAAGGAAATGATACTTGACATTAGAAAAGCTTTAGCATACGAACTACGATCTTTCTGCTAGGCTTAGGATTGGGTCTCGTCCATCACATCATTCTCCTAATGATGTGATCCCGTTATCAATGACATCCAATGTCCATGGTCAGAAACCGTAACCATCTATTGATCAACGAGCTAGTCAACTAGAGGCTTACTAGGGACATGGTGTTGTCTATGTACCCACACATGTATCTGAGTTTCCTATCAATACAATTATAGCATGGATAATAAACGATTATCGTGAACAAGGAAATATAATAATAACTAATTTATTATTGCCTCTAGGGCATATTTCCAACATTTGCCTCCGTGGATTTGCTTCGAACCAGCCCAAAAGAAAGCTCGACATGCCTTATCAACCTGATTCAGTGCCCACTTGGGGGCATCGGCGATCATGAGATGATGCGTAGGCCTAGCACGCACCACGTTGTTTACCAGAATCAGTCTCCCTGGCCTCGTGACCAACCCCCTTTGCCATCCCGGAAGGAAGTTGAGCACTTGGTCAACAATAGGCTGCCACTCTGCTCTCGTAAGCTGCTTGATCGAAAGTTGCAGCCCGGATATTTACATGGGAAGGATTCCATGCGCCAAGGTAAAGCTTGTGAAACTCGCAGCGTGTCAGCTTCCTCAGATCTGATCATGATCGCCGAAGACTTGGCAAAGTTGACATGTAAACCTGACGCTCTGCCGAAAATTTGCAAAGCCTCCGTGACAAAGCAAAGGTCGCTGATAGTGGGCCTGATAAAGAGGATTACATCGTCTGCGTAAATCGAGAGTCTCTGAAGAGGAGTGCATCCTGGCATCGCGCTGATGGCCTTCATCTGTTGAGCCTTGATCATCATCGAGGAGAGAGTATCCATGGCAATGACAAGCGTAAGAGGGAGACCGGGTCCCCTTGGCGTAGCCCTTTGCATGTCTGAACTTCCCGCTCTGGCGGTAGTTGAAAATCACCCGTGAGCTGGCTGTGGTGAGCAGCGTAGCCAGCCTCGACACCCAAAGCTCGGAGAAGCCTTTGGCTCTCAACACCTCAAACAGGAAAGACCGGAGATGGAGTCAAAGGCGCGTGAGATATCGTGCTTTATCATGACACCTTCGCCTTTCTTTTATGCAGATTTCGAGCCAACTGTCTAACCAGTAGGAAGTTGTCATGAATATTCCTCCCACGGATATAAGCCGTGATTCACATGCACCAAATCTCCCATACGTGGGCAGAGCCTCAAGCCATCAACTTAGAGTTAATCTTGGGTATGCTATGAAGTAGGCTGATTGGTCGAAAGTCTCCAATTCGCAAGCATCCGGTTTCTTGGGGATGAGAGTGATAATAGCTTTGATTAAGCCATGAAAACCGGCCATTGCCCAACTGAAATTTGTGAATCGCAGCCATGACATCCCCTTAATGATCGCCAAGCTTTGCGGAAGAAGAGACCAATGAATCCATCGGACCGGGTAGCGATCCGATGGCATACCTTTGATGACCGTCCGGATCTCCTCCTCCGTAAAGATGTTATCTAGCTCATGCAGATCTAAGGGCTCCACCCCAAAAATCCAAGTTGAGGGTCAGGTCTGCGGATTGATACGTGCTCAAAGAACTCCTTGTACGCGTTAAAGAACGCCTCCTCCTTGCCCTCTTGCTCTGTGATAATCTGCTCGCCAAGGTGCAGCACCGGGATGAAGTTCCTTCGTCTCCTGCCATTGGGCATGAGATGGAACAATTTGGTGTTGGCATCCCCTTCACAAAGCCAACGAATCCGAGAGCGCTGACGGGCAATCGTGCGTTCAAGCAATGCCACCTGTGGACGCCCGACTTGATTGTTGCGCAGCCACCGCTCACCGCCAGAAAGCACCACGATGGTCCATGGCTCTGTCCAACCGCAATATCACCCAATTCGCGATTGCAATCGCAACTTAACATTCCAACTTTTTACGACCCCACGCCGTCGGTGTTGTGCCGTGTTACGCAGCAATACATCCAGCGATGGAACGGCTCCGTTATGTCCGGATCACGGATCCATGCCTCCTATTTGCCTCCTCAAAGCCCTCCAACTTGGTCGAGAATGCCTCAAAGCGAAATCTCCGTGCGGTGAAGGTGATCGTCTAAAGCCAAGTGGAGCGGCGGTGATCGATGTCGCAGCTGACAGAGCACGAAGCATGCAATCAAGATGCTCAAGCTCCCGCCCACCGACACGAAAGCTCGATCGATCTTAGTCGAGTGGGGACTTCTCTTTCGTTGCTCCAAGTGAACTGTCGACCGTGGAGGAAGAGCTCCTTGAGACCATTGTCGCCGATAAACCTCCTAAATTTACTCATCATCCTCTGTCCAACAACGAGTTGTTTTTGTCGAGGCACGAAGGATAAGGTTGAAATCACCAATTGCTAGCCATGGACCAGGGGAGAGCATGCGCCGCGCAGAAAGTTCCTCCAAAAATTGAACTTTCTCGTTATCGTCTTGAGGCCCGTACACCACACAAATCCACCACGGGTTCCCCTCCGATGGTACCACGTACGCCGTGATGAAGTTGGTGTCGCCCACTTGGTTAGATATGCCAACCACCGAAGAATCCCACGCCAGAATTATACCACCTCTAGTGCCCACCGCCGGTAAGTAAGCAAACCCATCATACATTGGGCCACAACATTGCAAAATGACAAACTGGTCCACTAGATCGAGTTTAGATTCTTGGATACAAAGGATAGCCGGCCTACTAGAGTCTACGAACTCCCGCAACGCCTTCCGTTTAGCCGGACTGTTCAAGCCACGAACATTCCAACTCACTAGCTCCACTTTGATGCTTGACATTGGGAAACAGGGCACTCCCAACAAGACGACGATTAGGCCATAGCCATGGCCTCCATGATCTTGTCGCTCCAAAGTCCAAAGGCAATGACTTCCCAAAAATGGCCGCAATGGTGCACAGATGTCGCTCGTGCAGCGGCGAGTTGAACAATCCACGCAACTGATCTAGGGAATCCTCCGATATCTCCAAATCATCTGGTGCAATCCCCAGAGCTTTGAGCAACACCGTCTCCGCGGTCGAGGCTTTCGATCGTTTGGTACTTGAAGAGCTGGTAGAGCGCGTATTCCTCCGCGGGGTGAATGGGTCTTGGCCAGGGCGAAATCCATTCGCAACCTCGATCTCACGTAGTAGTGGTGGAGCCAGCTTCTTGAGGAGACCTGAGCAGAACGCTCTGATATTGGTGAGAGCTGCTTGCTCTTTGGACGAAAGAGCGGCTGCCTCTGATGCTTGAATCAGTTCCGACCCAACAACTCCGGTGTTAGCATCCATGGACGTGGGGGCAATGCATGCATGGGCATGCAACGTAGTCATCTCCGCCGGCTCGCATGCAACTTGCGGGGGGTCCAATGGCACTGCAACCGAGGCTGGAGCCGGTGCCACCACCGAGCCAGTCTCCAGTTCTGCATTAGGGCATGTACAATGGTAGCATATGGATACATATGCCTCATGACAAAAAGTAATTTGAAGCATATGTATTGATTTTTTCTCCCCAATGCAAGCTACTACTAGTGGACCTCATCAAAGAATAGAAAGTGACTCTCACTACACATGCATCCCTCCTTTTCATTTCAACCTTTTCAACTTTATGCACTGGACCACACTTTTGTCTCTAAACACCCGCCTTCCGGAGAGGATCCCGCTTCCCCATCCGAACCTACTTTTTCTGTTATCCGATCCTACATGGCATGTGAGGCATCACCCTGCGGCTATGCATTGGCCATGCCCTTATTGGCCAGCATCTCAGCCACCGGGTCCCAGCCAGCAGACCGCGACAGCGGATCAGCTACAGCCAGCCGGATCGACTGTGCCGGCGTAGCTGCCACACCCAGCAGCAGACTCGAGTGCACAGGATCCACCAGCCGCAGGGGATCAGAGCCACCCAACGGCAACAACTCCAAGGGCTGTCCAACCACAGCTGCGGCCCGTGGGGCAGCTATGGGGACAGCGTCAGGAACAGACACGCTCGCGGTCAAATTCTCCTCGGGATTCTGTCCAACCTGATCCTTCAAAAGGCCGGTTGGTCGGGCCGTCTCGGGATCCAGGGCAGTCTCGATGCAACCCACGACCGTATCAGCCACGACCACTTTATCTGGAACTGTGACCGTATCAGCCACGCCACCAGATTGGTTCAGCACACCCTGCATTCCAGCTGTCGCCAACCCAGCCACCGGATGCAAATTCGAAAACCCCGCCACTCCTTCAGTGGGCGCCGGCTCTCTGTGGACCTCGTGGACCCCACTGGCAACAACCACCGCCGCCGGACCCGGCCTACTCATTGGAGGGATACGCCAATTGGAGGGCCCCACCCGTCCTTCTAGAGCCTGTCGATAGGTTCTGCCCACTCCGCCGCCGCCGCCCTGACCGGGGGAATTCCGGCCAGAACCCCGGTAGTCACAAACGCCGCGCGTCTAGTTCAGCACCGACCATTCGCCACCCTGAGACGCCGGGGAGCTATCCGGCAAACCGCTCTGTCCACTGCCACTGTCCGAGCTAGGCGAGCGACGCCAGAGCTCCGGCGGCGAGAAGTCACGCAGCCTACCGATGTGAATCAAAATCGGGTACTCCAGCAGCTGACGAAAAGACGGGCGGCGCCCCTCCTGGTTGCCTCCCAACGTCGGTGGCTCCGGCACCCACAACCTACGACACGCGGGAATCACCTCCGGGTCGACGCACCAAGCACGCAGCTTGAACAGAGAGAGATCATCTCTGCTTTCAGTCTCCGGCGCCAGGCTCTCGATCAGGCAAGAACTGCCCAGCAACTCCTCTGCCGTTGATCTGGCCCAAGCATGGGAGGGAACACCCTCAATCATCAGGTCCACCTGCACCCGCATAAGCCTGGACTTGGCCTACGCCTGCCGCAGCCATGGCTTGATGAAAAGCTTGAAGCCCCGATGCTCCACCGACGGGACTGCCAACGCTCTGTTGCGGAGCTCATGCGAAGCGAACACAATGAGAAAATCCTCCAGGTGGAACTTGTGCACTGAGAAACGAAAACGCGGGATGTTAAGCTGCTCCGAGATGGCGATGGACGCATCCACACAGGAAACCGGCGGCCTCGACCCACCAACATAAGCAACCACCACCAACTGCAGACGACGCTCGAGGTCATCCATCCCCTCCGAGCGCGGCAAGATGCAGACTTCCGCCGCCGGGACCGCGGCCGCGGGCGCGAAGACGGGCACGGTGGGAGGGAAGCTGGGCGCAACTGGCGAGGACGGCACCTGCGGTGCGTCCTGCCTAGGCTCCAACAGCAACCCCCCCACACCGGGCAGCATCGCCGGCAGCGGCCCAGTCCTGGCCACCTTGGAGATCACCGCGCGACGAAGTTCGTCAGCCGAGATTGGACTGCGCGGCCTCTTGCACTGGGAGGAGACATGACCAGAGAGCCCGCAGCGAATGCACATGGGGTCGTTCGTGCAGTCTTGCCGCCGGTGACCGTCCCCGAAACATCTGAAGCAGAGACCCCAAAGGTCCGGCGGGATCTGACGCTGCTCAGACGAGGTGGGAGAGGCCCGACCATCCTGCGCACCAGCACCCTGCTGGCGCCGCAGCGCACGACGGCGACGCCACATGGCCTTGCGCGAAGGCCCTGGCTTGCGCCAGCCAGCAGCCTCGGGCGCCGGAGCCTCCAGGGCCGCCGTACCGACCACCGCAGCGCCCACCGACGAGGAGCCAGCCGACCCCGGTGAACCAGAGAGGCCGAGGCCGGACACCACCGGCCTGTCGCGCGGGAAGGCCGACGAGACCGAGGGAGGGCTGCGCGACCCGGAAGCCATGGACGCCAACCTGAGGGGAGAGGGAAAGGGCCGGGAGGGAGGAAAAGGAGCACGCGAGAGCGCAGGCGGGCGGCGAGGACGCCGGGACCGGAGTGGTCACCGGCGGGGAAGCGTGGACGCCGGGGCCGAAGTGGCCGCCGGCGGAAGCAGGGAGGGAGCGCGCTCCGCGAGAGAGAGCAGCTGTTTTTTATGCCAGCCTATCTAAAGCTGCGGCCTCGTGTTTTACTGTAGGACATCGTGTATGATTTCTTGCGCCAATTTTCAGCAATCAAATATTCACATCGACGTTTGTTTGCCACATGTTCTCGTATCTGAAAGGTGCGTGCGTGCGTGCGCGTGTGCGGGCGTGCGCGCGTGCGTGCAAAAAACGGGCCAAGAACACTGCATTAGGCTAGTCATAGTGGGAAGTAACTTAGAGTAGTAACATGCATATATTACTACTCTATGTTACTGCCTTCATAGTGGGTAGTACCCATAGTTTAGTGTCATGCAAGTCTGCATTTATTAGGTTGTACACTCATTTTGCATTGGGATGCGTTATGTTACAGTAACATAGTATGTTACTCCCTCTGTCTAGTGAGTAAGTCATCTTACGTTGTCCTCCGTGACCAAGGAGAAGGGGAAAACGAAAGAACTTAATGTTCATTTGCTAATTAATAGCATTGCATGCAATGAATTAGCCACTGCATGTCATGTTTGGTAGTCTCAAGTCATTAAAAGCATGCACACCCCACATCTCTTATTGGTTGATATGTCAAGAAACAAAAAAACGAGGTAGAATTTAATGCACCGCGCCTAAGTGTTTTGGGATTATTTGGTTTTCGTAAAATGACTTACACACTTAGACGGAGGGAGTACCACAAACACCTCTCTTCTCATTAACTCTTTGCCACATAAGTATGTTTGTCTTGGAATGCATTATGTTACTAGCTAAGTTACTCCAACTATGGCTAGCCTTACCAAACGCTCTGCCCAGCCGGGCTTTGACATTTGAATTGCCCCGCTGCCGATTATCCCATGTACTAGATGGCAAGCCGGAGTAACCCGGATCTTGGAATTGACATTTATCAGTTACCTCCTCAAATGCACGCATTTGCCATTCGTGTCTAGCAGACAAAGAAAAATGTTCGCTGCCATAGAGTGTTTCATTAAAATCACCCATAAAAATCCATCATGTTTAATACGAGTACCATATAGCGTTTTCAAGAATCTCCGGCTATGATATCCATTCTCAGCCCGAGGAGCTCCATAGAAACCTGTAAATTCTCATTCAATAGATTGTTCGCTTTGTCTCCGCACCATAGTGTCAATATGGCCTGAACTGAAATTCTTCAGATCAACCACAACCTCATGCAATCAAAAAAGAACAATCCCTCCACTGAGTCCGTTGCTATCCACGGCAAAACAACCTGCAAAACCTAAATCGTTCTGCAGATTCTCCACTCCTTACTTCTTGATCTTTGTCTCCATCACGAAGAGCAAAGAGGGGCTTTCTTGCTTCACCACATTGCTAAGCTTGCAAACTGACTCGCGGTTCCCATGCCTCCGGCAGTTCCAGCAGCTGAACTTTCAGAATTTTAGGAATTAGTAGGAGTAGGTTTCTTCTTTTTTTACGCCCTCTCTCCATCTCCATATATCTCCCCTCCCGTACCTCCACCCGGCTTGTCACAACTAGCAGTAAAAACCACCATGACATTATTAGTAGCTTCATTCTCTTTTGGTTGCTCTTCAGTACTAGCCGGTGGCATATCTATCCTCCTGTATACCTGCTTCGGCCCTGAGGTCCCCCTTTCCTCTTGTTTACATAGTTGTTCTTCTTCCATGGAGATGCATTGAGATGTAACCTCAGGATCATCAGCTTTTGCACTCCCACCAGGAGCCTCTTTCCAACCACACCCCCCCCCCCCTCCCCCGGTTCCATAATTGTTATCGTGGTTTTGGTTCAAGAACAGAGGGCCCCCGGTTCCATAATTCTTATTGTGGTTTTAGTTCAAGAACAGAGGGATTACTATGTTTGCGTGGATTGCTGCTCCCAGGATGAGTTATCATTTAAAGCTGACTTCTCATCTGGCGCTCTCAGGCTCGATTTGAACGGTAAATCACCATTCATCGCACGTCCCAGCATTGGACAGAATTAATCAGTGACCTAGCCGAAATAAAAAATTGGAACATGTTCATAGTCATACTGGTGGATATCATACCAGTCGATCAAAATCTATCTACATACTGGATATCATAACAGGATGCTAGGTGGGAGAGAGTAAACATTGTCAGTGATGTTAGCGGTCCCACAAAATGGCTGTATGCGGTATATACGATATCAAAATTATTTATGCAGTTTTAGTAATGTGGCTAAGGAAAGTTCTGGAAATAATAATGCATGAAATCATTAACATTCTTAACGAATTGTTTAGTATATTGTATAGCAAGTTGACTTAATCATAAGCCTAAACATTCAGTTACTCGAGTAAACTAACATGATGTACCACCACGAAAAGCCGAAGTCCTCTTCCTTATCGAAAACAAAAGACTTGCTGACCAGCTGCGCTAACATTACTACGGTATTCTACTCATTCAAGAAATGATTTTTTGTATCACCCTCATGAGGCCGCCTTTCGTTAGCAATATCTTGTACATTCCTAGCATCTGATGTCTGGGATCCTCTTGACCAATTACTTCATGGGCCTTGCTTCGGTAGACCCCCTCCAACAAAACGTAGAAGGGCAGAATGGGTATACGGAAGAAACGTATACCCACCTCGTATTGTACAGCTCTGCCGGGCATACGTATATCGCGTGAATGAAAAAAAAAAGTACCCACGATCTAAGCCCGGCCCCATCTTCTCGCCCGCCCATCTGGTCGCCCGCCCGCCGATCACGCGGTAGTTCCATAGTTGGCGATCGCCGCCGCCGCGGATCGCCGCCGTCCGAACTCCGCTCGAGGCCACCTCGCCGTCCCAACGCCGCTCGTCGCCGCCCTCGCCGTCCCAACGCCGCCGTCGCCGCCCTCGCCCGTCCCAACGCCGCCCGTCGCCGCCCTCGCCGCCCTAACGCCGCCCGTCGCCGCATCTCACCGTCCCCAACGTCACCTGTCGCCGCATCTCACCGTCGTCCGACGACGCGACGTGAAGGGCCCGACGTCTCGACGCCGCCGCCGCCCGAACCCGCCCGACACCGCCCTCGCCGCAACGCGTCGTCCGTCGCCGCATCTCACCGTCGCTGCCCCACGCCGGGACGTGAAGGGCTGACGTCTCGACGCCGCCTCCGCAAAGATCGTCGAGCCGAACGCGGCGTCTACACCGCAGCCAAGGTTTGTCATGTAAACCTAGCGAGGGTTTAGAAGTGAGGGCTAGTTCATGCATGTACGGATTTAGGGTTTAGGGTTCATCAAAACCTCCGCCGCAGCGCCTCCTCTACGGACTAGGGCATGATTTACAGAACTAAGCGTTGCTTTGGGCATGATGCATTGTACTAAACGTAACACATGATGTTTTGCAGTTATGTGAGATAGGCGTGTTGACATGGACGAAGAATCCGCATTCGGGAGGGACGAGAATGGTACTGATAAGGTGACTAAGACCGATAACGATAATTTGAACGAAGATGATGACAGCAGCGACAACGATTCCGTCTCGTCATATGATATCTTACCTCCGGAGGATTTTGATAATAATGAACATGGCGCAAATAGCGAAAATGTAAGTGGCATATATTTTGTTTTTATTTTTGAATTTGCAAACTATGGCATGGCTAACTGTATATCTTTGTGTACAAATTTACAGGAAGATGTGGATGTTAACAATATGCAACATAGTTGGCAGGAATCATTTGCAGATAACTTGAGCCAGGTTAGTTGATAGATGTTGTACATCGATCAATAATATGATTTAAATGATAATAATTGACATATATATTTTCAAATGAATGTTGTAGGAGGAGTCGATGGTCGGCGTTGATCACGATGAGGGAGAGATCGATATTGAGGAGGCTCAAAGGCAGCAGAAGATGCTTGAGACACATTGGAAGGTCATGGCTATGACCTTTCGATTAAGGGGATGCATACATATTCTACAACAATCACGCCAGAGAGCACGGGTTTAGCATCAGAAGCAGAAGGTGAAACGAGGTGCTTGGGAATGATCCGGTACCGGCGGTTTCTTTGCTCCAGGCGGGAGAAGGCAGAGCAAGTTCATAACCATGGAGGGCATAAGCGCGAGCTTAGACCGGAGACTTCGTTGGACTGCGGTGCACATATGGTGGTGAAGCTGGACAGAGAACGTGGCGTTTGGTTCGTCGCATCATTCGTGGATGATCACAACCGCGATGGCTCGGCCCGACGAGGTTTGTTTTTATGGTCACACAGACGGATTGGAGATGGCGGAGGGCGAGATATTGGCGGTGGAAGCGGCGGGATAAGAAAGCATATTATAATGGACAACTTCATTAGCAGATACGGTTCGTCACGATAAGTGCGGGCTTATCAGAGGGACATTTACAATCTTTGTTGCAGAGAAAAATGAAGCTCATTGCAAAGGGTGATGTAGAGACGGCGATTGGCATTACGAGGAGCGGGAAGGAGAAGGACCACGAGTTTTTTTTGAGTATGTGCGTGACAAGGAAGGGCGATCAAGAGTATGTTACAGTGCGATGCACGATCGCGGAGGGACTATCAGGACTACGGAGATGTGGTCGTGTTTGATAGCACGTATAAGATGAACAGATACGGTATGCCGTTCGTCTCCTTTGTAGGAGTTAACAACCACCGTTGCACCACAGTGTTTGGTTGTGCCATCATTGCTGACGAGACAGAAGGGACATACGTGTGGCTGTTGTAGACATTTATGAAGGCAAACTGTCATGTGAAGCCAAAGTCAATAATTACAGACGGTGACGCTGCAATGATCCGGGCTATTCGGACCGTCCTTTCAGATGTTTTCCATCGTCTTTGCTCCTGGCATATCGAGAAAAATATGCAAAGGCACCTGCATTACAAGTCACCGGATGAGTTCAGATCGCTCTGTACTATGCCACCTCTCGCGAACTTTGAGCAGAGATGGAAAGCTTTCTATGATAAGTGGAAGACGGATAGAAACGAAGAGTGGCTTGACAGGATGTACATGAAGAGGAGACTTTGGGCAGCTTCATATCTTTCCGATGGTTTTTCCTTGGTATGCGAAGTAACGGAGGAGTGAAAGCCTCAACTCCTGCGTTCACCTTCACGGACTACGGTATGACAATTGTTGATTTGGTGGTGCATTATGAGAATTGTATAGTTCGCTGCGTGGAGAACGAGGCGTCACGATGACTGCGAGGCATTCCATAAGGAACCACCGACGGTTCTGAATATAAGGCCCTTGAGGAGCATGCCGCCAAAGTATTCACACTGCTAATTTCTACATCCTGCAGGATGATTTGCATAAGATGGGTCATTTGGAGATATTTGAGACGCTGTGGGAATTGGGCGTCAAACATTCATGGTGACATGGAAGGATAACCACAAGTTCAGGTACAATGTTGTTTATGAACGGGTAACTCAGAACAAACTATTACATGCGCTTGTCTTAGGATGGTTCGGAAAGGGCTGCCATGCAAACACATTCTGTTTGTTCTCCATCATCTGAATTTAACTGAAATACCAAAGTGTTGTGTCCTTCATCGGTTGTCCAAACATGCGAGAGATGGGTTACTGCAAGAGGAAGAGTGATATGTTTGGATGGGGTTGGTCAGGCCATTGGAGAGAGAACGGTATAGTGCAATAACCATTAAAACCCATGAAGCTGCTCATGTTGCAGCAAATGATCCCTTCTTGTTCGATGAGTTGATGAAGTGTCTGGAGAACATAATAGCGCAGAAAAAAGATTTCAGAGGAGGAACTTATAGGAAGTAGAAGGTATGCTATGCTTTGAAGAAGGAGGCAAGTCAAGCGCAACAAGTTGAGCCTGGTATTGGTGATCCTCAGAAAGTTTCGACAAAGGGTGCACCTAAGAAGGGGCGGTCAAAGGGGGCCCCGGCATTACAAAGAATGGTAGGCCAAAAGATTTTACAGAGAAGAAAAGTGGTCCTTTGTGCAGTCTGTGTAGTCTCCCAGGTCATAATAAGGCTACATGTCATTTGAACGAGAAGTAAGATGTTATCTTATTATTTCTGTTATGTTGCTACTTTGATTTTAGCAACTATATTTGCTCACCCATTTCTTTTATTTTTTTCAGGAACTGGGCGTAGGTAGAGATGCACTTGGTTTGTAGGAAGAATAGAAGTGGTCGCACGAACCTATGTTGTTTTTTATTCGTACGTGTGTGCAAGAAAACTTCGTACGTGTGTGCAAGAAAACTTGATAAGTTATTTGTTTATGTTTTGTCAAAAGATTTATGTAATAAATTTGGAGATAACATTGCATATGTTATACTACCTAGGCATGATGATGATTTTGTTTGCTATTTGGTACCTGGGCATATATGTTGTACTATCTGGGCATGATGATGATTTTGTTTGCTGTTTGCTATTGTTTCCGGCCGCTCCTATGTGCCAATTTTTTTTGAAAAAGTGAAGTTAAAAAAAATGCCCAACCACCGTCTTTGGGCCCTTAGTAGCTTCTAACGCATACCCAAATCAAGCCCAAAGGCAACTCGGGCGGCTGATCGAGCCCACTAGCGGGCCCACCAACGGGGTCCAACGGCGCAGGAGAGTAATGTCTGAGAGGAGCTCGAAAGAGGGGGCGGAGCTGTATATAAGCCGCCTCTGGCGCCCGCCCGAGGTGGGACTAAACAGGCGCTGCCCAGCTGGCGAGGAGGGGCGTGGGCAGGAGCTGCGGGCGACGGGAGGCGTGGGCAGGGGGAGGAGCCCAGCTGGCGAGGGGGCAGCCCGTTTTTTCCTTTTTTTCTGGCTCTTTTTTCTTTTTCTTTTTCTTTTCTTATTTTCCTTTTTTATTTTCAAATTCGTGAACCTTTTAAATTGAATGAAGTTTTTTCAAAAAAAAGTTGACGAATTTGAAAGTTCACGAAAATTTTAAAAGGTTACTAATTTAAGGAAAGTTCATGGATTTGAAAAAGTTCATGAAAATTTAGAAAAAGTTCAGGAAATACAACATAGTTCAAGAAAAATGAAAAAAAGTTCATCAATTTTTCAAAAAGTTCATGAATAAAAGTTCACAAACCTCAAAATTAGTTCACTTATTTTTTTAGAAATATCATGCATTTTATAAAAAGTTCAACAAATTGAAAAAGTCCATGAAAAGGAAAATTAATTTTGAAAAAATGAGTTCATCGATTTAAAAGGTTCACGAATTTGAAAAGAAATAAAGAAAAGAAAAGAAAAAGAAAAAGGAACGAGAATACACGGGCTGGCCCTCCTCGCCTGAGGGCTCCTCCCCCGGCCCACGCCCCCTCCCCTCGCCCGCGCGGGGCAGCGCCGTTTTTAGTCCCACCTCGGAAGCGGGGGGGCGCCAGGAGCGGCTTATATACCTGGCTCCGCCCCCTCTTTCGAGCTCCTCTCTGTATTACTCTCCTGCGCCCCGTTGGACCCCGTTCTTTGGGCCCGCTAGTGGGCTCGATCAGCCGCCAGTCGCCTTTGGGCTTGATTTGGGTAATGCGTTACGTAAGCTACTAAGGGCCCAGCAGCGGTGGTGGGCATTTTTTTTAACTTCACTTTTTCAAAAAAAATTGGCACAAAGGAGCGGCCGAAAACAACAGCAAACAGCACACAAAATCATCACATGCCCAGATAGTACAACATATATGCCCAGGTAGCAGACGGCGGCATCATCATCACATAATCATATAGCACATAGCAGCTTAACATATATAGTTGGAAAATAAATATTGTAGCTAGTACCGATGAAGGCACCTTTATTTAGTTGCGGACGTGCATAATCATGCCCATTACAATAAGAAATGTCATAATATCAAAATTGTTCCTAGTGCCGTCAACGGCACGTTTATTTAGTTGTGATAATAAGAAAAAGAATGTCCTTGTAGCCAAAAACCCATCAACAAACTAATTTCTTGTCCATGATCTTCAAAATCTTCTCTTTCACAGTTTCCATCGTGTTGCACTCTGAAAAAAGTATTTCAGCTAGAATGCGTCCCCTTGAAGCATTCACCTCAGCTTGATCAAAGTCAAATATCCATTCATCTCCGTTCCAGTTTTGAATGCATTTCACCACAAACAGACCACAAGAAACTCTGTAAAATACCGTGAGTCAGGCATTGCTGTGTAAGAGAAGTAGTTAGAACTTAAACAGTTGAACATACCCATCCTTTTGTAACGGCATATCGTACTCCTTTATTGGCCACGAAGATACGTCTGGATGTTCCATTTGTACAAGGGAGTTCACCTCCAACGTATCTTTAGCTATTTCTGCCCTCTGAAATATAAATGTGAAGTTCATATGAAGTACATAACTAATTACTACTATCTATCTTGTTACATGTAAAGAAAGAAGCTTACCAGCTGCCTTATTTTTTTAAGAACTCCCTTGCTGCATTTACCAGTCGAATTTAAAATTTTGAACTCTTTTTTCTTGTTGTGCATGAGAATGGTTATCCAGTGACTTTCTTCCACATGAAAAGGAAAGTATGCCTACAACAAAGTTTAGTCAAGTTCTTGGACACACAAATAGTTATGTACTACGAAGGATCATACAAAAGTGAAGTACCTTATCTGTAATGAAATACTCCTCATTAACTCTAGACACCATCTTAGTTTGGTTTGTGAAATGCTCCATAAAATGGTGCTTAGAGTTCTTAACCTTTCCTTCAGCACGAAGAATAAGCCAGTGTGACACTCAAGATGATAAAATGTGACGGTCAGCACGAGGATTATGGGTCTGCATATGGTTGCAATAACTACTGATGACCTGAAAATAACATAACAGCAATACTCCCGTTAGAAAAAATTAAATATAACATGTAGAACTTCATATAATTGTTGTAAGGGCTACTTACACCGCCATGCAACCATTTTTTCGCAATGATGGCTTGAAGCATATCAGGTGTACATGTTTCCCCAGCAATTCCTGTCATGTGCACGACAGTTTTCCTACTAAGCTTCGCCGAGTCTGATAGTGTCCGGATATAAACCTTCGCGCCTCTATGTGATCCTTAGTAATGTAATCGGTATTAATCAGAACGTCTCTTATACCAAACAAACCTAAAATATAATCAAACAATGAGTAAATAAATTGTGCATGGAAGGACTGAAATATCTTCAAAACAAAGTACATAACACTTACTTTTCTTTAGACGCGTTACGTCCACCGATCTCTTGAAAGGGTGAAAGAACGTACTTTGATTTTTTTCTCTTGCGTTTCCCATCATTCTCCTCAGTGCCACTTTCTTTCGCATTCCCATCATTCTCCTTAGTGCCACTTTCTTTCGCATTCCCATCATTCTCCTTAGTGCCACTTTCTTTCGCATTCCCATCATTCTTCTTACTGGCACCTTCTTTCGCTTTTTTAATACGTGTGTTCAGACTATCCATACTAATCTCCTCAGATTTATCGGCGCTTAGACCCGTCGACACTGCATTTATATTCTTGGGGTTGAAGTAACTGCTGGAAAGTCATTCGTGTCTACCGTTGCAAAAGATGGGTCGGTTGAATTACCATTCTCGTCAATAACGAAGGGGTCCTCTTCATCTCCTGTACCGAGTGTGTTGAGATGCATACCTTTATCACGTATGCATTTCTTCCCGTTCCCATTGGTGAAGGATGCGTCCACCCGTTGTCCATATCGTCCTTTGCAGGAGTTGATTTTACATCTGGAAAATATTTTGACGGACCATACCTCCTCATCCAGTTCTCACTGTGCTCCACAAACTCAACATCACTAAACCCTCTATTTGTCTTGAAGACAAGACCTTTGTTCTCCAGCTCCTCCAGTACTATCTGCAATAACACATGGGAAGCATTAAGTACATGCAAAGAATATGAATAATCTCATGTAATTTGAAGAACACATCACTAATTACCTCAGCACATTTTTTAGGGACAAGGCGAATTTCTTTCTGCATATCTTTGATGCTTTTAATAATTTGATCTAAGGTCGTGTCCTTGCTCGATGAAGCCTCATCTCTATTATCATTCTTTTCCATGAGCGACCTGTTCTATCAACTGCTCAGATTCTTCCTCCACAAATTTCCCCTCTTGAGCAATTATCATATGTCTGTGCTTTTCACTTATTATGTCATCAACCTGTGCCATGTTAAATCATTTTAAATTACTCACCATGAAAAACGTTCCATAACTCCATGCATGCAAACCATAAATACTTACCCTCCCATTCCCGCGGCCGTACGATGTGTCGTACGCATCACGCTTCATTGCCTCGACTTCTGGCCAGTTAAGCATCCGCGGATACTCATGCGCCAGTGGATCAAACGTCTCGTCATCAAGTGGCTGCACTTTCTCCCAAAACAAGTACTGCATGAACATGAAATATATTAGCAATCTTAACAGTACAGCCTATAGTTCGAAATAAAATATATAACATATAATTTACCTGTATGAGGGCAAGGTTTCCCACCGGCCATGTAAATTTTGTACGATCCGATAAAGTCTTCGTGATGCCATCTACGCAAACGCGTAAAGTAAACGCGTTCCAGTTAAATGATTTAATGCTCTCCACATCCTCCACTAGCTTGTAAAAAGCATTAGGAACTTCTACCGTGGAGTGTGGTGCAAGAACAGTGCCTAGAAGAACCAACATAATTTGACGCAGGAAATCATCATCATACAACCCACTAGTAGTGATGTCCTGTATAAGCTGGTCTATCATTATTTCATTCGTACTCGAATCTATGAAACGACTCAGCACCTTCACTTTCGCATTTAGCCCCCCTTTACCTAAAGCTTTCATGGCATCTCTGCCCTTGTTCACTAGGCCAAAAATATCAAACACGTCTTAAGCGCACAATGATATCACACCGTTTCTTGATGGCATAATGAACCTTTTAGTGTCCATTGCGTATGATTTAATCATAAACTTTAGCAGACCCTTGCACCTGAGGACACTAGGAATCATCAACATTTGTCCTAGTCTAGTGCTTGCAAATCGTTTTTTTTTTTTTTGCCTAGATGTCAGTTTGTCGACGAGGAGACACCACTTCTCAACAGTAATGTAAAATCTGTCCGTAGTCCTCCATCACTACGAATAGGAGCAAATAATATATTAGCTACTTTTCATGTGTACATGATAAACATGATGAATGCACCGCTCAAAAACATAAAAATTACCTCCCACCAGTATGGCCGTCGGTGGCGCGAGGGTCTTCTTGGTGATGACGACGCCCACTGCGTGCTGTGGAACCACGGCCGCCTACGTCAGAAACTTTGTCAGAAATTTCAGTATTGCAATGCAACAGTACGCTGCGCTAGGAAGTAGGCGGCGTGTGGGGCAGGTTTGAGCGTTACCTCGAAGGTGGCGTCGGGGCGAGGCGTCGGCGTTTGGGCGTCGGCTCCAAGGTGGCGTCGGGGGCGTCGACGTCGGGGGCGATCGGCGTCGGGGGCGTCGACGTCGGGGGCGATCGGCGTCGGGGGCGTCGTCGTCGGCAGATCGCTAGGGTTGACGAGTAGTGGAGATCGTGGAGGCGGCGTGCGGTTGGGCTGACCCCGATCGAGGGTCCACTTGGGCTTTGACCTCCTCGGATCGGCCGTGTCGCCGGCTGCAGCTGGGACACGTAGGAGGGCCACTCCTGCCCCGCCACATCATTAATTATTTTTTGTTATTTTTCCAATAATAACTCGGACAAATGACGTGACGCGACTACTTTTTTCTACTCCGCCAAATGTCACAAAACTTGCCAAATGGCACGAAACTTTTTCCGCTCGTTGGCATCACCTCGACAGCACCCACGCCAGTTTGCATATTTTTCCGGCGCTCGATGCATTTCCTAGGATTTTCCCCGTGAAAATGCCGTAAACACTGCCCGGACGTGACGCAACGTTCGTTTTGTGTCCGTTTTCATTCCAACCTTGCGTGGGGCCCTACGTAGGCCGTGCCCGCATGTCCGACCACTTTGGTGCAATTGCATGCATGCGATCACGTACCCCAGTGCAACGAGCTTTTCTTTACAATCTACCGGAGGGGGGGGGTTCCCGACTACTTTTATTTTTGACTCCGCCAAATGGCACGAAACTTTTTCCGCATGTTGGCATCACCCTCGACAACACCCACGCCAGTTTGCATATTTTTCCGAAGCTTGATGCATTTCCTAGGATTTTCCCGTGAAAATGCCGTAAACACCGGCCGGACGTGACGCAACGCGTTCGTTTTGTGTCCGTTTTCGTTCCAACCTTGTGTGGGGCCCTACGTAGGTCGTGCCCGCATGTTCGACCACTTTGGTGCAATTGCATGCATGCGATCACGCACTTCAGTGCAACGAGCTTCTTTACGGCCACCGAAGGGGGTTCCCGACTACTTTTATTTTGACTCCGCCAAATGGCACGAAACTTTTCCGCACGCGTTGGCATCACCCTCGACAGCACCCACGCCAGTTTGCATATTTTTCCGACGCTCCATGCATTTCCTGGGATTTTCCCCGTGAAAATGCCGTAAAACACTGGCCGGACGTGACGCAACGTTCGTTTTGTGTCCGTTTTCGTTCCAACCTTGTGTGGGGCCCTACGTATGCCGTGCCCGCATGTCCGCCCACTTTGGTGCAATTGCATGCATGCGATCACGTTCCCCCAGTGCAACGAGCTTCTTTACGGTCTACCGGAGGGGGGTTCCCGACTACTTTTTTTTGACTCCGCCAAATGGCACGAAACTTTTTCCGCACATTGGCATCACCCTCGACAAAGACCCACGCCAGTTTGCATATTTTTCCGAAGCTCGATGCATTTCCTAGGATTTCCCCGTGAAAATGTCGTAAAACACTGGCCGGACGTGACGCAACGTTCGTTTTGTGTCCGTTTTCGTTCCAACCTTGCGTGGGGCCCTACGTATGCCGTGCCCGCATGTCCGCCCACTTTGGTGCAATTGCATGCATGCGATCACGTACCCCCAGTGCAACGAGCTTCTTTACGGTCTACCGGAGGGGGGGGCGAGTCGAGTTTTTTTTTACTCCGCCAAATGGCACGAAACTTTTTCCGCGCGTTGGCATCACCTCGATAGCACCCACGCCAGTTTGCATATTTTTCCGACGCCGATGCATTTCCTAGGATTTTCCCGTGGAAATGCCGTAAAACACTGGCCGGACGTGACGCAACGTTCGTTTTGTGTCCGTTTTCGTTCCAACCTTGCGTGGGGCCCTACGTATGCTGTGCCCGCATGTCCTCCCACTTTGGTGCAATTGCATGCATGCGATCACGTACCCCCAGTGCAACGAGCTTCTTTACGGTCTACCGGAGGGGGGTTCCCGACTACTTTTTTTTGACTCCGCCAAATGGCACGAAACTTTTTCCGCACGTTGGCATCACCCTCGACATCACCCACGCTTGTTTGCATATTTTTCCGAAGCTCGATGCATTTCCTAGGATTTTTCCCGTGAAAATGCCGTAAAACATTGGTCGGACGTGACGCAACGTTCGTTTTTTGTTCGTTTTCGTTCCAACCTTGCGTGGGGCCCTACGTATGCCGTGCCTGCAGGTCTACCCACTTTGGTGCAATTGCATGCATGCGATCACGCACTTCAGTGCAACCAAAGACCGGTCGGATGTGTCGACAGGCATACTGTGAAAGACGTTTTTTTCTCATCAACACCGGATGAAACCAATCTTTTTCCACGTACTACAAGTGCCATCGGGAGCATGCACGACATTTTCGATACTTTTTGGCATCCGATGCTTTTCCTATGGTTTTCCCGGCCAAATAAGCCTAAAACACTGCGCGTTACTCCGTGTTATCTCTAACAAGCGCCTCGTGCCCTCCATTCTCGGTTCACCAATTTCTTTTATATTGCTATTTCATTCTTTCCTCTTTTGTACTTCTTGATGCGCCATTTTCTCAATAAAAATTAACTTTTTTCTACGGTTATTTTTTAAGATTACGTCAACTTTAGTAAATTCAAAAAAGGTTTCAAAAATTCAGTTAACTTTTTTGGAATTTGTTCACATTTTTCATAATATTCTATGATTTAATTTACAGCGAAACAACTTTTGAATGTTCTCTGAAAAACTTGTTAGCTTTTTTTCTAACTACTTCTACAAAATTGTTTATGTTATCATTTTTTACTAGATTATTGCTTGTGTATTCTTTTGCAAATTTGATTATTACTTTTTCAGTAACATTTTATGATTTTTTTACCGGCTAAAGCGTTCTTAAACCTAGAATTTCTTTATTTTTTCATTCAAATATTTGAACAACTCATAATAGTCAAACAGACAAACTTCATTCAAACTTAATTATATCATACATAGTTTCTTGACATAATAAAAAAACATAAAATAAACCCTAAACTACGCCGTCGTCATCCGACGCGACATCGATGACCGAGCCCATGCCGCTGCCACCTTCGCCGCCGCTGTCATTGCCGCTGCTCATGTCGCCCGTAAACGCGAGGTCGTGCCCTCCTCCTCGGCCAGCAGACTCATGGAGTGTCTCCATCAAGCCCGGCGTGTCCTCCGGTCGTCCGGTCTCGGCCCGGCGGTGGCACGAGGTCGGGCTCCGACGCGACGATGGCGAGGAGGAAACCCGAGAGTCGTCGGGTCCCTTCTCGACGAAGCGCTGCACCTCCGGCGGAATCTCCACGGGCAGGCGTGAGGGGCCACCGGCGGGAGGGGAGGTGGGGCAAGGGCGCCCATCGCCCGGTGGGGAGGGAGGATCAGCCGCCCGGCGACAGCCCGGAGGACGCCGTCGTGCGATCGCCCGCCTAATCGCCCGACCGAGCCGGTTCCACCTCCCGGGCCGGGTTGACGACATCGTCATGGGTGCGGCAGGCTGTGCACGGCGTATCCGGCGGCGCTGATACCACGAGCCCGAAAGGCGGCCGGACGGCGCACCAGGATGTTGTATCGCACCATCTCCATCGCCTCCGGATCCCGATGTTCGACGGCCACCATCCGCGAGCTGCCGGCGCCGGACATGGCGCAGCGCGGGGAAGGGATGGGGAGCGGGTTCGGGGTCGGTGCCGAGAGGAAATGTCGAGGTGGGGAGCGGGTTCGAAGTGCTGGCGAGGTATGCGTAATCGGCGTGCGGTTTTATAGAACCGACGGGAGGTGTGGGGCGGCGGGCGGTTCAGTCTGGACGGCCATTTATGCCTCGTAATGGGGCGACGGACGCGACGGCGCGGCGGCCTGCGCAGCCTCGCCGGTGGTAAATGGCGGCGAGCGACGCGACGCGTCCGAAAGCAACCGCTGACGCGATGATCCGCTGGCAGTGCTTACGCCGCCAGCGACACGACGGGCTGCCAAAGCGAGCAATTAGGTTCGGCATTAATTGCGGCGAGCGGCGGACGCGGCGGCGAAGCGGCAGTGTGCGATTCTGCCGTAATTGACGGGACGTGGGGTGGGGTGGCGCGCGTGGACGGCCGTGGACTGCGGCGGCGTGACGATCGGAAAAAAACAAACCGTATTCGTATACGTACACGTTTCGGGCGGGACAGCGGGCGGGTGGCCTCGGCGGGTGGCCTCTTTTCAAATTATGCCCATCGTGCCCTCCGTTATGAAGGGGTATGAGACAATCTTAGCCGTCCTTGTGTTGGAGGGGGTCTACCGAAGCGGAAGTGTTACTTCATGGTACACAGCTGACATGTAGACATATAAACTAAACAACCTGGGGGTAAACAAACAATTATTTAGAGAAAAAAAATTGTTCCAAGAATGGAAAAGCACAATAACAACCAAAGTAGGATACACCAAGTACTAACCAGATAAATTTTGTGACGACGCGGTAAACATCCTACACCATACACCACATAGAGATACATAAATCAACCAAATGTAGTATGAGAGTTTTTTTGTGCGTGAAAATTTCGGATGAGATTTAGGCATATATACTATGTAACAAAAAAAATAGAACTTACTAGGGAAGCGCCATAATCCTTGTATGACAAAATAAGCAAGAGAACTGCATTGAAAAGTAAAGGCACATGTTATTCATAAAAAGTGCGATAAAAACTAGGCAGAAGCAGGTATATACCTAAACAATAATAAGATTTGACATGCTCAAACCAAGGGACAAATCCTGTTAAAATATACTTAGTTGACTAATACAATCTATCTATCAACGTAACCATGAGACCACCCCATTAACGAAAATATATAGAACTTCCTACACCCCTACAAATGTTTACCCAGAGCACTATGCTTTTGCAAAGTCCGACATCGCGTATATACCTACAAGTTACTGAAGAAAACTCTTATGTGCTCTTGATGTCAACGAGCTTCTTTGATTCACAGGATTTCTAAAGGAAGTTTGGAGGTTTCCCATGAGCGTTGTTGATTTGTAGGATTGAATCCATAGGATTTTCTATAAGGACTCGTTAGTACTAAATTTCATAAGAAAATTTCCATCCACTTTAACTTCTTGTAAAGAATCCTATATTTTCATGTGCAAAATTAAACATCCAAGCAATCATGTAGTAGCAAAGACGGTATGGCACTATATCCCTGTGTTTTATCTATTCATGTGTTCAAGAAACCACACGAAAGAGGCCCTGTGAGTTTTGCTTGTGCAGTTGTGCCATCTGTTTCTCACATCTTCCTCAATGGAAGTCAGAGGTGCTATGTCTAGTTCTTTTCTACAAGTTCTGTAAAGAATTATTATTTTGACTGAAATGCCGTCAGCGCAGCTTTCATTTCAATAAGAGAGAAGAATTACAGTCGGTGATACCGAGCCAAAGAAAGAAAATTACAGCACGCTCATGGACCTCAGCGGACTAGACCCAACTGAATGGCCGGAGTGGCCATCGCATATTCGCATGGGTCAGTCAACAAAATGGCCATGCAAACAGCAAAAGGTTGGTAGTTCAGTTAATTAGTCAGGTTCCCCTGGTCTGTTGATCAGCCCAGCAATCTTCGATTTACAAGCGGCCGACCACAGAGAAGCTTCATTGGCGATGCACGACATTACAGCCTTGGGGGTAGCAGCCATGTGCCGGAAGATACATTTGTTTCTCTCTTTCCAGATGTACCACCAAACAAGTTGCACAACGGAGGACCAAGCCTTGGTGTGCTGGCCTGGCAAGTGCAAATAGGATGACGTCCACCAGCTGGTGACGTCCGGTGAAGGGCATAAGTGGTGCGGCAGGTGTAGGTTGTCAAGCATCAGGATCGATGTCATTAGGTGGCTTGGGGTCGGAGTTCTCTCATGGACGTTGTGGACGATCCGCGACAAGCTTGTGATTGAACATACGCCTCTTCGGCGGTCTACGGATGCCCTATACAAACTTTGTGGTTTCCTGCAGCTTTAGAAGCCCCTTAGCCGTCACCTGGAGCACGCGATCATCACTCCATCTCCGCTGGTCTTCGCTACATCGCGCTCCGCCTGACGTCACTGCTGCCACCACCTTCTCCCGAGCCAGATTAGCTGCCCCTGCTCTGGGACTGCAGCTTGTATTTTGTTGTTCCTTTTGGGCTTGTTGAGCTGTGCTCTCAGCAGAACCTCTCTGTAGTTCCTTCCGTACTTTGTGTCGTGTGGTGTGGTGTTTCTTGTGTGTACTGGATTCTGTCTTTGGCAGTTTGCTTTATTTATAAAGTGGGGCGGAAGCCTTTTTCGGTATGTACGTCACTGTTGCTTCTCTTCTACCTATCAATGAATTGATACGCAAGCTTTGCATATTCGCGAAAAAAAACAGATGAATGCCAGTCTCCTGCACGGTGCTGCATAGCGAGCACACTGGGTTGTGTGGCCAACCCCTCTTGATCAAACTGTCAGTCGTTCAACACTTGCCAAGGACAGCCAACCAGGAGAACATCTTTATTTTTAGAGTAGCCTTGGATTTCCAGCGCCAGGCGGACGTACCGCTCGTGCATGCGTCGGCGTCGCCTAGAGTTAGGGTTTGGCGGCGTGCGGCTGTGGGCTTTCCTTCACGCGGCTGCCGGGCAGCTCGCGTCCCTCAAATGATGGCTGGCCGGGGCGACGAGGCGTTGCCGCCTTCGTGGCCCGCGCAGCAGCGGCGGCAGGACCCCCCCCCCCCCGTCCCATGCAACAGCAGCAGCAGCTCGCTGTTCCGCTCGACGCGGCGCGACGGCTGGCGGGGCAATCGCGGGCCGGACTGGAAACGGCGGCGGCGACTACGAGCCGGCCCCAACAGCAGTGGGTGCGTGTGTGCGTGACTATGGCGCGGGTCGCGGATGTTTTAATAGTGGTCGCGGTGGCTATGGTGCTGGCCGCGGTTATGACCGGTGGCTATCCGGGCTACCGGAACGGATGGAACCAGTGGCAAGACGGTGAAGGGCGGGGTTACGGCGGCAATCAATGGCAGCAAAACTTCAACCCTCCAACCGGCGAGTTCATCGAGGGTGCCACGGGGCCTAACTATCGTCAGCGGGGTGGTCAAGAGGGGGGGGGGGGGGGGTGGCCGAAACCCTCCTTTGTGTCGCCCGTATGTCCCCAAGGTTCATCCTAAGCAGCCGATGATCAAGCCGGCGACGTCTGACGGTGGGACGGCCAAGGCGGTCGCGTCCACTGCTTTTACTTCCACGGCGACTCTGCCTGAGGAGGCGGTGGCAGCCGTTTTGGCGTTGGCGGCGGTATCTATTCCGGCCGCGACAGTTGTCGATGATAGAGATGGGATGAGTGACAAAGGGAGCGACAAAGCTGATAATAAGGCGGCCGTGAGAAAGAAAAGATGACCTGTTACCGATGTGGCGAGCCAGGCCACTTTGTGATTGACTGCAAGGCGGTGCTATGTGAAAGCCTGGCCACTCATCTGAGGAGTGCCCACTACTTTTGGTACCTAAGCCTGTGGTGACCATATACGGTGTCTGCAACAGCAAGCTCATGTTCTTTGAGACTCCACGCAAGGTCTCGGTAACCCCTTGTACGGAGAGCTCGAAGTTTGGTTTGGTCAAGGTCACTCATGGGACTTTGACAGAGGAGCAGGTGTGTTAGAAGCTCAGGCGGCTAGTTTCTGAGACTTTTCTCTAGGCACCTGTCAGATTGGAGGATCAGGTCTACAGAGTGGAGTTCCCTAGTAGGGATCCTGGAGTTCCCTAGTAGGGAGGATCTTAATCACCTGCTGAAGTGTGGACTCAGTAAGGTGCCTGGGAGCAACTGCATTCTTGAGTTCGACGAATGCAAAAAACCTGAGCCGACGGGATACTGTTGGAGAAGGTTTGGATCAGACTCTCAGGTGTCCTAGAGACTCTGCTTAGTGATTTCCTTATTGTTTGGAGTCTTGGTTCTCTGTTAGGTAAAACAGAGAAGGTGGATATGCCATTTACACGTCTGCATGGAGTTGCTAGGCTACTTGTTGGTGTTGTTGATGCGGAATTCATCCCGGATTATGTTCCTTGGATGTACGATGGTCTGTCCTATGACCTCGATGTTCTGATCGAGGAGGCTCATCCGACAGATAATAACATTGTGATCAAAGATGTTGATATGACCGATGGCGGTGCCGGTAGCGGTTATCAGGGGATGGAGGGAAATCCCGGTGACCAGGATACTCTGGCGGCGGTGGAGGTAGCCCCCACTGCTTCTACTTGCATGGCGGAGGGGAGTCCGGTGGCGGCTGCCTCTCTTGCCGCGATGGAGGGTGCCGAACCGGCCGAGCGGTCGGTTTCGTCACGGACTTCGTCTCGTTCTTCTTCGTCACAGCTGACCAACACGACACAGGAGGTGTCCCGGCTGGTTGGTGATGGCGGCCGGCCAACACAGGAGGTGTCCTGGCTAGTTGATGACGGACGGCCGACCGAGATCTCTGCCAGGGCCGTCACGGTTGATGGTGCACTGGCGATGAAAGGATCGAGATGGACCTAGAGGGGGGGTGAATAGGTACAATTACAAATTTTAATTGTTACTTAGCAATTTTAGGCAATAATGCGGAATATGAAAGTGAGCCTAACAATTG
Organism: Aegilops bicornis; assembly: GCA_021605145.1. Classification (NCBI taxonomy): domain Eukaryota; kingdom Viridiplantae; phylum Streptophyta; class Magnoliopsida; order Poales; family Poaceae; genus Aegilops; species Aegilops bicornis. Next base: position 260,123,515 of record CM038674.1, on the reverse strand, counting down.
CAAGTATGATGCTAAGAGCTAAGCAAGGTAAACAAGAACACAAATATGTGAGTAAGCAAGCACAATATGATATAAGTAAAGACTAAGAGACAAGTAACCACAAGTAGGAAGTTAGTGTTAGGGATAACTGCAACTCCGAGAGACGAGGATGTATGCCGATGTTCACTTCCTTGGAGGGAAGCTACGTCACCGTTAGAGAGGTGGATGTTACCACGAAGGCACACCAACGCCACGAAGGGTCACCATATTCTCCCTTTGAGACAACACCATGAAGGTGTTTCTCAACCACTAGTGGTAGACCTTGGGGTGGTCTTTAAACCCTCACAAACTTTCCGGGGTAATCACAATGGTCGATTCCTCTCCGAATGACTCCTACCGCCTAGGAGTCTTCAACCTCCAAAAGTAACAAGAACGATGGAGGAAGGCTCAAGACTTGCTCAAATCACGAATTCCTTTGGTGCAAGATGGGGAAGGAGTGGATCTATCACTTGAGTGAACAACTTCTCTCAAATGCTCTCAAATCCGTTGGGTATGTAAGATTTGGTGTAGGAGTGAGAGAGAGTGAAAAGTGTTCTTGAGGATGTTCTTCGTAAATGGTCAAACCTCCCACGGGGTAAGTGAGAGGTATATATAGTGTCCCTCAATAAGCGGCCGTTAGGGCCAATCTGAGCGCAGCAGCCATCGGACGTCCAAGGCCACGGGAGACACCGGACTTCCGACAGGGATCAAAAGTCCGACGTTTTAACACTGCAAAGGAAGTACCGGACGTCTGAGGCCTCGGCAGCCACCGGACGACCAACAGAGACTGGAAGCCTGATGTTTTGGCACGGTATAGAAAGTACCGGACGGCCGGTGGATACCGGACCTCCGATGTTTTGGCTCTGTGAAGGAAATGCCGAACGTCCGGTGGATATCGGAAATCCGACGTTTTGGCACTGTGAAGAAAGTACCGGACATCCAATGTACACCGGACGTCCGATGATTTAGTTCTGTAGACAGGTGTTTAAAGAATTTCACTTGAGCAAGACTTTCGCGAGACCCCATGTTCCCCTCTTAATAATGCGGGATCCCTATACTCAAGAACAAACATAAAAAAGGGGCATAAGCCAGTAGACTTGTTTCTTCGTTCTTGAGGAAGCTAAATATTACCGAAATCATAATCCACACACATGCTCCTAAGGGGACTAAAACCTGAGATATACTTGACAAACTTTGTTAGTCCCCTATGAGTATATTATCATCAATATTAAAATACAATTAAGGACATGATTGCACTTTCAGGCGAGTCATCCCAGGAGGGCATCTTCGCCCATCACTTCGGTTTCAGCGGGGCACATGGCAGGCGGCCAAAGCCCGGATGGAGTCACTTTGTGATTTCTCCTTGCCAACCTGGTCACCGGGATTTCCCTCGATCCCCTAATCACCACTACCGGCACCTCCATCGGTCATATCAACATCTTTGATCACAGTGTTATTATCTGTCAGATGAGCCTCCTCAACCAAAACATTAAGGTCATAGGACAGACCATCGTACATCCAAGGAACATAATCCAGGATGAATTCCGCATCAACAACACCAACAAGTAGCCTAGCAACTCCATGCAAACGTGTAAATGGCATATTCACCTTCTCTGTTTTACCTAACAAAGAGCCAAGACTCCAAACAATAAGGAAATCATTAAGCAGAGTCTCTAGGACACTTGAGAGTCTGATCCAAACCTTCTCCAACGGTATCCCCGTTGGTTCAGGTTTTTTGCATTCGTCAAACTCAAGAATGCATTTGCTCCCAGGCACCTTACTGAGTCCACACTTCAGCAGGTGATTAAGATCCTCCCTCCTAGGGAACTCCACTCCGTAGACCTGATCCTCCAATCTGACAGGTGCCCAGAGAAAGTCACAGAAACTAGCCGCCTGAGCTGCTGATGAGGACATGGCTACCACAATTACACCCATATCCCCTACTGTTTTACCTCTTGGAACAGTTGCTAGAGCTCAGATACGCCAATTAAATTATCAGGTACTTTCGTTTCTTGGTAATGTTTCTAATGTTCATGAGAATATGATGCTGCCTAACATAGATACATTTGTGTTGCTTGCAATTGAAGGGCCTAGCACGGACAAGAAGGTTGAACATTGGAGCATGGTCAAGCACGGAGATGAAGGTGCGTATTGAAGAGAACAAGAACGGAGGTTCAAGTGGAGATTTCGGACTTTGAAGCCACCATGATGACATACAAGATGGTGGACGAAATATACAAGATGGCCTTTCATAAATTTCGTCCATAGCTTATTATTGGTGTTATGCCACCTTATTTTGGGCCAGGCCCATGTAATATATTTTAGAGTCCAAATTGTAGGAAAAGCGACTTAGGAGGTGTTTTAGTCCCACCTCGCCTAGGGTGGACAAAACCCCCCTCTTTTCCCTATAAATATAGCCCTTAAGGCATCGTTTAGACTTGGGTTTTATTTAGTTAAAAGTTAGCCATCGCTGCAACTTCGTGTACTTCGTTTGTGTCCAACGACCAGACCAAGACCGCTTATGAAACCCCCACTTTTATCAATACTTCATCCATACTCGCAATATTCAGATTGCTTAATCATATTCTTGCTTGTTTTTCGATTGCTTGCAGGAATAGACCTTCGTGGTCAGGTTGATCATGCTCCGGCGTGGTCAATAACCTCTCGGAGTTGGTTTAGCGATTGCTAAGGCGCAACGTCGTGCACGTTTGTAGTCGAATCGTCAAAGTCGTCTCCACCAAATCGATAGTTACCATCTCATCGAAAGATCGGGACCCTCGCCTCTATCAAGTCGACACACTTGCTCCTCCGTCAAAGTCCCCTGAGTGACCTTGACCAAACCAAACTTCGAGCTCTCCATATAAGGGGTTACCTAGACCGTGCGTGGAGTCCCAAAGAACATGAGCTTGCTGTTGCAGACACCGTATATGGTCATCACAGGCTTAGGTACCAAAAGCAGCGGACACTCCTCAGATGAGTGACCAGGCTTTAGACAAATGTCACATAGCACCGCCTTGCAGTCAATCACAAAGTGGCTTGGCTCGCCACATTGGTAACAGGTCATATTTTCTTTCTTACGGGCCGCCTTATTAACCCGCATATTCTCAACTTTGTCAGTTCCTTTGTCACTCATCCCATCTCTATCATCGACAACTGTCACGGCCAGAATAGATACCGCCGCCAACGCCGAAACGGCTGTCACTGCCTCCTCGGGCAGAGGCGCCATGGAAGTAGAAGCAGTGGACGCGACCGCCTTGGCTGTCCCACCGTCAAACGTCACCGGCTTGATCGTCGGCTGCTTACGATGAGCCTTGGGGACATACGGGCGACGCGGCGGTGGGTTTCAGCCCCCCCCCCCCCCCCCCCGCGACTACCTCGCTGACGACAGTTAGGCACCATGGCACCCTCAATGAACTCGCCGGGTGAAGGGTTGAAGTTTTGCTGCCATTGATTGCCGCCTCTTTCCACTGGTTCCATCCGTTCCGATAGCCCAGATAGCCACCGTCATAACCGCGGCCAGCACCATAGCCACCATGACCACTATTAAAACATCCGCGACCCGCGCCATAGTCACCGTGCCCGCTGCTGTTGGGGCCGGCTCCATAGTCGCCGCCGCCGCCGCCGCCGTTTCCAGCCCGGCCCGCGATTGCCCCGCCAGCCGCCACACCGCGTCGAGCACCCACCCCGCCAGAAGGAACAGCGAGTTCCTGATGCTGTTGCGTGGGACGAGGGGGGGGGGGGCTCCTGCCGCCGCTGATGCTGCGCGGGCCATGAAGGTGGCAACGCCCCGTCGCCCCGGCCAGCCATCACCGGAGGGATGCGAGCTGCCCGGCCGCCGCGTGAAGCCCACAGCCGCGCGCCGCCAAACCCTAACTCCAGACGACGCCGACGCATGCACGAGCGGTACGTCCACCTGGCGCTTGGACACTCCAATTGGGTGGCAAGGTTCTCCACCATCAGCCCATCACAGCAGATTGGAGTGATTGTGCTCTTGGAGAAATTGCACGATAGTCCTGCGGCCTCCCCAAAGAACTGCAGCAGCTTGCCGATGGATGAACATTCTTGCTGATAGGGGTTCAGAAACATGACCACATCATCAACATATATTGGTGCACAGAAAGGCATGTCAATCGTTCCAATGGGGCGCAGCAGGCCGCCCCCCTCGGTGAAGGAAAGGAGAGCGGCCAGGCAGTCCATTACCAAGGTGAAAAGCAACGGTGATAGAGGATCTCCTTGACGCAAACCCTTGGCATGGTTAATCTCATCGGTCATGCATCCATTCACCAAAATATGAGTCGATGACGAGCATAGCAGGAGTTTTGGATTTCTTCCGCCACATAGTGCGCTCGAGGGCAGTAAGCCCCAGTCAGTGTATTTCCAGCCATGCTCTGAATTGGATTTCTTCCAGAGACAGGGCTCTCAAGTCCATGGCTGAATCCAAATGAGCAATGACCTCAGAAGAAATGAGGGCTCTGAGGGCGATGTTATCATTGATTTGGAACTCCAAGACCTGAGAGCCTTTGCAGTAGCCTTCAGGGATTTACGTAGGATCACCAGTGGGTCTGAACTATTGCATGGAGTGTCCCAAGCAGCTGCCACTGTCTCATCGAAGCCATCAATCTTAGTACAGAAGTTGTCAAACCGGAAATGTCGGCATGGCTTGAACTGGGCATCTTAGGACAGCAGGACAGGGCAGTGATCGGACATGTCAGAAGAAGTCCCAAGAATGCAGTTGGAGAAGCATAGTTGGAGCAACGAGCAGGAAAGGGCAACTATGGTTAAATTGGACAGAGTTTTATTGTAAAGAAGAATTATCATGCCCGTGCCATCAACACTATTACTTTTCGCTGTCAGAAATCTTTTCCAATGCCCAAAATACTACCCCTAGTGGACCCCATGGGCAAATCTTTTTGTATTATCTGAGCCCTGTGTCACCTTCATCTCCCCTATTTACTGTCCTTTTGTATTAGAGAGGAGTGCCCAAACGAAATGGTGCAAATATAATTTAGACGACCCAATTTACAAACGACTCAATGAAAAACGAAGTGAACGAGAAAAGCTAAAACAAGAGTAATCAAAACGAAAAGAAAGAAGAAAATACAAGAACAAAGCGTCTATTGTCTAATGACAGAGTTCTTCCAGACATTCAGTACAGGTTCACATCCTATTGGACACAATCTTATTTCTATCTATTTCTTACATATCTATAACAAAAACCAAAAGAACATTTTTGCGTTCAAATGATTTTTTTTAAGGAGTGTCTGGACTTCTCACTGAAGAACGTAATTTTCTTTGAGCAAAAGAGAAGAGATTTTCTAAGAGTGAGTAGTAGTCCTCGATAGATCCTATGGAACTGCTCGCTTCATAGAATTTAGAAGGAACTATAAAGGAAAAATTATTGGTTCCAATATCTCGAAGATTGATATGCTAGTTGTTTCCTCCACTATAAACACCTGCTAAGCAACATCTTGAGTTTGAAAACTTACCGAGCTGTATCCGAGCACATATATTGTTTGCCTTCCCATTTCTTTTCAACTCTGCTGCCAAGACACTTAACTTGTAGAATATATATCCAAGACTTATATCGATGCAAAACCTCGGCGCTAATTTGCCGAGCTGGCAGAAAGCAGCAGCCAGTAGCAAGGGGCCTGCATAAAGCATAGCTTATTAAGTCAGACGTGTGCCATATTTCCTCACAAGTCAGATTATCAGAACATCTATGTTCTATTATAAGTGGAGACAATGTGTGTTGTGCTGCCTCTTTTGATGAATAACAGATACACCACGACGAATCAGATTAACGTGCAGAAAACAGAGGTACGTATCAGATTACAATTATTCGGGAAGGGGAAAAAAATCAGTTGTTGCAACTGAACGGTAGTAAATTTTCACTCTGAACTTCTGAAGTATTCGATCGAAACGACAAGACAATTCAAATAGTTGGGACAATATAATTAGGGACACACACAAAAAAAAAAGGCATAGCCACAATACCACAGATTATCCCCGCATGGAAGCTGCGACAGCGGAAGAAGTGGCCGGAGGCCCTGACCTCGCGCACGGCGAGCAGGACGGGCTGTAGGGGGTCGGTGACGAGGGCTTTCCATATGGCGCGCAGCTCTTCCTGGCCGCGCCCAGTTGTCGGCTCGGGAAGTCGTCGAAAGAGATGTCTTCCGGGGTAAGTTCCGCCGCCCACCAGGATCGCAAGTCCGAAGTGCTAGGGCGTGCGCGGCACGGCGTCAGGGCAGCGCTTGCCTGGTGCGTGCTGCTGCTGCTTCTGCGCCCGACGAGGAAGGGGGCGGCGCAGGCATTGGTGGAGCGGCTAGGTGCGGGAAGGATGGTCACTCCGCCGGCGCAGAAGACACGGAGGGAGGAGGCCATTGTCGCCGACGTGCTACAGATCGTTATTGGGATTATTTTGGCTGTCGGTGGAATTTATTTCGAGAGGCGGAGACCGATTCTTGGAGCATGAACAGCTGACTGCTTAAACCGCGTTCGCCCCATCTTTATTCCTAATGGAGCAGTTGGTAGCCTGATACGGTTTATTTTCGTCCCACCTTCCACCTTTCCACCTTAGCTAGTTTTTTTTCGTTCTCCTCCCACCTCGTATGGTTTTTTTTTTGTCTCCCCCTCCCCCACACGAAAATAGACAGAGGAAAACTGTAGTGATGCCCCTCGCACGAAAAAACAGAAGAAAACGGATGAACCGGAGTGAGGCCCCTCGCACGAAAAAAAAAAAAGACGAAGTAGGATGCCCTTGATCTATTCCGACGACGACGGGAACCACGCCCTAGCCGCCATCGATCCCTTCTGTCGTCGATCCCAGTACGACGACGGGAACCACACCCCAGCCGCCATCGATCCCTTCTGTCGTCGATCCCAGCGAGGCCGCATCCGATCTCATGGAGGCCGCCTCAGATCATGCACATACGTGACAGTGCCAGGTCTCGCCGTCGCCGCACAATCCCACTGACGCCTCCGCCGCCGCCGATCTGTGGGAGGCTGTCGCACAACCCCACGCACGCATCCGCCTCCGTCGATCCCGGGGAGGGTGCCGCCGATCAGGTTCTGCCTAAATCAGGTTCGGCTAAACCCTAAACCCTTCGTCCATTCAACAGGGCCCAACACACATACGTACAGAACTCCGAAGGAGCAGTACCTTCCTGTACGTATGATGATTTTTTATGCTTCTGCCGGCAGCACATTCAATAAGACACTTGAAGGTTTTCGAACTTGTGAATCATATAATTTATACATATGCAACTTCTCTGAATTTTACGCAAAGCTAAATTACACCTTTTCTTTATCAATGTTCCCAGCTCGACCAGGTTCAAGCTTTTCCTGTAAGCAGTTGGTAGCTTTGTCCTCCTGTCAGTTTACTTTGAAATGGACCTCTACTCTAGCTTCTCATGTTGGCCTACATTTGTCGAAACGGAGGCAAAAGATTTGCCTCATCAATTAATTAAGCAGAAGAGAATTGCCCAGTTAATTAACGGAAAACCGGGCGAAAACCGATACAAACCCATCACATGTGGATTACTCACCAAGCATGCAACCACATAAGCGCATGATCAGCAACACCCATCAATCCCCACAACACGCAACGACCACCAACCCACTGCTACATTGCAAAGAAATCCCCGACGAGAGAATCCATTGAAGACCACAGGCACCACGAGAATCCAAGAAATCATCAAGCAGTTGCGGACGCCTTTCCTGTGGCGTCACTTTTCTTTGTTTGGCTTCTAAGGGCCTCCTCCACAATCTTCTTTCCAGATCCAGGGCTAACCCTCTCCAAACGTGCAAGCAAGCTGTGAAGCTCAACCTGAAAGAGAATCTCATCGACCTTCTCACGCACAGTCATCACCTTTCCTGCGGCCACGTGCGGGTCGGTAACCTCAACATCGGAACCTCCATGGATTTGTGATAGGTCACTCATCAGAACAAAAGGTAAGTATGGGAAATTCAAATAGCAAGGCACCGGAACAGAGAAAGGCATCGGATGTACCTCTACCCCCTCTTGTTGATCTACATCCCCAAGGAAGTCCAGGTTTACCTCTACCCCGTCTTGTTGACATTCATTCTGGTGTAAACACAACATTGCATATAACTACCGTGTTACAGGCCATAATGAGGGTATAAATGTCGATGAATCCATCCAAGAAATCGTTCCCGCACCGAGTCACAACATTGACGAGTATTACCCAATTACTCCAGGTATGGGGCTTTTGTAAATAACGTGCATTATCAAATAGTTCTTATTTGATCTTCTCATGTTGACCTACATTTGTGATATGTCACTCATCAGAACAAAAGTTAAGTATGGGAAATTCAAATAGCAAGGCACCGGGACAAAGAAAGGCATCGGATGTACCTCTACCACCTCTTGTTGATCTACATCCCCAAGGAAGTCCAGGTATACCCTCTACCCCGTCTTGTTGACCTTCATTCTGGTATAAACACAACATTGCATATAACTTCCCGTTACAGGCCATAATGAGGGTATAAATGTCAACGAATCCATCCCAGAAATCGTTCCCGCACCGAGTCACAACATTGACGAGTATTACCCAATGACTCCAGGTATGGGGCTTTTGTAAATAACGTGCATTATCAAATGAGTTTTATTTGATCATTTCATCAATCGTGCCTAACAGATTTGGACAAAAACAACAAACCAAAAGAACCTACCATGCCAGTATTGCATATTAGTCCCTCTGAAGGGGTGATACTTTAGACAGGCTTTACATAGTTCAACCTTAAAAAGCTAAATGGTTTGAGCCATGCGTCCATCTGCACCATACTACTTTCCACGTATCTTAAAAAATAGGGTCTGTAGCTGGCTCCGACAAGTAACAAAATACTACTTTCTGTTCTGCTTATGGACTATAACGACGGACACCTACGCATAACATCTGTCATGTGCGCCACGTAGTGTGACTAATATTCATTTACTGCCTCCGATCCATGGATTGGATACTAAGTTCTGGAATTGGTAGGAAAGAAGTGGTAAATAACAAGCACATAAAAGCATTCTAAAAGTTTTCCAAGATGTTACCAAGAAAATCTTGGTAAAATCTCCTTGCAATTCTATGAGCATGAAGAAATGCAGGACAGATGTAACATCCTGACTCCAATCTTTGTACTGTGAAGTATGTGATAAAACTTTGTGCTAACATGCTTGCAGAAAGGAACCTGTAGTAACTTGGGAAATGGACATTGGACTGCAAATTGTTCCAATCGCATAATGGCCGGCTAGAAACAAGATACATAGCTTCATCAACTGATCGCATCAAAATATTGGTTGTAGAGGCATTTATCCGTCCCTCGTCAAGCATTGCCCAGTAACTGGCTTGCACACCTGAAGACAATATTTACAAAAAGGAAAAATAATCTTTGTTAACTGACCGCATTTAGTATGAAACTAAACATCTCCATAAAATACAGAGACAAGATAGAATTATGGACGTATCAAGCCAACTATTTAAGGGCAAAAAAGAAAAGCAAACAAAAAGCCTGCCTGCCATTCAAAATACGCACTCGGCCATCCCTTAAATTCATGGTATGTATGTGATCATGATTGTCATCATGTGGATGTGCATGTTCATCTTCCAAGTTACTCAAGCCTGTGATATATTTCTTAACTGTAACCCGGTCAGCAGGACCAAGCTCCTCATCATCTTTGAGATCACCAAAAGCTTCTAATGTCTTGTTTAGAATTTCATGTCTGGCATAATTCAACATGCGAAGCTGCAGCAGTAATCAGAATACAACTTTTATGCCGAACCTGAACAGAACATTACTATACTATATATATTTAAGGGCAATCACATGTGAAACCATAAAGTACTGGTATTTCTGGAAGCAACATGGTATCAGTCACGCAAAACCTACTCCTCGGAGTTGCTGGATGAAGAAGTTTAACTAAAAATTGTAGTAAGCAAGGCTCACAACACCTTTGGGACTTACAAATAGGTTCAACTGAAAGAAAAATTAATCATTTTCATGCCATGGTTATATAAGATGCTAATCCACCAACCCTGAACTCATAGGCACATAAATAAAATATGTGTAACAATCACACCATATAATCTTCCTACTTACTAATTAATCTTAGGGAAATGAAAGAGGAGTTATAGTTCAAAAGATTTTTTATTAGCACGCATAAACGCAAATTCTTTAGCTCCAAGGTTAAAAACCCACAGATGAAACCTGTAATTTGTAAAGCTAACCTTTGTTACTGACAAGTTGTCCATACCAAGTGTGTGCAGCCAAAATTGTGTGGTAGAACCATTCAATATCAGTGTCAGAAACACGATGCCACCAGTGAAGAACACAAACTGCAAAAACATGGATAAAATAAGCCTTGATCAAATTAAATTTTCTGATTTTGTATTTTCTCAGGAAAAACTAACCTACCATTGTTCTTCACTGTTCTATAAAGCACATAATCCCAGTGTATTCCCACAAGAGTATGGCTAAAAAATATGGACGATCAATTAAAGTATTCTGACATGAGAGCGAAATGTATTATGGAGGGTGAGAGATAGGGAGAGGGAAATGAAAGAGAGCACAGGAGGGAGAGAGGGGTGTCGCAATCAAAACAAAAGTATTCTGACGTGAGAGGGAAATGGATAATGGAGGGTGTGAGAGAGAGGGAAGTGATCTAAAGAGTACAGACTTCGGGCTAGACTAACAGGGACAATATGATAGAAGGAGGTTTACATGGTAATATAAAAGGAGAGGGAGGAAGAACTGCAAAGAGCTGAACCAAATAAAGATCCATCTTAAACAAAAACATCCAATGGACAATGTCGCAATGGGACCCACCTTCCCTTCTTGTGCTTATGGGTGTTCATATTCAGCGGTGAGCCTAACCACTAGCTTTTGTTCTGTTCCTCTAGGTCCAAAATCTCCACATAACGATGTCTGCCTAAATGCCCATGTTCATGATGGTTTAGATTTTGCGCCAGCGTCTACCCCAAGTGATTCCCAGACAACATCTCTACTCCTGAATGTCGCCAAGCTATCTACCAGAAAGCATGATAAAGAATACAGTAATAACTTGACAGAAGAACAAAGGGAGTGGAGAAACGCGCGAAGGCGAGAAAATTATCGGAAGAAAAAGGAAGAGAATACAATCAAGCTCCAAAGTGAAAAGTAAAATGTTTCTTGACCCCCTCTTGGCGATATCACCAATGTTCATCAGCCTTCCCATGAGATACCGGGTACGGATCTAGAATTTATACTTGGTATAATTGTAGCGTAAATTTGGTAATGGTAGTTATGGGGCAACGTGATAAAGAAAGCAACAATAACTGCACAGGTGATAAAAAGAAGCAGAACAACACGCGGAGGCGAGCAGCTTGTCCGAAGAAAAAAGATGAGACTGTGACCAACCTCCAAGATGAAACTCTGTGTGTTTCCCGACCCCCTCTTGATGATATAACAAGTGTTGATCAACCTTCCCATAGCATATCAGGTACATGTGTTTAATTTTTCATTTCATAAATTAAGTAATCGTTGGATAGAATGACCTCATTCTGCAGCTTCGTGCTTGCTGAACATGGATGATATGGTTATGTTTCAATTTTATTGTTCAACCAGCCAACCCAACTAGCTCCAGCTATACATCCTTGTCACATGCTGATGCAACGTTGCCTGCTTCGAGTACTCCCATTGTTGGGTACATTGATGACAATGTACTAGCTGGGTGGCAACATGAGAAAGAAGAACAAAGGGAGCAGAGAAACGCACCGAGACGAGAATCTTATCGGAAGAAAAAGGAAGAGGGTACGATCAACCTCCAAAAAAATAATCAAGTGCAGCGTGAGCGACGAAAGGAACAACGAAACAACAGGACCCCTGATGAGCAGGGAGAGTCAAGTGCGAAGAGAAAGGCAGACTATGCTAGAAGGAAAAACACCCTTTGTGTTGAATCGATCGCAATGCCACGTTCAGATCTAACTAGCGCATTGTCCAACTCTCACGCTTTCAACCCTCACGCACATTGTCCGACTCTCACACTTCCAACCATCACGCAACAATCCGACAGTGAACAGATAGATCGTGCTACAACCGTCAAGTCGGCCCCCACATACATTCGCAACACCGAAACCGATGGTAGATATCCCATCAACGATCATCTTTCATTTGTAATCATTCATCGGTTATTTATAATGATTCGATAATATTGTAGGTGCATACCTAAGCAGAACCCTAGGTGATGGTGATGTAGATGGCAACCTCATAAAAATCAATGAGCACCTACCAAGTGCCGACCAGCAAACCAGTGATCCGGTAACAAAAGCGGATTATGGCGCTGGCAAGCAGAGTCATGAGTCCAGAGCTCAGCGTAGGACGAGAGAGCGAGCTTGCAAGGGAAGTATGGCGGCGAATAAGCGTCAGGAGAAAATTGGCAAGCGAAAATCATGTTCGCAGGTGCCACGTGGTGAGAGGAAGGCTCTGCTAGATCATCGTAATGCAAGCTTTGCAGGTAGGGCGAATACCCCAGCCGTCAAGTCCATCTCCACATCAGAGATTAGCTCAACGGGACAACCTACCATAGTTGAAGCACACGGTGCCTCAACATCATCTAGCACGCCGGAGTACACGATCAGAAGTGAAGGTAACACCCCCATCCTTACTCTCCTTGCGTCCCTTGAGACTGAACCCTCATTTGTGTTGTTTGGCACAGGCGGGGCGACATGGATGTTTACCTCAATGGTCTCATGAATGATAATGCCAATCCGACAACCTCTTTGATGATGAATATTACACATTTCTTTGGTGAAGGTATGTACACCCGCTTGAGCGTGATCCACATGTTGGGGGTATCACACTAATTAGAAACATTGTTTGCAGGCTCAGATGTTGATGACATGGAGCACGACGAATTGGAAGACTCAAGGCACAATAACTATGTCGACCATGATCCATTTGACTATGTGTACTCAAACATCCCAGCCAACACACACATCCTGAAGCACGCCGCGAACTGCGACCACTGCAAGGCCAAGAAGTTTGTGTCCGAGGCCCCGGGATTCTGCTGTCGCAGTGGGCAGATCGAGCTGAAGCAATCGGAGCCCATCCCGGAGCTCATGAGGCTTTGGTCTAGCACTGATGTGGACTCTAGGCATTTTAGGGAGAACATACGGTTCTTCAACGGCCACTTCTCCTTCACAACCCTCGGCGTCAGCCTCGATGAAAGCTACACAAACATGAAGTCTGGGGTGTACACATTTCGGGCACACGGCACAATCTACCACAACGTTCATTCCTTCAGGCCAACATCCCGTCCAGAGCATCTACAGTTGTACTTCTACGACGCATTTACCAGTGCCTAACCCATCGCAAGGCTGCCACCAAGCAATTAGACCAAGATGTCGTCGAGAAAGTTAGTGGACATACTCGGGGAAAACCCGTACTCCCGGCAGTTTAGGAGTTTGTGTGCGACAGGACAACCTCGGCGATTACAGGATAGACCTCAACACCGACGGAGACTAGACCAAAGGAAGTATAATAGACCTCATCATCCGAGGTCGCTGCAATTGGGTGGAGGCCTTGACCTAGCGAAGAGGTTCGATCGTAGGATTACACTTTGCGAGAATGACAACCAGAGGCACAGTATACATGTGACGGCTGGCTCATATGACCCGCTCTCTTACCCACTCTTCTACCCAAGGGGCGAGCTCAGTTGGCACCCGAAACTACCTAAACGTGATGTCCCTTGGCCGGTTGTGCAACAACCAAGAGGTGGACGTGATGATGATGATGAGGATGATGATGCAGGTAAGCCTTATGCGTATTATGTCGTTTTGATGAATTGTATAGTTCTCATATGAACCCTAACTTCCGCGTTACTCATCCATGTGCAGAGGGGAATAGCAGGTTATGCGTCTCAGTGAGAGACTACTACTGTTACATCTTGCCGCAGACCACGACACAGGATATTCAATCCCATACTACGTGGAGCACGATTGCTCCGACAATGAAGTGGACATGTACATCAAGATTGAGAGTTGTAGGTTGAAATGGTACAGGAAGAACCAGACAAAGATCCGCGCCGACTGTATAAAGGAGTTGTTGATGCAATTACATCCGGAGAGACCCGGCAAGCTACTGTTGGAGTAAGGATAGTGCTCCTCGAACGTACCTGGTGGCGACCGCGACATGAAGCGGAGGCATATGGATGCCATGGCAATTGTCCATACCTACGGAAAGCGACATCTTGTTGACCATGACCTGCAACCCTAATCGGGAAGAGATAACAAATGAGTTGTTTCTGGTCGACAGATAAGAAGACCGACTGATCTTGTGGCTCGTGTGTTCCATGGCAAGCTAGAGGCTATGAAAGAGATGTTGTTCAAGAATAATATCACGGGTGTTGTTGTCGCACATGTATACGTAGTCGAAGTTCCATAAGAGGGCCTCCCCACGCACACTTTTGTTGATCATGGATTACGCCTATAAGCTTGTCGTTCAGGAAGCGATCTGACCGACTTATTTCGCGAACTCCCGACAAGCTGAAGTATCACGAACTCCATGCCTTGGTGGTGAAACATATGATGCATGGACCATGCGGTGCTCTCAACCCCAAAAATGTGTGCATGCAATGTAACAAGTGCAAGTGCAGATACCGCGACCGCTCAATGAAAACACGGCCGCAGGCGAGGACTCATACCACATTTATAAATCGTCGAGATGATGGTCGGCAGCTAAGGTCCGGGGTAAAATGTTGGACAACAGATGGGTTGTGCCGTATAACCCTTACCTTCTGCGTATGTTCAATTGCCACATCAATGTTGAGGTTTGCTCCAAAGATAAAGGCCGCCAAATACCTTTACAAGTACATATACAAGGGCCATGATAGGGCTTCTTTCAAAGATCGACCAACCCGACGCCGATGGTAACATTGATGAGATCAAAAGATACGTAGACGCTGGTGGGTTACTCCTCCGAGGCGATGTGGAGGATATTTAGCTTCCCCTTGTGTGTCAATGACCCGCCTGTCCTACAGTTGCCTCTTCATCTCCCGAATATGCACAGGGTGGCATTCAATGAGCAAGCTCACTTGACCGACATAGTCGCCTCTGAGAATGCTTCCAAATCCATGTTGACAGAGTATTTCAAAGCTAACCAAAACCACCTGTGGGCTAGGAATATATTGTACAAGGATTTTCCTGGAAGGTTCACATGGCGTATGGGTAAGAAGTATTGGAAAGAGCGGGTGGGCGTTATCGGATAGGTCGAATTGTGTCCGCCAATCCTGCCGAGGGGAGCGATACTATCTGCGTGTCGCTAAACCATGTTGTTGGCAAGACATCCTATGAGCACATGCTCACCGTGGGACGATAGGCTATGCGGGAGCTTTAGAGAGGTCAGCCGAAAGGTTGGGACTCATCGAGGCAGATAACACGCCGACGATCGCCTTATCGAGGCAGAAGCGATGGCGATGCCATGTTCGCTCAGGAGGCTCTTCGCAACAATTTTGGTGCACTGTGAGCCAGGCAACGTGCGTGGTTTATGGGATAGGCACTTCAAGCCTATGTCTGATGACTATCGGCGATCACGCTCGTGCCCGATTGAGGTGGAACAGATGGTGTTGCTTGACATTAGGGGTATGTTGCAGTCCATGGGCAAAGATATAGCTAATTTCGCTCTTCCATGCATTGACGATGCGTTCGACCCAAAAGAGGGCGAGGCCAGAGAAGTGATCGAGGAATCCAACATCGATTTTGACATCAGCGACACTAAATTGGCATCGTCGCTAAACTTGGAGCAAAGGGTTGCATACGACGAGATACTAGCTGATGTTGAACACGGTGATGGGGGTGTGTTCTTTGTTGATGGCCCGGAGGTACGAGGAAGACCTTCTGTCTGGTATTTGCCGCCAAGGTTGAAGCGAGGAAACATCGCTATCTCGCCGCGACGTCAGTGTCGCCGCTTCTATCATGCCCGGAGGCGGATCGCCGCTCGAGGTTCAAGATCCCATTGAGCTGCGACGATGGCGCCTCATGCACCTTCACGAAGCAGAGTGGTACCGCCAAGCTACTGAGGATGGCCTCATTGTTACTATGGGACGAGGCCACCATGACTAAGCGACAGGCGGTCGAGGCACTCGACAACAACATGCGTGACATCATGGGAAGACGGGACCGACCCTTTGGAGGAAAAACTGTTGTGTTTGGCGGGGACTTCGTGAGGTGCTTCCGGTTGTCGGGAGGGTCCCGGGTCGGATAATCGATGCAACCCTCAAAGTTCACATCTACGGAAGGGTATGCGCCACTAAGGCTCGTCACCAACATGAGGGCTCATAATGACACAGTTTGCGGATTACTTGCTAAGGGTAGGCAATGGTACCGAGGAAGTTGACGATCAAGGAAACATACGACTCCACGAAGATATTTGTGTGCCGTCTAGGCGAGGTGACGACTTGGAGAAGTTGATTGACCATGTGTTTAGAGACTAGATGACAACATGTCCGATCCAAATTACATGACTTCACGCGCAATCCTCTCCACCACGAGCGACAACGTCGACAAGATAAACATACGCATGGTAGAGCATTTTCGGGGAAGAAGTAATCTACCATAGCTTTGGACAAAGGCGTAAGACGACCCATATGGCTACTATGCTCTCGAAGTTCCTAAATGGATTGACTCCCAACAGTGCGCCTCCGCATGCACTCAAGCTGAAGCTCAACCGCCTGTCATACTTCGAGGAACATTGATCCGCTAATGGTGCGTATGTAACGGACGAGGCTTGTGGTGCGAGGTTTCGAGGAACGCCATCGACGCAGTAAATCGTGATCGGACAACATGCGGTAGGAGGGTATTCCTTCCTTGAATACCCCTATGCCCGCCCGACGACATGTTTCCATTCAAGTTCAAGAGGAAGCAATTTCCTGTAAGGCTTAGCTTTGCTATGACGATTAACAAGGCTCAAGGACAGACGATTCCGATTGTTGGCATGTACCTACCTAATCCGGTGTTTTCTCATGGTCAACTCTATGTCGCATTGTCTCGAGCCACCGCAAAGAGAAATATAAAGATCCTCATTGAGAAGGAGAAGGACAAGGAGAATGGCAAGAAGCAAAGCAGTAAATCAAAGAAGCGAAAAAGACCTACCTTGTCCTTACAAACCTCGATGAAGAACATCGTCTATAAGGAAGTCCTTACAGGCTGAAGTCCGCTCTTAAATATGACAGAGGATTTACTCTTACAGATAAGTTGGTGCTCTTCGGTGTTCTTGTACAGATATCTTATCTTTCGATGTTAGCAATTAAACCTTATTATGTTTATACAACAAGTCAAATATTAATAATATTGCCTCGGATTTGTGACTTTGCAAGTTGCCAATTTTTGTTGTATGTGACATTATTTTCCCTTTTACTGGATTGCTTATGTATATTATTCTTTTGTTGTTTTGTAATCAATCATCTACTACATCTAAACTCGGCTTTGTTTTCCTGCACAAATTTTGCACACTGCTTGGGTCACTCCGTTGTTGTAAAACTAGACTCCGGAGTGTTCTACATTAGATAAGTTTTTATGATGCGGCCCCAAAGCATGCAATTCTGAACATGCAGAAAACAAAAATATATAAGCATGCAAACAATAATATTACACCAAAAATATCACAACTATATAAACTTTCATCTCTGTTACTAATTAGGAAGAAGGTCATTTCTACTGAAACTACAATGACAATGTCACTAGACTAGAAAACAACTGAATCTTTAATCCCAGTGCAGTAGTGAAACACTTAACCTTTAGGCATGTTTGCATGCTTTCAGTACTGTAGTTTGACATAATTTTCCTGGTTTGGTGCTGAAAATTGGCAGTGTATTGTGAAATAACAGTACACACAGATTATTCTACTGTTATTTATCTAGAGATGGGAGTAGGCTGAATTAGAGCGGGATTGGGCATATGGATACACACAGAAATCGAGCTGAATTGCTTTTTAAACATGTAGATGCTACTCCTTGCTGTACTTTTTAAAAATACTCCTTGATGTGCATTCAGACTCAGAATTCATAGTGGCTAGAATTTAGTTGCAAATCAATCAGATACGGCGCACCAGCGAAGTGCTTCCACAAGTACACCTAGCAGTTCAGAACTGCAAGTACTCCTACTGCAAACAAAATTCAGTAAATTTCAGTGCATCTACTGCAAACAAAATTCAGCGCATCAACTCCATGTACTCCTAGAGTACTCTTTCTTTGAAATTCAGTGCATCTACTGGAAACAAAATTCAGTAAATTTCTAGCAACTACTCCTACTGCACAAAAAATTGAGTGAATTAAGCATGCAGAGATACCTGCCACAACTTGATTCACATGTTTGGATTCAGTTGCATTGATGGATTCAGAGTACTATTGTCGGCACTCCCTGTTTCTTGGCTTGCTGAAGAAAGAAAGCAACCAACCAACAAATTCAGAGGAGGGGCTCGCAAGCAAGCAAGCAGGCCAAGAGAGCAAAGGAGGGGCTTACCATCAGCAATGCGGGAGCCGGGCGAGGTAGCGCTTGCTGAGACGGTCGATGGAGATGCCGAGGTCGCCGGGCGCGGGGGGCGTTTCGGTTTCTTGGCCTGCTGAAGCAGCCGGAGGGGGGCCACGATGGCGCGTGCTTCGAGCTGGACAAGCGTGAGGTCGTGTGGCCGGCCGGCGGCAGCGATGGGGACGTGGACAGGTGGTCGGCCACGCCGGTGGCTGAGGCGGCGGTGCCCCCGCGGCGCGTCGCTCGGTGCACTCCGAGCCGCAGAGCTTCGAGCTGTCGTCGCTCCTTGCGGAGGGCGGCGACGTCGGGGAGCTGTTGCCACCTTGGTCATGCCTGTGAGGCCAGGTCACGGCGCCGCGGCACATCAGGGGCGACAACGACGGGACCAACGGAGAGGCAACAACGGCCCGAGAGGGAGAGGCGCCGGTGATGCGGGTGAGGGAGAGGTGCCGGCGAGGCGTGCGAGGGAGAGGCGGCGGCGGCGGTGGGAGACGAGGCCGCCGGTTGTGCGGCTGTGGGGCGAGAGCGGAGGGAGTGTGGGTGACTCCGCCGTGATCTGGATTGTGTGCGTGAGTTTTTTTTTTTTTTTGAGGAAAGGGAGTGGAGAGAATGAGGAGAAGGAGTTGGTGGGTGCTGGTTGGCCCATGATGCGAGTGGGCTTGGGCTTCTTGAGGCCTTGGATCAGCAACCTTTGTTGTAAGAAAACAAATGCCTAAAAAATGATGTACGAAAAAAGATAGTATATATTAAAGTGAAAAAGGATATAGATATAATAATGAAACATGGATCATCCAAATAAATATTTTTTATACTTATTCCATATATTCAGAATATCACACAAAAAACACAATTTTGAGTGAAGAAACAAAGTATACTTGGTTTATGTTGGAGAAGGGCGACGCTAAAAAGGGACGAAAATTCACCGAGTTTTTCACAACATAATGATGTGGAGGCGGTGATATCTCATAAAAAACAAAAAGTATGCCAATTTAAATGTTATCGCACAAGGTATTCTTTTCAATGTTATTATCGATCTTTCTTTCATCATATTGCCTTTTGTATTCAACCAATTTGTCTCATTTTAATACAAATTTGGCTCATTTTTGTATCATGATGATAGACTATATTTGTATCCGTGGAGATATTGCAGTCATTGAATCAATCATGTCTGCCCCAAGAAAACCAAGTTCGTGGACATTGAAGATGCCTTGTTATCAAACGACGATTTGGAATGCTTTATGAAGGATGGTATGTTCTTACAGGACGGTGTAAGACCAATTGCATAAACTTTGTAATTAATAATATAAACAATATATAATATCGTAAACATATATATTATGGTCATTGTGGAATTACAGCTGGCTCATGATCATCTATGAGATAGGGCGGGTGAAAATGTACAAATTATTAGCACGTTTGTTTCTGCCAGATGAAAAAAGATAGAGAAAGAGACATAGAAGCATCAAAATTTGTTAAGTGCATCAAGTATATCTCAGTAATTTTTAATAGATTTTTAGTTGGATCATCCCTTATATGTATACATTGTTAATGTGCTATTTTTTGTTATCACTTTACATTACAAAGTTAAGTGGACTTAAATTATTATGTAATTGGGACCGTGTTATAGTGTCTCTATCTTTGACGATTTCAGAAGCCCGTGGCAACGCACGGGCATTCTACTAGTATCACAAAATTATACTCTCTTCATTCCGTAAGTTGTATTTATTTTTCTTAAAAATTCCATAATATAAGATGTACTTCTAATCTTTCCTTGGTTTTTCATTTGTACCCCTCCACCATTCAGCATATGCCTTTCATAAAAAGAAATATCTGATCCCTAGTTGGAAGGTAGTAAAAATAGAATATATGTCCCTGATTGAATGCACTCATATTTCTCTCTCTCCCATCCCATTGATTTCATAAGGGTGTAGATCTTTACAGAAGTTGGCTGTCCTATCTTTATAATGTTTTTCTTTGCATGGATTAAGGTATTTTTGGAAGAATCCTGCTAATGCTTGTTTGGAGTTGGACTGGAGGTAATACTTGGAATTACTTGGAAGCTGGAATACTTTCGAGTGTGTTATGAAGATTGCTCAAAAGGAAGTTTGATCATATTTGTTTGATGAAATATCACTATCATTCTTCTGCAACTTGAGAAAAATAAAGTTTGGGTTGATAGGGTATATATAATTTCTGAAAATGAATAGAAATCAATGCCAGTGTTCTAAGAATACAACATCCCTGTCCACGGAACAAAAAAGAATCTCTGCCCTTCAGAGTATGACTAGAAAGCAAATCTCTTAAGAAAAACATTCAATAAATTATATTGGAGAGAAGGGAACATACATAGAAGCAGTGAAATAAAAATCAAAAATATAAAATTAGGTAACTCATACAATTGAGTTTTCGGCCTATGTTATTCTGCCCTTTAAAGTATGATCTTATTATTTACATCTTCTTCATCTGTCCATGTGATTTAATTTTCTTCCACCCAAACAAACACTATTTTTTAGATAAACATGTACAGATGAAAAACTATCTAAACCTAGACAACTGTTTTGTTAATTATGTGATGGAGTTAAAACGTGCATTGCACGTGCAAGCTTACTAGTTTCATAAAAAGAAATATCTGATCCCTAGTTGGAAGGTAGTAAAAATAGAATATAAGTCCCTAATTGAATGCACTCATATTTCTCTCTCTCCCATCCCATTGATTGATTTTATTTCCGTGCTACGGGATTCATCTGCATTTTATTAGGTCGATGGTTATTGATTGCCGCTAATTAAGATGCTAATGCCTAAATTGTTAAGGGTATTTTTTTTCAAAATTCTTCATAATTATGTGCCTTGATCCCGCACATGGAAAAATACACTTTACATAGAGGGAGTACTAACTCAGTCAGCGCCTCAAACAGGTGTATATGTCCGACTCACACCTCTCATATCTAGTCTTAATCTAACGGTGATGATCGATGACTCCTCCAATCCAGCAACCATGGAGGCAAGTGTTGCTAATCGAACTCCATCATGCCCCTGCTGATTTTGACTCTGAAACTCGTGGTGTGATGGTAGGCACCGTTAACTCTTAAACCTTAGTGACAACAATTCATACAAGTTTTTTTCAATTTTCTGTCACTATGATAGATTACTTGTAAGATTGAATCCAACTAATGCATGCCACTTTTACTATTGATTACCGATCTAAATTGGCCAAGAGTAGACAAGCAATCGTAAAGAAATATGCATCTATATATCAAACATATGGTATACACAAACCTAAACATAAAGATATAATTCATCATATGATCAACATCACTGCTGTGAATACATCACATAAACCATAATAATGTAGGGCAGCTCATATGGCTACTATGCTGAACATAAAAGACAAATACAGATGGAGAGATTACAACTTAGGCTACTGCCATGAACCTGAAGTCCAGAGGCTTGACTACTCATGACTCATCTTAGAGAATGAGCATCGAGGTTGGTGATGATGGAGATGAATCCCCCTCCGACAGATTTTCAGTTTAGGGCTGAAAATGAAGCTCATCTCGAAAACATGATGTGACAGCGGTAGAAAATTGCTCGATAATTAGTGTGTGCAAATATCTGCCAATGGGCATCAGAGGCCAGCCAAGGGGATCCCATAGTTTGTAGGCGCCCCGTGTAAGTGCCCACATCCCTAGGTCGCCCAGGGCCTATGGGGACCACCTGGGATGGGGCCAAGCCCACTACTGCAGGATGCTGCTAATGCGACACTACAATCAGAGATATCAACGAAACTGTGTGTGATGCATTAATCACAAACGGTGATGTAAAAAATCGTCAAAAAGATGCAAAATGTTTGCGATGGTGGATACATCAAACACGGTTCATATAGTTCGCTCGGATGAACTGTTTGCGATTAGAGAACGCAACAGAAACGACCAGCCGGATAAAGGTGTGTGCGATAACGGGCATACAGTTTACTCGGTTGAACTGTTTGCGTTGAGCCAAGACAACAGAAACGGTTTCCCTAGTATGTTCCGTGTGCTATGTGATTGCTTACAGTACAACAACATATATACTAATAACGGCATGATTGCACAACCAAATTAAACATCCAATTACATAGGTGGCTAGTACACACATAAATTTCTACACACGAAAGCAAATTATTACATGCATAATTAACTAGGATAAACGATCATCGGACCATTATCCACTTCTTCTTGTGACGCTTGCCGCCACTGCTCTACTAGGATAAACGGAACTGTGAATAGTTTGCTCTGTTGGGCTCACAAGTATACGAATCATAGCCTTGGGCGAGCAATGTGCTCGCACGCGTCGTGCTAGCTCGATGTTCCTTCTATGCTAAGTTTCCATTAATTGATGACGTTTTATGAACATGCCATCGTTTCCCGCCATTTCCTCACTGGTTTCCCGCCGCCACCCAGCGATACTGCGCATAAAACCTAGGCGGCGCACGACGCACCGAGGCAACAAGCGCAGCCTGTAGCACATCCACCTTTTCCAATCATGCCAACCCACCGAAGCGCCGCCTCTGTCATGAACCTCCTCGATAAGGAAAACGAGAAGGCGCCACGGCCCATCGAGGCCGAGGCGCTCCCCGGCAACGCGATAGACAACGTCGCGCTGCGCGTCATCGCCAGGGTTGAGCAGACCCTTGGCGCACGACGCTTCAGCGCCGCGGATCAAGGTAGACATGTCAGCGCCGACAGGCCGCAACTTGCCAACTTGATCGATGGTGAGTCGCGGAGCAAGCTAGGCACGTCCGCACCGATAGGCTGCGGCTCGCCACACAGTGAGACCGTTGGAGCGCCGCATAGCAAGAGGCGCGGCGCGCCGCACAGCAAGAGCGGATCCATCGGCGCTGTCGCCGACAGGCGTAGTAGCCGGGTACACGCCCCGCCGGTACCCCAATTCCTCACCAGAGTTGGCAGAGGTCAGAGGCGCAGATTTGCACCGTAGGTTGGTCAGGCCAGATTTTGCACCCGACGCCTGGCCGCGCGCTCGCATGATGGGTCGATCGTCGCTTTGTCCGCTGCTCGCCGATAACAACACGCTGGTCGCTAGGCTTGACCGCCTCCTTGGCCCAGGTGTCCACCTGGGCGCAGTAGAGGAACATGGCTGTCACATCCTCGAGCTGGTGATCTCCGATGAAATAGCCAACTTGGAGCTCGAGATCACGCTCTAGATGTACTGCGAGCGTGTCGACCGCTTGGACGAATGCCTGCACGAGTTCATGCAGAGCCAAGTGCTACCGCAGGCAAGGGCTGCTGGTCATGGATGTGTTTTATTTTGTTGAGTCGTTTCGATGTGGATCGCTATATATTCACAACAATCATAATATTGCTCTGTGTCAATATGTGTACTCTGTTTTCCGTTCTTATATGTTCTGTTTTTAATGTCTGTGCATATGCTTTGCATTCTATATATGTGGAGGATAATAACTAGATACAAATTAGTATATGAAAACAGATAGAAAAATAGAATTCATAATATATATAAATTGTTCATTAATTCACCACAGAATATATAGTATCATCACTTATACGTGATGATACTTAACTACTATGTACAATGCATAAAATTGAAAACGAACAATATTAAAACTAATAATCCCTCACAGGCGGTATTTGGCCGCCCTCGCCAGCTCCACACAGTGCGGGGCGTCTTCCCAGTACATAGGCAGTACTCCGCCTCCTCCACCTCGCAGCGCTTGACGTATCGATCTGCCTCTTGCAGGCGGACAAGCATGAACGATCTTGCCATTTTGTTGAGCGCCCACCGGAGCTCCTTGTCGGTGGCACGCTGGAGCTTATCGACCCACCTCCACACAGCGATGAGGCACCCAGCGCCTTTGAACTTCCTTGCGAAGTACCCGTCTTCATACACCTCCTCCGCATGACGACGCGCCCGCCCTCAAAGCTGCACCGCCTCCTTTTTCCAGGCGGCCTCACGGGCTTCACAGGCCACCTGGTACCTGGCTTCCTTCTCCGCCATCTCCTTCTTGAATGCCACTTGCCTGGCTTTCTCAGCCCGATGTGGCGACTTTGTGACGCCCTCGATTCGACCGTACACTAATCATACACGCAAATGTGTACGATCAAGATCAGGGACTCACGGGAAGATATCACAACACAACTCTAGACACAACTAAAATAATACAAGCTTTATATTACAAGCCAGGGGCCTCGAGGGCTCGAATACATAGCTCGATACACAAGAGTCAGCGGAAGCAACAATATCTGAGTACAGACATAAGTTAAACAAGACTGCCTTAAGAAGGCAAACACAAAAGCAACAACGATCGAAGAGGCAAGGCCTCCTGCCTGGGACCTCCTAACTATTGGGGAACGTAGTAATTTCAAAATTTTCTACGCACACACATGATCATGGTGATGCATAGCAACGAGAGGGAAGAGTGTTGTCCACGTACCCTCATAGACCGAAGGCGGAAGCGTTAGCACAATGTGGTTGATGTAGTCGTACGTCTTCACGATCCGACCGATCCAAGTACCGAACGTACGGCACCTCCGAGTTCAGCACACGTTCAACTCGATGACGTCCCTCGAACTCTGATCCAGCCAAGATTTGAGGGAGAGTTCCGTCAGCACGACGACATGGTGACGATGATGATGTTCTACTGACGCTGTGGCTTCGCCTGAGCACCGCTACGATATTATCAAGGTGGATTATGGTGGAGGGGGCACCACACACGGCTAAGAGAACCAAGGGATCAATTGTTGTGTCTCCAAGGGGTGCCCCCCTCCCCGTATATAATGAAGTGAAGGAGGGAGAGGTCCGTCCCTATTGCGGCATACGGAGGAGTCCTACTCCCACCGGGAGTAGGATTCCTCCCCTTCCAAGTAGTAGGAGTAGGAGACAAGGAAGGGGAAGAGGGAAGAGAAGGAAGGAGGGGGCACCGCCCCTCCCCCTAGTCCAATTGGGGGGGGGGCACGGCCTGCCTCTCTCTCTCTCCCCTAAAGCCCAATAAGGCCCATATACTTCTTCCCCCGTATTCCCGTAACTTTTCGGTACTCTGAAAAATACCCGAACCACTCGGAACCTTTCCGATGTCCGAATATAGTCGTCCAATATATCGATCTTTACATCTCGACCACTTCGAGACTCCTCATCATGTCCCCGATCTCATCCGGGACTCCGAACTACCTTCAGTACATCAAAACACAAAACTCATAATACCGATCGTCATCTAACTTTAAGCGTGCGGACCCTACGGGTTCGAGAACTATGTAGACATGACCGAGACACGTCTCCGGTCAATAACCAATAGCAGAACGTGGATGCTCATATTGGCTCCTACATATTCTACGAAGATCTTTATCGGTCAAACCGCATAACAACATATGTTGTTCCCTTTGTTGTCGGTATGTTACTTGCCCGAGATTCGATCGTCCGTATCTCAATACCTAGTTCAATCTTGTTACCGACAAGTCTCTTTACTCGTTCCGCAATACATCATCTCTTAACTAACTCATTAGCCACAATGCTTGCAAGGTTTATAGTGATGTGCATTATCGAGAGGGCCCAGAGATACCTCTCCGACAATCGGAGTGACAAATCCTAATC
The DNA here is from genome assembly GCA_021605145.1 of Aegilops bicornis. Lineage (NCBI taxonomy): Eukaryota > Viridiplantae > Streptophyta > Magnoliopsida > Poales > Poaceae > Aegilops > Aegilops bicornis. The sequence continues at coordinate 260,097,395 of CM038674.1, read as the reverse complement.
TCGAAATACGCCAAACCAACAAGTACCTTCGGAGACACCTGTAGAGTACCTTTATAATCACCCAGTTACATTGTGACGTTTGGTAGCACACAAAGTGTTCCTCCGGTAAACGGGGAGTTGCATAATCTCATAGTCATAGGAACATGTATAAGTCATGAAGAAAGCAATAACAACATACTAAACGGTCAAGTGCTAAGCTAACGAAATGGGTCAAGTCAATCACATCATTCTCCTAATGATGTGATCCAGTTAATCAAATGACAACTCATGTCTATGGCTAGGAAACATAACCATCTTTGATCAACGAGCTAGTCAAGTAGAGGCATACTAGTGACACTCTGTTTTTCTATGTATTCACACATGTATCATGTTTTCGGTTAATACAATTCTAGCATGAATAATAAACATTTATCATGATATAAGGAAATAAATAATAACTTTATTATTGCCTCTAGGGCATATTTCCTTCAGTCTCCCACTTGCACTAGAGTCAATAATCTAGAGCACATCGCCATGTGATTTAACATCAATAGTTCACATCACCATGTGATTAACACCCATAGTTCACATCGTCATGTGACCAACACCCTAAGGGTTTACTAGAGTCAATAATCTAGTTCACATCGCTATGTGATTAACACCCAAAGAGTACTAAGCTGTGATCATGTTTTGCTTGTGAGGGAAGTTTAGTCAACGGGTGCGCCATATTCAGATCCGTATGTATTTTGCAAATTTCTATGTCTACAATGCTCTGCACGGAGCTACTTTTGCCAATTGCTCCCACTTTCAATATGTATCCAGATTAAGACTAAGAGTCATCTGGATCAGTGCCAAAACTTGTATCGACGTAACCCTTTACGACGAACCTTTTGTCACCTCCATAATCGAGAATAATAAACATTTATCATGATATAAGGAAATAAATAATAACTTTATTATTGCCTCTAGGGCATATTTCCTTCACTAACTTCTCCTGGTCATAGGCGGTCTCCACGTAGTAGCACGCAACCTCCGGGTAGTAGTAGCCGTCGGCGGTGGCATCTGAATCATGGGATCCACGTAGTAGCATTCTGGTTCGGGAATTGGGTCATTACCCCAGTCATAAACTGACGATTCGGCTCAAACTGTTGCATCATTGCTGCATTATAGGGTGGAGGTGGAGGATCGTCAGCCATCCTGCTAAAAACATCAGGGAGCGATTTAACAAGGAGTGGAGCATGTGTACAGAGTCATTCATGATGTAACTTGAACAATGAGCAAAGGCGCAGTATGTACAAAACAATAGTCATTAAAAGACATACAGATACATACACAGAGCCAATTACATGTTGTTACGTTGTTAGTATGAGTTCGGACAAGAGAATCATCCTAGACATACTAGGCGGCACACTGGCACGCGATGGAGGGATGCAACAACGAGACATAGCAAAGGCTACATCAACGTAGGAGAAAACCACTAGAGCGAGGAATCTGCAGGGGACGGCGCAGGGTGCCCTCGATAAAAGGATCCTGCGGCCCGTGAACAATGTGAAGCAGATCCTGGCCCTCAATTCAAGAAAGGCGTAATATAAATCTCCGGATGGATGTGATCACGAGAACCTAGGGTAGAGTTAGCAAAATTATTTAACCCGGGTAGAAGAGAGATCAAAATCCCATAGTATAGACGAGGAGTAAAAGATCCTACTACCACCCAATGGCGGCGTGGGCCGTAAGCCACACAACCATGTTAGTAAAATAGTTTTTTTCAAACACTAGACTCAACTTCGGCCAAGGACTTGGAAAGGGGTTCCCTACAGTGATCGGCTCGATACCAACTTGTGATGCCCCCGATTCGACCATACACTAATCATACACGCAATTGTGTACGATCAAGATCAAGGACTCACGGGAAGATATCACAACACAACTCTAGACATAAATAAAATAATACAAGCTTTATATTACAAGCCAGGGGCCTCGATGGCTCGAATACATGGCTCGATACACAAGAGTCAGCGGAAGCAACAATATCTGAGTACATACATAAGTTAAACAAGACTGCCTTAAGAAGGCAAACACAAAAGCAACAACGATCGAAGAGGAAAGGCCTCCTGCCTGGGACCTCCTAACTACTCTTGGTCGTCGGCAGTCTCCATGTAGTAGCAAGCACCCTCCGGGTAGTGGTAGGGGTAGCGAGGCACGTATTGTATTGTTGCCGTCAAGGATAAAAAGATGTGGTTTTCATCATATTGCTTGAGTTTATCCCTCTACAACATGTCATCTTACTTAAGGCATTACTCCGTTCTTATGAACTTAATACTCTAGATGCATGCTGGATAGCGGTCGATGTGTGGAGTAATAGTAGTAGATGCAGGCAGGAGTCGGTCTACTTGTCACGGACGTGATGCCTATATTCATGATCATTGCCTTAGATATCATCATAACTTTGCGCTTTTCTGTCGATTGCTCAACAGTAATTTGTTCACCCACCGTATGCTATCTTCAAGAGAAGCCTCTAGTGAAACTTATGGCCCCGGGTCTATTTTCCATCATATATTTTCAGATCTATAAACTAAAAAACCCAAAAATATCTCGCTGCAATTTATTTAGATTTATTTTAGTTTAGCTTTTTATTTATCTTTTATACCTATCTCTTTTAGATCTCACTCTTGTTCGAGACAGTGAAGGGCTTGACAACCCCTTTTTTCGCGTTGAGTGCAAATGTTTGTTAGTTTGTGCATGTGCATAGATTGGATACTTGCTTGTGCCTCCTACTGGATTGATACAATGGTTCTTAACTGAGGGAAATACTTATCTCTACTTTGCTGCATCGCCCTTTCCTCTTCAAGGGAAAATCAACGCAAGCTCAAGAAGTAGCACTCATCATCCCGGTCCTTGTCCTAGCTGGCATAATCTCCATAAGAGTGATCCTCCTGGATGTTTTCTCCCTCATCCAGCTTCTCCTCGGCCTCCTCAAGCTCAAGCTTCATGTCGTCTATCTTCTCCTGCAATGCATCCAGCTCTCCCTCATGCTCGATGCGAGCGTCCTGGAGCTCCTCCTTGAGCTCGGCCTTGCGGGTCATGAGGTTCTTGACGAAGATCATGTTGTCGGTCAGCTCTAGCTCCATCATGCGAATGTTCTCCTCCATGTCCTGGATATTGCATGCTATCTTCTCGTCCTCCAGGGTACGCACCACATCTCCATTCGCGTCGCGGCGTCCGTTCATCACAAAGGAGGTCTTCTTGAGGTCCTCGACATACTCCTCCCGAATGTGTCCGAGAGCAATGTGAGCAGTGATGCCCCTGCCCAAGCCCCATGATGCAGTATATCCAGATGGAAATCAATGGGCTCGGTGCGGTCTCCGATGATGGACCCGGGGATATGGGCATTGATCCTCCAATGCGTCTCCTCGGGCAAGGTGGCAGTGAAGGTTCTAGTGAATGTGCGCAGCCCAATCTTCAGGTGCTTCACAATCTTCATCAACTGCCGTCCAAAGGGAGTGGTCGCATCAGGCTGCTCAAACTCAACAATGGTGGACGACATCTACGTTTTGAAAGAGAGAAGAAATTAGTAATGAAGCAGAGAAGGTACGAGACCAAATGATATGTAGGGAAATTGTAAGATAAAGTTCTTATCCTATGGCTTTCCATTTTCTAGGGGTCGCTGCTACCTCTTGAGCTTGCGTTGGTTTTTCCCTTGAAGAGGAAAGGGTGATGCAGCAACGTAGAGTAAGTATTTCTCTCAGCTTTTGAGAACCAAGGTATCAATCCAGTAGGAGACAACGCACAAATCACCAAATACCTGCACAAACAAACACCAACTTGCACCCAACGCGATAAAGGGGTTGTCAATCCCTTCATGGTTATTTGCAAAGTTAGTTCTGATAGAGATGAATAAATGGTAAAGTAATATTTTTGGTATTTTTGGTTTATGGAACGGAAAGTAAAAGATTGCAAAGTAAGTAAATAGGAAACTAGAATTGTAAATCAGAAACTTATATGATGGAAAATAGACTCGGGGGCCATAGGTTTCACTAGAGGCTTCTCTCAAGATAGAAATTATTACGGTGGGTGAACAAATTAATGCCGAGCAATTGATAGAAAAGCGCAAAGTTATGACGATATCTAAGGCAATGATCATGAATATAGGCATCACATTCGTGTCAAGTAGACCGAAACGATTCTGCATCTACTACTATTACTCCACACATCGATCGCTATCCTGCATGCATCTAGAGTATTAAGTTCATAAAAGAACGGGGTAACGCATTAAGCAAGATGACATGATGTAGAGGAATTAAATCAAGCAATATGATGAAAACCCCATTTTTTATCCTCGATGGCAACAATACAATATGTGCTTTGATGCCCCTACTGTCACTGGGAAAGGACACCGCAAGATTGAACCCAAAGCTAAGCACTTCTCCCATTGCAAGAAAAACCAATCTAGTTGGCCAAACCAAATTGATAGTTTGAAGAGACTTGCAAAGATATCAAATCATGCCTACAAGAATTCGGAGAAGATTCGAATAATATTCATAGATAAGCTGGTCATAAATCCACAATTCATCGGATCTCGGCAAACACACCGCAAAAGAGAGAGAACTTTGTATTGAGAATCAAAGAGAGAGAAGAAGCCATCTAGCTACTAGCCATGGACCCGTAGGTCTGTGGTAAACTACTCATGCTTCATCGGAGAGGCAATGGTGTTGATGTAGAAGCCCTCCGTGATCGAATCCCTCTCCGACAGGACGCCCGAAAAGGCCCCTAGATGGGATCTCACGGGTACAGAAGGTTGCGGCGGTGGAAAAGTGGTTTCGTGGCTCTCCTGGAAGTTTTTGGGGTATTTGAGAATATATAGGAGGAATATCTAGGTCAGGGGGTCACCGAGGGGCCCACAAGGTTGGGGGCGCGTCCTACCCCTCTAGGCGCACCCTACACCCTTGTGGTTGCCTCGTGGCTCTTCTGACTTGCACTCCAAGTCTCCTGGGTGTCTTCTGGTCCAAGAAAAATCATCGCGAAAGTTTTATTCCGTTTGGACTCCATTTGGTATTCCTTTTCTGCGGAACTCTAAAACAAGGAAAAAACATGAACTGGCACTCGGCTCTAGGTTAATAGGTTAGTCCCAAAAATCATATAAAGTAGCATATTAATGCATATAAAACATCCAAAACAGATAATATAATAGCATGTAACAATCAAAAATTATAGATACGCTGGATACGTATCAAGCATCCCCAAGCTTAATTCCTGCTCGTCCTCGAGTAGGTAAATGATAAAAACAGAATTTTTGATGTGGAATGCTACCTAACATATTTATCCATGTAATTCTCTTTATTGTGGCATGAATGTTTAGATCCGTAAGATTCAAAACAAAAGTTTAATATTGACATAAAAACAATAATACTTCAAGCATACTAATAAAATAATTATGTCTTCTCAAAATAACATGGCCAAAGAAAGTTTATCCCTACAAAATCATATAGTCTGGCTATGCTCCATCTTCATCACACAAAATATTTAAATCATGCACAACCCCGATGACAAGCCAAGCAATTGTTTCATACTTTTGATGTTCTCAAACTTTTTCAACTTTCACGCAATACATGAGCGTGAGCCGTGGACATAGCACTATGGGTGGAATAGAGGGTGGTTGTGGAGAAGACAAAAAGAAGGAGATAGTCTCACATCAACTAGGCGTATCAACGGGCTATGGAGATGCCCATTAATAGATATCAATGTGAGTGAGTAGGGATTGCCATGCAACGGATGCACTAGAGCTATAAGTTTATGAAAGCTCAAAAAGAAAAACTAAGTGGGTGTGCATCCAACTTGCTTGCTCCACGAAGACCTAGGGCAATTTGAGGAAGCCCATCATTGGAATATACAAGCCAAGTTCTATAATGAAAATTCCCACTAGTATATGAAAGTGATACCATAGGAGACTCTCTATCACGAAGATCATGGTGCTACTTTGAAGCACAAGTGTGGTAAAAGGATAGTAGCATTGCCCTTCTCTCTTTTCTCTCATTTTTATTGGGCCTTCTTTCATTTTTTGGTCTCTTTTTTTCGTCCGGGGTCTCATCCTGACTTGTGGGGGAATCATAGTCTCCATCATCCTTTCCTCACATGGGACAATGCTCTAATAATGAAGATCATCACACTTTTATTTACTCACAACTCAAAAATTACAACTCGATGCTAGTACAAGATATGGCTATATGTGAATGCCTCCGGCGGTGTACCCGGATGTGCAATGAATCAAGAGTGACATGTATAAAAAATGATGAACGGTAGCTTTACCACAAATACGATGTCAACTACATGATCATGCAAAGCAATATGACAATGATGATGCGTGTCATAATAAACGGAACGGTGGGAAGTTGCATGGCAATATATCTCGGAATGGCTATGGAAATGCCATAATAGGTAGGTATGGTGGCTGTTTTGAGGAAGGATATATGGTGGGTTTATGGTACCGATGAAAGTTGCGCGGTACAAGAAAGGCTAGCAATGGCGGAGAGGTGAGAGTGCGTATAATCCATGGACTCAACATTAGTCATAAAGAACTCACATACTTATTGCAAAAACCTATTAGTAATTGAAACAAAGTATTACACACATGCTCATAGGGGGATAGATTGGTAGGAAAAGGCCATCGCTCGTCCCCGACCGCCACTCATAAGGAAGACAATCAAAAAATAAATCATGTTCCGACTTCATCACATAACGGTTCACCATACGTGCATGCTACAGGACTCAAAAACTTTAACACAAATATTTCTCAAATTCACAACTACTCACTAGCATGACTCTAATATCACCATCTTCATATATCAAAACAATCATAAGGAATCAAACTTCTCACAGTATTCAATGCACTTTATATGAAAGTTTTTATTGTATCCCTCTTGGATGCCTATCATATTAGGACTAATTTTATAACCAAAGAAAATTACCATGCTATTTAGAGACTCTCAAAATAATATAAGTGAAGTGCGAGAGTTCATCAATTTCTATAAAATAAAACCACATGATGCTCTAAAAAGATATAAGTGAAGCACTAGAGCAAATTTTCCTAGCTCAAAAGATATAAGTGAAGCACATAGAGTATTCTAATAAATCACGATTCATGTGTGTCTCTCTCAAAAGGTGTGTACAGCAAGGATGATTGTGTCAAACTAAAAAGCAAACTCTCAAATCATACAAGACGCTCCAAGCAAAACACATATCATGTGGTGAATAAAAATATAGCACAAGTAAAGTTACCGAAAGACGAAGACGAAAGAGGGGATGCCTTCCCGGGGCATCCCCAAGCTTAGGCTCTTTGGCCTCCTTGAATATTACCTTGGGGTGCCTTGGGAAGCCCCAAGCTTAGGCTCTTTCCACTCCTTATTCCATAGTCCATCAAATCCTTGCCCAAAACTTGAAAACTTCACAACACAAAACTCAACAGAAAATCTCGTAAGTTCCATTAGTATAAGAAAATAAATCACCACTTTTGGTACTGTTGTGAACTCATTCTTTATTTATATTGGTGTAATATCTATTGATTTCCAACTTTTCCATGGTTCATACACCCCGATACTAGCCATAGATGCATCAAAATAAGCAAATAACACGCGAAAAACAGAATATGTCAAAAATGGAACAGTATGTAGCAATCTAGATGTTTTGAATACTTCTGTAACTAAAAAAATTAGGATGACCTGCGACATTTGTTTATTAATATTCTTCAAAAATAATCAATATTTTATCACGCTCCTGTGATTTTTAACAATTCTGGGACTGAGCATAAAAGTTTCTGTTTTTCAGCAAGATCAAATCAACTATCACCGTAAGCTATCCCAAAGGTCTTACTTGGCACAAACACTAAATTAAACACAAAACCACATCTAACGAGAGGCTAGATGAATTATTAAAAGCAAAACAGGACCTAATAAGCAAAAACATAAAATAAAATTGGGTTTCCTCCCAACAAGCGCTATCGTTTAACGCCCTTAGCTAGGAATAAAACACGGATAGACCTAAGTATTCTCATCTTTGGTATGCAAACCTTCGATTATACACTTATGATTCTTAGGAGATGCGCTGGTTTTATAAATTATCAAACTCCTAGGCAAGAAATCAAGAAATTCATAAGTGACAATAGGTTCCTTAATAATGTCAGGAAAATTGGGGTGAACACTAATCGATTTGAGATCTTCATTTTTTTACTAGAAGATTCACCCTTATTTTTAGGAACATAAGTAAACTTCGCAATCTTAGTAGGAGGAAGATTTGAAGTAGTTTTGACAAAGGAAAAACCGGAACCCAAATTGGTAGTAATATCTTCTAGTTTACCAATTCTAGTAGAATATTGATCTATCTTTTCATTAACTATGGGTTCCTTTTCCCTAAGATTCTTTAGAGTGACCCCTACCTTAGATCCATATTGAGTAATCTTATTATGAATCTTTTTATCCAAATTTTCAATCAACTCTAAGGTAGCAATTTTATTTTCAATAATATCCAATCTTTGCATTACATTTTCCAAGGTTAAAACAGTTCCATTAACCAAAAGAGGTGGTGGGCCTAGTGAGAATAGCGCCCGCAAGACTACTAGTTCTATGGAGAATAGAACCGCCCATAGAAGGCAAAGCGCCGGCACAAGTAAAGAAATCTTGAATAACTCCTTTTCCAATAATATTACCACAACCAATTCGAAATCTTTTTGTATGCAAGGTAGGGGTTCTTCAGCAGGAGCATCCGAATTTTCTATGATATTATTATTGTCCATATCGGCAATAATTTCCCCAATTTCAAACATAGCGACAGAAAGCGAAGGGCGAAAAGAAGGCAAGCGAAAAGAAAGGGCGAATAAAACGACAAGGGTGAGGTGGGGGAGAGGAAAACGAGAGGTAAATGGCAAATAATGCAATGCGAGAGATAAGGGATTGTGATGGGTACTTGCTATGTTGACTTTTGCGTAGACTCCCGACAGCGGTGCGGAAATCTTCCTGCTACCTCTTGAGCACTGCGTTGGATTTCCTTGAAGAGGAAAGGGTGATGCAGCAGAGTAGAGTAAGTATTTCCCTCAGTTTTTGAGAACCAAGGTATCAATCCAGTAGGAGGCTACGCGCGAGTCCCTCGTACCTACACAAAACAAATAGCTCAATGCAACCAACGCGATTAGGGGTTGTCAATCCCTTCACGGTCACTTACGAGAGTGAGATCTGATAGAGATGATAGATAATATTTTTGGTATAAAGATGCAAACTAAAATAAAAGAGCAAAGTAAAAAGAAAAGCAATAATAAAGTGATGAAGATTGATATGATGAAATAGACCCGGGGGGCATAGATTTCACTAGTGGCTTCTCTCAAGAGCATAAGTATTCTACGGTGGGTGAACAAATTAGTGTTGAGCAATTGACAGAATTGAGCATAGTTATGAGAGTATCTAGGTATGATCATGTATATAGGCATCACGTCCGAGACAAGTAGACCGACTCCTGCCTGCATCTACTACTATTACTCCACTCATCGGCCGCTATCCAGCATGCATCTAGAGTATTAAGTTCAAGAAAACAGAGTAACGCCTTAAGCAAGATGACATGATGTAGAGGGATAAATTCATGCAATATGATAAAAACCCCATCTTGTTATCCTCAATGGCAACAATACAATACGTGCCTTCTTGCCCCTCATCATCCTTTGGGAAAGGACACCACAAGATTGAACCCAAAGCTAAGCACTTCTCCCATTGCAAGAAAAACAATCTAGTAGGCCAAACCAAACTGATAATTCGAAGAGACTTGCAAAGATAACCAATCATACAAAAAAGAATTCAGAGAAGATTCAAATATTGTTCATAGATAATCTTGATCATCATCCGACAATGCATCGGGATCTACAAACACACATAAAAATAAGATTACATCGAATAGATCTCCACGAGAGAGGGGAGAACATTGTATTGGGATCCAAAAAGAGAGAAGAAGCCATCTAGCTACTAACTATGGACCCGAAGGTCTGAGGTAAACTACCCACACTTCATCAGAGTGGATATGGTGATGATGTAGAAGCCCTCCGTGGTGGATTCCCCTTCCGTGAACTCGGAACATGCCCCAAGATGGGATCTCATGGAGTGCAGAAGGTTGCGGCGGTGGAATTAGGTTTTGGCTCCGTGTCGATCGTTTGAAGTGCGTAGGTATATATAGGAGGAAGGAGTATGTCGGTGGAGCAAAGGGTGCCCACGAGGTAGGGGGGCGTGCCCTAGGGGGGGGGGCGCCCTCCACCCTTGTGGCCGCCTCTCTCCTTTCTTGACGGAGGGTCCAAGTCTCCTGGATCATATTTGTTGAGAAAATCACGTTCTCGAAGGTTTCATTCCGTTTGGACTCCGTTTGATATTTCGTTTCTTCGAAACACTGAAATAGGCCAAAAAACAGCAAATCTGGGCTGGGCCTCCGGTTAATAGGTTAGCCCCAAAAGTAATATAAAAGTGGAAAATAAAGCCCAATATGGTCCAAAACAGTAGATAATATAGCATGGAGCAATAAAAAATTATAGATACGTTGGAGCGTATCGAGGCATCCCCAAGCTTAATTTACGCTCGTCCTCGAGTAGGTAAATGATAAAAAGAAATTTTTGATGCGAGTGCTACTTGGCATAATTTCAATGTAATTATTCTTAATTGTGGTATGAATATTCAGATCCGAAAGATTCAAGACAAAAATTCATATTGACATAAAAATAATAATACTTCAAGCATACTAACTAAGCAATTATGTCTTCTCAAAATAACATGGCCAAAGAAAGTTCATCCCTTCAAAATCATATAGTTTAGTCATGCTCCATTTTTGTCACACAAGAATGCTCTCATCATGCACAACCCGGATGACAAGCCAAGCAATTGTTTCATACTTTAATAATCTCAAACCTATAAACTTTCGCGCAATATATGAGCGCGAGCCATGGACATAGCACTATGGGTGGAATAGAATATGATGATGGGGGTTATGTGGAGAATACAAAAAAGGAGAAGATCTCACATCAACGAGGCTAATCAATGGGCTATGGAGATGCCCATCGATTGATGTTAATGCAAGGAGTAGGGATTGCCATGTAACGGATGCACTAGAGCTATAAATGTATGAAAGCTCAACAAAAGAGACTAAGTGGGTGTGCATCCAAATTGCTTGCTCCACGAAGACCTAGGGCACTTGAGGATGCCCATTGTTGGAATATACAAGCCAAGTTCTATAATGAAAATTTCCCACTAGTATATGAAAATGACAAAACAAGAGACTCTCTATTATGAAGATTACGGTGCTACTTTGAAGCACAAGTGTGGCAAAGGATAGTAACATTGTCCCTTCTCTCTTTTTCTCTCATTTTTTGTGTGGGCTTCTTTGGCCTCTTTTTTTTATTTGGGCTTCTTTGGCCTCTCTTTTTTAACCTCACATGGGACAATGCTCTAGAAAATGATGATCATCACACTTCTATTTATTTACAACTCAATGATTACAACTCGATACTAGAACAAAGTATGACTCTATTTGAATGCCTCCGGCGGTGTACCGGGATATGAAATGAATCAAGAGTGACATGTATGAGAGAATTATGAATGGTGGCTTTGCCACAAATACTATGTCAACTACATGATCATGCTAGCAATATGACAATGATGAATGTGTCATGATAAATGGAATGGTGGAAAGTTGCATGGCAATATATCTCGGAATGGCTATGGAAATGCCATAATAGGTAGGTATGGTGGCTGTTTTGAGGAAGATATAAGGAGGTTTATGCGTGAAAGAGCGTATCATATCATGGGGTTTGGATGCACCGGCGAAGTTTGCACCAACTCTCAATGTGAGAAAGGGCAATGCAGTGCAGAAGAGGCTAGCAATGATGGAAGGGTGAGAGTGCGTATAATCCATGGACTCAACATTAGTCATAAAGAACTCACATACTTATTGCAAAAATATACAAGCCATCAAAAACCAAAGCACTACACGCATGCTCCTAGGGGGGTAGATTGGTAGGAAAAGACCATCGCTCGTCCCCGACCGCCACTCGTAAGGAAGACAATCAAAAAACACCTCATGTTTCAAATTTGTTACATAACGTTTACCATACGTGCATGCTACGGGACTTGCAAACTTCAACACAAGCATTCTTAAAATTCACAACTACTCAACTAGCATGACTTTGATATTATTACCTCCATATCTCAAAACAATTATCAAGCATCAAACTTCTCTTAGTATTCAACAAACTCCTAAGAAAGTTTTACTATTTTTGTATACCTAGCATATTAAGATTATTAAGCAAATTACCATGCTATTTAATACTCTCAAAATAATCTAAGTGAAGCATGAGAGATCAATATTTTATTTAAAACAAATCCACCACAGTGCTCTAAAAGATTTAAGTGAAGCAATAGAGCAAAACTATATATCTCAAAAGATATAAGTGAAGCACATTGAGTATTCTAACAAAACCCAATTCATGTATGGCTCTCTCAAAAGGTGTGTACAGCAAGGATGATTGTGGTAAACTAAAAACAAAGACTCAAATCATACAAGACGCTCCAAGCAAAACACATATCATGTGGTGAATAAAAATATAGCTCCAAGTAAAGTTACCGATGGAAGTAGACGAAAGAGGGGATGCCTTCCGGGGCATCCCCAAGCTTTGACTTTTGGTGTCCTTAGATTATCCTGGGGTGCCATGGGCATCCCCAATCTTAGGCTCTTGACACTCCTTGTTCCATAATCCATCAAAAGATTTCACAACACAAAACTCAACAGAAATCTTGTGAGCTCCGTTAGCGAAAGAAAACAAAAGACCACTTCAAGGTACTGTAATGAACTCATTCTTTATTTATATTGGTGTTAAACCTACTGTATTCCAACTTCTCTATGGATTATAAACTATTTTACTAGCCATAGATTCATCAAAATAAGCAAACAACACACGAAAAACGGAATCTGTCAAAAACAGAACAGTCTGTAGTAATCTGTAACTAACACAAACTTCTGGAAATCCAAAACATCAGCCAAAATAGGACGACCTAGGCAATGTGTTTATTGATCAGCAGCAATTGGAATCACTATTTTATCACATTCTTGTGATTTTTAACAATTATTTTCGTGAACAGAAGGTTTCTGGAAATTACAGCAAGATCAAATGACTATCATCCAAGAAGATCCTATAGGTTTAACTTGGCACAAACACTAATTAAAACATAAAACCACATCTAAACAGAAGGAAGATGGATTATTTACTCCTAAACAGAAACAAAAAACAAAAAACTAAAATAAAATTGGGTTGTCTCCCAACAAGCGCCATCGTTTAACGCCCCTAGCTAGGCATAAAAGCAAGGATAGATTTATGTAGTGCCGTAGTAATAAGATAGATCGGTGAAACTCATTTCATATTCTCTATGTTCGGCAGCAAGTTTTCTTTGAGTCAAGCAAAAGTAATCAAAAGGGCTAAATTTAATAGGACAGAAGTCCCCAAGATCAATTTTAGGAGGTATAGGTTCCTCTTTCGGCCCTTCGTATTGCACAACCAATTCATTATTATAAGCCTTGTTTTGACAGAACCTTGTGAGCCTATACTCAAGAGAGTATCCTAGCTCATTATTTCGAATAGCCAAATCATCATTAAGTTCAGATATTTTATCAACTAAAATATTGGTAGGCACCTTTTTTCTAAGGTTTTCATTGAAAGCAACATAGTCAAGAGATTGAAAACGCATTATTTCTTCTTGATCAAAGAGGATAGATTCTATGGGAGGACGGCCAGCATCCACCCTATAATGTGCAAAGATTTCTTTGGCCTTTTTTTATTATAAATCTGAATTCATGAGCCAAAAAGATAGTAGCGGCACGCTTAACAGAAGAATGCTCGATATTAGAAAATTCAGGAAAATCCTTTGTATGCAAGGATGCATGTGCATAAATTGCCTTTCAAGTTCAACGATAAGCATGGCAATAGCATCCGCAAGACTACTAGTTCTATGGAGAATAGAACCGCCCATAGAAGGCAAAGCGCCGGCACAAGTAAAGAAATCTTGAATAACTCCTTTTCCAATAATATTACCACTACCAATTCGAAATCTTTTTGTATGCAAGGTAGGGGGTTCTTCAGCAGGAGCATCAGAATTTTCTATGATATTATTATTGTCCATATCGGCAATAATTTCCCCAATTTCAAACATAGCGACGAGAAAGCGAAGAGGCGAAAAGAAAGAAGGCGAGCGAAAAGAGAGGCGAATAAAATGGGAAGGGTGAGGTGGGGGAGGGAAAACGGGAGTTAAATGGAAAATAATGTAATGCGAGAGATAGGGATTGAGAAGGGTACTTGGTATGTTGACTTTGCGTAGACTCCCGACAGCGGCGCCAGAAATCTTCACGCTACCTCTTGAGCAACGTGTTGGATTTCCTTGAAGAGGAAAGGGTGATGCAGCAGAGTAGAGTAAGTATTTCCCTCAGTTTTTGAGAACCAAGGTATCAATCCAAAGAGGAGGCTACGCGCGAGTCCCTCGTACCTACACAAAACAAATAGCTCAACGCAACCAACGCGATTAGGGGTTGTTAATCCCTTCACGGTCACTTACGAGAGTGAGATCTGAGAGAGATGATAGATAAAGATGCAAAGTAAAATAAAAGAGCAAAGTAAAAAGCAAAGCAATAATAAAGTGATGAAGATTGATATGATGAGAATAGACCCGGGGGCCATAGATTTCACTAGTGGCTTCTCTCAAGAGCATAAGTATTCTACGGTGGGTGAACAAATTACTGTTGAGCAATTGACAAAATTGAGCATAGTTATGAGAGTATCTAGGTATGATGTATATAGGCATCACGTCCGAGACAAGTAGACCGACTCCTGCCTGCATCTACTACCATTACTCCACTCATCGACCGCTATCCAGCATGCATCTAGAGTATTAAGTTCAAGAAAACAGAGTAACGCCTTAAGCAAGATGACATGATGTAGAGGAATAAATTCATGCAATATGATAAAAACCCCATCTTGTTATCCTCGATGGCAACAATACAATGCGTGCCTTGCTGCCCCTCATCCTTTGGGAAAGGACACCGCAAGATTGAACCCAAAGCTAAGCACTTCTCCCATTGCAAGAAAAACCAATCTAGTAGGCCAAACCAAACTGATAATTCAAAGAGACTTGCAAAGATTACCAATCATACATAAAAGAATTCAGAGAAGATTCAAATATTGTTCATAGATAATCTTGATCATAAACCCACAATTCATCGGTCTCAACAAACACACCGCAAAAAATAAGATTACATCGAATAGATCTCCACGAGAGAGGGGATAACATTGTATTGAGATCCAAAAGAGAGAAGAAGCCATCTAGCTACTAACTATGGACCCGAAGGTCTGAGGTAAACTACTCACACTTCATCGGAGGGGCTATGGTGATGATGTAGAAGCCCTCCATGGTGGATTCCCCTTAGGTGGAGCTCAAGACAGAGCCCTAAGATTGGATCTCGTGGAGTACGAGAAGGTTGCGGCGGTGGAATTAGGTTTTGGCTCCGTATCTGATCGTTTGGGGGTACGTAGGTATATATAGGAGGAAGGAGTACGTCGGTTTAGCAAAGTGGGGCCCATGAGGCAGGGGACGCGCCCTAGGGGGGCGCCCTCCACCCTAGTGGTCGCCTCCCTCCTTTCTAGACGGATGGTCCAAGTCTCCTGGATCATATTTGTTGAGAAAATCACGTTCCTGAAGGTTTCATTCCGTTTGGACTCCGTTTGATATTCTGTTTCTTTGAAACACTGAAATAGGCAAAAAAAAGCAAATCTGGGCTGGGCCTCCGGTTAATAGGTTAGTGTCGGTGTCAAAACCGGCGGATCTCGGGTAGGGGGTCCCGAACTGCGTCTAGGCGGATGGTAACGAGGAGACAAGGGACACGATTTTTTACCCAGGTTGGGCCCTCTCGATGGAGGTAAAACCCTACTCACCTTGATTAATATTGATGATATGGGTAGTACAAGAGTAGATCTACCACGAGATCAGAGAGGCTAAACCCTAGAAGCTAGCCTATGGTATGATTGTTGTTAGATCCCACGGACTAAAACCCTCCGGTTTATATAGACACGAGAGAGGGCTAGGGTTACACAGAGTCGGTTACAATGGGAGGAGATCTACATATCCAGATCGCCAAGCTTGCCTTCCACGCCAAGGAAAGTCCCATCCGGACACGGGATGAAGTCTTCAATCTTGTATCTTCATAGTCCGTGAGTCCGCCAAAGGTTATAGTCCCGCCATCCGGACACCCCTAATCGGGACTCCTCAAGAGCCACGAACCAGGGCTTCAATGACGGCAGTCCGTGGCAGATTGTCTTCGGCATTGCAAGGCGGGTTCCTCCTCCGAATACTTCATAGAAGATTTTGAACACAAGGATAGTGTCCGGCTCTGCAAAATAAGTTCCACATACCATCGTAGAGAGAATAATATTTACACAAATCCAATCTGCTGACGTATTCTGCAGCGTGACATCCACGGCCAAGCCTTTATTCGAATCGTTTTTACTGTCCCACCTCAACGCACTTAGCGAGGCGGTTTCCTTGGCACGTCTTGTCGAAGCAGAGATCGTGTCCCCTTATTCCGGGATTCTCATCAATACGGGCGTGGGTAACCCAACCGTGCCATTAATTACGGCGCTTGGGAGATAAGCGAGTTTTACCAGGCGGGTGGGGACGTGCAGTCTCGTCCGCCCATATAAGGGGGTAAGGATCCACCTTTTTCATCTACTCCTTCTTCTCCTTTGCTTATCCATTTTCGCGCACTCGAGCTCCAACGCCCAAGTCCGCACATCCCACCTCAACCTTCTCCAGCCATGTCCGGAGCGGGAGGCAAGTGGATGGTCTCCTCCGTCACGGAGGGACACATCAAGAAGCTGAGGGAAGCCGGATACTTGTCCAATGATGTCGCGCACCGGCTCCCAGATAAGGGGCAGCTCATCCCCACCCCCAGGCCCCTTGAGAGGGTGGTGTTCCTCACCCATTTCCTCCACGGACTAGGTTTCCCACTTCACCCATTTGTCCGGGGGCTCATGTTCTACTATGGCCTGGATTTCCACGATCTAGCCCCGAACTTCATCCTCAACATCTCGGCTTTCATCGTCGTGTGCGAGGCCTTCCTCTGCATCCAGCCCCACTTCGGCTTATGGCTGAAGACCTTCAATGTCAAGCTGAAGGTAGTGGCGGCCGCCAAGCGGAGTGCGGAGGTGCCATGGTGGGCAAGATGCCCAACGTCCTATGGCTCGAGGGCTCCTTCGTAGAACCATAAAGGGGTGGCAATCGGGGTGGTTCTACATCACCGAGCCGCGTGACCCTGAATGGGCGTGACCCTGAATTCGATCTGGCATCCCCACGCGGCTCACTTCTGGAAAGAGAAGGGCCTGTCGTGGGGTAATTGAAGAGCCGACGGACTTCAAACCTACGTCCAAAACCTGGTGAGCAAGAAGCTCAAACTCGTCAATGTAGTCCAGGTCATGCTCATCCGCGGATCCTCCCATGCCAACAACGAGCTTTTAGCTTGTGGGAGTTTAATCCCTGACACGAACCTGAGCGGGCTCTTCGACACTACGCATAAAGATGCACGGAAGGTGCTTGTTCAAGGCGCCGAGGCTCCCGCATCCGCTAGCGAGGATCGGATTCATGGATTGTATGACATCAAGCCAACGCGGTAAGCTATTTTACCCTTTACGGGATACTTGTTTCTCATAGTTTATCACTATGCGGGATCTAAACTCCCTTACCTTTGACAGGATTGGCGAGAAGGCGTCGGGCAGATTGATTTGTCCGGCTCCCTTACCCGAAGACCAGGCGGACGCCCGGCAGCAGGCTCTCTTGGTTCCGGCACCTTACGTGGTGCCGGAGAAGAAAACCAAGAAGAAGGCCACGAGAACTCGAAAGAGTTCCGGCGCTGGTGGTGTCGGACTCATCGTCCGATGACTCGAGGCGCACTCCTCCCACGCAAAGCGAGGAGGAGGAAGAGGTCTCTCCCCGGGGAGAGAAGAAAAGGAAGGCCGCTAACTGGGGGGCGGAGGGTCCAAGAAGGAAGGACCCTTCCTCCGGACTACTCCACCAACGCCGACGACGGCGAAGAGGAGTGGCCATCCGAGGCCAAGCCCACGGCAAAATTGTGAAGTATCCGGATACGAATAACTCATGGCGTTCCTCTGTTGCACAAGTATCTTCGACGCTTGAATATAATCATCTGATCCACCCCGAGCCCAGGTCGGCATGTCGTCGAGCGGCTCCTTAAGCTCGTCGGATGTGAATAGCACTTCACTTCCGCCGCCTCCCTCCCCTCGCTGCGGATGATGCCGAGGTGGAGTCCCAAAAGGGTCCAAGCCAGGCGGAGGTGGTCCCGGAGGCGCCGCAAGGTGACCTCCAGGACTCAGCGCAAAGGGACAAAACCCCAAGGGCTCCAAGTCCGGCCTGGGCGGACACACCGCACCGGAACCTTCAGTGGTTCCGGAGTCCGGTAGGCGACTCCCTAGTAAGAAGGGCAAGCCTACGACGTCGGTGACCTCCGTCCAACCGGAGGCACCGGATAATCTGCTGGAGGTGCTTAACGGAGCCTCCATCGATGGGGAGCACCGCATGAGTGCGGTGATCCAGAAGGTTCAGTCCACCAAGAGCGGGCCGATCGAAGCTCGTGCCCGACCTTCTAATAGGCTTTGAGGTATG